>CM057824.1:44633773-45366273 GCA_030068075.1 Paguma larvata
CCTGCATCGGTCTCTGTGCTGACAGCTCAGATCCTGGAGCCTCCTTCACATTCTGTGTGTGTGTCTCTCTCTCTGCCTCTCCCCAACTCACACTCTGTTTCTCTCTGTCTCTCAAAAATGAATAAATGTTTAAAAAAATAAAAAATAAAATTCACTTCACTAAATGAAAAATTAACCATTTACCAACAACTTGCTTTAAGGGAATCTCTATCTGATTATATTCAATTAGCATGCATTTACTTAAGAATGTTTAGTAGTAAAGAAGGAACTCTTCTGTGTATGTTAAAAAGTCCTAACTCATTTAAATTCTACAACAGTCCACTGAGGGATTTGTTGTTGTTGTTGTTGTTGTTACAATCGTATAGATTAAAATTTGAAGTAGAGAGTAATTTGCTTCAGGTCATTTACTCAGTAAGTGATGGTATAAGTGGCTGGTCTGGAAAAATGGGTGCAGATTTGGTTTTGACTTTTACTGGCTGCAACTTAGAGCTACCTCATGCTTCCTCATTGTTAAAGTATAGGAATTAGACATCCTCTAAGACCCTGTAAAACCATAAACTCTTTGAAATAATTGTAGGAATGTGTTTAATATACTATTGACCATGGAATTTTTAAGTTTTTTTCATTTGAGTAAACTGTCCAGTCATGTGTCACAAATTTCCTATAAATATTTCAGAAATACCAGGGAGAGCTTTTTTTTTTTCAGTGATATCGAATATGGAATTTGGGAGTTGGGGATTGGGGCAAAGGACAGAGATGTATATGGAGTTGAAAGCAGGGCATTAAACAAAATAAAAAATGAACTATTGGGACCTCATCAAGATAAAAAGCTTCTGCACAGTGAGGGAAACAATAAACGAAACTAAAAGGCAGCCTACAGAATGGAAAAGGATGTTTGCAATAGACATATCAGCTAAAGGGCTATATGAATCTAAAACAACTTATCAAACTCAACACCCATAAAACAAATAATCCATTGAAGAAATGGATAGGAGACATGAACAGAGACTTTTCCAAAGAAGACATCCATATGGCTAACAGGCACATGAAAAGATGCTCAACATCACTCATCATCAGGGAAACACAAATCAAAACCACAATGAGGTACCACCTCACTGCTGTCAGAATGGGTAAACTTAACTATTCAGGAAACAACAGATGTTGGTGAAGATGTGTAGAAAGATGAAGCCTTTTGCACTGTTAGTCGGAATGCAAACTGGTGCAGCTACTGTGGAAAACAGTGTGGAAGGCCTCAGAAAATTAAAAATAGAGCTACCCTACAATCCAGCAATTGCCTTAGTAGGCATTTATCCAAAGGACACAAAAATGCTGATTCGATGGCGCACATGAATCCCAGTGTTTATAGCAGCGCTATTAAGAATAGCCTAATTATGGAAAGAGACGAAATGTCCATCAACTGATGAATGGATAAAGAACATTTGGCATATATACAAACAATGTGTGTCTGTGTGTGTGTGTGTGTGTGTGTGTGTGTGTACACACACATACATACATATGATGGAATACTACTCAGTGATGAACAAGAATGAAATCTTGCCATTTGCAACAATGTGGATGGAGATAGAGCACATTAGGCGAAGCAAAATACGTCAGGCAGAGAGGGGCAATAACCATATGGTTTCACTCATGTGTAATTTAAGAAACACAACAGATGAACATAGGGTCTGGAAAGAAAAAATAAGATAAAAATAGAGAAGGAGATGAACCATAAGAGACTCTTAAGTACAGACAACAGAGTGGGGGTTGCTAGGGGATAGGTTAAATGGGTGATGGGCAGTACGAGGGCACTTATTGGGATGAGTACTGGCTATTATATGTAAGTGATGCATCACAGAGTTCTACTCCTGAAACCAATACTACACTGTATGTTAACTAATGTGGGTTAAAAAAATTAAAAAAAAAACCAGGGCATTAAATAATTACTAGTGTGAGCATAAGACAATATTCAAATTTTTGGATTAAATAAAATGAACAATAAAGAAGAAAATATGATGGCATGTTTATAAGACAAAAAGAAAAAGTGTTATAAGACCCGGGAATTTTTCAGGTAAGAATTTACAGTCATGAAATAACTGCCAGTAAATTGACAGCTTTTGACTGACAAGTTACTAATCTAAAATACAGGATACTTGAGATTTTCAAAGGCAAAAAAGTTATAGAATAAAGTCCATGAAGTATTACTTGGAAATAAATATTACAAATATTCTATTTCTGTCCATTTTGCTTATATTTTATTTTCCCTTTATATGTTTTTGTTGTTATTTAAAGATGAAAATATTCAATTTTGTTTTGCCTTTACAGGGTATGTGCTTTGAAAACATGGGTATCATGAAATATGAACAGTTTATTTCCATGCTACTCAGGCTGGACGATACACCACCGGTCTCAGATGAAAATGTCACGGTGACCGATACAGCATTTGGTGATATTCCAGTACGTTTGTACTTGCCAAAGAGAAAGTCAGAAATCCCAAGACCGGGTGTCATCTATATTCATGGTGGTGCTTTTTGCTTTGGAAGTTTCAGTAAGTTCATTATATGAGGAAAAACTATAACTGGCTGTATCTTTTTTTTTTAAATCTTTTTCTGAGAGAGAGAGAGACACACAGAGAGAAAGAGAGATGGTGCACGCGCTTGAGTGGGGGAAAGGGCAGAGAGAGAGGGAGACACAGAATCTGAAGCAGGCTCCAGGTTCTGAGCTGTCAGCACAGAGCCAGATGCAGGGCTAGAAGTCACACACTGTGAGATCATGACCTGAGCTGAGAGCGGACCTTTACTGACTGAGCCATCCAGGCGTCCCTATGTGTTTCTGATATAAGAACTATTTAATATAAATATACATACTTATGTGTATAATAGTTATAAATATAGTGATATGTATTAGATATGTAATAGAAGATAGATCTAAGTTTGGCGAAAAATATGGAGACCATTATTTCTGTATTTGTTTTATTTGGTTTTGATAAGTGTTTTATTCTCAGCTTTTAAATTGAATGAACTCATATCAAATGAAAATAAGACATGAATGAGTCAAATAGTACAACTTGTTTTCTGTGGCTTCAGAATATATTCAGGGGCAGAAACACTGAAGGATACCAATGTTGTAAACAGTAAGTCAGAATCACATGTTGGTTGCTACATGATCCAGTTTGTAGTTACTAATAACAATAATGCCGACAGTAGTAAAGCTTAGGATGGTAGCTAGTCTTGATTCTTAAAGGAAAACACAAAATAGTCCTATGTTATGTTAAACTCCTTCCTATGAAGTCTCATTTCCCTGTTCATCTCTGGTGATGATTCTAAGAGGCATAGAGAGCAGATTCAAAGCAAAAACATGAATAAATTTTCCTTTGTGAAAACTTGGAAAGCTCTATGATAGAATGGTGCTGGTACATAAAGAGGAGGCACCGTTTCATTTAATTAAACAAATAAATAGAATGGAGGAAAGATAAATGAGTTGTGATTTTTTTAAACTTTAACCCCTCTCTAGGTCTCATTTGGTTCTAAATAGTGTGAGAAACTTATAAAGATATGTGCAGTATAGCAAGCTATACTTTGCCAAATAAGAATTATGAGGATTAGTCACAGAGAAAATTAGCATGGAAAATTAATAAGGCACAAAACTCAGATTAATATATGAAAGACTAAAATGATTAAACTACAATTTCAGCTTTCTAGTTTTCTCCTTCCTGGCTTTCTGACAACTAACAAATTGGAAAAAATACATAGTCAGTTACAAGTTTCACAGTGACATGTCAAAAGAAAATTATTTGGGGTACCTGGGTCACTCCATCAGTTAAGTGTTTGACTTCGGCTCATGTCATGATCTCATGGTTCATGAGTTAGAGCCCTCCATTGGGCTCTGTGCTAACAGCTCAGAGCCTGGAGCCTGCTTTACATTCTGTGTCTCCCCCTCTCTGTCTCTCCCCTGCTCATGCTCTGTCTCTCTCTCTCTCAAAACTAAACATTAAATTTTTTTAAATTTAAAAATTAAAAATAAATTAGTCACATGATTCAAATAGAGGTTAAAGCCTCTATTTGGCCAGCCTCAATTGAAGATCATTTGATGACTACACAGGTCCTCTCTTGAAGAAGGTTAGTGGGGTTTGGGTTTTGGTTTTGCTTTGGAGAGGCTGGGAAAAATTGAGTCCTTGTAAATCTAGCTCAGGAGGCAATATTCAACTTTAACCAAAACTTGTCATTGGGGCTGGGTCCCGTATTCATGTCCCTTATTTGGTTGATTGGTAGATTCCTGAAAACCATCCCAATAGTATTCCTTCTGCAAGTCTTATGTCTAACTGGCTATTCAAAATTCACAGAGTAGGGAAGGTAGGCAGCCATGCAATTAAAATAAGGGGCAAATGTAGAAAGCTCTAGGGAAACAGGGACCATTTATCATGTTTGTTTTATTCTTTTTCAAGTCCATAAAGTGAAAAAACAAAATGCAAAATACGAAACTGGAGAATTTCCAACATTGAGATGAGATATTCAGCTCTTTCGCCTTAGAAAAAGACTTTTAGGAGCGACTGGGTGCCTCAGTTGGTTAAGTGTCCAATTTCAGATCAGAACATGATCTTGCTGTTTGTGAGTTTGAACCTTACATTGAGCTCTCTGCTGTTAGCACTGAGCCAACTTTGGATCCTCTGTCTCCCTCTCTCTCTGCACCTTCTTCCTTCTCTCTTTCTTTCTTTCTATCTCTCTCTCTCTCAAAAATAAATAAACATTTGGGGTACCAGGGTGGCTCAGTGGGTTCAACATCCAACTTTGCCTCAGGTTATGATCTCAAGGTTTGAGGGTTTGAGCCTCGCATCAGGCTCTGTGCTGACAGCTCGGAGCCTAGAGCCTGCTGTGGATTCTGTGTCTCCCTCTCTCTCTGTCCCTCCCCTACTCATGTCCTGTCTCTTTCTCTCAAAAAATAAACATCAAAAAAAGTTTTTTAAATCATTGAAAAAATAACTTTCTACTGTATAATGAACATTTAAAAACTTTTATAGTCACTATTGATTTTTTTATTATCCTTATAAGTATAGGCTGATAGCGTGACTCCAAGACATATAATTAGTGAAAGCAATTCTGTATTTTTAAGTTTATTTATTTATTTTGATGGAGGGAGACGGAGAGAGACAGAGAAAGAGAAAGAGAGAAAGTGGAGGAGGGGCAGAGAGGGGGAGAGAAAAAATTCCAAATTGTCTCTGCCCTGTGAGCACAAAGCATGACATAGGACTCAAACTCACAGACTGTGAGATCATGATCAGTGCTGAAATGAGGAGTTTGATGATTAGCTGATACATCCAGGTGGCCCAGTCAAAGCAATTCTAAAAGCAGGTAATATGATGCAGTGAAGATAAAGACTCTTTTGGAGATGTGATTCAGAGGTGAATTGTATAACGTCCAGGGAAGCAGGTATTCTGTATGTCCTTCAGGAAGTTCTCATAAAGACTGTTTTCTTTCTCAAAGATTTTGAAACTTTCTGAAAGGCGAATTCTAAAGCACACACAGGAAAGGGGAGAACATGTTGTACTGCTATGCTAGAGAGGTATAAAGCCTTAAAACAGTGCTTTTCAAATTTTACTATCTCAGCATCACCTCAAAGACTTGTCAAAAATTGTTGGTGTCTGTGTTTCTCTGACCGACTGATTTCACTTAGCATAATATCCTCCAGGTCCATGCATGTTGATATGCGTGGCCAGACTTCATTCTTCCTCATTGTTGTGTAGTAGTATTCCATTGTATATATATATACCATATCTTCTTCATCCATTCATCGCATAGGTGGATTTTGAGAGACTTAGCAGAAAACCATGGGGGAGGGGACGAGGGGAAAGGAAAAAACCACAGAAAGGGAAGGAGACAAAACATAAGAGACTCTCAAAGACTAAGAATAAACTGAGGGATGAGGGGGGTGTGGGAAGGGAGGAGAGTGGGTGATGGGCACAGAGGAGGGCACTTGTTGGGATGAGCACTGGGTGTTGTATGGAAACCAATTTGACAATAAATCATTAAAAAAATTGTTGGGTGAGGCACTTGGGTGGCTCTGTTGGTTACATGTGTGACTTCAGCTCCAGTCATGATCTTGCAGTTCATGATTTCGAGCCCCACGTCAGGCTCTGTGCTGACAATTCAGAGCCTGGAACCTCCTTTGTATTCTGTATCTCCTCTCCCATTCTGTCCCTCACCCATTCGTGCTCTGTCTGTCTGTCTCTCTCAAAAATAAATAAAACCATTAAAAAAATTATTAAAAAAATTATTGGGCCTGACTTCGAGAATGTGTGATTCAAATGGTGGGGACTGATGATTTGCATTTCAAGTTGATTTCTACTTACCATTGATGGTACTGATCCGGGCACTACACTCGACTCCACTGCTTCTGAAGATCTGTAACCTGTGCCCTGCAGTGACTCGGAAATCCTGTCCCCTGTATCTGAACTCTGTCTCTCATTCTTGTTGGTGACTACTCTGAGTTGGGGTCACTCCAGGCCTCCTAGTGCCTCCCACTCAGCTGGAGAGCAAGCGTATTGCTATTTCATAGGAAAGAGGGTGTGAGGGATTGTATCCTCTCACATTTTGAACGCTGTGTCCTCAGCTCATTCCCTCCCTTCTATAAATTTGTTATCAGCCACATCCATCTCCAGCTCTCTTCTTTCTAATACTCTCAGAGGAAGAAGCATTTCCTTTTTTTTTTTTACGAAATCACTCTTTCTACCTGTGCTTGACACGATAGGTCTCTTTTCCTATTATTTGGCTTCATTGATGTATCTCCACCAGTCCTCTGTCTTGGTGTTTTTTTTATTTTGTTATGTTTTTAACTTTGAAATGACTCCTCCTACACATGTCCTCATTCTTCTCTTGAAAAAAACTTTTTTTCCACTTGGCCACGAATTCCTCTGTCTTATCAGTCCCTTTCATTTCCTTTCTTTCTCAGACCCATTTCTAGAAACCGCAGGCTCTAGGCCTTCCCTGTTTCCTTCTTTTCCCATCTTTAATTAATTCTTCCATCTCTCTACTCTAGCACATTTGATGAATACTAGTCTCTTCTCCTCTTTGACATTCACTGCTCCTCCCTTTTTCTTTCTATGACAAAGTATCTCCTGGATTTCCTCTGTCATTCATAGTTTTCTCATCTCCCTCCCATCTCTCACTTAAAGCAAACAAATAAAAGAACACATTTTCCATATTTACTCTTCATAAATATTCTTGTCTCCAAGAATTCTCTCCCTACCTTTGGGATTTGACTGTACATGCAGTCTTTTCCAACCCCTTATCTTCTCCAAATACCCACATGCTGCTGATATCCAGTCCTGAATCTGCTTTTCTGACACTATTCCTGAGTCCTAATTCCATATATACAGCTATGACTTAGACATTACAACTGGACAAACCACAGACATCTCAAACTCAGTATGACCAAGTACAATTTATTGTCTCGTGTCCTGATGGCCTTAGAAGAAACCAGCAAAAGAACCACTATCCATCTAAAGCAACATTAAATGCTCTAAGTAAATAGCACATAAGATCAATCAATTATAGTTCCTTAGAACTCACATTAAAATACCATATCCCATTCATTCTACTTCTGAACATTTTTACGTCATTAACACAATTTGGTACTTCATGATCTTTTACAGATAATTTTTCCTGATATCTCTGCCTCTTTCCTGCTTAACTTTATTTTATCTTCTACACTTAGTATACTGGATCTTTCTAACATGCAAATCAGATTATATGATTTCTTTGTCTAAACCCTTCACTTTTATCACTTGATAAATCTAAATCCATTAGCTTTAGTGTTCAGATTTCCCGGCTCTTACATTTTTAACTTTTTCTTGCCAATGCTCTCATTCATAAAAATGTTTCAACCATACTGAGCTTAATCTTTAGTTCCCAAACCCCCTGTGTATTCTTATTTCCATCTCTGGCTGGGCTTTTCTAGAATGTCCTTCCCATCTTACTGCAAGAAGACTCCTGCTCACCCTTTTATGTTCAGGTAAAGTATCGTTTTGTTTGTGGGGTGTGTGTGTGTGTGTGTGTGTGTGTGTGTGTGTGTGTATGTGTAGTCTTCCTAGGCTCTAAAAGCCTTTAGTAATGCTGCTATGTGTCCATCGCAGCTTGTATTTGCCTGATGGGAACAATCCTTGTTTTGTTTTACAATCATGTTGCATGTTTGGGTTAGCATCTCTCCGGGAAGTGGTATCACCTCTGAGCATCCAGCTAAACACGTTGTATATAATGAATGTCAAACAGATATATGCCTTTTGGGAAAAAAAATATACTGAATTGCTGAAAGGAACTTCTGCTGTTGTTCTCTAGAGAGATTATTAGTCAAAATGCTTTCCCAGTATTTTTATATCTTTTTCATCTGCTTAATGTTTTCAGCAAACTAGAGTTCACCTATAATTTAATTTATACCAGGCATTAGGGTGGTTGGAATAGTGCTTCCTTTATAAAATACATTTTAAGATATTCTAAGATATATAATAAGATAAATACCAATTTCACCTTTTTTGTCTCTAAAGAGATGTATTTTTTAAATTTATTTGTTTATTTTGAAACAGGAAGTGACAGCAATGGAGGGGCAGAGAGAGAGAGAAGGAAGGAATCTGAAGCAGATTCTGTGTTCTCAGCACAGCCCAACACAGGGCTCTATTCCACATACTGTGAGATCATGATCTGAGCCACAATCAAGACTCTAATGCTTAACAAACTGAGCCATCCAGATGCTCCTCAAAAGAGATGTATTAATACCATTAAAGTTCTTATAAGGTCTATGAAACATCCAAGTATTCATATACACATTACCTGGGACATCAGTGAGCACAAGACAAATGCTCGCAGATAGGACAACATTACTTTGGAGAATTCTCCTGAATATCAGATTGATTTCCCTTTATTGACTGTGATCAGTAATTCCTAAAAAAAATGTGCAAATTATTATTCAGGATGCACATTCTAACATTTTGTTCAGCCGAATTTCTGTTGTGTCTTTTTTTTGTGTCTTGGCTTTATATTTGCATATTATTTGTAGATCTGTCAGAACATATATACATAAATTAGAAAAGACTTAGATAACTTCTATTTTTGACAAATCAGGACATTAACTATTTATTTATAAATTTCATTTTTCTTTTTTCTTTCCTGGGCTTCCTATTACTTTCTTCTTTATAACTTGTTGATGTTGTTTTGAGAATTAAGAACTATAAGACTATATTTCTCTAGTAGATTTTCTTACATACAACAGTGGTTGTTATTTTTCAACCTCTGTCCTAATATCTTCCTGTTTCTACCTGGGTTCTACAAGTAATATAAATTCAATAATCGGACATAGAAGAGAGAAAAACATGAGCCAACAAATTATATCAGCAAATATGGTGTGACTTAGGACAGCTGGAGATAAGGAATGGAGAAAAAAAACGTAAAACGACTTTTGTTGTAAGATAAACAAAGAGTCTTGGGAGATAAAAATGAAGACAGGTTTGAACTATATCATTGAGGGGCTTTTCTTTTTTTTTTTTTTTTTTTGATTTGTTAGCCCATACAGTTCTTTCTTTTTTTTTTTATTTATTTTTTTTAATTTAAAATAGTTTATTTTCAAATTGGTTTACATAAAACACCAGTGTTCATCCCAACATGTGCCCTTTTTTAATGCCCATCACCCCCTCTCCCCCTCCCATCTCCCTCACCCTCAGTTTGTTCTTAGTCTTTGAGAGTCTCTTATGTTTTATCTCCCTCTGAGGGGCTTTTGATGTAGGGGTCAGAGACTTCTTATGTGTTGTACATTTTGGTGTTCATCTACCCATTGCCTTTTCTTGCACATTAGCAACTCAATCTTTAATGAAAATATTTTTCTACCTAAAAGACCAGTTGATTTACTTTTCTGTTTTCATAGTAGTTATGACCAGTATTTAATTAGTTTTTAGTTTGAAGTTTTGTTAATATGCAGGACACTTCTTAGAATAGCTTATCTGAATTTCTAGTATCTTGTGGTTAGTAAAGTAGAAACATGTCACAGAGTCGCTCAAGTTTTGTGTCCAGGGCACTGGTAAATTGGATTTGGAGGTACCTGGGGTGAGAGACATGTGTGTACTGGAGAGAGAGCTGGCGGCTTGTGTGTCAAAATGGACATGTACATGTAAGTCTACACAGTCACTTGCCAGAGGCTCTCAAAATTAAGTTGCTTTTCTTCAGGCTGTGTCTTGAATACCAAGTTTATTACACCATTTTCTTAGGTGGCATATACAAAGAACATGGAGGTTCAAGGAACCACAATATGAGTGCTGTGGTTTTATGGAGTCAATATATCTATTACTTTCTTCCCCCCGAATTCTGAACCAATTGAAGATTATACCCGAAATTCAAATAAATGGCCGTCAAAACGTAACTGTTATTTCTAAAGAAGGCTTTGGAGAAAGTGCATTAGGTACAGTTATGAGTTAGATTAACTCATCTGTAGTGGCTGCCCTGCTGACCAACCACAGACTCCCTCCATATGAAACTTGCTGCCTGAAGGAGCAGGGAGAGTAAAACTCAACGAGCCACAAAATAGTCTCAGGAGGATCATTGTGTAAAAGCAATGGATGCAAATAGAAAAAATAGAATGGTCTGAGGCTATTGGTGTCTTCTTCGAAACACCAATCTGCAAAGTCAACTTTTCATGATTGGAGACAGTGACTGAAGAGACACTACTACAGACTGTGTCAGGCTGATTCTGATCCCTCTGCATAGAAATGGAGTGGGAAATTCAGGTTCCTATGGAACACTCACAAATCACATTTCTTTCCAAGGTCATAGCTTAAGCATTCCTGTTGCTGTTTATTTATAGAAAGTACTCTGACATTTCTTTCCTCATTCCAGAGCAGAAGGTTTTTGACTCCCTGAATAGATGGACTGCAACCAAACTCAATGTTATTGTGGGAGTGGAGTAAGAGAATGATTTTCTTTGGCTACTGTGGTTTTTGCCTTCTACAAGTGCAGGTTTGATTTCCAAACCAAGTTAGCTGTACCCTAAATATCAATTTAAAAATATTATTCTATCGATTTGTCACCATTGCAGCATAGACCATTCCTCAAGAGTCCCCTACCTCATTTCTTCTGTGATTTTGGAATCTCTGAGTAACCTGCCTGAGGTGAGCATTTTTGGAAACACTTTGCTCTAGACACGTAAAATCAGGTCCCAAATATGCCCCAAATAACAAAGCTAGAGAGGAGGAAATAAATAAAATCCTTACACATTTGGGATGGTAGGTTGTGTTTGAGTTGGTGATAAAATGTTTTATTTTAATAATAATTCTTTTGGGTAATGTAGGAAGTAAAGGTTGAGATCAGCTAAGAATTTTAAGCCATTCTTACGAAAAGTGATTTTTACCTTCTGGATTTTGCTAGAAAATATCAGAATGTCTTAGGACAGTTCAATATTTTTTCCTTACTATGCAGTTTATATTTCTGAAGCTGGCATCCCCAGGAGGGACTTTTTCCTACCTTTCTTCTCTAGTCTATAGTAACAAAACATACTTTCAGATTTCTAATCTGTATTAGTGACATAGGTTTGAGTTTTTTTGTTGTTTTGTGTTGTTTTTAGCTAGAAACTGTGAAAGTTTAGAGAGGAAACTAGGTGATGATTTGATCTTCTAAAGAGTGATTGGCCATGTTGCTTGGTTTGGTTATTTACAGTGGATAGAACTTCCTATTTTCAGAGATGCCTCTAATTTACAACATTAGGATATATCCTTTTACCTCCATAACTTTTGAAGTAATCTAATATGTCATTTTATATCTGTTTTAATATCGTGATATGTGTGTGTTGGCTTATGTATTTTATCAAATCCTTATGATTTGTGTTGTTCTTTGCCCTAAAAATCTAAATGTACTATGTTTAAAGTAATACATGACTTACTTTGTTTACAGTTTCTAAATACAGTTTATGATAAAATTTTAAGGATCATCTCACTAACATTTAATGTTAAGTACAGATATTTACAGATTTTATTTTTCTAAAGAATATAGGGAAAAAGACCTGATAGATAACAGGCTAATAGAACTATTTCCTATGTTTACTGGTCCATGTACAATGAGGGAAAAAATCCACATGTATCCATTAAAAGAATAGTGTGATAGTGGGCCTTACAAATGAATTCTTCAGATACAATCAGTCTCCCTAGCATCTCTCAAAGGTTATTTATATTTCAAAGATTTTATCTAAAATCAACTCCTTGTCATTATCCATGGTGAGATTTGTACCTTGCAAGCATATAGGATTTTTCTCTAAATGATCTTGAAAAATATAACACTTTGCCTAGAATAATCTCTCAGATCTGTTGCCTTGAAAAATCCATGGTGCTTTTCCAATATTATTTTTAATCTTTGGATCACCAGTTACATGGAAAATATGGTATAAACTATGGAGTATCTCCAACCTAAAATGGACGTGGACTAAAAATTATGCTTACAATTGTAGGGAGTTTCTTATATCTCCTTGTCTCCCACACATAATGCTATCTATGGAACATAGATACAAGGTTGAAAACCTTTATATGAATTTTATTTTTTTTATCTCAATAATAAGAAGATAGTGGAAAACTCGGGTTTGTTTGTTTTTTTTGACTGATGAAAAAGAGAAACTGGTGTTAAATTGTATCTCTTTGGTATTAAAAGCTACATGGGAAGATACAACCATAAATGATATGTTATAAAAAATTGTTTAAATCATTCTTTTTTAAAGCTATAGACTAGCTCCTCAACACCGTTTTCCTACTCAGTTTGAAGACAGCTTCACTGCAGTCAAATGTTTTCTTCAAGATAAAATTCTTGAAAAATATGGAGTGGATCCCACCCGAATCTGTATTTCAGGAGACAGTTCTGGGGGCACTTTGGTAGCTGCGGTGACTCAACAGGTATGTTGTACTTGTTCTTATTCTGAGAGGTAGAGGTCACAAATCATTTTGTATACAGATAACCAGTTCTCCCAGCATCATTTGTTGAAAAGACCATATATTGTCATTGGATTACAGAGATACTTGAGCCTAACATCAAGTAACCAAAAATATGACTCCCTCTGAATCTTCTCTTTGTTCCATTTATCTGTGTGTCTATCCTAACGTCCATACTACTCTGGCTTCAGTTTCACTCTTTCTTCAAAATTGTTCCTCGTGTTCTAGATCTTTTCGATCAAAATACTGGTATATCTTGTCAGTTTCAAAAAAAAATAGAAAAGCTAATGTGGATTTTGATTTGTAAAATAATATTTTTCAAGTGTCTGTTTGAAAGTATATAGAAATCATTTGAGTTTTACATTGACCTTTTACTATCATATCCTTAAAATTTTCACTTATAAATTCCAGTTTTTTTTTTAACATTTCCTAGGATATTCTACACAATCATGTCTTCTGCCACTAGAGATAGTTTTAATTCTTCCTTTTTAATCTTTATGCTTTCTTATTTTATTTTATTTTTTTATAATAGTTTATTTTCAAATTGGCTTACATATAACACCCAGTGTTCATCCCAACACGTGCCCTCTTTAATGCCCGTCACCCCCTTTTCCCCCCTCCCTCACCCCCCTCACCCTCAGTTTGTTCTTAGTCTTTGAGAGTCTCTTATGTTTTATCTCCCTCCCTCTCTGTGTCTTTTTTCCCTTTCCCCTCTTCCCCTCCCCCTGGTTTTTCCTTAGTCTCACAAAGTTCACCTATTCATAGAAACATATGGTATCTGTCTTTTTCTGACTGACTTATTTCACTTAACATAATACCCTCCAGTTCCATCCATGTTGCTACACATGGCCAGATTTCATTTTTTCTCATTGCCACGTAGTAGTCCATTGTATATATGTACCATATCTTCTTTATCCATTCGTCAGTTGATGGGCACTTGGTCTCTTTCCATGATTTGGCTATTGTCGAAAGTACTGCTATGAACATTGGGGTACACGTGCCCCTATGCATCAGCATTCCTGTGTCTCTTAGGTAGATTCCTAGCAGTGCTATTGCTGGGTCATAGGGTAGCTCTATTTTCATTTTTTGAGGAACCTCCACACCGTTTTCCAGAGGGACTGCACCAGTTTGCATTCCCACCAACAGTGTAGGAGGGTGCCTGCTTCTCCACATCCCCGCCAGCATCTATAGTTTCCTGATTTATTCATTTTAGCCACTCGAACTGGTGTAAGGTGGTATCTCAGTGTGGTTTTGATTTGTGTTTCCCTGATGATGTGTGACTTTGAGCATCGTTTCATGTGTCTGTTGGCCATCTGAATGTCCTCTTTGGAGAAGTGTCTATTCAAATCTTCTGCCCACTTCTTCACTGGATTATTTGTTTCTTGGGTGTGGAGTTTGGTAAGTTCTTTATAGATTTTAGATATTAGTCCTTTATCCGATATGTCATTTGCGATGATCTTTTCCCATTCCGTTGGTTGCCTATTCGTTTTGTTGGTTGTTTCTTTTGCCATGCAGAAGATTTTTATCTTGATGAGGTCCCAGTAGTTCATCTTTGCTTTTAATTCCCTTGCCTTTGAGACGTGTCGAGTAAGAAATTGGTGCGTCTTAGGTCCAAAGAGGCTTTTTCCTGCTTTCTCCTCTAGGATTTTGACGGTTTCCTGTCTCACATTCATATCTTTTGTCCATTTAGAATTTATTTTTGTGAGTGGTGTAAGAAAGTGGTCTAATTTCATTCTTTTGCATGTTGCTGTCCAGTTCTCCCAGCACCATTTATTAAAGAGGCTGTCTTTTTTCCATTGGATACTCCTTTGCGCTTTGTCAAAGATTAGTTGGCCATATGCTTGCGGGTCCATTTCTGAGTTTTCTATTCTATTCCATTGGTCTATGTTTCTGTTTTTGTGCCAATACCATGCTGTCTTGATGACTACCACTTTGTAGTAGAGGTTAAAGTCTGGGATTGTGATGCCTCCCGCCTTGGTTTTCTTCTTCAGTATTATTTTGGCTATTCGAGGTCTTTTGTGGCTCCATACAAATTTTAGGATTGTTTGCTCTAGCTTTGAGAAGAATGCTGGTGCAATTTGATTGGGATTGCATTGAAAGTGTAGATTGCTTTGGGTAGTATAGCCATTTTAACGATATTTATTCTTCCAATCCATAAGCATGGGATATTTTTCCATTTCCATGTGTCTTCCTCAATTTCCTTCATAAGTTTTTTATAGTTTTCAGTGTAGAGGTTTTTCACATTTTTGGTTAGGTTTATTCCTAAGTATTTTATGGTTTTTGGTGCAATTATGAAAGGGATTAGCTTATTTATTTCTCTTTCTGCTGCTTCATTGTTGGTGTATAGAAATGCCTCTGATTTCTGTAGATTGATTTTGTACCCTGCAAATTTGCTGAAATCATGGATCAGTTCTAGTAGGCCTTTAGTGGATTCCATCGGGTTTTCCATGTAAAGTATCCTGTCATCTGCGAAAAGTGAAAGTTTGACTTCCTCCTTGCCAATCTTGATGCCTTTTATTTTGTTTTGTTGTCTGATTGCTGATGCTAGGACTTCCAACACTATGTTAAATAGGAGTGGCAAGAGTGGACACCTCTGTCGTGTTCCTGATCTCAGGGGGATGGCTCTCAATTTTTCTCCATTGAGGATGATATTAGCTGTGGGCTTTTCATATATGGCTTTTATGATGTTTAAGTATGTTCCTTCTATCCTGACTTTCTCGAGGGTTTTTATTAAGAAAGTGTGCTGTATTTTGTCAAATGCTTTTACTGCATTATTGACAGGATCATATGTTTATCTTTTCTTTTGTTAATGTGATTTATCACGTTGATTGATTTGCAAATATTGAACCAACCCTGCGACCCAGGGATGAGTCCTACTTGATCATGGTGGATAATTATCTTTATATGCTGTTGGATTCGATTTGCTAGTATCTTGTTGAAAATTTTTGCATCCATATTCATCAGGGATATTGGCCTGTAATTCTCTTTCTTTGCTGGTTCTCTATCTGGTTTGGTAATCAAAGTGATGCTGGCTTCATAGAATGAGCCCGGGAGTTTTCCTTCCATTTCGATTTTTTGGAACAGCTTGAGGAGGATAGGAATTAACTCTGTTTTAAATGTCTGGTAAAATTCCAGAGGAAAGCCATCTGGTCCAGGGCTTTTATTTGCTGGGAGGGTTTTGATAACTGATTCTATTTCTTCACTAGTTATGGGTCTGTTCAAATTTTCTATTTCTTCTCGTTGGAGTTTTGGTAGCATGTGGCTGTTTAGGAACTTGTCCATTTCTTCCAGGTTGCCGAGTTTGGTGGCATATAATTTTTCATAGTATTTTCTGATAATTGCTTGTATTTCTGAGGGATTGGTTGTAATTTCTCCCTTTTCATTCACGATTTTATCTATTTGAGTTCTCTCTCTCTTTTCTTTTTTGAGAAGCCTGGCTAGAGGTTTGTCTATTTTGTTTATTTTTTCAAAGATCCAGCTTTTGGTTTCATTGATCTGTTCCACTACTTATTCTGTTTCAGTATGATTAATTTGTACCCTGATCTTTGTTATTTCTCTCTTTCTGCTGAGCTTGGGTTGTTTTAGTTGTTCTGCTTCTAGTTCCTTTAGGCTTGCTGTTAGAATTTTTGTTATTGATTTTTCCTGTTTCTTCAGGTGGGCTTGGATTGCAATATATTTCCCTCTCAGAACTGCCTTTGCCTGCATCCCAGAGCGTTTGGATTGTTGTATTTTCATTTTCATTTGCTTCCATGTATTTTTAAATTTCTCTCTGATTGCTTGGTTGACCCATTCATCTTTTAGTAGGTTATTTCTTAACCTCCATGTTTTTGGATATTTTCCAGGCTTTCTCCTGTGGTTGATTTCAAGTTTCAAAGCATTGTGGTGACAGTGTGCACAGTATCATCTCAATTCTTTTATATTTATTCAGAGCTTCCCTGTGTCCCAGAATGTGGTCTATCTTGGAAAATGTACCGTGTGCAGTTGAGAAGAATGTAAATTCCTTTGCTTCTGGGTGAAGGACCCTGAAGATGTCTGTTAGGCCCATCTTTTCTAATGTGTCGTTCAGGGCTTTTGTTTCTGTGGTGATTTTCTGTTTTGTGGATCTATCCAATGGTGAGAGTGGAGTGTTAAGGTCCCCTACTATTAGGACATTTTTATCGGTAAGGTTGCTAATGTTTGTAATTAGTTGTTTTACAAATTTGGGTGCCCCCGAATTCGGCGTGTAGATATTTATAATTGTTAGCTTTTCCCGCTGGATGGTCGCTGAGACTATTATATAATGTCCTTCTTCATCTCTTATTACATCGTTGATTTTAAAGTCTAATTTGTCTGATATAAGTGTGGCTACTCCGGCTTTCTTCTGACTTCCAGTAGCATGGTAGATACTTCTCTATCCCTTCACTTTCATTCTGAAGGTGTCCTCAGGTTTAAGATGAGTTTCTTGAAGACAGCAGATAGATGTGTCTTGTTTTTTAATCCATTCTGTTACCCTGTGTCTTTTGATTGGCTCATTTAGTCCATTTACATTCAGTGTTAATATTGAAAAACATGGGCTTACAGTCACTGTATTATCTGTAAGTTTCATGTTTGTAAGGCTGCCTCTGGCAGTTTGTGTTCTTTGCAACCTTTCCTTCATAGAGTGCCCCTCAGGATCTCTTGTAGTGCTGGCTTATTTGTGATAAATTCTTTCAGTTTTTGTCTGTTGGGAAAAACCTTGATCTCTCCTTCTATTCTGAATGACAGGCTAGCCAGATACAGAATTCTTGGTTGCATGTCCTTCTTGCTCATCACATTGAAGATATCCTGCCATTCCTTTCTGGCTTGCCAAGTTTCTGTAGATAAGTGTGCTACTACTACCCTATATGTCTGCCTTTGTATGTTAAGGTTCTTTTGTCCCTAGCTGCTTTCAGGAATCTCTCCCTATCTTTGTATTTTGCCAGCTTCACTATGATGTGCAGTGCAGAACACATCGTAGATGTGTATTCAAGTTACGTCTGAGGGGAGTTCTCTGTGCCTCTTGGATTTCCATGCCCGTTTCCTTCCTCATGTTGGGGAAGTTCTCAGTGATGATTTGTTCAAGTACCCCTTCGACTCCTTTCTCTCTCTCTCTTCTATCTCTGGAACTCCTATGATAGGGATATTGTTTCTTTTGAGTGCATCGCTCAGCTCTCGAATTCTCCTTTCCTGTTCCTGGTTCAGCTTCTCTCTCTTTTTATCTGCTTCCTCTGTTTCAATGATTTTATCTCCTAATGCACTAACTCTTTCCTCTGCCTCTTCAATCCGTGCTGTGGCTGCTTCCAATTTGCCTTGTATTTCTTCCAAGGTGTTTTTTAATTCTTCCTGACCATTTTTAAGGTCCTTGAACTCTGCCGCGCGGGACCCCTTGCATTCATCTATGCTTTTTTCAAGCCCAGCGATTAGTTTTATGATTCTCATTCTATATTCATGTTCTGTTATGTTGCTTATATATGTTTTCATTAATTCTTGAGCTGTCACTGCTTCTTGTAGATTCTTTTGAGGAGAATTCTTCCGTTTCGTCATTTTGGCTAGATGTGTTTTGGATTGTTTCTTGAAGTTGCCCACAGGATGAGAGAACACTGGACACGTATTCTCTGTGCAGGCAGGATGCACAAAAGTTGGAAGTTTCTTTGAAGACCGATGCTTTATTTCTGGAAGGTGTCTGAATGAGTAGCCAGCCCGGTGGAAAGGAGAAGGAGATGTGCTCCCTTTAACAACTGGGTGATATGAGGCACTCTCGCTCTGCCACAATTCAGCGGGCAGGCGCCATCTTCCTGCTCTGCTTCTTCTGGCTCTAGGGAGAGTTTACCTTTCTTAGATTATCATAGAAATGGAATCGTATGGAACCATTAAATTTCTTTTTATTTCAAACTTTTTCCTAATTCAAGGCTGTATTTCCCTATGGCATTTTCTGTATTTGTTTTCCTTTGTGTTGACTCTGGTCTCATCCTCATTTTTGAAATAGTGTTTTGTTTTCTGAATTATTTCTTCGGTGTTGTTAGTTAATTTTTGAAGTTTCATAATGCTGGATTATGTTTATCTTTCACATCGTAGATCATTGTCTTAATAACTTCAGGTAATTATAAAACATTGGATATAGTTTTCCTCTGCTTTGTGAGCAAGTGTTTCTGTTTATGCTCTCATTGCCTGTAAAGGGGTTACTCTGCTTCTTATTATGTTTGCTCTTACTAATTGCTCTTATTAATTCCGAGTGGTATTTAACTACAGTCATTTTCTGATGCTCCTTTTTACATGAAACTAATTATCTTAACTTCTAGAAGGTGTGAGGGAAGGCATGGTTTTATAGATTTCCTAACTTTATGACTCTTGAGCTCCCTCTTCTGTTGTTCTTGTAAAATACTACATTTTGTTCAGGTCATTTAATCCTGTATTGTCTTTTTCCTTGTCTCGGTTAATTTGGATTCTAGTCCCAGCAGCTTTTAGTCAGTATGGAGGTCTCTCCCAGAAGAGGCTTTAATTGTTTTATGTTGAGGGGTGGTGGGTTCTAGACTATTCCAGATCCTTCAGATTTAATGCAGATAGCTTGTATTTATTTATTAATAGGGAGCACAAATCCCTGCCATTTCAACTGTTTTCTGAATTTTACAAGATTTCCAGTGAATACATGTTGTTAAAATCTTAGTCTATCAAATGCTTTCTTGCTTCTCTCTGCTGTCTCTTGTACAGGCACTGATGCTGCCCAGGATTTGTAGGTGTTGGTGGATTGTTCTTACCATTCATACTTGGAGGTTTGTACGGATACTTTATTTTCTGACTCATGTTTTACTTCATATTATGTTGTCCATGGATTTTTGGTTTTATTACCCAAATTTCTGTGTGGATTCTCATGGGGAGAATTTAGAGATTTCCAAGAGTTAAGGACCTATAGTGGAAGATTTGAATCCTTTTTTTTTTAAAGTAACTGTTAGAAAAAATAGACCCAAACTGATCAGTAGACAAGATTTCAAAACATAATCAAAATGGTTTAATTTACACATATTGAGCTCATTAGCAAATAGTGTGATTATACATATTCTTTCCAATTACACTTTGAACATTAAAAATATTCTTGGCCATTAAACAATTATTGTCAAATTTAAAATGACGAAACCAGGGGCGCCTGGGTGGCTCAGTCGGTTAAGTGGCTGACTTCAGCTCAGGTCATGATCTTGCGGTCTGTAAGTTCGAGCCCCGCGTCGGGCTCTGTGCTGATGGCTCAGAGCCTGGAGCCTGCTTCTGATTCTGTGTTTCCCTCTCTCTCTGCCCTTCCCCTGTTCACGCTGTGCCTCTATGTCTCTCAAAAATAAATAAACATTAAAAATAAAATAAAATAAAATGACGAACCCAGGTAAAGCGTATTCTCAGGCTATAGTGAAATTAGACTAGTAATAATAACATGATAATTTAAAAATCCCCATCTGTTTGAAAGTAATAAATGTATTAATAAACAACTTAGAGTCAAAATCTAGCTTATTATAGAAATTAGAACATGTTTTAAATTGAATGATAATGAAAACACATATCATGACTTGTGGATGCAGGTAAAGCTGGTCTTAGAAGGGAATTTATAACATACATGATAATTTGTATTGCATACATTAGAATAGAAGTAAGGTCAATTATCAGTTAGCTAAATGATCCATCTGCTGAAGTCTTCAGCTTGTATTTTGCAGAATCCCTTCTGCCTTTCACAGTCTAGTCTTCAAAATACCATAAAGCCCCATAGTCACATGAAACTGTCTTACCTATGGACTTCTGCTCACACAAATTCCTCTACTTAGAATACCTTCCTGGCCAGTACTTTTGTCTAGTCTCCAGTTTTGCTATGTAGACTTTCTTTTTTTTTTTATAATAATTTATTGTAAAACTTGGTTTCCATACAACACCCAGTGCTCATCTCAAGTGCCCTCCTCTGTGCCCATCACCCACTCTTC
Source organism: Paguma larvata (assembly GCA_030068075.1). Classification (NCBI taxonomy): domain Eukaryota; kingdom Metazoa; phylum Chordata; class Mammalia; order Carnivora; family Viverridae; genus Paguma; species Paguma larvata. The sequence goes on from CM057824.1 coordinate 44,654,666, forward strand.
CCCCTCCCACACCCCCCTCCTCAGTTTGTTCTTAGTCTTTGAGAGTCTCTTATGTTTTGTCTTCCTCCCTGTCTTTTTTTTCTTTTCCCCTCTTCCCCTCCCCCATGGTTTTTGCTAAGTCTCTCAAAATCCTCTTATGTGTGGAAACATATGGTATCTGTCTTTCTCTTACACTTATTTCACTTAGCATAATACCCTCCAGTTCCATCCATGTTGCTACACATGGCCAGATTTCATTCTTCCTCATTGCTGTGTAGTATTCAGTTGTATATATATACCACATTTTCTTTATCTATTCATCTGTTGATGGACACTTAGTCTCTTTCCATGATTTGGGTATTGTCGAAAGTGCTACTATGAACATTGGGGTACACGTGCCCCTATGCATCAGCACTCCTGTGTCTCTTGGGTAGATTCCTAGCAGTGCTATTGCTGGGTCATAGGGTAGTTCTATTTGCATTTTTTGGAGGAAACTCCACACTGTTTTCCAGAGTGGCTGCACTAGTTTGCATTCCCACCAACAGTGTAGGAGGGTGCCTGCTTCTCCACATCCCCGCCAGCATCTATAGTTTCCTGATTTATTCATTTTAGCCACTCTAACTGTGAGGTGGTATCTCAGTGTCATTTTGATTTGTATTTCTCTGATGATGAGTAACATTGAATATCGTTTTATGTGTCTATTGGCCATCTGGATGTCATCTTTGTAGAAGCATCTATTCATATCTTCTGCCTATTTTTTCACTGGATTATTTGTTTTTCAGGTGTGGAGTTTGGTAAGTTCTTTATAGATTTTAGATACTAGTCCTTTATCCGACATGTCATTTGAAATTATCCTTTCCCATTCCGTCAGTTGCCTATTAGTTTTGTTGGTTGTTTCCTTTGCTGTGCAGAAGCTTTTTATCATGATGAGGTCCCAATAGTTCATTTTTGCTTTTAATTCCCTGGTCTTTGGAGATGTGTCGTGTAGGAAATTGCTGTGTCTTAGGTCAAAGAAGCTTTTTCCTGCTTTCTCCTCTAGGATTGTGATGGTTTCCTGTCTCACATTCAGGTCCTCCATCCATTTAGAGGTTTTTTTTTTGTGAGTGGAGAAAGAAAGTGGTCTAGTTTCATTCTTCTGCATGTTGCTGTCCAGTTCTCCCAGCACCATTTATTAAAGAGACTGTCTTTTTTCCATTGGATACTTTTTTGCGCTTTGTCAAAGGTTAGTTGGCCATATTCTTGCGGGTCCATTTATGGATTCTTTATTCTATTCCATTGGTCTATGTGTCTATTTTTGTGTCAATACCATACTATCTTGATGATTACCACTTTGTAGTAGAGGTTAAAGTCTGGGATTGTGATGCCTCCCACCTTGGTTTTCTTCTTCAGTATTATTTTGGCTATTCGGGGTCTTTTGTGGTTCAGTACAAACTTTAGGATTGTTTGCTCTAGCTTTGAGAAGAATGCTGGTGCAATTTTGATTGGGATTGCATTGAACGTGTAGATTGCTTTGAGTAGTATTGACATTTTAACAATATTTATTCTTCTGATCCATGAGCATGGCATGTTTTTCCATTTCCTTGTGACTTCCTCAATTTTTTTCATAAGTTTTTTATAGTCTTCAGCGTAGAGATCTTTTACATCTTTGCTTAGGTTTATTCCTAGGTATTTGATGGTTTTTGGTGCAATTGTGAATAGGATTAGCTTATTTATTTCTCTTTCTGCTGCTTCATCGTTGGTATATAAAAATGCCACTGATTACTCTACATTGATTTTGTATCCATCAACTTTGCCAAATTCATGGATCAGTTCTAGCAGCCTTTTGGTGGATTCTATAGGGTTTTCCATGTAAAGTATCATGGCGTTTCCAAAAAGTGAAAGTTTGACTTCATGCCTGCCTATCCTGATGCCTTTTATTTTGCTTTGTTGTCTGATTGCTGATACTAAGGCCTCCAATACTATGTTAAATAGCAGTGTTAAGAGTGGAAACCCCTGCTGTGTTCCTGATCTCAGGGGGAAGGCTCTCAGTTTTTCCCTATTGAGGATGATATTAGCTGTGGGCTTTTCATAAATGGCTTTTATGATGTTTAAGTATGTTCCTTCTATCTCGACTTTCTCGAGGGTTGTTATTAGGAAAGTGTGCTGTATTTTGTCATACGCTTTTTTTGCATCTATTGACAGGATCATATGGTTCTCATCTTTTCTTTTGTTAATGCGATGTATCACGTTGATTGATTTGAGAATATTGAACCAGCCCTGTGGCCCAGGGATGAGTCCTACTTGATCATGGTGGATAATTCTCTTCATATGCTGTTGGATTCGATTTGCTAGTATCTTGTTGAAAATTTTTGCATCCATATTCATCAGGGATATTGGCCTGTAATTCTCTTTTTTTCCTGAGTCTTTATCTGGTTTGGTAATCAAAGTGATGCTGGCTTCATAGAATGAGTTCGGGAGTTTTCCTTCCGTTTCAATTTTTTGGAACAGCTTGAGGAGGATAGGTATTAACTCTTTTAAATTTCTGGTAAAATACCACAGGGAAGCCATCTGGTCCAGGGCTTTCATTTGTTGGGAGATTTTTGATAACTGATTTAATTTCTTCACTAGTTATGTGTCTGTTCAAGTTTTCTATTTCTTCCCACTTGAGTTTTGGGAGCGTGAGACTGTTTAGGAATTTGTCTATTTCTTCCAGGCTGTCCAATTTGACTGGTATATAGTTTTTCATAGTATTCTCTGACAATTGCTTGTATTTCTGAGGGATTGGTTGTAATCACTCCCTTTTCATTCTGTGATTTTATCTATTCGGGTTCTCTCTCTTTTCTTTTTGAGAAGCCTGGCTAGAGGTTTGTCTATTTTGATTATTTTTTCATTGAACCAGCTCTTGGTTTCATTGATCTGTTCCACTACTTATTCTGTTTCCATATGATTAATTTGTACCCTGATCTTTGTTATTTCTCTCTTCCTGCTGGGTTTGGGTTGTTTTAGCTGTTCTGCTTCTATTTCCTTTTGGTGTGCTGTTAGAATTTGTGTTAGTGATTATTTTTGTTTCTTGAGATGGGCCTGGATTGCAGTATATTTCCCTCTCTGGACTGCCTTTGCCCCATCCGTAAGTGTTTGGATTTTTATATTTTCATTTTCATTTGTTTTCATGTATGTTTTAATTTCCTCTCTGATTGCTTGGTTGACCCATTCGTCTTTTATTAGGTTGTTCTTTAGCCTCCATGTCTGTAGGGATTTCCCAGACTTTTTCCTGTGGTTGATTTCAAGTTTCAAAGCATTGTGGTCTGAAAGTGTGTATGATATGATCTCAATTTTTTTAATATTTATTCAGTACTTCCTTGTGCCCTAAAATATGGTCTATCTTAGAAAATGTACCATGTGCATTTCAGAAGAATGTAAATTCCTCGGCTTCTGGATGAAGTGCCCTGAAGATGTCTGTCAGGGCCCATCTGTTCCAATGGTCATTCAGGGCCATTGTTTCTTTGGTGATTCTCTGTTTAGTGGATCTACCAGTGCTGCTGAATGGGGTCTTAAGGTCTCCTCTAATTAGCACATTTTGGGGGTGCCTGGATAGCTCAGTCGTTAAGCGGTCGACTTCTGCTCAGGTCATGATCTCACTGTCTGTAAGTTTGGGCCCCGCGTCGGGCTCTGTGCTGACAGCTTGGAGCCTCGAGCCTGCTTCAGATTCTGTGTCTCCCTCTCTCTCTGCCCTTCCCCTGCTCACGCTCTGTCTCTGTGTCTCTCGAAAATAAATAAATGTTAAAAAGAAATTTAATTAGCACATTTTTATCGATGAGATTGCTTACATTTGTAATTAGTTGCTTTACAAATTTGGTGCCCCCGAATTCGGCACGTAGATATTCATAATTGTTAGCTCTTCCTTTTGGATAGTCCCTGTGATGATTATATAATGCCCTTCTTCATCTCTTATTACATCTTTTACTTTAAAGTCTAATTTGTCCGATATAAGCATGGCTATTCCAGCTTTCTTTTGACTTCCCATAGCATGGTAGATAGTTCTCCATCTCTCTCATTTTCAATTTGAAGGTGTCCTCAGGTATAAACTGGGTCTCTTGAAAACAGCAGATAGATGGGTCTTGTTTTTTAATCCATTCTGTTACCCTCTGTCTTTTAATTGAAGCGGTAGTCCATTTACATTTCAGGTTAATATTGAAAAATATGCGTTTAGAATCAAGGTGTTATCTGTAGGTTCATGCTTGTAAGGATGTCTCTGGTGCTCTGTTCCTTGCAACCTTTCCTTCATAGAGTCCCCCTCAGGATCACTTGTAAGATTGGTTTATTTGTGATGTATTCCTTCAGTTTTTGTTTGTTTGGGAAGACCTTTATCTCTCCTTCCATTCTGAATGACAGGCTGGCCGGGTAAAGGATTTTTGGCTGCATATCCTTCCTGTTCATCATTTTGAAGATTTCCTGCCATTCCTTTCTGGCTTGCCAAGTTTCTGTAGATAAGTGTGCTACTACCCTAATGTGTCTGCCTTTGTATGCCAAGGCCTGTTTATCCCTTGCTGCTTTCAGAATTCTCTCTTTGTCTTTGTATTTTCGCAGTTTCACTATGATGTATCATGGTGAGGGTCTATTTAGGTTATGTCTGAGGGGGGGTTCTCTGTGCCTCTTGGATTTCAATGCCCCTTTCCTTCTTCTAGTTGGGGAAGTTATCAGTGATGATTTGTTCAAGTACCCCTTCGACTCCTTTCTCTCTCTCTTCTTCCTCTGGAATTCCTATAATATGGATATTGTTTCTTTTGAGTGCATCACTCAGCTCTCAAATTCTCCTTTCCTGTTCCTGAATCAGTTTCTCTCTCTTTCTCTGCTTCCTCTTTTTCCATAATTTCATCTTCTATTTCACCTATTCTCTCTTCCACCTCTTCAATTTGCATTGTGACCACTTCCTATTTGTTTTGCACCTCATTTAGAGCATTTTTAAATTCCTCCTGACCGTTTTTTAGACCTTGATCTCTGCCTTGATGGTCCCCTGCTTTCTTCTATGCTTTTTTCAAGCTCTGCAAGCATTTTTATGTTTATCATTCTATATTCTTGTTCTGTTAAGTTACTTATGTCTGTTTTCATCATTTCCTGAGCTGTAATTATTTCCTGTACATTCTTTTGAGGTGAGTTCTTCTGTTTCGTCATTTTGGCTAGATGTGTATTGGTTTATTTCCTAGGTCTCACTGGAAAGGAAATAGTCAGACCAACAAACAGGAAACACAAACTCACAACCATACTGATCAATAATACAGACAAACAAATCACAAGATTAAAAAGAATAATGAACAGTACTCTGGAGGCTTGCGACCTGACGTACCAACTACATGTTAAGGATAGTGTGTGCACTTTGCTGATGGCAGAGCATACATAGAGTAGTGACAGGTGTGGGGAGAAAAACAAATTGAACTTTGACTAGGTAGAGACATTAGAAGACTTGATCCAGAAAGAGAGAAATAAGAATATGGAAGGATGCGTGGAAAGATAAATGAAGATAGATGTTGCCTAGATGCACTATATGACCTGCTTGTTCCATAGAGAGAGATAGGAAATTAAAGAGGGTGGTGTAGAACATGCGTTGAGAGAGTTGGTTAAATGTCTGTTTAAGCAAGCTAAAACCCCCAGGTGATTTGATTAGAGGTGGGGAGAGATTGGAAGGAGACGAGAGAGAATATATCTAAAACAGAAGAATTGACCTGGAATTAATCCAGGCAATGCTGCAGTATTTGTGTCTCTGGCTACCACTCCTGCAGAAAGGCGTCTCTCCTATGGGCAGGGACAGGGTTTGGTGTAGGCGGGTCCCACCTCCACATCTGGCCAATTGGAGTTCTAGGGTTTATCTTTGTGGTAATGCGGGACCACAAGGGCGCCCCCCCCCCAACCCCCTCTTCAGGTACCGGAATCTCAAATCACTCCTCTGTTTCCTCCTCAACTCTGTCCGGGTTGCAGGCGCAGTGCGATTTGCTGGGTGGTCGCGTGCCCCACGCTCTCTGAATTCCTTTAACTCACTCAGACCGCTGTCCCTTATGTAAATTGTGCCTCTGACTCCACACTGATGGGACCACATGGCGTCCCCCCAAGCATCTTCTTCACAGACCCAGAGTCTCAAATCACCCCTCCGTTTCGCCTTCAGTCTGCCCGGGTTGCAGGTGCAGTGTGATCTGCTGTGCAGTCGCATGCCCCTTGCAAGCCTTGTTTCCCCTATGTAAATTGTGTTACTGACTCAGCACCGATCCAGTGATGGCGCAGCGCCTCTCTGTGTGGCGGGTCGGGTCAGTATCTCTGGTTCTGGAGTGAAGAAAGCTCCACCAGCCCCGCAGTGAGCAATGGACCTTCTCTCCAAAACCTTCGCGGGTAGGGACTGGATGTTAAGCTCTCTTTCCACCGCTGGTCTGAGGTACTTTCGCCACTGCTCTCTCTTCCCTTTGCCTTTCCTCAGAAGGGACCTGCTCCCCACAGTCCGCACCTCCGTGGCTCTTTCTTTCTCTCAGATTGCACTCACTCAGTCTCCGAGTCCCTCGGTTTCAGTCCTTCTTAGTTTGAAAGACACGGGAGAGAGCACCAGGTCCCCCTACTCCTCTGCCATGTTGGCCCCTCCGTCCCAGTATTTACGTAGACTTCTCTTAGCAGCTGTAACACTTTAATTGTTTGTATGGAGAATATGATTCTCATTTAGAAGTTACATTTTTAAAAATACTTTCTTTTGCCTTGGGACCTGAGGGAATGGTTTGGCTGAGCAGCACAGGAGCTTTGGGGTGAGAGAGAGCTTATGAATGTATGGGAAGCCTTAAATGGACACTCTGTGTGGCTTACACTTATTACAGATTCCCTCTACCATTCAAGAGTGAATTCATCTCCTTCTTTCTTTATCTTCTGTCTTTTGAAAGTCTTAATAATATAACAAACACCATAAATTCACTGTTATGTTCACTTCAACTGAATATTACCAATATGTTTTATCTACCTATACATTTTTCCTATCCAGTCTCTGTTTCCTTTGAGAAATAGTTAAAATTCTGATTTGGAGGTATGTATTTCTCTTTTTATTATTAAAAATATATTTAGATGTAGCAGGCCTAAACAATATGCTTAGTTTTGCTTGTTTTAGGGGAAAAATATGGAATTATGTAGTCTTTTGAAACATGACTTTCAGTCAGTCATATATATACTAGCCATAGCTGTTGCATGGAATGTAAGCTTATTAATTTTTTACCAAGGTATAAAATATTCTATTACCAGGATATACCACAATTTATTTACCTGTTCTCTTGTTTTTGGGTATTTAGTTTTCCCCCAGGCTTTTGTTCATTTGTTCGTTTTCTGTGTTCTTTTCTTTACAAAATATACTCTTATAAATATGCTTTTATGAGCCTCCAGGTGCAGATATGTAAGAGTTTTTCTCATATATATGTGGAAGCAGAATTTGAGTCATAGAAAATTTAATGCTGCATTAGTTTCTAAATAGCAGTACCAGTGTACATTCTCACATGCAGTATATGAATGTTTCTATTGGTCCCCATCTTTTCGAATAATTTGATCTCTAAACTTCTTCATATTTGCCAATGAAATATGTATAATATGATATTTTATTGTGATTTTATTTGCATTACTTTAGATACTAATGAGTTTGGTTAACTTCCACTACTTAGTGGTCTTAAGTATTTTCTTTCATGTAGTGCCTCTTCAAGTGTTTGGCTTTTCCATTGCTTATTTTGTGCTAATCAATTTGTATAATACACATATATCTATATACAAAGGTAGATGCATATATAGTATTCTGAATCTTTTTGCTGAGGTAGGAGACAGAGAGGATGTTTGCTCATATAGTGTCTGGATAGCTATGATTCATCCAGGTGGAAGGCCTAGCACTCCAGTCTGGAGCTCAGAAGAATTATTTTGATGAAAGCTCTTGGAGAAGAGCAGAAAGCTAAAGGTGACTAGTATGCTACTACAGATTCGGCCCATGTTTTCCTTTTGATCTCAACTTCAGAAAAAATGGAGACACAATTTGCCTTCACTTTGACAGGACTCCAATGTATGTTAATTATCTTCCATCAGGGATATCTGACCCCTCTCAAATTCTGTCCGTACTCTGTTAGGGACGATTTTGACCTGGTGAATATTAAGATAAAGGTAATTCATTCTGGTAGTACAGCAGGATAATTCCTCTCTGGGGAAAAGAACAAAGACTATGTTGGTGCACATGAGTAGCTGAGGATGGTTAATCCATTAGGCAAAATACAGGAACTAACCTAATCAATAAATTTTCTAAGAATAACTTGCTCCAGGATCTCGAGATACAGTCCATGGGTGTATGGAACAAAATAGTCTCTGTTGAATGAACATTAAGAAATAAACGCAGTCCTGCCAGACTATTTGAATTTTCCTAGATGTATTTCGATATTGTTAGGTGTATTTACCAACATAAGCACCTTACTAACTCTATACATTGAAATAATACTGAGTTTGCCCAGGGTCTAGAACATGCACATTTGATTTTGGAGATGTTCACTAGACACTTGCAGATAAAGTCAAGCACTGTCATCCAGTAGTGTCTTTTGGGATTCTGTATTCAAAATCTAATTGATGCAGGAGCAAAGTATTACTTTTTTGGACAATTGCTAGTCTATTATAGGGTCCTGCTGCAAACAATTTCCATTACAAAATGTCAGTATATAATTTTAAGAGCTGAGATACCATTTGCATAATGTGTAGTGTTAGAGAGACATCTTTTTGATAACAGGGATAGTATACATACAGGATATATTTAGAGACTTCTATCTATGGGATAAAATCAGGCTACCTGTTTCCTCTGTGTTACATTTGCTTTTTTTTTTTTTTTTTTTTACTATTTTCCTTCTTTTTTATTATTTGAGTATTTTTATGACTTGTTTTCTCCTCTGTTGGGTTAGAGATATAACTCTTGGTTTTATTCTTCTCAGTGGTTGCTTTAGAATTTACAGTATGCCTGTTTATGTTATCACATCTAACTTCAAATAATGTACTACTTGGGAGAAATAGTAAGAACTTCCCAACAGTATACTGCCATTTTTCTCTCACGTCTCTTTGGTTAATGTTGCCATATATCTTAATGCTATGTATGTTATGAATCCAACATTATATTAATAATTTTTAAAAATTATTATTTTTCAAGCATTTTTAAGATGACGAAAAACATCTGCATTGTCTCACATTATTATCTTTCTGTAGCTCTTCATTCTTTGTATAGATCAAGGTTATCATACTTTTTCCGTCTGAAGAGGTACTTCTATCATTTTCAGTAGTGCATATTTGCTTGCAATGATTTCTCTCAAGCTTCCTTTTCTTTAAATTTTTTTTTTTTTAATGTTTGTTTATTTCCGAGAGACACAGAGGCACAGCATGAACAGGGAAAGGGCAGAGAGAGAAGGAGACACAGAATCGGAAGCAGGCTCCAGGCTCCGAGCCATCAGCACAGAGCCCGACGCGGGGCTTGAACTCACAGACCGTGAGATCATGACCTGAGCTGAAGTCGGCCGCCCAACCGACTGAGCCACCCAGGCGCCCCACAAGCTTCCTTTTCTTGAATAAAATTTTATTTTGCTGGAATTTAAGAATATATTTTCACTTCGTGTAAGATTATAGTATGATTTTTCTCAGAACTTTAAAGATGTTGATCTCTTCTTATAAATTTTATAATGAGAAGTCTATGGTCATTCTTATCTTTTTGTATGTAATATTTCTTTTTATCTGTGGATAGTTTGAAAACTTTTTCTAATTACTGTTTTCAGCATTTTGATTAAAATATGACTTGCTGTGGGGCAACTGTGTGCCTCAGTCAGTTAAGCATCTAACTCTTGGTTTTGGCTCTCGTCACGATCTCAGTTTTGTGATTTTGAACCTCATATCTGGCTCTCTGCTGGCAGTGCAGAGCTTGCTTGGGATTCTCTCTCTCTCTCTGCCCCTCCCCTACTCACACTGTCTCTTTCTCTCTCAAATAAAAAATGTGACTTGCTGTGATTTATATTTTTATTCTCTTGGGATTTACTGATTTTCTTAGATCTTTGAATTCATAGTTTTCTTTAGATTTAGGAAAAATTTGCCCCTTTTACTTTAAAATAATTTATCCCCTCTCCTCCTGCCCCAATAATATATCTGCTTCTTCTTTCTGGAACTCCAATTACACATATTCAGTTGCTTGATATTTTCTTACTGGAACCCTTTGTTTTTCCATGTTTCCTCCCCTGTGTACTTAGTTTTGAATACTTACTATATATACTCATGTTCACTGATTTTTATATTAAACTTGAAATCTGGTTTGGTAAATTCTCCAACTTTGTTCTGCTTAAAAACTGTCTCAAATATTCTGTGCTCTTTGCATTTAAAAAAATACAATATGCTTGCTAATTTTTTCCCAAAAATGTTTTTGAGATTTTTCGGTCAGATTTAGTTGAACCTGTGGATTAATTTTGGGAGAATTAGTAAGTTAAAATTAGGACATTTTCAGGCACCAACATGCCATATCTCTCAATTGATTTAATGCTTTTCTAATTTCTCTTCACAGTATTTTCAGTGTCCCAGTCTTACAAATCTTTTGTTAGATTTAATCATGGAATTTGATGGGGTTTTTTGTTGCTATTATGAATGGTCCTAATGTTTTAATTTTAATTTCTTATTTTTGTTAGAGTATATAGGAACATGTTCAATATTTTAATATTGACCTTTATACTAAGACTTTGCTAAATTTACTTATTAACTGTGACTCTGCAAATTCCTTAGGAATTTCTTCTGCCATGGTCATGTCATCTTCCAAGAAAGGCAGTTTATTCCTCCTCTCTTTTCAGTATGACTTTGAGGCTTTTTCTGCTTTACTTCGATGTTGACTTGAGGTGGTAAGAGCGTCTTAAATTTTTCCCCTGATTTTAGGAATAAAAAATTTCATATGTCACTATAAAATATGATAATATATTGGCCTAGGTTTTTCAAGATTCCCTTGAAGAAGTTGAAGAAGTTTTTTCCTTTTGCTTGTTTGGTGAAAAATTGGTTATTATTATTACTGTTTTTATTATCATTATTACTGTATGTCAGCTGCTTTTTCTGTAATCTATTGAGATTATCATATTTTTCTCCATTAGTACTGTTTTCAAATGTTAAGTCAATATATATAACTAAGGTTAGTCCCATTTGTGATATATAGATAAAGAGAGAGATAGATATTTCTATATATTTCTCTCTATATATACAGTAGTTGGTTCTATCGCTAACTTTGTGTTTAGAATTACAGTGTTCACTTTCATGAGAAGTTTTCATCTGTTAATTTGTTTGTTTGTTTTTCCCCTCCTTTCTTCCTTCTTTTTTTTTACCGGCCTTCTCAGATTTGGAGTCCAACTTTAGTTGGTCTCATAAAATGATTTGTAAAGTACTCTGTATTTTTTCCCTTCTCTTGAAAATTCGTGTGAGATTGGTATTCTTACTTCTTTTAAAGTTTTGAAGAATTCAACAGTAAACCCATCTTGCCTATGATTTTCATTGCTAAAAGTTTTTTGTTTTTTTTCTGATTTTTAAATTATTTTTTAATTTTAGTTTTTTGTTGGAAGTTTTTTAAATTGCAGATTACATTTCTTTGACAGTTATATTGACATCCAGATTTAAATTTATTCTTGGATGACTTTATTAAGTTGTTTTTCAAAGAATTTATTTCATCCAATATTTTAAATTTATTAATATAATGTTTATAATAGTTGCTTTTTCAAATGCCAGTAGAATTTGTAGTGATGCCTTCTTTCTTATTTCTGTTATTTTTTTCTTGAAGAGCCACTCAAGGATTATCAATTTATGACATTTCCAAAGACCCTAGGACTTTTTGTTAATCTTCTTTTCTCATATTTATTTTTGTTCATTAATTGATGCTCTTTACTAATAAATTTCTCTGCACACTTTTTTATTTGCTATTTGTAATTTTTTGAGGTGGATGATTGGATCACTGATTTTCTTCTTGAGTGATACTATCAAATGAGCACTTTAAACATATATCATACATTTAAATTTGCAGAATCAACTGAACAACTTTTCAACTTTTTAAAGTTTGACAGCAATGGGGATTAATGAGGAGTACTTTCATGATATTATGTTTATTTCCTTGCCAAGTGATTTCTAGATTTCATGATGAATATAAAAATGATTCGATAATTATAAGAATATAATGGTGCTAACATTCTTCAGTTTTGTGCACAAAAAATAATTGTAGCACAGTGTAACAGTACTACTGGCTGTCATCAGAAAGGTAGAAGGATTGGGGCGCCTGGGTGGCTCAGTTGGTTAAGCGTCTGACTTCTGCTCAGGTCACGATCTCACAGTACTTGAGTTTGAGCCTGGGTCGGGCTCTGTACTGACAGCTCAGATCCTGGAGCCTGCTTCAGATTTAGTGTCTCCTTCTCTCTCTGCCCATCTCCAGCTTGCTCTCCATCTCTCTCTCTCTCAAAAATGAACAAACATTACATAAATTAGACAAAAAAGAAAGGTAGAAGGAGCATCAGTCTTGGAGCATCTGGGCAGTTTAGTTGGTTGAGCCTTGGACTCTTGGTTTCAGCTTAGGTCATGATCTCAAGGTTGTGGAATTGAGCACCCTCTCTCCCTCTCTCTCTGCCCTTCCCCTATTCAAGCATGCATGCATGCATGTGTTCTCTGTCTCTCTCAAATAAAAAATGAAAAGAAGAATCATTAGTCTTTAGTTAGGAACAAAGTAAATTATGTATAAATAATGGGAATGGCTTGACAAGAATGTGTACAGTACTTCAAATGAGTCAAAGCAGTAGAAATGGCTTCTTAAGTAGAAATTTGACGAAAGAAATCCTTGGCGCTATTTTGCAACATATTGTGTTCATCCTAGCAACCAATTGTTATTTAAAGTAAAAATAACTCATTTGCTAGAACTTGCTGAAGAAATAAGAATTCTCATATGCCTTTACTGTTCAAATAGTTTTACATAGTACTTGCTGTAAAAACAGTTCTTTCATTCTACTCTGATGAAGATGTGAAACTGGGGAGGACACAATAAAAACTGTGCTAAGTATAAGAAGAGAGTCTAATTTAATGATATGCCAAAAATCCCACCACTATTTAATAACTATATTTTACAAGTAAGAATATAAAATTTACAATGTCCGTCATTATAATAAAATGAACAAGCATCTAAAAAAGCAGAAAAATATGACCAAAATCAGAAGAAAAATTATACAATTATTATTGTGTTATTACATAATTATAGTTATCCAGTTATACCACAGAATATCATCACAGATGATAGAATTAGCCGACAAAGGCTTTAAACAGATTATTATAAATATGCTTCATATGTTCAAGAAGTTAGAAAAAAATATGAGCATGATGAAAAAAGAAATGGGGAAAGTACATATTTAAAAGCCCAAATGGAAATTCTCAGGTCAAAAATGACAATATCTGTAATTAAAAATGTATGGATAGGATTAATGGCAGATTAATAGAAGATCCATAACCTTGAAGTATGGAAATGGCAAATATCCAAAAATAAAGTGGAGAGACAAAAATAATAGGAAAAATGAAGAAAGCATTAGCGACTTCAGGAGTCTTGTCAAACTGTTTACATAGACCTAATTGAATTCCCAAAAGGAGAAGTGGAAAGAGGGGTCAGAAGAAAAAAATGTAAAATTCTTTCCTAATGTAGTGAAAACAAAACCCCATAGATCCACAGGTCTCACAGAACCCATATTTGAATATAAAGAGTATCGCACTAAGCTACATCAGAATCAATTCCAGGAAATCAGTGATAAAGAGTAAATCTCAAAAACACGTAAAGAAAAAGGTTCATGATGGAGATACAAAGATAAAAATAACTGCAGACCGATCATCTGAAACTATGAGAGGAAAAGAGGATGTAGTGGCATTACCCAAGAACTGAAAGGAAACAAAAACTGTCAGTGTAGACTTCTTCACAGAGGAAAACAATGATTTTTAAAATGAAAGCAAAGAGCAAACTGCAGATATTTTCTAAATAAAAGAAGAGAAAATTTGTAGCCAACAAATCTGCCCTATACAAATTGTTAAAGGCATATTCTTCAGACAGAAGAGATATAATAGCAGATGGAAACTTGGGTCTATATGAAGAACTGAAGACTCCTGGAAATGGGAAATATGTGGATAAATTTAAAAAATCATTTCTTCTTACTTATCATCTAATGAAAAGTTAACTGACCATATAAAACAAAATGGGATTATAGCATATACATAAGTAAGATATATAGCAAGTTTAGCTCAGTGTATGATGGAGGAAAATGGAAGCAGGTTGTTTTGTTGTTTTTACACACTGTGTCAGGTGGCATAATATTATTTGAAAGGTGAGTGATAAAATACATATTGCAAAACCTAGTATATACAACTAAAATAGAAAACAAACTGATCTAGCTATTCAGCTAATAGTGGAAGTAAAATGGAATCAATGAAAAAAACTCAGGTAACATGAAAGAAATGACAAATGGAAATATTTAGTAAGATGATAGATTTGAACTCAGTCACATGAATAATTAGTGGGAACACTAATAAAACATTGTTTAAAAACTGGTTTTATTAGTATCAGACAATGTAGAATTCACATTAAAAAATTAGCAGAAATACAGAAAGACATTTTGTCATATAAAAGGATTAATTCTTTACAAGGGCATAACATTCATAAATGTTTTTTTTTTCACTTAAGAGAGCTTCCAATTGGAAGAAAGAAAAATAATACAATCTAACATTGAAAACAAACATCCGAGGATACACTTGAACTATAACTAACAACGCTGTTTGGCATATTTGAAAGTTGCTGAGAGTAGATACTAAAAGTTCTTATCACCAAACAAAAAATTTTGTAGATATGTTTGGTGATGATGTTAACAACACATTGTGATGATCATTTTGCAATATATACAAACACTGGATCATTATTTTGTACACCAGAAGCTAAAATATTCTATGTCAGTTATATGTCAATAAAATAATTTACTTGGAAATGTCAATACTCTTTTCTAAGTAACTGACTGTAAAGTTAAAGAGAAAATAAGTAATAATGTAGAAGCAACAACAGCAACATCTTAAGCCAATATATGAAACAACAGTTTCAAGAAACTGGAGGTCAGAAATGAATACGTGTTCCATCTTACTCCCTGGTGAGAGGTACGTGGCTTCATCATAAGGAAGGGAAACCCGGGTGGATGCTGGTGATCTTCCTGATATGAGAGAGACTATGAGGAGACTAGAGCAGCCACAGGCTTCAGCACAAAGTGCTAGTTTTGCCAGATTAATAGAACTAAAAAGAGAGTTCAGCAAGATACCACACATACAAGGTCAATTGATTTTTGACAAAATTGCCAAGATAATTCCGTGAGAAAAGTGTAATCATTTTACAAATGATGCAAAGCTACTGGATAACTGTGTGTTTAAAATTTTTTTCCCACTAAATAAATACATGAATGACAAAAAAGTACAAGAAAAATATTTAATATGACTTGTCATTAAGGAAATGTACTTTATAGCCACATACCCGCTCTATTGGGTAAAATTAAAAATACAGTTCCAACTGCCAACAATTATATGGAGGATATAGATACCCCCGACTCTCATATATTATTACCAGGAATGCCAATTGTATGGTCACAAGGAAAAACAGTTTAGAGATTTCTTGTAAGTTAAACATACGGCCCAGGAGTATCATCCTAGAAATTATTGAAGAGAAATTAGAAAATCTGTTCTCAAAAATAGTTTGCAGGCAGATATTCACAGAAGTCTTATTCATAAAAGTTATAAACTAGAGAAAACCCAAGTGCCCATCATCTGATGAATGGATAAGCAAATTGTGTATGTTCATAGACTAAAACAATATTTAGCAATAAAAGCCCAAAATGCCGATATATGAAATATCATAGATGAACCTCAAAAGCGTTTTACGAAATGAAAAAAGCCAGACTGGAAAGGATACATCACACTTGTAGGTTTTCACTCATGTAGAATTCTTGGAAAGGTAAAACAATAGTGGCAAAGCGCAGTTCAGTGGTTACCAACACCTAGACCCAAGGGGGAATGCTGGTAACTATGGTGTTGGTAACGGCACCGTATATGTTTGGCCAAACTCATCATTCTATGCACTTAAAATATGCGAATTTTATTTCATGTAATTAACTGTTCTACAAGAGAGACAATTGCGAAGGGCAAAAGAAAGTGAATAGGCAAGGCTTTGGAGGAGACATGCGCAAAGGGAAACAAAGTATTAGACTAGTACAAGATCCTAAGCACCAAATTCAGTTAATGCTTTAGGTGCACAGTTCCCAAATAGTCAAAATAATAGACTATTTTTACCATTATCAGACTTTAATTGACGAGCCAAAGCCTTGCTCTTAATTGGAATAATATTCTCTATGATAATTAAATCATATGGAAATAAAGTCATTAGACCATTTCATTTCCAAATTTTACAATTAATATCTTTCAGACCCTGTTTGGCAAACTGCTGCCAGTAACTTAATTTTTTCAAAAATAGCATTTATTAAACACTGCAGCAAATTTTAGATTAAAATTTTGGACAGAGACCTCATAAATGAACCAGATGTCTCTTAACTTTTATTTAATACAATTCATTAGAAAGTTTCTTTAAGCATGTTTTATTTTTATTAAAGTTATAAATAATGGGTATATATTGTGCTGGCAAATTATTTATAGCAAATTATTTACCTTTGGCAAGGGAGAGGCCCTTGGAGAGTATGTTTAAAATACTGTCTTGCCTGATTAGAAACCTTGTAAATGCAGTTAAACATTTTTGGAAGAGGTGCTAGAAAATAAGTAGGCTGTAAAAATAAACAACGAGAATTAAAATCTTCCTCAATGAAAAGGCATCACAATGTCCTCATCCTTAAAGAAAAATGTATTTATTCAAAAATTAGTACTGCCTTCCTCGGTTAGGGATTAGGCAAAGAACCGTGAAAGAAGCTCTTACGATAGTCATCGTTAGGGTGCCAACAATTCTGCTTTTCTGGAGGTTGAGTTCCTCAAGATGCAGGACTTTTAGTGCTAAATCTGAGGCAGATTAGACAGAGACACAGACACACGGAAACAGAGACAGAGGAATAATTACAATAAAACATCAGACAGCCTTTGATAGCTCTAAGAAAAATATATCTGTCAATGTTGGAAATAGGTCAGAGTCTAGTCTGTGTAGGCGTCTCTGTAGACTTATGAAGTCAGCAGGCAATTGCCTACTTCTTTGTCTGCATGTCTCCACTGCTTTCCTTTTCTTGATTCATGGTTCAATTGTGAGGAGTGTGGGGATAAAATGTTAGTAATCTTCTTACTCTTGAATGTCTATAGTGATAAGCTGCATGTTCTCCATTCTGTTCCATTGGTTTATACACTGTTTTAGTTGCAATATGTTTTGAAATCAGGAGGTGTGATACCTTCAGCTTAGTTATTTCTTTCTCAACATCAGTTTGTCGATATTGAATCTTTTATAGTTTCATGTGAATTTTAAGATTATTGTTTCTATTTCCATCAAGAAATGCCATGGGAATTTTGATGGGAAGAGCATTGAATTTATAGATCACTTTGTGTAGTATGGAGATTTTAACAGTATCAAGTCTTTTAAACCATACACATGGGGTATCTTCCCATTTATTTGTGTCTTTCTAATTTCTTTTATGAATGTATTACAGTTTTTAGTGTAAAGGACATCCTTGGTTAAGTTTATTGCTAAGTATTTTATTCTTTTTGATGCTACTGTAAATGGGATTGCTTTCTTAACTTTTTTTTCAGGTGGATATAGAAACACAACTGATTGTTGTATGCTGATTTTGTAAGCTGCAACTTCACTGAAATTTTTAATTGATTCTCAAGAATCTTTTGTAGTCTTTATGATTTACTAAGAAGGTAATGATATATGAAATATGAAAAATTTTAAACATCACTAATCATTAGGGAAATACAAATCAAAACCACAATGAGGATAAACCCCTTGTTGGAGATATGGAAGCAACCTCAGTGTCTATGGATAAAGAAGATGGGAGGTATATATACATGTACATAACCATACATATACATATACATAAATAAATATACATAAACATACATATAAAGGAATACTACTCAGCCATAAAAAGAGTGAAATCTTGTCATTTGAGACAACATGGATGCAACTAGAGGGTATTATGCTAAGTGAATTAAGTTAGAAAAAGATAAATACTGTGTGATTTCACTTATATGTGGATCTAAAAAACAAAACAAATGAACAAGGAAAACAAAGCAGACTCATAGATGCAGAGAATAAGAAGGGAGGGGATGGGCAAGATGGGTGAAGGGGATAAAAAGATAAAAACTTCCAGTTATACAATAAGTACATCATGGAGACATACTGTATACAACAGGAGTTATACACAGTAATATTTTAATAACTTTGTACGGTGATGGATGGTAGCTAGACTTGTTACAGTGATCACTTTGTAAAGTATATAAATGTGGAATCACTATGTTGTGCACCTGCAACTAATATAATGTTTTACAGCAACTACACTTCACTTAAAAAACCACAAATGAGATCATTTCACACCTATTAGGATGCCATTATCAAAACCACAACACAACACAGCAAGTGTTGGTAAGGATGTGGAGAAATTGAACCCATGTACACTCTTGGTGGGAAGGCAAAAAATGGTGTGGCCATTATGGAAGACAGCACAGGAGTTACTCAAAGATTTAAAACTAGGACTATCATATGATCCAGCATCCCATTCCTGGGTATGTGTCAAAAAGAATTGAAATCATTAAGTGTCTGACTCAGCAAGTTTATCAAGATCATGGTTCTTTCAGAGCACAAATGTGAGAACCATTGATGTAAGATACAGTATTTAGTGAATAATGCTATAAATCCAAAGTTTTCATTTATACGCCCCCTCTCTGTCTGTGGGAACCCCATTGGTAATGCAGAATGAGGTACTCATCCGGCCTCTAGACAGTGAACAAACACATATGCCCAAAGTCCTGCTGCTGTGGATCAGTACAGTTAATCATCAACAAATCAAATAAAATGCAATCAGCCATAGTTGTATATTAACTAAGATAAAACTTGTATAAAAAATAGTTACATGTTAAATTGAGAAATTTCTCTTAAAAGTTGTATTTACTAAATCTCCTTCAGGAATCTTTATTTGAAAACAATTTTAGCTGGTAAGTATTACTTTGTCTAACTTGCCAACACATCACCCTTACCCAAATGTGTGGCTCAGTGTAATCTTTCCCATAAACCTTTATAATTTGCATATGATATAGCTCCTATGTTTATCTTGTTTCATAAAATATTTCAAAATTTATAGAATTCCTTTAGCTTCCTCCTCTTTTCAAGGGGAGCAGAAGTTGACGTGAACATATGTCCCCCCAAAATATGAGCCCTTTGAAATAAGAAAACGTATTTTCATCTTTGCGTTCCCAGGACCTAACATCATGTCAGTCATGTTAAATGAAGACAGCTACATTGATGCTGGATGCTAGTATAGGATCTGAATGGGTCTTGAGAGAACGGAACTTATTTAGGGTAGCCGATATGGAAATGGAAAAGAAAGCTAATCACGAGCAAGTCAAAGAATCCCTGAGCAGTATTAGTTGATGTTGGGACCACTCTTAGTTTGTCTTTCTAGGAAGGCTTTGTATAAAGAAAAAAATCAAATCACATGATTTGTTAATTCTCATTAATATTTTGATTTTGTCTTGGTTTATTTGAACTCTCAAGATATGATTTTCTGTCAAGATGGACAGTAGACAGTAGACAGACTTGATGTGTTATCAAGTAATTGAAGTATTGATTATACTTTAGCCCAGAGATCCCATATATCAAAATCCTCTCAGCTTTCTTGAGGGATTATTATGTTCAATATAAATCTGTGTCCCTGATGAACTAAGTATAGAAAGAGAAGCTGATGTCAATACTTTCCTTGAGTGTGGTTAGAGGGAAAAGACAGATACAAGTAAGTAAAAAGGGATCTAAGTCTTTTGAATAAAATTAAGTGACACTATACGGACATGACCGGCTCCTGTGGATTTCCACTTCTTGTTAATTTGCAGAGTTAAGAATAAAGACCTCAGAATCTGAGGCTCTAGGCTAAAATGACAGCTTTGGAAACATGTAATGAAGTGGCCTTGGGAAAGAAGGAAATTTTCCATCATCTTAGTTTTTACATTCTAGTGTTGATATGAGAACTAAGTAATATAATATATTTAAAGTTATTTGGGGATTAAGTCACATATTTTAAACTTGACATGAAATTTACTTGCTCCACAAGAAAACTCTTCTGGAATTTGAGCAACTAAACTCTTGTGTCCCTTAGCAATCCAAACTACTTATATTTTGTGATACTACCATTTTAAAAGATAGTCTGAGGGGCACCTGGGTGGCTCAGTCAATTAAGCATCAGACTTCCGCTCAGGTCATGATCTGATAGTTCGTGAGTTCGAGCCCTGCATCGGGCTCTGTGCTGACAGATCAGAGCCTGGAGCCTGCTTCAGTTTCTGCATCTCCCTCTCTCTCTGCCCCTGCTTGTGCTCCCTTTCTCAAAAATAAATAAACATTTAAAATTTTTTAAAAGATAGTTTGAGAGAGGGAGGCTAACTATAAGAGACTCTTAACTAATAGAGAATGAACTGAGGGTTGCTAGAGGGAGGTGGGCATTAAGGAGGGAACTTGTGATGAGCTCTTGGATGTCATATGTAAGTGATGAATCACTGAATTCTGCTCCCGAAACCAATAGTACACTATATATTAACTAATTCGAATTTAAAAAATCTTGGAAGCAAAAGAAAAAAGAAATAGTGTCCAGGTCTTTGGGTCTTACTCAACTACTTCTGTCTGGAAATGACATATGACTTTCTATCAGATCCCTTTTGCCAGCACTAGCTCATCACCTCACTTAACCTCAAGAGAAGGGATCTAAACATTACAGGGGTATTTAGTGAACAATAAGTGTCTCTACCACTGCAACTTGGTTTTGTATGACCTTGGCAAGTTACTTAATCTTCTTAATTTCAGTTACTTAACTGTAATCTGAGACTAATTGAAGACAGGGACAAGTGAGGTTTTAATGTGCACTGTTAGAGGACTGTACTGGCTTCACTCCATACTGTTGAATGAGCTTGTACAAGTTTCTGAATTTTCCTCTGTCTCAGTTTCTCTCTCTGTCATGTGAAAGTACTTTTGAAGATTAAATAAGATTTAATTGTTTTAGTACACTTTCTTGGATCAGAGTAAGTGTTCAAAAACTAGCTCTCTCTATGATTATTACATAATTTTACCATAATTAGTATTATTCACTGGTAATTTTAATTGTAGCAAGACAATAAAGGTAGTACAAAATACATATGACCATATCTATCCTCTTTGTAAAAGCTCTCAATACTTTTAAAATATTTGTTTGTTCTCCCCGACTCTGAGATTTGTTATTTGAAGCATACATTGAGTTTCTTATATTTTATCATGGCCTTTTCTTTAATAGAAGTATTCTACACCTAATGACTGCGCAATACATGTTTGTTTCCTGACTGACTCACAACATAATAATGCTGTTGGATATGATGAAATTTGCAACAGTAGAGTTCTTTGTACTTTTACTAAGTACAGGACAGCCAATGAAATGACAGACGAAGCAGTGGAATTTGTATTCAGGTCAGAGAACACTTGATAAGAGTGCCGAAAGTGAGTGCTATTTTCAGCAGTTGAATATTTCAAGTGTATTTGCTGTGTTGTCAAACCAAAAGAAAAGAAAAGCACCATCATGGGAAGAAAGACGATTTTGCTTCTGATTATGGGCGTCCTTGGGGCATATTATATTTATATACCTGTCCCAGATAACATTGAGGAGCCATGGAAACTAATGTGGGTTAACACATATGTGAAAACTTTTACAGATTTGGTAAGTATAGAGCTTTATTGACTTTATATTTAACAATTTAATCAGGAGGAAGTAATCATTTGTATTATTGTTATTTAAAAAACTTCCATCTTGGAAATTTTGTTCTTAAAACTTGCATGCTGATTTTAAAACCTTTTTTGTTTAATTTTTAAACGATTCCTTAATGCAGACCCCTAACCGAATGAATATGAAGGAAGTAGTCAAGTAGCTTTAACTTTAAATATTAAAAGACAAACATAATCTTTTAAATATTAAAAGACAGGAAGACAAAAAGTCTTATTGTGAGTTTCATGGTATGAATGCTGCCTGAATGAAACACTTTGAAGTGTGAACTTCAAAAATGGTAAGATTGAATAGCGTTGTGATTGGTTACAGAATTCTGTGCAATAATCATGTATTTGGACGTGAAATGCATTCGTATTGAAATATGTATAGACAAGTCAGCTGGTAAAAAGCCAAGGGAAACTGAATGTACATGATTTCCACGTTAACGCATGACTTGCTAAGGTCGTGGGCAGCTGGCTGCCCGACCCAGTGTCTACAGTTGCCCCTCAAAGACCTGTGGTTCTTTTCTAATAAGGCTCATCATGTGACATTGAAGCCATTTTTTTTTTTTAAATCTCCTTTAAACATTTTGTAGCAAATTGCCCACTGGAGCAAGAAACAAAAAACAATAAAATAGTAATTTGAGGATAGTTAACCTGTGTATTAAATCCTTGGCTCATTATCTCTTTCCTTGCATTTTTAAAGGTGTTCTTAAATGTTTCTTCTGGCATTTAATGTAGCTCTGAATAAGTTCCATGCTTGTCTTATTTTCATTTTACTAGTGATTTGATCATTGTAGTAATTTTATTAGCATGTATGTTGTTGGGTTTGGGTCAGTTTCACTGGAATTGAGCTTCAACTCTTTTATAAGTTATTCTTGAATTATATTTAAAATATTTTGGTCCATTGCTTTGTTTTTTTATTGTTTGAATTAATTATGTATGTATATATACTTATATATGCACATTTAAATACATATGTGATCTTCTTTGTATGTATTCAAAAATGATGTCATTTTCCCTGCTAGTACTTTTTAATCTTTTTCTATATTTTTTCTTCCTTTTGATTTTCTCATTTCTATCATGTATAATATCTTGGGTTACTTTAAACTAGGCATTTATTTCTGAAATTATTTTGTCTTTTTTAAATATATTCCTTTTCTAATTTCTCCCAGTACTACTTTTTAGTCATCTCTTTTTGACTAGTGATCACCACCAAATATCGGTCTATATCTTCCATGAATATGTATATTTCTCCTTTGTGATATTTCTTCTTACCATTCTCCTTAAAATCCATTCTGCAATACTGTGTAGTATATCTTCCACTTTGTAGCAAGTTTTTTTTCTCATTCGTTTTCTTCATGAGTTGGAAACTGTTATTATTTTTCTTATAGTATATAACACCCTGCATGGATGTTATGTATACAACTTTTGTATTATTTCTATTTGCCCGAGATGGCTTTTCTTGGACAGACTACTACAAAAATGTCCTGGGGAATAGAGGTAGGGTCAATACATTTTTTTTCTTTCAGTTTTTGTGCTAAAACACAAAATTGTTACAATTTACACATATATATTTATTTTCTTGAGAATGGAAGTTTCACCACATCATAGACTCCCTCAGGCAGAACTGAAACATACTAAAGCTTGACTCTGGGAGAAGTAGTTAAAGAAACTCAGAAATTATGAAAGGTTCCAAGGTAATTTGAATCTTTGTGATTACTGATTTGTCATTTTCTTTCTTGTTCTGTGTGGTTTTCTACAGAAGAAAAATGTACATGTAACTTAAAGCCTTTACTCCTTATTTTTTAATGAAAAATTGTATTTGCTAAATACATCAGATTACCATATAAGAGATCTTTCCAAACCTCTGGAAAGTCCATCACACATCAGTGTTTTTTCCCAATCTTTCCCCTCTACCTCCAAAAGAAAAAAAAAAAAATTCTTGCTTGAATTTAATGCCATCGGTTCCTATTTTGTGCTTCACCAACCAATCTGAACATAAGATAAAAAATAGTAATTCAAATTTTAATCATTCAGTGATGAAGATCAATGGAGGTCACTCAATATAATCAACTGTCAACTTGTCTATGATGCAGCATTGTCTCCTAGAATGGAAATATCATATAAAGGTAACCAAAATGCCAATTTCGATAGGTAGCTCAGCATCACCTTGAAAGGACTTGGAGGTTGCATCTAGTCTTGGTAAGAAATAACATTGTCATCAAATAACATGACATTGTCAGACCTATCCCCGGTTTGAGATTATGAGCATTTGTGAAAAGTGTTTTCCATCATTATACCCGAATCCAGGGTGTTCCTTAGTTGTATGGGGACAGTTTGAAATTCCCTAGGTTTGAGGCCATTATTAAAAATACTGTTGTTATCATCTCTGTTCTTTTTCCTACATTTGGCGTTGATTCTTCTAGTCCTGCTTACTTCTTTTTGCTACAGTTTGGCCTATAAAGGATAAACATTTTGAGGCCCAATTATCTTTTTAGTTTTCAGATTGCTGTAACTTGGGTGCAACCAATGCCATAGTACTGTTTCCTAAGTTTGGATCATCAGCAATTCAATTTTACTGTTTTTCCTTCAGGTGATAGATCTTTGTATGATAGATTATCATTTTGTCCATAAATTGAGGGATATAAATTCCAGAGTTGGTCAGGATTTTTCCTCTTTATAATTTGATATTGCAAATCTACATTAAAAAAACCTTTTAGGGTATAGACTTAGTGTAAAAAGAGTAAATGGATTTGAGAAGATGTATCCATTATGTTAATGCTCTAACTCATCAGACTTCATGAAAGGAAAGACAGTTAAAGAAACTGTAAAGCCCTTGTTACTCGATTCAGACTCCAGGAACAATGGACACTATTTTTTAACACGCTGGTGACTTCTTAGTCTTTTGTTACATATTTATTACACGCTAGTAGGATCCAAAAGTTTGTGAGTTTATAAAGTCATCTTACACAATTTTATTCCCAGTACTGTCTTACACAACATGTTACAATTACTATTTCCATAACTAAATTCTTGTCTTTAACTTGCATAATGTAGACCATTTTCTATCATTTTAAAAGTACTTATTTGAACTAAAGAGTCTCATTCTTCACAGGTAAAATACTTGAGTCCAGTGATTTACGTTTTGAAAGAAGGCCTTATATTTTCTGTACCTAGCTTTGGTTTAACGCCAGAGGTTCAACTAAATGAGCTCTGTGAGGAAAATGTTGACACCTACTTTATGTCATAGAGTGTAGAAATTTTAAATTTGTTAAAATTTAGTAAATCAATGCTTTTGATCTATCAATTTTCAATATTAACATTTAAAGTCAGCAGGCCTGATATTTATGTGATTTCTTCAAACTGTTTTTGGTAATTGGTTGGAGTGTTTGTGCAAAAATCATACCCAGTAGACACATGGAGAACATTACTTAATACCGTAGAAATACATAGAAATAAAGATGACAGAAAATGGTCTACTGGAGATAGGAGTCTCCAGCCCTTGTGTAATTGTAGAGAGGAATGGTGGGAGACACCCAAGTTTTGGGGACATGGTCAACGTGTGTGGAGCAGTCTATATGGGGAGTATATCCAATATATTGAGAAGACTTGGAACATGCTCATAGCTAGAATCATTGGTCTCCCAAAGGCTGTCAGGCATTTGCAGTTCACTCTTCATGAAATTTTCCCCTCCAGGCTACAATTGTCACATGAGGGCAATCGTTTCTTGGAAGTATTACTTTTTTTTTTTTTTCCAGTCTAACAACTGAAGTCCCTTTGGGACAGCTGTTGGGCACCAGTAAGGAGGGGTATTTGTTTGATGCTTGAACACATACCCAGGTGAAGCATGAGTAGATTGGACAATGCAACTGGTCATAAGATAGAACACCGTTCCACTGGACCCAGAGTCAGACCTGGGCTTAGATCCCACATCCAGCATCTACTGCCTGGGTGGACATGAACAGATCTTTTAACCTCTCCCACCTCTATGTACTCAACTGAAAATCTGAAATATATTACTGCTTATCAGATCTTAGTAAGAATTGAGTGGGTACAAGCAGGACACCTGGCAAAACTAAACACAGTAAATATTATTTTATTTATATTTATCTTCATACAATTGCCTGTGTTATCACTGTATGTTTGCGATTTTATAGCCAGATAAAACCATGTCAAAAAATTTCCCAGCTGAACCTTGGTGATACTAAATAAAATAAATATTGAGAATTATGTTCAAGTAAAATTTCTGGAAAAATACCTAAAAGATTTATTGAGATAGATACAGACATGGATATTGATGTGCATATAAATGCAGATTTGAACATGGGTTACACTTAGATATTCATGAGATTTATAACAATATAAATATAGATAGTACATTACATGCATGTGAGCATATGTGTGTGTGTGTGTGTGTATCATCAATCTGTTAGTTGATTTCATACTATCTTTTCTCATTTCTTTTGACTATAACAAACTTCTTCAGTAAAATCTAATAACAACTCCTCAACGTATGTCCATATCATAACATTCTTGATTTTGGACCAAATTAGCCTAAGATATTAGATTAAATAACACAGAAGCAATAACTGGAAATGACCTGTCAGCATATAAATTAAAGAATCACAAATGGATTATTGTCAGTTTAATTCCCAGATATTTCACAATGCCTATAATTTGAAATTTGTTGTAGTAAAGTAATTTCAGCACTTTGGTTGCTCAGTTAATAAAGTAATTTCTTTGATCATTACATTTTATGATACATATATATGATATGTATCATCTATTTTGTTGTTAGCTAGTTAGAACATATCAAACTCTTTGTTGATACTCTTATAAAGAAAGAATAGACTACTGTGTTCTGAAAACAGCCCTACACAACACAGCCTCGACAGAACTTCCCAGTATAATTTCCACCATAAAGTCCAGGAAAATTAGTTAGCTTTTAGAGAAAATGGTTTTTGTAAACCTTCAGGCTTTTGATCAAAATGCCTTGGCTTTCTTACTAAATCTAAACATTTTTTTAAACACTTATGATTTTCATATGTAACGGACTAAAAGTACCAGTCAGACCCTGTCTTCGTATTGGTCAGTTAGAATTGCCTTCTTCTTCTTCCTATCAGAGCAACCCAAAAAGGTCTTTCTTCATTTTGCCTTTTACTACAGCTTATTTAGGTGAATGTCCATTTTTTACTAATAGTCCGGGAAGGTTGAAAATGATATCACAGGCATCTTTCATCAACATACTTGCTAATATTGTGCTTTGGACACAGTGAACGTGTGGCATATTTTGTGAAGTCATATCACATTCGCTTGCACTGGAGAAACATGCACCCCAGGGACTCCCCTGATGTGGACCCATGTCACTGCAGAGACTTCATTGCTACCCTGACTCCTTTCTGTTTATTCTCGAAGGGATCTCAAGAGGATTATTGCTCCCAGAGGGTTTGAGGAGGACTCTCCTCAGTGAATTTGTCAATCCTGTAACCTAAGGTTATAATTTCATTGTGTATTTTCCTTTGAAACTCCAGAAAGCTGCAGAAAGTACAGTTTGAGAATTTAATTAGGACTCTGTAAAAAACAGGAAACAGTTACTGGAACTGGGGCAAAAGGAGTAGGAGATCATAGAAAACTCCCAGGTCCTAAATCTGAACACAAAGGAAACATGGATTTAGTTGGATATATGTGAGCGTGAGTGTGAGCATGAGTGAGTGTGTGTGTGTGTGTGTGTGTGATATATGTGTGTGTGTAGTGTATATATACTCATATATATATAGTTACTCATATACATAGTCATAATATATATATGCTCATACATTAACACATACGATATATATGAATAAATACAAATATATTTCACCTTAATAATGCATGCTTATTAACCAGAGGCAAACATGAGAAAGTCATAGGAAAAATTGGGGCAGATGGCATGCAAAGGAGTAAAGGCATTTTCGTTGGGAATTTGTAGAAAGTGTTACCAGTGTTTAAAAGCCAGCCAGGATCATTATCCCAGAGAGTACATGCATAGTTATTTGGGGAAGAGGACTAGAAATGGATTTGCTCAAAATCCTAAATGCATGAACCCCTAAGGAGGCTTGCCACTACCTCCCTACCACAGCCCTCTGTGCCTCAGACCTTTAATCACCATTGGATCTGCTCTGGTACAGGGCAGTTCACAGTGCATCCTGGACCTGACGCAAAACCTCCCTTGTTGTTAGTTCCCACTCAGGGTCAGAAGGCTGAGTATCAGGCTCAATAGGCAATTGGGAGTATTTTACTACTATAATCTGAAGTGTGTCATTGAGCATTTTGCCCCCTTTTTAGCGGTGAGGGTACAAGATATAGCAACGTTCTTTCACCTTGGAGATAATATCCCAATAAGCCGCAGACTTCTGAACACCGAGAAACTTGACCAAAGTGGTGAGTCTCTAAATTCCCACGTGTTTTTTGTGGATCCTTTGTCACACACATGATTTACCAAGGAATGTATAGTATTTGCAGTTTCCCAGATCACCGAATCTACAAGCTTGATGACACAGTGTTGTGGATCAGTATGGTATCCTGTGACATACAGAGGCCATCAGAATCCTTGTAGACCAGATAATGCAGGGAGCAGGAGAGTTCCTATAGACTTGAAGCCAGACAGCGATGGTGTGCTGCCTTCATTGCTAACTGGTAGAGAAACAGACAGACTCAAATGAATAGCCGCACACTCGATGCCAGAGGCTGTGCTGATTTGCTTTATCGAAAAGACCATCTCTGAACAGCAGTTGTAATCGGATTTACCACCTGAGTAAGCTTAAGATAATTCTTTTTTCTTAAAATTTTTAAATTTTTATTCCATTTTTGAGAGAGAGACAGAAAGAGAAAGAGCAAGTGGGGGAGGGGCAGAGAGAGAGGGAGACACAGAATCTGAAGCAGGCTCTAGGCTCTGAGCTGTCAGCACAGAGCCGGATGTGGGGCTCAAACCCATGAATTGTGAGATCATGACCTGAGCTGAAGTCGCATAACTGACTGAGCCACGCAGGTGCCCCTAGTTTAGGATAATTCTTAAGGTCACCTGGTCTTCTGCATAAGTCTGTATAGTTGATACACCCATTGACAAAATAAAACAAAGTCAGGCACTAGTTAAAGTGGTAAGGTCAGATTTTAATCAGTAATATACTATTGCAATAGGGAAGATGGTCAGAGGTGAATGGAATTTTTGAGGAGAGAAATAGAGGAGAGAAGGGAGCAAGTGAGGGCTCAATAGAGTCAGGAAATGAGACACGACAAGGGGTTGGTTATTGTAAATGCAGTTAGGCCCACTGGAATTATGGAAGTTAGGACTCTATTCTCTCAATTCTTCCTGGTGATTAAGTTCCAAAGGAATGGCTTTCAGGTCCTTGAGAAAGACAATGCTAAATTATAGGAGATACATACACCTTTCAAAGAGACAGAAAAAGAATTCACCTTCATATTCCTTTTCGGTAAATACTCTCAGGAACGATGGTCAGGGGCTTATCTGTCAGGTGGTGACTGGAACCGGCAGTGCATTTTTGCACATTTTTGCCCGTAGCACTGAGCTTTCTTAGATGGGTACTTTACGGTGATCTAGGATCATCCTAAGGGTAGACCTTGAGCTTGACATTGTTAGAAACTGTATTAGTATTTTAAGTATACTAATGTGAGGAGGAAGGGGGTGGATGCAGTCATTTGGCTGAGAGTGTGTAGTTTTTAGAGCACAAGGTTAAGGCCTAGCTGAGAAGGGGGATCAGAGGAGTCTGGCTAGTGTTTCATCTAGGTGCGAATCTTTGTCATTTTAAGATTTGTAACAGAAATGATCACTTCTCCATTTTTCAATTCTTTTGACTGTGGCACTAATCTTCGTGATTCCCTGGCATGTACTATTGCTTTTTTTGTACTATTCCGGTAGGGAGGAGCAGTTTCAGGTGTTTCTGCATGGTTCCAACTTCCATAATCTCTCTCAATTAATGGGCCATGGAGTCAATGTAAGGACACTGTCATTTGCCAAGTATGTCTATTTCAACTTTCCATTGAAAGAGCTGGGGAAATAAATAAAGGTATGGACGTTCAGACCCAGTGGACCCATTTTAATATGAGATCAGTTTAGAACACCATTTCATACTTGATATCCTTAAACTTTCACTCTGCTTGACGGCCGTGGTCACTTTGGAGTCCTCAGGAATTAGTACCAATTCCAAACCATTCCCAGTATTCCCTTTCCAAAGTCCGGGTATTCCCTTTTCCTTCAGTATAAACTCATCCAAACCAAAGGTCTTGGTTCTCTTTGGGAATGCTAGGATGTAGATGTATGGTACATATTTGTGATCGTTTTGCATGGGCCTCCACTAAGGGCACCGTGCCCTTCCTTGAATGGAGATTCAAGGGGTCTTGTGACTGTGAAGTGTCTTAGCTCTGGAAATTAGGTGAGAAGCCAATTTCTGTAAAAATTCAGATTAGGTCAGACTTCAGTCAGTTGTCCTACCATTGTTTCCAGACATCATGATCATGTTTCTGCAGTGATCTCCGAGATTATCTTCACTTCATCACTGCTGCTCATTTCAGTAACTACATAGGCCTTGTATTTGATAGTTTACCACTGCTCCTTGGCCTCTAGCTGTGGGATTTCATTCTCCCTATTGAAATCAGAAGGTCCATGCCAATGTCGCATTCCTCCACTGTCATTTCTGGACAGTATATGGCTATCATTACAGGTATTTTTACTAAGATGCGAAGGTTCTACTCACTGATACATTTCTCAATGTCTTTGTATAGAGATTGTCCTCTGGACTTTGCTAAAATACACAATGTTGGGGTGCGTTATGGATTACAATAGTAAGATACTTGTTTACAATACTAAATTAGATGTTAGATATTACTATTTCCCTAGATCTTCGGATTTCTTCCCCTCCAATATCCTGGAAATTGCATCTCATTTTCCTTAAATACTTCTACTGTGGAAGCTGGTTTCTGTTGCTTCTGCTAGGGGAGGCCTGGTAGGATTTGGGAGTTTAGGATGTTCAGAACCCATATAAATGTTTGTAATCTACTACTTAGAATATCACCCACATATGAAAGTTAGACCAAGCTTTTAAAATACCTGTTGGGTGGTGACTTCACCTACATGGCAGTTCTACAATGTCCAAGATCAAACTTTGGTTCTATATATATTTTTAAATAATTTATTGTCAAATTGGATTCCATACAACACCCAGTGCACATCCCAACAAGTGCCCTCCTCTGTGCCCATCACCCACTCTCCCCCCTCCCACACCCCCTCACTCATCAGTTTGTTCTTAGTCTTTGAGAGTCTCTTATGTTTTCTCTTCCTCCTTCTCTGTGTCTTTTTTCTTTTCCCCTCTTCCTCTCCCCCATGGTTTTCTGCTTAGTCTCTAAAATCCACCTATTTCTGGAAACATATGGTATCTGTCTTTCTCTGACTGACTTATTTCTCTCAGCATAATACCCTCCAGGTCCATCTATGTTGCTACACATGGCCAGATTTCATTCTTCCTCATTGCCATGTAGTATTCCATTGTATGTATATTTATACACACACATACAATGTCTGTGTGTGTGTGTGTGTGTGTGTGTGTGTGTGTGTGTTGTGTGTACATCTTCTTTATCCATTCATCTGTTGATGGACATGGACACTTAGTCTCTTTCCATGATTTGGGTATTGTTCAAAGTGCTGCTATGAACATCGGGTACACATGCCCCTATGCATCAACACTCCTGTGTCTCTTGGGTAGATTCCTAGCAGTGCTATTGCTGGGTCATAGGGTTCTATTTGCATTTTTTTGAGGAAGCTCCACACCGGTTTCCAGTGCAGCTGCACTAGTTTGCATTCCCACTGACAGTGTAGGAGGGTGCCTTCTTCTCCACATCCTCACCAGCATCTATAGTTTCCAGATTTATTCATTTTAGCCACTCTAACCAGTGGGAGGTGGTATCTCAGTGTGGTTTTGATTTGTATTTCCCTGATGATGAGTGACATTGAGCATCGTTTGATGTGTCTGTTGGCCATCTGGATGTCATCTTTGGAGAACTGTCTATTCATATCTTCTGCCCATTTCTTCACTGGGTTATTTGTTTTTCGGGTGTGGAGTTTGGTAAGTTCTTTATAGATTTTAGATACTAGTCCTTTATCCGATGTGTAATTTGCAATTATCCTTTCCCATTCTGCCAGTTGTCTATTAGTTTTGTTGGTTTTTTTCCTTTGCCGTGCAAAAGCTTTTCATCTTGATGAGGTCCCAATAGTTCATTTTTGCTTTTAATTCCCTCGCCTTTGGAGATGTGTCATGTAGGAAATTGCTGCGGCTCAGGTCATAAAAGTTTTATCCTGCTTTCTGCTCTAGGATTTCGATGGTTTCCTGTCTCACATTCAGATCCTTCATCCATTTTGAGTTTATTTTTTGTGAGCGGTGAAAGAAAGTGGTCTGTTTCATTCTTCTGCATGTTGCTATCCAGTTCTCCCAGCACCATTTGTTAAAGAGGCTGTCTTTTTTCCATTGGATACTCTTTCCTGCTTTGTCGAAGATTAGTTGCCCAGAAGCTTGTGGGTCCATTTCTGGGTTCTCTATTCTATTCCATTGGTCTGTGTGTCTGTTCTTGAGCCATGCATCTATTTTTAGACAGAGCTGTTAGAGATTCCTTCTAGGGAAAGTTTACAGAGTACCTGCTTTACTGACTATAATTTGAACTGAAAACCTAAATAACTGAGAATGTAGTTTTTCTTTCAGTAAGCTTTCAAGTTCAGTTATCGCTTGAACTCATTATTTTCTCCATAATATGTTATTGCAACAGCTACGTGGTTTCTTGAAACTATCCTTTAATAAGAACTATTACAGGTGTTAATTTAACACCTGTTTTTGCTACTACATTTCATGCAAGAACAGGTTCTGTTTTGCATTAGCAACGAGGCTGTTTACTAGCTTAAAATCTAACCAGGTCAAATATCTAATTCCAGCACATGTCTTAAATGTTCTCCCTTCTGAGAACTCTTTCTGGGCTGTATTCCCTGTCAATCATTGTTTTGTTAGAATATAGATACTATTATATATATTCCAATAAAATAGGTTGAGAATATGGATTTGAAGTATACAACCTTTAGAGTGTGTGTGGGGGAGAAGGGAAGCCACCATTAATTCCAGCCCCTTGCATCACTGAACTGATCATTCTCAAAAAGACAACCAGAGGAACGGAAAACCGCATGTTTGTCAATGTTCGTATAAATATCCACAGGGGCTCAGAGAAAATAATGGCTTTTTCTTTATTTCTGCCCTATCAGTCTTGCAAGAGTGACACTTTGTGACACAATTTAATCTGGCCAATAGTTCTGGGAAATGTATCTCCCTGATCTACCTTTCAGGAACAATGTGGGGATCTTTTGGTGTTGAAAATAGATAATTTTGCTTATTCCTTTTGTATTTATCTTCATTAAGATGGACAGAGGTTGACCCAACTATTTAATTGATCACTAGGACCATAGTCCACATGTTTCCAACTTAAGATTGGAAACCATCTTTTTGATTCTTGGAATTCCAAAATTGTAGATCATGGCTTGGCTCCCACTTACCTCTTGAGGTCCTTATTCTTTTATGCATCCCTGTGTGGCCCTGAATTCATAGCTTTACCAAGCTACCTGCATTTCTCTGATTGCAGTAAGAGTGTCTTTAACTTCGGCCTAGAGTGAGATTTCCTTCTTTGTTCAGTTAAGCTCCGTTCTGTATCAGAGTTTACCTTCTATTTGAAAACTCTTCCCTACGCCTCATGTCCTGGCATCTAGTTTGTGTTCCTATTGACCCTTGCCAAAGTTCATTGTACATGTCTATGTTGCTTTATAATTGTTTATATATCTATTTCTCCCACTTGATTCTGAACTTATTTAGAGTAGGGAACTTACCCTGTTTATCTTTGTGCTCCAAGTAGGAAGAATAGAACCCACCAAGTTGTAATACCTCAATAATTCTTTAAATATCTTTTTAGGGGTGACTGGGTGGCTCATTTGGTTAAGCGTCTGACTTTGGCTCAGGCCGGAATCTCACAGTTTGTGAGTTCGAGCCCCTCATCAGGCTCTGTGCTGACAGCTTGGTGTCTGGAGCCTGCTTCAGATTCTGTGCCCCCCTCTCTCTCTGACCCTCCCCCCCTCTGTCTCTCTCTCACACTCTCAGAAGTAAATAAATTTAAAAAAAATATCTTCTTATATCTGTAGCAACTATTATGGTAAAAAGCCTGACATTCTAGTATATCTAACCATGTCGTTCAGATTTGCCTGTGACAATATGTCACTAGACCATTGGGACCTATGTTCATAAATGACATTGATATTTGATATTTGTAACCTGGTGTGGTTCCCCCTCCCCCCATTTTAGGCTCTATTTATTGACCTATTGGGAATCAGCCATACCATGAACACTGCAGTGTACTTTATGAGCTTTCAAGAAGTCCCACCCACATCTGATGAAAATGTCACCGTGACGGAGACAACTTTCAACGGTGTTCCTGTCCGTGTATATGTACCAAAACCAAAGCCAGAGAGACTAAGAAGAGGCTTATTTTATATTCACGGTGGTGGTTGGTGTTTGGGGAGTGCTGGTATGTGCCCCTTGTCAGAAATTGTAGTTTATCATATAGCACACATTTTATTAAGATGTTGACTTCAACATATTAAGAAGCTTATCTGTTAAACATCCCAGATAATCTAACTCTTCAGTTGTCTGAAATTCATTTCTTTGAGCTATGTTCGTTTACATGAATTATTTTAAATCTTGTTCTTAAAGAGAATAATCAATTGCAAAGTCTGTGACAAATCTCAGAAGAAAGAAAAGAGGTTCATGAACTTAGGAATTTATTATTTGACTTGTTAATTGCAGAAATGATGGAATGTTGCAATGAAAACCAAAATGAAGTACATTGAATAATGAATGAGGAATGAGGAAGTAGAGATGGTGACTCTAGTCTTTTAATCAGCATAGATAAGGCAAGAAATGAGAAAGGTGTTAGATGGAAAAGAAGAGTTGAGTAAGAGTATTTTATCTTTATTTTATATGAAAGTGTATATTTCAATTTATATATTTTTAATGTTTACATAAATATGTTAAATATGTAATATATAATGTTACTTTATACAAAATTTCATATTTATTTTATGTATAAAAGCATGTTTATATTATATTTATTTTATATTTACATATGGGATATCTATGAACATGTTTGTAAACTCAAGGTAAAGTTGGGGGTTAATAGATACATGTTGGAGAAAAGGAGAGGGGGCTGGAGGATGGAATGAGGTTTGCTTGATCTAGAGGATATGAGATGAAATTGGACTTAGTACAGAGGAGAAGCAATGGCAACACATAGGAAGAGGAACACACTGTGTCAAGAGGAAAGGAGGTGTTGATGGATATTGATGTGGATTGGGAACATAAATCAAAGTGGGGAGGGATGTGATCCTGTCTATGATTTTCTGTAAACACATGGAGTAAAGGCATTAGCTGGCAATGAACTGAGGTTTCTAAGACAAAATCTGACAATGCTATGCCTCAGTTTGTTTCCATGAGTCCCTGTTACCCAAATCTTTTCATCACAGTATTACTGAAGAATGAGAATATGCCTACCAAGATAAAGGGACTAAGTAAGAATAAGCACTGAAACAAAATAGTATTTTTGATGCTTTTTATTTTTATATTAAAAAGACATAAAAATCTACACTCTAATCCAAAATATAAGAATGACTTTTTAGTTAGTTTGTTTATTATTTATTTATTTGTTTGTTTGTTTATTTATGAGAGGAAGGGAGGGGGAGTGTTGGGTTGGGGCAGAGAGGGAGAGAAGGAGAGAAATCCCAAGCAGGAAAGAGCTAGAGTACAGAGCCTGATTCAAGGCTCTATCTCACCACTATGAGATCATGACCTCAGCTGAAATCAAGAGTCACTTAATTATCTGAGCCACCCAGGTGCCCCAAGAATGACTTTTTTATAGTAAATGTTAAATAAAAGTTTAAAACTTAGTGTGTATTTGATATTTTAAGAATGTTCAGCACCTGACTTTGGGATCTCTTCTTTTCATGGCCCACATGATTTAATGTTTGTGACGACTACATTTTCTACTGGCAAATTCTATTTTATCTTCTTGAAATTTTCTTATCTGCAAAAGGGAGCACTTACCCAAGCCCAGTAGCAAATATGTGTGATTCATCCCCACTCTACTCACATGGCCATAAAAGCTTCAGAGAACACATTTTTTCTTGTCTGCCTAGAAAATACGAATATATAAATCAGATTTTAGCTTTCCTTACTTCCTCTTTTCTTTATTTTTCTCTGGTGGTTGTGATAAACTCTAATGCTATTTCCGTATGACACTTTCTGTACTCCTCCATTAAAACAACTAACATTTAGCCTTATTGCTTTTTGTATATATGCCTGGCAGTGGTAGACTGTGACTTACTGCCAGGGGGTTAATTGTGTTTATTCTTTTAACACTTACTACTTGCTGAATGAAGAAAGAAGAGATTAATCTTGAAGAGAATGAATTTGGTTTAAATTATCAAGAGTGAAACGTGGGGAAGGACAAGAGAATTGATAATCCATGTGTAAAAGATCACAGAACAGAAGAATTCCTGTTTTATGGCTATGATGAAATCTTAGAAATATTTTTCCCCGAACATTTTCGTGAAGAACAAATTACGGTAACAAGCTTTCTGCTGATGGAAACCCTCATCAATACATTTGTCAGTTTCTGATTTTATTTTCTTTTATTTCAGCTTTGTTTAGTTATGACTTTCTGTCAAGACGGACAGTTGATAGACTTGATGCTGTTGTCATTTCAGTCAAGTAAGAGCACTGTTAATTGTTTGAGTTTGGGCCAGATGCCTTACATAGTAAGATGCTCTAAGCTGCCTTGGTCATTCCTTGGTTATACCAGGAGGTTTCAAATAAAATGAGAAGATGAGAATAGAGAACATGACTTAACATGACCAGAAAAGAGTCAGAGAGAAAAGAGTTGTGTAGTTAGGTCAAGCGGGGATCAAAAACAGGAAGCCAAAAAACTTACAAAAAAGTAAACTACTGCATCTTAGAGACAATGACGTCTGCTAGATTTCTACTACTAAGAATTAGCAAAGTAAGAGGAAGACTTCAGGATGAATCATGTTTAACGCCTGGTTCTAGAATTAGTTGAATAACTTTGTGCCAGCTAAATACCATTTTAGCTCCATTTTCTCAGATGTTAACTGAGAGTCATATAGTATTTTCTATATCATAGAGTTGTTCTAAAGATTAGGTGCTAACATACATTTAATGCAATTAGTCTAGAATATTTCATGGTACAATCCTCCATTAAATGTGATTAGTCACCAAGTAACATATTGGAATGCAGGCAAAATCTGTTCTCTGAAAACACGCTAGATCAATAATTAATAATCAAAAATAAACCAAATGGAAATAAATAGAAAAATGAAGAAACTGGAAAAAAGCATAATAGTTACTATATGCCGACTTGATTATTAGATTAAGTTGGATTAGAATAATTCCTAACATTTGTTTGCTATTTATTGGTCACCAATAAAGTAAAATGAAAATAACATTACAAAGAAAATAGCATTACAAAGAAAATAGCATTCCGGTAAAAGTTTATTTAAGGGAAATTATCACCTGAGTTTTTTTCCCCTAAGTATTATGCAAGTTTTGCTTTCAAGTCTTTATTTGTGTAAAAAATGTAAACATTTGTAAAGGCGTTTATATCAAGCATTATTGTAAGAATGACGTTTGTCTTTAGATTAATAATGACCCCAAATACCAGGTTTGCTAAAGAACTGTTTTTAGGGTTAGCGATTGCATCTCCCCCACCACACACATTTTATTTTTTGAAAAATAATTGGCTTAACGAACACTTTATTCTGCCCACAGCTACAGACTAGCACCTAAATATCACTTTCCAAATCAATTTGAAGATGTATATAAAGCATTAAAGTGGTTCTTACGCCAAGACGTTCTTGACAAATATGGTGTGGATCCTGAAAGAATTGGAATTTCTGGAGACAGCGCTGGAGGGAATTTAGCCGCAGCAGTGACTCAACAGGTATGTTGCTCAGATTTGTTTTTTTCTAAAAATATCTTACAGTTAATTATTTATTTCGAACACTAAAATATCCATGCAAATTATATTATGTTACCATGTTAGAAATTAGAGACACATAGAAATCAACATTAGAGAACATTTGTGTCCTGAGTGCTTCTATTCCCACCTTCTGCCAGACTTTTAAAAAATAAAATGACAAAATACTCTTTTCAGATCATTGGTTTAAGCATCATTAATATGTGAGCTGAGTGCTATGCTATTTTGTTATAGTGGGGCTGGTATTTGTGCAATCAGCCAATGATACCAGTCACTATAGTTACAAAATCAGATTATTCCAGTATTTTTCATGGAGTATACTAAAACTACATGAAAACTATTGTTATCAGATAATCAATTTGCCCTATAGACAAAAAATTCTAGCAGGTTTATAGATACTATTTACTTGCAGAAGGAATTATTATTTTCAGATATCAACTATTATACTATTTTGATGATATTTATCAAAAACTACACATCTATTTTTAAATCTTTTAAGTGTATTTATTTATTTTGAGAGAGACAGAGAGAATGAGTGGGGAAGGGGCAGAGAGAAATGGAGTGAGAACCCCAAGCAAGCTCCGCACTTATAGGGGCTGGAAGTCAAGAACCGTGGGATCATGACCTGAGCAGAAACCAAGAGTAAGAAGCTTAATCCACTGAGCCACTCAGGCACCCCAAAACTGGCATCTATTAGCTATTATTTTGAAGCGACACATAATCACAATTAGTCTAATAATGAGTAAAATTGTTTACTGGTTATCTGACCTTAATATTAAACCAGGGACCAATGGCTTAGAAGCAGTTTTCTTATATGAAACAAAAAATTACTTGTAGATTTAAAAATGAATGTCTGTAATTCAATTTAATAACTAACTCTAATTATAAATATTGCTCATAAGTTTATTATGCAATCAAACAAGACTTGCTCTTGATTTTGTTGATTTTTCTATTTTACACACATTTTAAAGTATATAAATTTTGCCTATTGTTACTTTCAGAATAACCTTCTTATGATTTGTAGCCAAAGGAAAGATACAGATTTTGTGATTTTTGTAAAAATACTGCAGAACAGATATCTGCTACTACCCAGAAATTGACTTCTATATTGCCTACTCATTGTCATATCTGAGAGGTGTCTTGATGCAGGAGACATGGGCTATTGGAGCTTATTTCTTTTTATTGTGTTGCATAATGAGCCCTTTTCTGACATAGTTCAGTCTTCCATAGTGGAGATCCAATCAATTCTGACCCATAATTATTAAAATATTTTATTCTAGAGAGCATTAAACGACTAATAAGATATGGGAGATTTCCACGACAAAAGATTTTTAATTATTTTAAGTTTATTTTGAGAGAGAGAGTAAGCAGGGGAGGGACAGACAGAGAAGGGAGAGAGAGAGAATCTCAAGCAGGTTCCACACTGTCAGTACAGAGCCTGATGGGGGGCCTGAACCCACAAACTATGATCATGACCTAAGCCAGAATCAAGAATTGGGCACTTAACCAACTGAGTCAGCCAGGCGCCCCTAGGCCAAAAATATTTTTATTTAAAGATATGGGGCGCCTGGGTGGCTCAGTCGGTTGGGCTGACTGACTTCGGCTCGGGTCATGATCTCGAAGTCTATGAGTTCGAGCCCCACGTCGGGCTCTGTCCTGATGGCTCAGAGCCTGGAGCCTGCTTCCGATTCTGTGTCTCCCTCTCTCTCTGTCCTTCCCCTGTTCACGCTGTGCCTCTATGTCTCTCAAAAATAAATAAACATTAAAAAAATTTAAAAAGAAGATATGGGGGGAAAAACCCACAGGCAAAGATAACCTACCACTCAATGTCTCTCTGCTCTAATGGCATGTGTCAATCAAAAGAAAACTGTTCAATCAAGATGAGCTAGACAGTTGTAGTCAAATTCCAGGGCCCTCCAAAAAATGGGGATGCTTAGGAAGTACTTCTGATTTTAAGTGAGGTTCTGAAGACAAATGGTCTCATTGTCAGGGGGAGCATAATACAAAGCAAACTTCATGTGCATTTAGAGTCTTGCTTCATATCACCTGGAGGGTCGTGGGAAATCTGTCCTTGAACGTAAATTAAGTTGATGTGAGCCGTTGACATTCAAGTATACTTATCAGCATATAAAAATCCTCCCTGAAGAAATATAATATCTTAATAGATTTCAAATTATTCCTGCAATTTTTTTTTCTAAATCAGTAGCCAGCACAGAATAAAACATATCCAGTCAAAGAAGTAAACAAGAAACCATGAAGGGAAGCAACAGACAATAGAAAGACACTACAAAATTCAAATACTGCAATTATCAGCCACAGAATATAAGATAACTATCCTAGTTTCTTCAATTAATTCACTACCATGATTGCAAACTTCAGCAAAAAATGAGAATTTTAAAAAAACAAACAAAAGTCTGAACCTAAAAAAAGAAAATCACCGAAATAAAAATTTTATGAATTGTTTAAAGTGATCTTACACAAGCTGTAGATATCATTTATGAGCATAAAGATGGGCCATATGCCTCATGAATGACAATACAAAACGAAGCATGGAAGCCCAAAAGGCCAGAAAATACAGTAGAGAAGATAAGAAATAGATACAATCTGAAAATCCAGGAGCCTTTTAAATGTTATGCCAGAAACAGAGGAGAAAGAATGGGAGAAAGGAAGATTTAAGAATACAATATTAGGGGCACCTGGGTGGCTCAGTGGGTTAAGCCGCTGACTTTGACTCAGGTTATGATCTCACGGTCTGTAAGTTCGAGCCCCGCATCGGGCTCTGTGCTGAGAGCCTGGAGCCTGCTTCGAATTCTGTGTCTCCCTCTCTCTCTGCCCTTCTCCTGCTCACACTCTGTCTCTATGTCTCAAAAATAAATAAACGTTAAAAAAATTATAAAAAAAATATTAGAGCATTTTGCACAGCTGATGAAAGATACCAAGATACAGATAAAAGAAGCTCCATGAACCTTAAACATCCTTTTTTAAAAGGTTAAAATTAAATAAATAGCTAGAGATAAATGTATATGTTGATACACAGACAACGAGGCAAAAGTGTTGACAATCAACAACACAAGATACAACAAAAAGAAATAGAGGGGCTCCTGTCTGACTCATTCAGTAAAGCATGCAACTCTTTATCTCAGGGTGATGAATATGTTGGGTGTAAACAGTACTTTAAAACAGTTTTTTAAACCTAAAAGAAAAAAAAAATAAAGAAAATCTCAGAAAAAAAGGGTACCTTCACAGAAGTACAAATCATACTGACAACTTACTTCTCAATAGTGAGAATGTAAGTTCTAAGTCAGTGGAATATCATAAAAAAGCAACGCAAAATTACCATTAATCAAACTCTTTGATGCCCCAAAATATTACTTAAGAATAAAGGAGAAATAAAGGCATATTCAGATAAACAGAAACTAATAGAGCTGCTATTAATTGAATACACTAAAAGGTGGTTTAAATAAGTGTTTCAGACAGAATGAAAATGCAGATAAAAGTTTATAATACTGGAAAAGCAAGAGCAAGACTGTGGTAAGATGTGGGTAAATCTTAAACTTGGAGAGTTTAAAATAATAAGGTATAAAAATTAAAATATAAGAAAAATAAGTCATAAGTTCAAGAGTGGAGGAGTGGGTAGATTTTAAGTCTTCTAAGCTCTTTTTATTGTCCAAGAAGAAATAAAGAATTGGTCTTTCATAATTTCATTATGAGAGGTTAAGAATACACTTTATAATTCTTAGAGTAATCATAATGAATAAAAAGAGAGGGGAGCCTGGGTGGCTCAGTCAGTCGAATGTCCGACTCCTAATTTCAGCTCACGTCATCATCCCGAGGTTGTGGAATCCAGCCCCATATCAGGCTCATGGAGCCTGTTTAGGATTCTCTGTCTCTCCCTCTGTGCCTCTTCCCTGTTTGCTCTCTCTCAAAATCAACAATCAATCAATCAATCAATCATCAGTTAACAGAAATAGGGTATAACTTATAAACTATTACAGGAAAAAATAGAATAATGAAAAGGTCGACCAATCTGAAAAAAGTAAAAAATAGAAAAGAAGGAAGATTCACAAAATAAAGTGGTAGATCAAAATCAATTATTTTAATAATTACAATAAATATTAGTGGTCTAAATAATCTGGTTGTAGGAACAAGATTGTTAGATTAAAAACATACGTAAGCAGAAAATTTGAAAGTGAATGGATGTAAAATGCATATATGGATATAACATCTAAAAGAATCGCTGCCAGGTTAAGAAGATTTCATCATTACAGAAAAGGTTAAGCCATCCAGAAAATATAACAACTCTAAATCTGTATGGTTTTAATAATATGGTCTTAAATGTAGGAAGAAAGTATTAACAGAACTACAGGGAAAGACACAAATGCTCATAACCACAACAAGAGATTTAAAAAGACCTCTTTCAGTAATTAAGAAAAACAGTCAAAAATAATAATAAGGATATAAGAGGACTGGAATAATGATTAAGGCATTTAATTCAATGAACCTATAAAGAACAGGGAAGCAAGCAAGTTCATGTGATCATTTTTAAAAATTGACCAAATACTGGTCCATAAAGCAAGACTCAAAAAATCACAGAATTTAACTCACACATTTTGGACTCTTACCAAGTGCAATAATGTGGGAAATCAATAAGAAAAAGACAAATGAGAGAACATCCTTTGTATGGAAATTTTAAAAATGCAGTAAGTACCTATGGATCAGTATTTAGAGTATATATATCTTCTATATATCTTTCCTACATTTAGAAAAATATTGATGGGAAATTGTATTTTAAAAGCATATATTAGAGGAGAACAAAGGCTAGAATAAGCATTTGACTCAAGAAATCAAAGAAAAAAGTAGAAGAAAGACGATAATAGTGATAAGAACAGAACTTATGATACTCAAAATCAGGCTTCTGGTAAATGTGAACAAAAATCAAAAGTTAATTCTTTGAAAGTACTAATAAACATTTTAAACCTTTGGGAAGACCCATGAGGAGAACAAAGTCAGTCATAAATAATTTATGTCAGTATTGAAAAAGGGACTCTTTAATATGAAAAAGAACTAGCCTTCAAATGAGTTCAAAATGAACACTGTAATCTTTGAAAGAGATTTGGAAATACTGTAAAGTAAAAATGATATTTCATAATATTTAAATTCAATAGGCAAATTCCAAGAGAAATAGAACTTTCAAAACAGACACAAGAAGAAATGAAAACCTAACGTATTTTATAATCATTAAACAAATTAAATCAATAATAGTAATAAAAAAACACGGTCCTGCTAAGAATCTACACTGGAAGTTTATATCAAACATAAAAAAGAATTCACTCCAAATAACTACAAAATATTCCGGAGACTAGGAAGAGTGTACACTGTTTAATTATCTTCAGAGCTAATTTATGTTTATGACCATCTGACAACAGTTTTAGGAAGGAAAACAGTGGACCAATCCCACTTAGAAAACTAAGATATTACCAGCATGAATAAAGAATTAAGAAAAATGTACATACACCATATACATATTTACCATGACTAAGTTGCTAATAATGCAATGAAAAGCATATTTTGCAAAAAATAAGTGAATTTTATCACATTAATAAAGGAAGCAGAATCATATATCTTCTTACTTGATACAGAAATAGCACTTAGTAAAAGTCACAGTAACAATTATTGCTTCACTAGGAATAGATGGAATGTCCTTACCCAGGTAAACTACATTGCTTAAATATGTACAGATGGTGTAATTTTAAAGAAATATACAAAATTAAATACAAAATTAAAATAAAGGATGAGGAGGAAGGGAAGTGCAATCCTATTGGGGAGGAAGAAGGGTATGTGGTCAATTCAGGGTATATATATGATGAACTCCCTCACCCTTGAACATACCTACATTTTAAATTTCTGTCTTATAACATTATATACTTGATTTTATATGTATTATTTTAGCTACAGTGGCAATTTGTTTTTAATCTATGTGTTCAAAGATTTTAGCTACCTACCTGTAAAGTTGAATTTATTGGACAAATATAAAATATTTTTGTATCTTTTCCTAATTCAATCAGCTACCTATAAGCTACCTATTACCACACCTCTGCTAATGTTAACAGTGCTCTTCATACTAGATACTGAGCTGAATGGAATGTAAATTTATCTGAGACAAAACACTAAAATGATTATTTAAATGCAGTACGTATTTTTTTTTTACATAAAATGATTACTTTTACATAACCCAATCTGGTGATGGACTTATAAATATTTATTTTACAAACTAACTCTAATTACTAACTGTGCTGTAAATGCAATGGAATAAAAAGTGCTGCCATTTGCTGTAGCTGGTGTGCGTGTTTTCGTGTGTGTGTCTGTGTGTGTGTATGTGTGTGTCTGTGTGTGTGTGTAAAATGTTATATTGCACCAAATGAAAAAATGTCAGAATGCTTTCTTTTTTCAACCTACAACAGACTTCAGTTTAGACATTATACTTTGAGGAGCACAAGAGTGCATAAGGCTTCAATAATTACTACTTCTGAACTATGGTAACAGTTTTGCTTTGTAATCACAGATTAGATGAACTCTTTCCCCATTCATGAGGAAAGTTGCACAACTCATTTTGTTGACATTCACACTATTCAAGTTAAGACATGTAGTCTTCAATATAATACTGAAAACTGGAAACTTCTTTGAGATCTAGTTTTTGTTGTTTCTGATTATCTTTTTGAGATTCTGTATTTATCCTATATTCACCTATTATTTGTAAATAAAAATATTTTTAAATGAAAATTGTTATCTGAGAAACTTACTTAAATTGTTTTCAGCTCATAGATGACCCAGATGTCAAGATCAAACTGAAGACCCAGACTTTAATTTATCCTGCCCTTCAGACTCTTGATATGGATTTACCATCATATCGGGAAAAT
Organism: Paguma larvata; assembly: GCA_030068075.1. Lineage (NCBI taxonomy): Eukaryota > Metazoa > Chordata > Mammalia > Carnivora > Viverridae > Paguma > Paguma larvata. The sequence continues at coordinate 44,699,663 of CM057824.1, forward strand.
TCACACTTTCCAACTCTGTCCAAATCACTGATGGTCAGATTTTGGAGTGAATACTTTACCACGGACAAGTCACTTACAAAAGCTATGCTCTTCAATCAACATGTACCAGTGGAAGCAAGCCATCTGTTCAAATTTGTTAATTGGAGTTCTTTGCTCTCTGAGAAATTTAAGAAAGGACATTTTTATAACAGTCCGACTTATGGTAGCTCTGAGCTGGCTAAAAAATATCCAGGGTTTCTCGATGTGAGGGCAGCCCCCTTGTTGGCTGATGACAACAAGTTGCGAAGTTTACCCTTGACTTATGTCATCACCTGTCAATATGATGTCTTAAGAGATGATGGAATCATGTATGTCACTCGACTTCAGAATGCTGGAGTTCATGTGACTCATAACCATATCGAGGATGGATTCCACGGAGCACTTTCCATTATGTACTTAAAATTGCATATAGAATAGAAAATCAGTATATCAGTTGGCTAAGTGAAAATCTATAGTAAAAATCTGAGGAGGGGTCCAAAAAATATGTAAGCCCCAGAACAGGAAACAACTTAGAATCGAAGGATGGAGTTTATTTGGATTGATGTTTGGATTGATGTTTACCATCTGTGACCTTTCTAAGGTTTTCATAGCCATCATGTTATTTGTTTTTTAACTTGGGGAGTTCTCCATTTCTTATCCTAAGTATTGTTTATTCACTTCTGTACCTTAGAAAATATCTACTTTCCTGTATATTCTTTTCTTATTGCTGTTACTCATTACTTATAGCTCTAATTCAGAGCTCTAGTTTAATTTTTTTTTAATTTTTTAACCATTATTTTGTTTTTGAGAGACAAAGACAGAGCATGAGTGGGAGAGGAGCAGAGAGAGATGGAGACACAGGCAAAGCAGGCTCCAGGCCCTGAGCTGTCAGCACAGAGCCCTTAGCTAGGCTTGGCCTGAGCCAAAGTCAGATGCGTAACTTGAGTGAGCCATCCAGGCACCCCACAGCTCTAGTTTTTTTTATTTTCTGAAAGTATTACTATTTGAAAAGAAAGCTTCAAACACATCTGACTTGTGAAATGCCAGAGCTTCAACTGACATGGATTTAGAACCTTGAAATGCTACTTTGTAGGCACTAAGATGGTTAAATAATACCATTTCAAAAAGGAGAGCTCTTTTCAGTCCTAAGAATAAGGATTTTTCTAATCTGTGAAATTATAAAATAAACTTACATAAGTCTGTATTTTCAATTTTTCTTCAATGGTGTAGTGGCCAAGATGTCTGAAGAAAACCTTAAAGTACATACACCTCAACCTGCTGCATGAAATAAATAACAAATCTTTACAAATTGTGAATGGGTTGGGTAAAAAGTAGAAGAAAGTTCCTGGACAAAAATGCTAACAAAGTGCAAACCCAGGTTTCTACTTGAGATTTATCTCTGACATTATAAGTGACATAGTAACTATCATTCGTCTATCAATGGCCTGAGGTGGTGGGAGATATTTGCACCATCACTCAGTAACAGGCAAACACTTCTCTTCAGTCAGGCAGTTTTTAAATCTATAATCCTGTTTTAAAATGTAGATTTTATTATTATTATAGTATGGTGAGGCAAACAGATCAGGAGATGACTGTCATTGAAAAGTTTGTTACTCACAGATGGCAAGAGGCGTGAGTATGGTACTTCATGAGGGAACCAAATGGGGAAGCCCCAGAGTTGGTGTGAAGGCAGAGGGAGCAAGGGGAAAGGGAGTGAGAAACTCTTGTGGTTTCCACAGGAAGGAATAGGCAAGGCAGAGTAAGCAGGGTTAGGACTGGCCAGCATGAACAATTTCAGGGGACTTTGAGGTACTGGAGTTATTTCTGTTTGTCTGGTACCTGGCCCAGGGGTGATTCAGCTACAGTGGTAATAGTTGTAGGAGCCTGGGGATGAGGGGGAGGGGAGTCAGGATTCTTGGCTGGTTTACATATGAATGGCATACTCACAGGCCAGTTGGTTGCTTGTTTCTAGACATTAGCTGACACTGAGAGGAGCAGTCCTTTCCTGGTCAGCAAGTCCTCAGATGTCAAAGCATCAAAATATTGGAAATAAGATATTTTAATTCAAATCCCAAAGGATGCCACAGGGTAGCAATATTTGAGTTCTACTAGAGACTCCCTCTGCAGCTAAGTAGTGAGCACCTCCAAAATCATTCATGCAGGCGCTACCAAAAATTTTTAAACACGTCCCAATACATATATTTCAAAGTTTTCTTAATTTCTGAAAAAGTAAAATAGGAAAACAAAACTTGCAAAAGAATCAGAAAATAAAAACTCTCACTTTTTAAATGTGTATGCAGAAAGATAGATATATAGCTATATATGAAACATCATACCAGCTAGAGGACACAGCTAACCATGTTGCATTGAAAGGAAATTTCAGTCTCATACATCAATAACAATGTGGTAGAAAAAGAAAAGGCTTAAACGTGAACTCAAGATGTTAGGAAGAAATGACATAAACCCAAGAAAATTAAGGAGAAAGAATTACCAAAGTTTAAAAAGATATAAATAAATAAGTAAATAAATTGGCATCATTAATAACTGCAATCTCTGGGTTTTGTAAATTCAGTAAAATTGATGATCCTTTCAACTTGGTATCCTAATCTAGAAGAAAAAATACACCAAGTAAGAAGGATAAATGAAAAAACAGTTACAAAAGAAATTTGTAGATCGGTTTGCTCAACAATTAAAATAAACTTTTAAACCTGGAAAACATATTTTAGCAAAAGAAATATGAATCTAAAATAGGTTTTCTATCTTAAATGATACATTACCATACTAAAAATTTAAAAAGAATTTTGACAATGGTCAGGTTACTACTGCCTTTCTGACCACAAAAACAAAACAAAGCCAAATAAAACAAAACAAAACAACAAAATTGTTCCTGAGAGACTCTAAAGGAGAAAATATATCAGCCCTTTAAAAATGCAATACTCGGGTACAAAAGGAGAATGTTTCTGTACTCATTTTATTAAGTAATTTTATCAAAACTAAGATGACAGAAATGGAGAAAACTGCAGATCAATTTCACTTATGAATAGCAATGAAAAATTCTAAAAACATAAAGACATAGAATACATTAGTGGATCATAAGACTCATATATCATGACTAAGAAGTGTTTATATAAGGGATGAGAAAATTATTCAATGTTTTTGTTAGTGATAATGAGAAAAATCGTATTCTTATCTCTAAGTATCTTAAAGAGATATGAAATTAAATTTCACTTTTTAATTTTAAACAATAATTGATACTTGGGTAAATAGTTGCCATATAAAATTTTGCTTCATGCAAATCCCTATTAAAATTATACAGAAATCACGAATATCTATTATTACCTTTACTACATTTCATTGTTCTGGAGAGACACCATCCATCTCAATTAGGCAAGAAAATAAAATTTAAAAGGTAAACAATTGAAAAGGACTTAAGTTATCACTATCTCAATTTACTTGAATAATTTAAGATAACATGTCAGTTGCTATTGAAGATAGAAATTCAGAAAGGTGGCAGTTTAGAAAATTAATCAACAAAAATTGTTATATTTCATATAAACAAAAAAAAATAACCAGTTAGAAGAAAAGTTAGAAGACATTTACACATTCTCTCTTTTCTTTTTCACTTTGCTCCCTTGTCTCTATAGGGCTTTTCTCTTTTCCCATTACTGTCCGCTCCCAATGAGCAGTAGGCGCATTTTAAGTCCCTTTACTTGAGTAAAGTTCTATGATCTATTATAACTCATGTACCCCATGTTGACCCATTAGGCATACTTTCTCTTTTGGGGGTGGAAGTTGTGATTTTTCCTCAGTCTGAGGCATTTCATTTTTTCCTCTCTTCTTTATAGTTTCTCCAGATGTCTCTCTCTGGTAGCCTATTCTCTATAAAGATTTGAGGCAAGAGCTTGAGAAATGACTCTGCTGTAATTTGCTGATTAATTTCTATTTACAGGCAACTTGAAATTTGAGACTGATCATTAAATTTTACTTGTTCTTGTTGAACTGTATGCTTTGGGGGATGATGTTTCTTAAGATTTGAATGTATATAGTCACCATTATCCTTGACTACTTGGAAGACTAACAGTTAAAAATTAAAACACGAAGGGTAGTTTTAACAACATAGTAAACTCAGCTGAAGTGAATTTTAGGAGTAAAAGATAAATATAGAGAAGTAGGCTACATCGGAGAGAGACAGATATGGAAGATTTGAGAGAGATTAAATACATGGAGAATAAACAGAATAAGTCCTGGGGACTCATTGGCAGTTCCTGCCAGAATGAGTGGTGGGAGCATATTTAAAGTTCTTTTTCTATGAGCCATTATTTCATAATCTTTCTCTCTACTTTTCTATTAAGTCGTGCTGCTTTATTATTGATACGAAAGAATGTGATGTATAGTAAAGAAATTAATCCTTTGTTGCTAAACAAGTTGTCAATTCTTTGAGATCGTCATCTATCTTTTGACAAAATTTGTCTTCATTCTATCAAATTTGATGTGCTGTTATCTTGAAATCTATTTCAAATTTTATTGCACTGTGCTAGTATATAATCTGACATGTTAAATTTCTTTAAAATGGTAAATTTTTGGTATGTGAATTATGTTTCAATAAAGTGGTTATTTTAAAAGTGGCATCAAAACCCGTAACATATTCAGAGGCAGATGCACCAAAATATGTGCAAGACAGGTTTACAGACAAAATGAAAGCTTTTTAAAGAGATATTAAACATGTCCTAAAGAAACAGAAATAACATATACGTCTTTCTAAACATTCAAGATTATTTAATCATCATTTCTCCTATAGATTTACCACAATCCCCATTTAGATCCCAGGAGGCTTTATGTTGTTTTTTTTTTTTTTTTTAAAGAAAAGGTCATATACATCCTAAAATATGTATGGAAATAAAATGGATATCAAAAACTATTTTGTTTTAAGAGAACACATTTGGAGTATGTACAGTACCTGATTTCTAGACAACATAAAGCTGCTGCAGTCAAGATAGTATGGAATTTCAATAAAGATGGGCTGCTAGTCAACAAATAAATAATAAACAATAGATGATCAAATAGTCCAGAAATCACCGCATTCATATAGGGTCAATTTTTGAGACAATGTTGTAAAAGTAATTCAATTCCAAAGGTAGAATATATATATTTTAAATGATGCTTGAGCATTTGAACATCTATATAAAAAGTCCTTAACCATGACCTTTACTTCACACCAAATACAAGAATTAACTCTAAATGAATCGTGGATCTAAATATAAAACCCTAAAACTGTAAAATTTCTAGAAGAAAATACAAAAAAAAATTGTGAATGTTTTGTAGCCAAAGATTTCTTAGACAAGATATGAGACAGAAAAAAGGCAACAGACATTAAATAAATAGATACATTGGATTTTGTCAAAATTCAACCCTTTTACTCTTCAAAAGACCTTATATAGAGAATGAAAAGACAAGCCACAGACTAAGAGAAAATATCTGAGAAACATATATGTAATAACACACCTGAGTCCAGAGTACCTAAAGGACTTTTACAATGTTGTAACATGAAGCACAATATACAAGGAAAAAATGCATGGAATATTTGAGCAGCTCGACTTCATTGAAAAAGATGTATGAATGGCCAATGGACACATGAAAAAAATTCAACACTGTTAATGATTGATATTAATAACTATGGTTTATCCATTTCTTATAAAGCTGAACGGAACCTATTATATGACCCAGAAATTCCATTTCCAAAAAAATATGAAAATATATATTCTCATAAATACTTGTATTTATGTTCAAAACAGTTTTAGTCATGATGGGTCAAAAATGAAACAATGCAGATATTCATCACTAGGTGAACAGGTAAATTTTGATTTATGTATGCAATGGACACCAATGAATGATGTGAAGGAATGACAGGACACGGACTTGGTTAGAGGTGATACAGAGGCCTATAAATATATGGGTGCACGGATCACAATTTAGCCTATTTTGATGCTCTTGTCAGTGAGGCATAAATGCTAACTCATATCATAAACCCATAGCACTTATAATGTTTCCTAAGCCTCAAAGCTTGCCAGACTCAAGGAAATTACAAAAAATGACATCAGCTATTTCTTTAACCTTGAGCAAGGATTCAAAATCCTGGCACTCAGACATTGCAGCATGACATAGCTGAAAATCCTAACTGTGGGATAGGGTTAGAAGTTTCCTAAGATTGTTTTTTGCTCCCTGACCTAGAGCCCTGTGGGTGAGTTCATGAAGGAAGGAGCCAGTGAGTTCACTTCCACGTCCAATTCTCTCCTGTTTCCCATCATGCAAGCAGTGGCCCTGCCAGGCTGAGGTATTGCCTTGCAATATGAATAATCACCTTATTTTCAATGGTTTATGTGCCTGCATCAAGCTTTATGTTAGTGTTGGCATTGGAGTTTTCTGGCAATACATTGCCTTAGTTAAATTAAGTCTCTTTGGTCCATCAACAACTAACGAGAGCCCATTTGATAAACAGATTGCTTGGTCTCAGTTATTTTTCCTAGATGGGGTGAGAAGACCGAGGGGAATAAATGTCACTTTCACAATTGTTTTCTCTCTCTAAAATCTTTCACAGTAGTCACGATGGCATTTCAAGTGCCTGAGCAGAGTTCTGAACCCTTGGAAAGATAAGTATGAATTGAAAAGCTGAGATGAATTCAGTGAGAATCATAAACCCTCGAATTACAATCATTTATTCACCATAAGAGAAAAGCCTTAATTTGCTTTTAGGAACATAATTAAATATTAACGCTTCTTTGGGTCACAGAAAATAAGATCTTAGATTTTAGTTCTTATTTAAATTTTAAAAGCATTTCCATTAATAGTTTGGAAACTTATTCAGGGCTGTAAGATTGGAAGTCAGACATGTGTCCTGTCTGGGGGAAATTTGTTTAAACAGGAGTGAAATTGAGTATCAGAAAAAGTCAAGAATTTGGTTCCCAAACAATCTCCTATGGCAGTATTTGTACAGTGTTGTGAATGGTGCTCTGATGTGTCATTATTTGTATTTCCTGCGTTAGTTCTCTAGATCCATGTAAGAGAAAATGTCCTCTTCCTGGTGAGCACCACTCTTTTCTAATCTATATGCCCCACGCAGTGTGCTTCTCTGTATTTAATATTTGCTCATTAGATGAGCATCAGCTCACTCTTGGAAGCCTGACTTTCTTGAATCTTAGTGTACACTATCTAAAAGGAAGTGTATGGTCCAGGTAGACAGTTTGGGGGAGGTCAGCAAAAACGTTTCCATATCTTTGTAAAGCTATACTTCCTTAATTTATAGAATTCCAATCTGAATGCACGATCTCTTTTCTCCAATTTTTAACAGGTTAATAATCTATCAGCATTTGAAGATCATAAGGTTTTATTTTTTAAATTTGTTTTAATGTTTATTTATTTTGGCGTGAGAAAGAGAGAGAGACTGGAGCAGGAGCAGAGAGAGAGGGAGATACAGAATCCGAAGCAGGCTCCAGGTTCTGAGCTGTCAGCACAGAGCCCAACACATGGCTTGAACTCATGAACCACAAGATCATGACCTGAGCTGAAGTTGGACGCCCAACTGAGCCACCCAGGTACCCCATAGATGGTAAGGTTTTAATTCTCATCGGTCATTATGCCTTTATTCTACTGCTATTTCTATACAATCTTGGCCTTTTCTATGTTGCCTCCCAATTTGCCTGAGCAGTTCTTAGGGCTCATTCATTAAATTGCTGCACTTTGTATTCAATCCAGCAATGTAGACAGCATCAAGGGGTCAATTTTCTTAAATGGACGCTGTGTTAAGTCATATCCATCAGAACATGAATCTTGATCGTGTTCCTCTCTCCCTGTAATGTTAACGACAGTAATGTGTGCAAAGATAATAGTAATTATAACATTACTGTTTTTTGAGGATCTCCTAGATGTTGAGTTATGCTTACTTCTTTAGATGCATCAGTTTAACTCAGACAACACCTCTATTAGGTATGCATTAACATGCCATTGTTATAAATGGTTTGTACATTTTGTAAAAATTCAAAAGATTTAGAGTAACATATAGACAGAAACCATGAGTTTTAACAGGGAATGTAGGGAGTAGAAGCGTTGATGGATATCTTAAAGACAGAGGGGTTTTCCTTCAGACTACTCATTTACAAAGCAGATATACAATGAAGGCTTGGTGGGCCATAAATCAGGCTTTCGGCTTCAACAAAGTTTATGTACACTCATGCTGACTTGGAAAGGTATCTAAAGCGGCTTCCCTTATAAATTTTTTTTTATCGTTTATTTATTTTAGAGACATAGAGACAGAGCGTGAGCAGAAGGGCAGAGAGAGAGGGAGAAACAGAATCCGAAGCAGGCTCCAGGCTCTGAGCTGTCAGCAGACACAGGGCTCGAACTCACAGACCGCAAGATCATGACCTGAGCTGAAGTCGGCCACCCAACCGACTGAGCCACCCAGGCGCCGCTAAAGTGGCTTCCCTTAAAGATCAGGCCTTTGGAGAGTTTTTCTCTCATCAGCCTTTAGCTTGTTTTGTTTCTCCTCCTTGTTGAAATATCAGGGTATGGTGTTACAATTCCAAGTTAAAGGTCACCACTCTGAGGGTTTAGTCTGTGAATTTCTGCCTTCTGGTTTCAAGTTGATGAAGCAACAGGAGGAAGAGTGTTGCACTCTCTGCAGGTGTTTGCCTCACACACAATTCCGAGAAATCAGATCTTCTGTGGGTGTTTGGGTGCTTTTTTCCAATATCTTTCCCCTGTTAGCCTAATTCTACCAGGTCAGACTTGTGTTTACTCTGAATACCTGTATAGAGGGATCCCCAGATAACATATTGTGTAAACCAAGGTCGTTGTGAAGGCGATGACCTCAGGTGCAGGAACACGTGATCACCCTCTACAGCATGGAGCATTTCCCCAATTCCTTCAGGATAGAGCTCGAATCCTGGCATTTGGCTTTGTCTCCAGGCTTAACTGTCTCTGTGTCTTTAGCTGCTGTATATAGTGAGGCCACCAAACCAGCATCTTCCACATGCTGGATCCATTGCTTCTGCCAGGAAGAAGCTACCACTTACCCTCCCCAAACACACACCAGAGAAGCACATATTCAGCTTGCAATTCACTTCTTAAGACATATTTAACTGCTTTCTGGTATCTGCTTTTTGTGACCCTTTCTCGGTAGAATTCATCACCGAAATAAAGAGAAAAGGGTGTGTACAGAAGCACACGTACATACATTCACATGCATAGACTATGTCTCTTTGGAGTTCCTTCATTTATTGGTGAGTGGGAAAAATGGAGAATTCACCATGTATGCATAACTCATAAATTTTAAGATTTTTTTCATTTTGATAAGAATTCAACATAGAATTTACCCTTTTGTTTAAATGGCTTTTTACACTTGTTGATGTCTATTTAGTTCTTAATATTTTCTATTTTGATTGGGTCTTTTTTGATATTTGAGTTGTTTATAGATTTTTTCTCTTAGTTTTTACCTAATTGTGATGTGACCTGAGAATATGGTCAGTATGTTACAATCCTACAAAATTTCTTGAGATTAGAGTTATTGCATAGCATGTGATCAATTTGTGTATATGTTCATATATGTTTCTAAAGAATATGATCTTTAATTGTTGGATAAAACAGTCTACTAATACCATTAGATTGTGCTTGAGCACATTAATGCTGTATATATCTTCCACATCTTTCTAAAATTGTTTCTACTTGATCTCTTGATTATAGGAAAGATGTATTAAAATTCTATTATTAATGCAATAAGTTGATCAGTTTCTTTTCGAGTTTTGTTTATGTTTTTTTCTTGCCTGTTTTGAGGCTAGTTTATTAGAGTATGAAATTGTTTTTAATAATTTATTGCCAAATTGGTTTCCATGCAACACCCAGTGCTCATCCCAACAAGTGCTCTCCTCTGTACCAATCACCCACACTCCCCACTTCCCCAACCCCCTCTCCCCTCAGTTTGTTCTGAGTCTTTGAGAGTCTCTTATGTTATGTCTTCCTCCCTCTCCGTGACTTTTTTTTTCCTTCTTCTCTTCCCCTCCACCCTGGTTTTCTGTTAGGTCTCACAAAGCCTACCTATGGGTGGAAACATATGGCATCTGTCTTTTTCTGACTGACTTATTTCACTCAGCATAAAACCCTCTAGTACCATCCATGTTGCCACACACGGCCAGATTTCATTCTTTCTCATTGCTGCATAGTATTCCATTGTATATATATACCACAATTTCTTTATCCATTCATCAGTTGATGGACACTTAGTCTCTTTCCATTATTTGGCTATTGTCAAAAGTGCTGCTATGAATGTCGGGGTACATGTGCCCCTATGCATCAGCAGTCCTGTATTTCTTGGTTAGATTCCTAACAGAGCTATTGCTGGATCATAGGGTAGTTCTATTTGCATTTTTTTGAGGAACCTCCACACCGTTTTCCAGAGTGGCTGCACCAGTTTGCATTCCCACCGACAGTGTAGGAGGGTGCTTTCTTTTCCACATCCTCGCCAACATCTATAGTTTCCTGATTTGTTCATTTTAGACACTCTGACTGGTGTGAGGTGGTATCTCAGTGTGGTTTTGATTTGTATTTCTCTGATGAGTGACATTGAGCATCGTTTCATGTGTCTGTTAGCCATTTGGATGTCTTCTTTGGAGAAGTTTCTATTCATATCTTCTGCCCATTTCTTCACTGGATTATTCGTTTTTCAGGTGTGGAGTTTGGTAAGTTCTTTACAGATTTTAGATACTAGTCCTTTATCCGATATGTCATTTGCAATTATCCTTTCCCAATCCGTTGGTTGTCTATCAGTTTTGTTGGTTGTTTCTTTTGTAGTACACAAGCTTTTTATCTTGATGAGGTCCCAGTAGTTCATTTTTGTTTTTAATTCCCTCGCCTTTGGAGATGCGTTGTGTAGGAAATTTCTGTGTCTTAGCTCGAAGATGCTTTTTCTTGCTTTCTCCTCTAGGATTTTGACAGTTTCCTGTCTCACATTCAGATCCCTCATCCATTAAGAGTTTATTTTTGTGAATGGTGTAAGGAAGTGGTCTAGTTTCTTTCTTTTGCATGTTGCTGTCCAGTTCGCCCAGCACCATTTATTAAAGAGGCTGTCTTCCGTTGAATACTCTTTCACGCTTTGTCCAAGATTAGTTGGCCATATGCATGCGGGTCCATTTCTGAGTTTTCTATTCTATTCCCTTGGTCTCTGTGTCTATTTTTGTGCCAATACCATGCTGTCTTGATGACTACCGCTTTGTAGTAGAGATTAAAGTCTGGGAATGTGATGTTTCCCGCCTTGGTTTTATTCTTCAGTATTACTTTGGCTATTCGGGGTCTTTTGTGGTTCCATACAAATTTTAGGATTGTTTGCTCTAGCTTTGAGAAGAATGCTGGTGCAATTTTGATTGGGATTGCATTGAATGTCTAGGTTGCTTTGGGTAGTATTGACATTTTAATGATATTTATTCTTCAATCCATAAGCATGGGATATTTTTCCATTTCCTTGTGTCTTCCTCAATTTCCTTCATAAGTTTTTTATAGTTTTCAGCGAAGAGGTCTTTTACATCTTTGGTTAGGTTTATTCCTAGGTATTTTATGGTTTTAGGTGCAATTGTGATTGGGATTAGCTTCTTTATTTCTCTTTCTGCTGCTTCATTGTTGGTGTATAGAAATGCCACCAATTTCTGTACATTGATTTTGTACCCTGAAAGTTTGCTGACTTCATGGATCAGTTCCAGTAGGCTTTTGGTGGATTCTGTCGGGTTTTCTCTGTAAAGTATCATGTCATCTGCAAAGTGAACGTTCAACTTCCTCCTTGCGAATCTTGATGCCTTTTATTTGTTTTGTTGTCTGATTGCTAATGCTAGGACCGCCAACACTATGTTAAATAGCAGTGGTGAGAGTGGACACCCCTGCTGTGTTCTGATCTTAGAGGGAAGGCTCTCAGTTTTTCCCATTGGGGATGATATTAGCTGTGGGCTTTTCATATATGGCTTTTATGATGTTTAAGTATGTTCCTTCTATCCCAACTTTCTTGAGGGTTTTTAATAGGAAAGGTGCTGTATTTTGTCAAATGCTTTTTCTGCATCTCTTGACAGGATCATATGGTTCTTATTTTCCTTTTGTTAATGTGGTTTATTACGTTGCTTGATTTGTGAATATTGAACCAGCTCTGCAGCCCAGGGATGAATTCTACTTGATCATGGTGAGTAATTCTTTTTATATGATGTTGGATTAGATTTGCTAATATCTTGTTGAGAATTTTTGCATCCATATTCATCAGGGATATTGGCCTGTAATTCTTTTTTTTGTTGTTGTTGGGTCTTTATCTGGCTTGGGAATCAAAGTGATGCTGGTTTCATAGAATGAGTCTGGGAGTTTTCCTTCCATTTCAATTTTTTGGAACAGCTTGAGGAAGATAGGAATTAACTCTGGTTTAAATGTGTGGTAAAATTCCGTAGGGAAGCCATCTGGTTCAGGGCTTTTATTTGTTGGGAGATTTTGATAACTGATTCAATTTCTTCACTAGTCTGGAAGAATGGGTCTGTTCAAGTTTTCTATTTCTTCCCATTTGAGTTTTGGTGGCATGTGGCTGTTTAGGAATTTGTCAGTTTCTTCCAAGTTGCTGAGTTTGGTGGCATATAATTTTTCATAGTATTCTCTGACAATTGCTTTTATTTCTGAGGGATTGGTTGTAATTACTCCCTTTTTGTTTGTGATTTTTCTATTTTGGTTCCCTGTCTTTTCTTTTTGAGAAGCCTGGCTAGAGTTTTGTCTATTTTATTTATTTTTTCAAAGAACCAGCTCTTGGTTTCATTGATTTGTTCCACTACTTTTTCTGTTTCTATGATTAATTTCTGCCATGATCTTTGTTATTTCTCTGTTTCTGCTGGGTTTGGGTTGTCTTAGGTTCTCTGCTTCTAGTACCTTTAGGAGTATTGTTAGAATTTGTGTTATTGATTTTTCTTGTTTCTTGTGGTGGGCCTGGGTTGCAATATATATTCCTCTCAGGACTGCCTTTGCTGCATCCCAAAGCATTTGGATTGTTGTATTTTCGTTTTCATTTGATTCCATGTATTTTTTTTTTTTCTCTGATCGCTTGGTTGACCTCTCGTCTTTTAGTAGGTTGTTCTTTAGCTTCAATGTTTTTGCGTATTTTCAGACTTTTTCCTGTGGCTGATTTCAAGTTTTCAAAGCATTGTGGTCTGAAAGTGTACACGGTATAATATTAATTCTTTCATATTTATTCAGAGCTTCTCTGTGCCCCAGAATGTGGTTGATCTTGGAAAATGTACCGTCTGCAGATGAGAAGAGTGTAAATTCCTTGGCTTCTGGATGCAGGATCCTGAATGTGAGTTAGACCCATCTGTTCTAATGTGTCGTTCAGGGCCATTGTTTCTGTTGTGATTTTTTGTTTTGTGGATCTATCCAACGCTGAGAGTGGAGTGTTAAGGTCCTCTACTATTAGGACATTTTTATCGATAAGGTCGCTTATGTTTGATATTAGTTGTTTTACAAATTTGGGGGCCCCCAAATTTGGGGTCTAGATATTTATAATTATTAGGTCTTCCTGCTGGATGGTCCCTGTGATTATTATATAATGTCCTTCTTCATCTCTTATTACATCGTTCATTTTTAAAGTCTAGTTTGTCTGATATAATGTGGCTACTCCAGCTTTCTTCTGACTTCCAGTAACATGGTAGATAGTTCTCCATCCCCTCACTTTCAATCTGAAGGTGTCCTCAGGTTTAAGATAAGTTTCTTGAAGACAGCAAATAGATGGGTCTTGTTTTTTAATCCATTCTGTTACCCTGTGTCTTTTGATTGGCGCATTTAGTCCATTTACATTCAGTGTCAATATTGAAAAATATGGGTTTATTGTCACTTTGTTATCTGTAGGTTTCATGCTTGTAAGGGTGTCTCTGGTAGTTTGTGTTCTTTGCAACCTTTCCTTCATAGAGTGGCCCTCAGGATCTTTTATAATGCTGGCTTATTTGTGATGAATTCCTTCATTTTTTTTTTTTTTTTTGGGGAAAACTTTGATTTCTCCTTCTATTCTGAATGACAGGCTAGCCTGATACAGGATTCTTGGTTGCATATCCTTCCTGCTCATCACTTTGTAGATATCCCGCCATTCCTTTCTGGCTTGCCAAGTTTCTGTAGATAAGTCTGCTACAACCCTTATGCGTCTATCTTTGTATGTTAAGGCCTTTTTTCCCCTAACTGCTTTCAGAATTCTCTCTTTGTCTTTGAATTTTGCCAGTTTCACTATGATGTGTCATGCAGAGGGTCTATTCAAGTTCCGTCTGAGCAGAGTATCTGTGCCTGTTGCATTTTTATGCCCGTTTCCTTCCTCATATTGGGAAAGTTCTCAGCAATGATTTCTTCAAGTACCCTTTCGACTCCTTTCTCTGTCTCTTCTTCCTCTAGAATTCCTGTGATATGGATGTTGTTTCATTTGAGTGCATTGCTTAGCTCTCAAATTCTCCTTTCCTATTCCTGGATCAGCTTCTCTCTCTTTTCTCTGCTTCCTCTTTTTCCATAATTTTATCTTCAAATTTGTTTATTCTCTCTTCTGCTTCTTCAATCCACACTGTAGCTGCCTCTAATTTGTTTTTCACCTCACTCAGGCCTTTTTTAATTCTTCCTGAGTGTTTTTAAGGTCCTTGAACTCTGCTGCATGGGACGTCTTGCTTTCATCTATGCTTTTTTTGAGCCCAGCGATTAGTTTTATGATTATCATTCTGTATTCATGTTCTGTTATGTTGCTTACATCTGTTTTCATCAATTCCTGAGCTGTCACTACTTCCTGAATATTCTTTTGAGGAGAATTCATCTATTTCATCATTATGGCTAGGTTTGTTTTGGATTGTTTTTTGAAGTCACCCTGGAAAGGAAAACAGACCCACAGACAAACAGAAAACAGAAATACTCAAACGTACCGAAAAATGAAACAGACAAGCAGTTCACTACAGAAAAAAGAATAACAAATGACACTCGGAGGGCATCGGCCTGAAGTACCTGCTACAAGTTAAGGACAGAGTGTACAGTGTGCTGGTAGCAGAGCATATACAGAGAGAATAATGACAGGTGCGGGGGGAAGAAGAAATTGAACTTTGTCCAGGTAGAGTGACTAAAGGGCTTAATCCAGACTGAGAGAAATCAGAATGGGGATGGGTGCAAGGAAAAAGGAATGAGGATAGATGTTATCCAGATGAACTTATGTGGCTTGGTTATTCCAGAGAGAGAAATAGGAACGTACAGAAGGAGGTGTAGAACATGCCTTGAGAGAGTGGGTTTAAAGTCTGTTTAAGCCAGCCAATACCCTGGATATCCAACTCAGAGGTGGGGATCAGTAAGGAGGAGAAGGGGGAGAATATATTTAAAAAATAAAAAATGACCGGGAGTTACTACAAGCAGCAGTCTGAACTTGGCTTCAATAGCTCCCCCGCTGAAAGGTTTCTCTCCTGTGAGAAGGGGCGTGGTTTGGTGTAGGCATGTCCCGCCTCTACTGCTGCAGGGATGTCTTTGGGGGTGACTTCCTGGGGCCGGTTTTTGTGTGCTTGTGAGACAGTAATGGTGTCCCTCCAGTCCCTTCTTCCAAGTCCTGTAGCTTCTATTAGCCCCTTTATTTCTGTCCTCACTCTGCAATGGGCGCCATGGTAGTGCGGTTTTTTGGGCTGTCCCATGCGCCCCATCCCTCTCTGGTCTGACGGGTGGACCCGCACCCTGCTCACTCTGCCTGCTACACCGATTTCGCTGTAGATTTTGTGCCTGGGTTAGAAGCACTCTGCAGGCAGCTTGGGGCGCCACTGCTGGCAGTTCAGCACCTCCGTGTGACCCAGGCTGACCGGGCCACCACTGCCAGTCCTGGCGTGAGGAGAGTTCTGCTGAGAGTTCTGCTGTTAGCCACAGAACTTCTCTTCAAAATCTCTGTGTTTAGGGACTGGATGGTGATGATCTCACCCTCTCTGACCCTCTTGGTCCGATGTGGCCTGTTCGTCCCTTTCCCAGCTGTCTCCGAAGATGGCTTGCCTTCTCCTCAGCTCAGCTCCCCGAGTTCGTTTTATCCGTCCCAAATTAACTCACAGTTCCTCGTGCTTTTTCTGGATTTTGCTTTCCTTCCTTGTAGACTGCAACACCTTTCCTCCCCGACTCTTGGTGTTGAGAGGTCCCTGGTTTCAGTCCTTGTCAATGTGAACGACAAGGGGATTACTGGGTGCCCCTACTCACTGCCATGTTGGCCCCTCCGAGTATGGAATTTTGATCTATCATCTGGGTGCATAAAATGTTTTGTCATTATTTAGTGCCTTTTTTAATCTATAGAAATGGTTCTTGCCTCGAGTCTATTTTGATTAACAGCAATGTATCTATACCAGCTGTATCGGCTAGACCATATATTTCTAAAATATCTTTTGTAATATATTGAATGCCAATCTTTTTGCATGCTATATTTTACATTTGATGTTTGTGACAAATATATGGATATTAAAGAATCCTATAGGACTATGTTTATTTTTAAGCTATATTAAAGCAACTTTTATTATGGTTATATTCATGAGAATTACTTCCCATATTTTTGAACGTGCTTAAAAAGGCTCATAACATTGAATTTACATTAACCATTTTTAAGGGTACAGTTCAGTAGTAGTGATAAATATCTTCACATTGTTGTACATACACCAGATCACTAGAACTTTTTTTTATCTTGCATCTCTGAAATTCTTTGCTAACTTAACACTAATTCCCTCTCTTCCTTCCCCTGAGTCCTTGGTAATAACTTTCTCCTTTCTGTTTCTATGGTTTTGACTGTCTTAGATAGTTAGTCATATGAGCAAAATCTGACAATTTTTGTTCTTTTGTGACTGACTTACTTTACTTAACATAATGTCCTCCAATTTCATTCATGTCGTAGCATGGGACATGATTTCCTTCTTTTTAAAAGCTGCATAGTATTCTAATATATATATATGCCATGTTTTCATTAGCCAATTATCTGTTGTTGGACTTTGGGGTTGCTTCTGCCTTTTGGTTAATGGAAATGATGCTGCTGTGAACATGGGTGCACAAATTTCTCTTTGAGACCTGCCTTTCATTCTCTGGTTATACTCAGAAGTGAGATTGCTGGATCACATGATAATTCTAGTTTTAATTTTATGAGTGTTTTAACACTGTTTTCCATCATGGCCACACCATCTGACATGTACATTCACAGTATACAAGGGTTCCAATTTCTCTACCTCCTCATGCACACTTGTTACTTTTTTCTTTTCTGAATAATAGCAATGCTCATGGTGTAAAGGTTGTGGTTTTGATTGGCATGTGTCGTATGAATAGAGATGTTGAACATCTTTTTGTGTGCTTTGTGGCCATTTGTATAACTTATTCAGAGAACTGTTTATTCAAGTTCTTTGCCCAATTTTTAATGAGATTGTTTGTTTTTTATTGTTGAATGGTAGAAGTTCTCTATACATTCTACATATTAACCTCTTATCAGATGCATGACTTGAAAATATTTTCTCCTGTTTCATTGGTTTCATTTTCACTCTGTTTTTTTTTTAAGTTTATTTATTTATTTTGAAAGAGGTAGAAAGAGCTTCTGCTCATGAGTATGAGCGGGGGTGGGACAGAGAGAGAGGAGAGAGAAAGAATCCCAAGCAAACTCTGCACTGTCAGCACAGAGCTCAACTCGGGGCTTGAAATCAGGAACAATGACATCACGACCTGAGCCAAAACCAAGGGTTGGATACTTGACTATTTGAGCCACGCAGGTACCCTCTCTTCACTCTGATGATTGTCACCTTTGATTCCCAGAAATTCTTAAATTAGATGTATCTCATTTGTCTATTTTGCTTTAATTGATAATCTTATGGTGTTATATCCAAGAAATTATGGCCAAATCCGATGTCCTAAAACTTTTTCCCACGTTTTCTTGTAGAATAATAGTTTTAGGTCTTACATTTAGGCTTTTGAGTTAATTTTTGTATATGATATTAAACTATGTTTATTAAAAAAATTTACTATAAAATCAAGCACAAGTATGATAGACCACATTAAACAAGTGTATAGCTAATGATTTATGATACTGTGAAGACCCATATCAACCACGACACTGGTTAAGAAGTGCAACTTTGCCAAGCCACCCATGTGCCCATCCTTGTGCCACAATTAAATCACAGCTCTCCCCTCTTTGAAAACGGAAACACTGTCCTGAATTTTACAGTTATAGCTTCACTGCATTTCTACACAATATTATCACCAAACTGTGAATCCCTAGAAACTCTAGTTTATTCTCTCACAATTTGAAACATGGCTAGTATATTTAATTTTTTAAATTTTTTATTAATTTAAAAAAAAATTTACATCCAAGTTAATTAGCATACAGTACAACAATGATTTCAAGAGTAGATTCCTTAGTGCCTCTTACCCATTTAGCTCATCACCCCTCCCACAAGCCTTCCTGTAACCCTCTCTTTGTTCTCTATATTTCAGAGTATCTTAGGCTTTTGTCCCCCTCCCTGTTTTTATATGATTTTCGCTTCCTTCCCTTGTGTTCATCTGCTTTGTGTCTTAATGTCCTCATAGGAGTGAAGTCATATGATGTTTGTTTTTCTCTTCTGACTAATTTCACTTAGTATGATACCCTCTACTTCCATCCACGTATTTACAAATGGCAAGATTTCATTCTTTTTGATTGCCGAGTAATACTCCATTGTGTGTGTATGTATATATATATATATACCACATGTTTTTTATCTATTCAGCCATCAGTTGATATTTGGGCTCTTTCTATACTTTGGCTATTGTTGATAGCGCTGCTATAAACTTTGGGGTGCATGAGCCCCTTTGCAACAGCATACTTGTATTCTGTGGTTAAGTACCTAATAGTGCAATTGCTGGGTCATAGGGTAGTTCAATTTTTATTTTGAGGAACCTCCATACTGTTTTCCAGAGTGGCTGTACCAGTTTGCAGTCCCACCAGCAGTGCAAAAGAGATCCTCTTTCTCCACATCCTCGCCAGCATCTGTTGTTGCCTTAGTTATTAATATTATATTGAAACATGGCATATCTTTTTAAATATCTTTTAATATACAAGTACACTTTATACCATTCGTTTTGTTTTGGTTTGTTTTCATCAACTGGGCTCTTCTCCAGGTATACTTTATTCCTCATTGGCCTGTTGAAGAATTGCAGCCCGTATAGTTTCCTAAGTTCTAGATTTTGCTGATTGCACACTTCTTTGCAGCTTACCATGTTCCTCTGTCTTCTGTGTTTCCTGTGAATTATCAATTGGAATCCAGAGGTTTGATTGGACTTAGGTTCAATCTCTTTGGCAAGAATATCCATGATGGGACTTTATTTCATCAGGAAACAAATATTTGTCACTGTATTTTAGATTAAAATCCATTTAGGTGGAAAATACAGATTCATTAATTCAGTGGAGATTGAAAATGATATTTTAATTCAATTATTTTGCCTTTATATATTGCCTTGAAAATTTTATACAAGATGGTTACCTTCATTTTTATTTAAACAATGGCATATTTCATATAAGAAAGGCAAGATAAAATATTATTTCCTTGTGTTTATTTCCACTTTTCAAGATAATGAATTGATTCCCTATTATCTCCAGAATGCGATTAACTGATTAATTAAAAAATAACTTAGTTCAGACTTGAGAATTCAAGCTTATTTTATTAATTTCTCTTTTTTGAACATTTTTTAAATGTTTATTTAATTTGAGAGAGTGAGCGAGTGAGCAGGGGAGGGACAGAGAGAGAGTGGGTGAGAGAGAACCCCATGTGGACCTCAATCCCACAAACCGTGAGATTATGACCTAAGCCAAAATCAAGAGTCATACATTCACCTGACTGAGCCACCCAGGCACGCCACATTGATTAATTTCTTATTAGAGTAGTTCATTATTCACGCTTTGGGCCAATGAAATCTCCTTTCAGTATGCTTGATATGGCTATGAAAGTCATTGAGATTTTCTTTTCAATCTTATATGTCAATATTTTCCAGGCTCATTTTACACATTCCCTGAAAGAGATCTGGGATTAGCCATTCATCGCAGATACCTGGTTTTCCTTAAATACTTGATTTATTTTAATGATGGTGATATTTCAATACCACAATCTGAGCCCTAAGTTTCTTGAGTGGGTAAAACTAGGAATTTTGTACAAATAGTCATTTTTAAAGAAAAATAGTTTTTGGTATCCTTGATAATAATCGCAGTCTGTTATTTCCATCTCAAATTCAAGACCACAGGGTTTTTACTTGATTTCTTTTGGTATCACTTCCCTTTTTTTTCCACACTTACGATCCAAGAATCTGGGCACTTGGGGAAATATATGTGTGAGGGAATAAAAAGATCCCACAATTTCTTCTTTGTTTTTTAAATATTTATTTATCTATTTTGAGAGAGAGAGAGAGAAACAGTTTGAATGGAGGAGGGCAGAGTGAGGGAGAGAGAGAATCTCAAGCAGGCTCGGCACTGTCAGCACAGAGCCCCACGTGGGGCTTGAACTCAAGAAGCATGATACATGACCTGAGCAGAAATCAAGAGTCTGGTGCCTAACCAACTGAGCCATCCAGATGCCCCTAGCCCACAATTTCTTAATGTTTTTATTCACTTTACTAATTTACTGGTCTTAGAATAACAATATGAACATCACCAGCATTAATTTTGATGACTAAAAACAGTTAAATTTTTTTCTTTTTGCTTTTCCTTTTCTTTCTTACTTGATTTGGTTGCACCTTATCTATGCCGTTAGAGTACAATGCCCTTATCTACCACACCCTCCCCCTTTTAACCATAATTGAACATTGATTCTACAATAATAATATATTTAATAATGTTTAGCAGTATTTACGTTGTCTCCCTAATAACTTTGATTGCAGGAAACTCATTCTCTACTCCTTAGGAAGCACTCTTGGTACAATACACTGAGTTATTAAATGTTGAAAAATTCCAGATATTAAATTATTTAGTCACATTACTTCTATTAAATATGTTGTTTATGTATTATGTTTCTCCTGACATGAAAAATGATCATTAAGTTCTCACGATAGTCTAATTATTTCTCTCATAAGTCAAATGACTTTTTGCCTGAACTATAATTTCTTTCCTTTGTTCTTTACAGTACAGTAACTTACAGGAATATATCTTGCTGATGGCTATTCTGCTTCAATATTCTTGGGTACACAGAGCAGTCTGTCATTATATATTTTCAAGTTTTTATTTTGGGAAAGTTTCTTCAATTATAGTTTTTAATATTTTTTCTCCTGTTTTAATTTTTTAAAATAACTGCAATTGTCCAACTTGTCATTTCTTTGCTTATCTTTAACATTTGTCACTTTCTCTTGATTATCGTTTATCTCTTCTTTTTTTTTTAAAATGTTTTCTATTTACTTTTTCCTGAGAGAGAGAGAGTGGGAATAAGTAGGAAAGTGGAAAATAGAGAGAGAGAGAGAGAGAGAGAGAGAGAGAGAGAGAGAGAGAGGGAGAGTCTTAAGCAGGCTCCACACTGTCAGTACAGAGCTCAACACAGGGCTTGATCTCACAAAACTTGAGTTCATGACCTGAGCTAAAACCAAGAGTCAGATGCTTAAGAGTCAGACTGAGTCACCCAGGCGCCCCCTTCTTTTTTTTTAATATTTAAATTTTATTCTTTACCATACTGCATTTCTTTACATAAGTGGTTAGTTGCATTTACTTTTTTTCTGTTTCTTCTCTTTTAGTTTTCTTGTGTATGTTGTATACTTCGTACGAGGCATAGACCTTGATACTTTTCTTCTTCATCATTTTTTTTTTAATTTGGTTTTCTGAACCTGTAGATAGAGACAGTTCAGATATTTTCTTCTAATATCAAGAGTTCCTACTTCAGTTTTTACAAAGGATAACAAAATAGTGTCTTGTTTTCAGATATTTTCTGATGCAGCAGTAATTTTCACTGGCTCCAGATGGGAAATATGAAACTCTTTAATTATTTTTCAAGATTGTTTTATCTATTTGGACCCCCTTGCAATTCCATACAAATTGAAAGTTCAGTTTTTCTGCTTCTATGGAAAAGGCTGTGGGAACTTTGATGAGAATTGCATTAAATCTATAGATTACTTTCAATTGTATTCATACCTTAACAATATTAAGTCTACCTATCCATGAGCATGTTATGTCTTTCTATTTTTTAAACTCTTTTAAATTTTCTTCAGAGATGTTTTATAGTTTTCAGACTGCAGGCTTCTCACCTCCTTGGTTAGATTTCTTCCTAAGTATGTAAGTTTTTTGTTGCTACTAGAAACGGAGTTACTATGCATCAGCATTTCTGTGTCTCTTGGGTAGATTCCTAGCAGGGCTATTGCTGGATCATAGGGTAGCTCTATTTTCATTTTTTTGAGGAACCTCCACACCGTTTTCCAGAGTGGCTGCACCAGTTTGCATTCCCACCAACAGTGTAGGAGGGTGCCTACTTCTCCACATCCTTACCAGCATCTATAGTTTCCTGATTTGTTCATTTTAGCCACTCTGACTGGTGTGATTTTGATTTGTATTTAGGAGCACGTGTACCCCAATGTTCATAGCAGCACTTTCGACAATAGCCAAATCATGGAAAGAGACCAAGTGCCCATTAACTGACGAATGGATAAAGAAGTTATGGTACTTATATACAATGGACTACTACGTGGCAATGAGAAAAAATGAAATCTGGCCATGTGTAGCAACATGGATGGAACTGGAGGGTATTATGTTAAGTGAAATAAGTCAGTCAGAAAAAGACAGATACCATATGTTTCCACGAATAGGTGGACTTTGTGAGACTAAGCAAAAACCAGGGGGAAGGGAAGAAGGGAAAGGAAAAAAAGACACAGGGAGGGAGGGAGATAAAACATAAGAGACTCTCAAAGACTAAGAACAAACTGAGGGTGAGGGGGATGAGGGAGGGGGGAGAGGGGGTGACGGGCATTAAAAAGGGCACATGTTGGGATGAACACTGGGTGTTATATGTAAACCAATTTGAAAATAAACTATTATAAAATTAAAAAAAAAAAGAAACGGAGTTACTTCCCTAATTTCCGTGAGAGCTCACTTCTAAATGAAATCACTTTGATCATTAAGTGTTCAGCATATAAATTTTGGGGGAACACAAACGTCTATAACAGAGCTTAAAGAAATATTTGTATGTACATATCATTAAGAGATGGAGATACACGCCCACTATGTAAACTCAGTTTGGTGTTACTGGGACTATGGCAAAAGTCCACACTTTAGGAGGGCGTAAAGAAAGGGAAATTGATCAACCATATATGTCAGGGATCACAAAAAACATCATAGAAGTGACTGAGTTGCAAATTCAAAGCAGGAAAAGTGTTTGATAGGCAAGTAGGAGCAGAGAGAACTTGAGGAGCTTATTCTAGGGAAAGAGATATGGCAACAGCTCCAGAGGGCTTCTATGGCTTGTGGCTATGGGATAACTTTTAGTAGTTGAAGTTGGCCTGGATTGTAGGGTCAAAGGAGAAACTGCGAAGATGACTGGAAACATACAATGTGCTACTGAGAAATTTAGATTTTATCTTGGAGGAAATGGGGAAAATATAAAAATGTTTGAGTTTGTCTGATCTGGATAGAATGGAGACGAGAGTCCACAGATGTTAGCTGACTGATTATAATATCATGTGATGGAAACCTGTGGAGAAACTAAGCATACTTTGCTGTGAACGGAGCGCTTGATGGTTTTATAATCTCACAGGCCAAAGGCCAAAAAATGCCAAACCAAAGTACTATGTACAAAAACTTTACCTTTCTTTCATTTAATGAGTACAACCAGATAAAGATTAAATACAGACTAAAAGGATGCTGTTGACAGCTCTATAAAGTAGGAAGAGACCCACAGCCATTGAATCTGGGAGGAGATGGTACCAGTTTTCTTCCTTCTTCATGATGTACGTCTGATATGTTCTCATTGTATACTGAACAATGGTGACCCAAGGGACATGGAAAATTGTGAAAGTTAGAGCTCTTTAGAAACCTAGGTCTGAATCTAAGGAAATGCAAAGTGAAATAAATGGGGGATATCTTCTCTTTGTCTGTACCCCTCTCTCTAGCTCTTCAGATGCTTTTACCATTTGACTACGGTCAGAGATCTAAAGTCCCCCTATAACCTCCCTACAAAGATCTGGGTCTTCCTGGAGGATCCCATACTCTTAAGTGGCCTCTTTTCTTTGATCTCAGCAATAATAAAATAATACTAGTAATAGTACACAGGTAATATTTCTTGATTGCTTACTATGTGTTAGGCGAACTTCCATGAGGAAAGAAATTCAGTCATTATAACAGATACCTCTGCTCATTTTTCCAAATATGAGTGAAACCATGTCAGTGACATGATTTTTGAATCAATCTTTTGAAAGAATATGGATACCTTCTTCATACTTCTTGGCATATGTCACTTTGACTGTATCTCTTAACTACTTCTGGTTAGGGCCTTCATGTTCACACAGCTACAGCAAATATTTAGCCTGATAACATTATTTCACTTTCTTCTCAGTCCCTTTGTGCATGTGTGTGTGTGTGTGTGTGTGTGTGTGTGTGTGTGTGCATGCATGTGTGTGGGAGGGAGGAAGGGAGGGGAGAGATAGATATGAAAGCAGAAACTTGCTTTAACTTAACTTTAACTCTATCCTTCTCTTGGTCTTTGACAACAATGATCACTCCTGATTTTCATTTTCGAACTTCATTGTTATTGGTGAATTTGAGATTTCCTCTTCCCAATATCCTTAAGCATTAATTAATCAATTAACTTGTTTATACATTAATTATTAAAAATATGTATTTAGTAATTGAAAATGGTCAAAGAGTTATATAATTATGGTAAGTCTTTTAGTTCCAATTTGTCCAAGACAGTTCCAGTTTATGTGCATTATTAATAGTGAAAGCATTTTTAGGAGTTGTAGATTGAAAAACAAATAATATTCCTAAATTATGCCTGGGGATTTAGGGAAGACTGCAATGTAATTGAGCAAAAATAAAAATTTAGCAATAAAGGTTAGGAGTGACTTTGAGGTTAATACTTAGGCTTTTAAGATGTCCAATATATACTTATATTAGACCTCTGATCAAACTGAATTTTACCACTAAAAATTACTTCAAGTACCAACCTCTAGTAATGACCTTGAGAATTGCGGGTTTATTGATTTGTGACTGTTCTTTTATTTCCTAGGGGCTGACACGTCAGGCAGAAAATCTCCAGTTCTGTACATCTCAAAAGATCATCGAAATGATCAGCTTTATGGACAGGGGTGCCCTCAGGCTATTTGGGTTGCGGCAAGCGTAAGTCCAATATTTGCACTTGGTGTTGCCTGTCACATTGGGCTACTTGGTGTAGACTGATTTTAAAGATTTACCAGTTAACCATGAGAACCAAGGCACTGTACAATTATTTAAAAAAGTATGTCCAGAGGCACTTCTACTGAGCCTTGTTGTACTTCAGACTATCATAGCTCCAGCTTGATGAATGACATCATATGGAGAAGCCCCCACACCCCTTACCTTTTACTCAAATTTTGGTCCGGCACCTCAGGCAGGGTCTATTAACAGAGTTAGTAATCCATGCTAGTTGCATGAGCCTAGATTTCGATGAAATATTAGCTAGTTTCTTTAAAACCTCTTCTTACCAAATGCTGCAACCAACCAATCACAAAATTGTACTTTGTGGCTTGTGAAGAGCTCTCATCTAGACTGTGACCACACTGTAGGTGTGCTTTAGGTTATGGCAGTATCACAGGATGAAGAAACACTGTGGGAGTTAAGGGCGTTGTCAATTGCTTAACAATAAGTAAGGCATGTACTGATGTTTTACAGTATCTGTGGAAGAGACTGGAGAAGGGCATACTATGGGGTTCAAAGCTCTCTGTTTGGGATTGATTTGGGCTCTCTTTGTCTCTCATATTTATGTCACCATTCCTGGCAACATTGAAGAATACTGGAAAGTAATGGCGTTAGAAATGGCTGTTAAAACTTGTACATTTATGGTAAGATTAACGTTTTTCTTCTGGATATTGGAATGCCCTCTTAACTAAAGTTCAGTGCTTATGGTGTTTTTAGTATTTACTGGTTTTGAAATAACTGTTGCTTCTTTGTTTGTTAGACTAAATCATTTAAACAAAATTAAGTAAATAAAACTCACTACATTTATGCACAGTGAGACAGAATTCTTATTTCTAAGGAGTTTATATTTAAATGTAAAGATCGTATATATTGTGATATGCGTAAGTGGTATTCTTGACAGGAAAAGCTTGAAGTTTACTTGATACCTTATGTTTGAGTTGTATTTGACATATTTGAGTTTTCAGTTATATTTTATTTAGATATAGCATGCAGAAAAACAGTACTGATATTTGTACCTGTCTGATGTTAATTCAGCACTCTCACTATTTCCATGATTTCTACTGCTTATCTTTAATTCTAAATTGCTATATTTCATAGATTGTCTGACTCAAAATATGCAGAGTGATTATGAATTCAAGCAAAAATCGCTCTTGGTAAGGGGGAGATATGGGCAGAATTGCATTTTGGGGCCTTTAGAATACACCGGCTTTCAACAATGTACACCTCTCTGCATCCCCACACCTTCTGATTATTTGTACCAGTTTCCAGAGGAGGGAAAAGAAGTTCAGAGGAGCTCCTGCAGCTAGAAAGTGACCACTCTAGAATTTGAACCCACGAATGCCTCGTTTCCAAATTCATACTCTTTCTGCCAAACCAAGTGGCTCCCAGAAAGGTCGTTTGATAACAGTAACAACAAGAAGCCAAAAGAAGAAGACCATAGCAACAGCAAATGATTAGAGAAGAGAGAACAAACTATGGCATAAGAAGGAGAGGCTATCCCATGGACCTTTGTACAGCAGACATCCGTTCTGTGAAAACACAACCATCTCCTGTCTGCATCTGCTGAGTCCTGTTATTTCTCTGTCTGATCACTTCTAGCGGCTCGCCTTCACCATAACTGTCTCTTTCTCCAATGCTCTTACTCCTTGATTTAACATAGCATGAGACAAGATGTGGGGAAGCAAGTGCCAACTCCATAGTCCTTTCCTTTTGCAGCTACAAACTATTCTCACCACTGTCCATCCATAACAGAATTATGTACTTTATAGGTTTCGCATTGTCTATGGATTGTTCTTTATTTTTAAAATGATAAGAGCACCTATGTGTTTACTTTAAAAATTATTCTAGTAAAATTAACAGTCGTTAGCTATTCTATAACAGTTGTATTCTCTCAGTACTGAATTTTTAACTCAAAGTTGAGATACCAATAAGAAAAATTAATTCTTTACCATGTAAAATGGAAGTGAAAATTAAAGTTTTTGAGAAATATAATGTGTTGCTATGGAGTTATGTGCTAAATTTGAAGGGTGAGTTTGGTAGAATAGCATGTCTGATCTTCTAAACTTTCCTTAACCCTTCATTGTACATTTTTAACCTATAAAATAGGGATATTAGTCATACTTTTCAGGATTTTTCTGAGATTTACAGATCATAGATGGTAGAAGAGCACAAAATCATCTCTTTTTTAAACTTTTTCATTTTAGAGAGAGAGAGAGAGAGTGTAAGTGGGGGAGAGGGGCAGAGGGAGAGAAAGAATCCTAAGTAGTCTCCATGTTCAGTGCAGAGCCCAACATGGGACCCAATCCCATGACCCTGGGATCATGACCAAAGTCTAAATCAAGAACCAGTCACTCAACCGATTGAACAACCCAGACACCCCCCAAATAATCTCTAAAGTGATACCTTTGTTATTATTCAACAAATAGTTAAGTATGCACTCAAAAACAGAAAATATATGAGAAGTCAGAAAAAAGGCAATTTGGTAAAAGTCTTTAAAATTCAGTTGGGCTCCTGGGTGGCTCAGTCAGTTAAGTGAATGACTTCAGCACCGGTCATGATCTCACAGTTCATGAGCTTGAGCTCTGCCTTGGGCGCTGTGCTGACAGCTCAGATCCTGGAGCCTCCTTCACATTCTGCGTCTCCCTCTCTCTCTCTGCCCCTACCCCCCTGACACTCTGTTTCTCTCTGTCTCTCGAAAATAAATAAATGTTAAAAAAACTTTTTATATAAAATTCACTAAACTAAACGAAAAATTAATTTATCCATTTACCAACAACTTGCTTTAAGGGACTGTCTATCTGATTATATTCAATTAGCATGCAATTACTTAAGAATTTTTAGTAGTAAAGAAGACACTCTTCTATGTACATTAAAAGTTCTAACTCACTTAAATTCTACAACAGCCCACCGAGGGTTTTGTTGTTTTTATTGTCGTTGTTGTTACAATCGTGTAGATAAAAAATTGAAGTAGAGAGAAATTTGCTTCAGGTCGTATACTCAGGAAGTGATGGTGTAAGTGGCTGGTCTGGAAAAACGGGTGCAGATTTGGTTTTGACCTTTTCTGGCTGCAACTTAGAGCTACCTCATGCTTCCTCATTGTTAAAGTATAGGAATTAGACATCCTCTAAGACCCTGTAAAACCATAAACTCTTTGAAATAATTGTAGGAATGTGTTTAATGTACTATTGACCTGGAGTTTTTAAGTATTTTTCTTTCGAGTAAACTGTACAGTGATGTGTCACAAATTTCCTAGAAAGTTTCAGAAATACCAGGGAGAGCTTTTTTTTTTTCCTGGTGATATCAAATATGGGATTTGGGGGTTGGGGATTGGGGGCAAAGGCCAGAGATGTATATGGAGTTGAAAGCAGGGCATTAAACAAAATAAAAAATGAACTATTGGGACCTCATCAAGATAAAAAGCTTCTGCACAGTGAGGGAAACAATAAACGAAACTAAAAGGCAGCCTACAGAATGGAAAAGGATGTTTGCAATAGACATATCAGGTAAAGGGCTATATGAATCTAAAACAACTTATCAAACTCAACACCCATAAAACAAATAATCCATTGAAGAAATGGATAGGAGACATGAACAGAGACTTTTCCAAAGAAGACATCCATATGGCTAACAGGCACATGAAGAGATGTTCAACATCACTTATCATCAGGGAAACTGATGACCGAAATCAAAACCACAATGAGGTACTACTTCGCTGCTGTCAGAGTGGGTAAAATTAACTATTCAGGGAACAACAGATGTTGGTGAGGATGCAGACAAAGGGGAAGCCTTTTGCACTGTTAGTCGGAATGCAAACTGGTGCAGTTACTGTGGAAAACCGCGGAGGTTCTCAAAAAATAAAAATAGAGCTACTCTACAATCCAGCAATTGCCTTAGTAGGCATTTATCCGAAGGATACAAAAATGCTGATTCGATGGGGCACATGAATCCCAGTGTTTATAACAGCACTATTAAGAATAGCCTAATTATGGAAAGAGCCCAAATGTCCATCAACTGATGTATAGATAAGGAACATTTGGTATATATACCAACAATGTGTGTGTGTGTGTGTGTGTGTGTGTGTGTGTGTACACACACATACATACATATGATGGAAACTACTCAGTGATGAGCAAGAATGAAATCTTGCCATTTGCAACAATGTGGATGGAGATAGAGCACATTAGGCTAAGCAAAATACGTCAGGCAGAGAGAGGCAATAACCATATGGTTTCACTCATGTGCAATTTAAGAAAGACAACAGATTAACATAGGGGAAGGAAAGAAAACATAAGATAAAACAGAGAGCTAGATGACCCATAAGAGAGTTTTAAGTACAGAGAACAGACTGGAGGTTGCTAGAGTTGAGGTGGATGAGGGGATAGGTTAAATGGGTGATGGGCAGTAAGGAGGGCACTTGTTGGGATGAGCACTGGGTATTGTATGTAAGTGATGCATCACTGAGTTCTACTTCTAAAACCAATACTACACTGTACATTAACTAATGTGGGTAAATAAAATTTCTTTAATTAAAAAAAAAAGAAAGTCCGGGTATTAAATAATTACTAGTGTGACCATAAGGCAACATTTAAAATTTTGGGTTAAATAAAATGAACAATAAAGAAGAAAAAATATGACAGCATCCCTATAAAACAAAAAGACAAAGTGTTATAAGACCTGGAAATTCTTTCAGGTAAGAATTTACAGTTATGAAATAACTGCCAGTAAATTGACAGCTTTTGACTGACAAGTTACTAATCTAAAATACAGGATAATCGAGGTTTTCAAAGGCAAAAGGTTATGGAATAAAATCCACACAGTATTACTTGGAAATAAATACTACAAATATTCGATTTCTGTCCATTTTGCTTATGTTTTATTTTCCCTTTATATGCTTTTGGTGTTGTTTAAAGATGAAAATATTCAATTTTGTTTTGCTTTTACAGGGTATATGCTTTGAAAACATGGGTATTATGAAACATGGAGAGTTTATTTCCATGCTACTCAGGCTGGACTATACACCACCGGTCTCAGATGAAAATGTCACGGTGACCGATACAGCCTTTGGTGATATTCCAGTACGTTTGTACTTGCCAAAGAGAAAGTCAGAAATCCCAAGACCGGCTGTCATCTATATTCATGGTGGTGCTTTTTGCTTTGGAAGTTTCAGTAAGTTCATTATATGAGGAAAAACTATAACTGGCTGTATCTTTTTTTTTTTTTAATCTTTTTCTTAGAGATAGAGAGAGAAAGAGAGATGGTGCACACACTTGAGTGGGGGAAAGGCCAGAGAGAGAGGGAGACACAGAATCTGAAGCAGGCTCCAGGTTCTGAGCTGTCAGCACAGAGCCAGATGCAGGGCTCAAAGTCACACACTGTGAGATCATGACCTGAGCTGAGATCGGACCTTTACTGACTGAGCCACCCAGGCGTCCCTATGTGTTTTTGATATAAGAACTATTTAATAAAAATATACATACTTATATGTACAATAGGTATAAATATAGCAATCAGTATTAGATATGTAATAGAAGATAGACCTAAGTTTGGTAAAAAATATGGAGACCATTATTTCTGTATTTGGTTTGTTTGGTTTTGATAAGTGTTTTCTTCTCAGCTCTTCTATTGAATGAACTCATATCAAATGACAACAAGACATGAATGAGTCAATTAGTACGACTTGTTTTCTGTGGCATCGGAATATATTCAGGGGCAGAAACACTGAAGTTAAACTAATGTTTTAAATAGTAAATCAGAATCACATGATGTTGCTTGCTACAAGACCTTTTCCACATATGTGAGATCGTGACCTGAGCAAGACTCTAATGCTTAACCGACTGAGCCATCCAGGTGCTCGAAAGAGATGTATTAATACCATTAAAGTTCTTATAAGGTCTATGAAACATCCAAGTATTCATATATGCATTACCTGGGACTTCAGTGAGCACAAGACAAATGCTTGCAGATAAGACAACATCACTTTGGAAAATACTTAGAAGTTCTCCTGATTATCAGATTGATTTCCCCTTTATTGACAAATGCAATGATTGTGATCTATAATTCCTTAAAAAATGTGCAAATTATTATTCAGGACGCACATTCTAACACTTCATTCAGCCGAATTCCAGTTGTGTCTTTTTTCTGTGTCTTGGCTTTATATTTGCATATTATTTGCAGATCTATCAGATCTTATATATATAAACTCGAAAAGACTTAGATAATTTCTATTTTTTGACAAATCAGACATAGATACTGTAACTATTTATAAATTTCATTTTTCTTTTTCTATTTTCTAAACTCCCTATTTTTTTCTTCTTTATAACTTGTTGAAGTTGAGAATTAAGAACTATAAGACTATATTTCTCTAGTAGATTTTCTTACATACAACAGTGGTTGTTACTTTTCAACCTCTGTCCTAATATCTTCCTGTTTCTACCTGGGTTCTACAAGTAATATAAATTCAATAATCGGACATAGAAGAAAGAAAAACATGAGCCAACAGGTTATATGAG
Source organism: Paguma larvata (assembly GCA_030068075.1). NCBI lineage: Eukaryota > Metazoa > Chordata > Mammalia > Carnivora > Viverridae > Paguma > Paguma larvata. The sequence goes on from CM057824.1 coordinate 44,731,580, forward strand.
CAAATATGGTGTGACTTAGGACAGCGGCAGATAAAGAATGGGGGAAAAAAACGTAAATGGACTTTTACTGTAAGGTAAATAAAAAGTATTGGGAGATAAAAACGAAGACAGGTTTGAACTATATCATTGAGGGGCTTTTGATGTGGAGATCAGAGATTTCTTATGTCTTGTACATTAGGTGTTCATCTACCCAATGCCTTTTCTTGCATGTTAGCAACTCTGTCTTTAAGGAAAACGTTATTTTTATACCTAAAAGACCAGTTGATTTACTTTTCTGTTTTCATAGTAGTCATACCCAGTATTTAATTGGTTTTTAATTTGAAGTTTTGTTAATGTGTAGGAGACATCTTGGAATACCTTCTCTGAATTTCTAGCATCTTGTGGTTAATAAAGTAGTAGCAAATGTCACAGAGTCGCCAAAGTTTTCTGTCCAGGGCACTGTTAAATTGGATTTGGAGGTACCTGGGATGAGAGACACGTGTGTACTGGAGAGAGAGCTGGCGGCTTCTGTGCCAAAATGGACATGTACATGTAAGTCCAAACACTCACTTGCCAGAGGCTCTCTCAAAATTAAGTTGCTCTTCTTCAGACTGTGTCTTAAACACCAAGTTTTTTACACCATTTTCTTAGGTGGCATATGCAAAGAACATGGAGGTTCAAGGCACCACGATATGAGTGCTGTGGTTTTACAGAGTCAATATATCTATTACTTTCTTCCTCCTGAATTCTGAACCAATTGAAAATTATACCCAAAATTCAAATACATAGCAGTCAAAACGAAACTGTTATTTCTGAAAAAGGCTTTGGAGAAAGTGTATTTAGGTACTGTTATGAGTTAGATTAACTCATCTGTAGTGGCTGCCCTGCTGACCAACCACAGACTCCCTCCATACGAAACTTGCTGCCTGAAGGAGCAGGGAGAGTAAAACTCAACGAGCCACAAAATATTCTCAGGAGGATCATTGTGTACAAGCAGTGGATGCAAATAGAAAAAATAGAATGGTCTGAGGCTATTGGTGTCTTCTTCGAAACACCAATCTGCAAAGTCAACTTTTCATGATTGGCGACAGTGACTGAGGAGACACTACTACAGACTGTGTCAGGCTGATTCTGATCCCTCTGCATAGAAATGGAGTGGGAAATTCAGGTTCCTATGGAACACTCACAAATCACATTTCTTTCCAAGGTCATAGCTTAAGCATTCCTGTTGCTGTTTATTTACAGAAAGTACTCTGACATTTCTTTCTTCATTCCAGAGCAGACGGTTTTTGACTCCCTGAATAGATGGACTGCAACCAAACTCAATGCCATCGTTGTGGGACTCGAGTAAGAGAATGATTTTCTTTGCCTACTATGGTTTTTGCCTTCCACAGGTAGAGGTTTGATTTCCAAACCAAGTTAGCTGTACCTGAAATATCAATTTAAAAATATTATTCTATCGATTTGTCACCATTACAGCGTAGACCATTCCTCAAGAGTCCCCTACCTCATATTCTTCTGTGATTTTGGAAATCTCTGAGTAGCCTGCCTGAGTGAGCATTTTTGGAAACACTTTGCTCTAGACACGTAAAATCAGGTCCCAAATATGCCCCAAATAACAAAGCTAGAGAGGAGGAAATAAATAAAATCTTACACATTTGGGATGGTAGGTTGTGTTTGAGTTGGTGATAAAATGTTTTATTTTAATAATAATTCTAGTTTGGAGTAATGTAGGAGGTAAAAGTTGAGATCAGCTAAGAATTTTAAGCCATTCACATGAAAAGTGATTTTTACCTTCTGGATTTTGCTAGAAAATAGCAGAATGTCTCAGGACAGTTCAATATTTTTTCCTTATTATGCAGTTTATATTTCTGAAGCTGACATCCCCAGGAGGGATTTTTTTCCTACCTCTCTTCCCTCGTCTATAGTAACAAAACATACTTTCCGACTTCTAATCTGTAATAGTGACATAGGTTTGGGTTTTTTTGTTGTTGTTTTGTTTTGTTTTTTAGCCAGGGACTATGAAAGTTTAATGAGAAAACTAAAGTGATGATTTGATCCTCTAAAGAGTGATTGGCAATGTTGTTTGTTTTGTTTACTTATAGTGGCTATTCTAAAACATCATTTTAAATTTGTTTTAATATCATGATATGTGTGTGTCTGACTTATATTTTTTATCAAATCCTTACGGATTGTGTTGTTCTTTGCCCTAAAAAGTCTAAATGTACTGCATTTAAAGTAATAGACACCAACTTACTTTGTTTACAGTTTCTAAATATAGTTTATGATAAAATTTTAAGAATCATCTCACTATCATTTAATATTAAGTACAGATATTTACAGATTTTACTTTTCTAAAGAGCATAAGGAAAAAGTTAGCCCTGATAGATAACAGGCTAATAGAACTATTCTCCTATGTGTACTGGTCCATGTACAATGTGGGGAAAAAATCCACTTGTATCCATTAAAAGAATAATGTGATAGTGGGTGTCACAAATTAATTCTTCAGAAACAATCAGCCTCCCTAGCATCTCTCAAAGGTTATTTATATTTCAAAATTTCTATCTAAAATCAACTCCTTGGCATTATCCATGGTGAGATATATACATTGCAAGCATGTAGGATTTTTATCTAAATGATCTTGAAAAATATAACACTTTGCCTAGAATAATCTCTCAGATCTGCTGCCTTCAAAAAACCACTGTGCTTTTCCAATATTATTTTTAATGTTCGGATCACCAGTTACATGGAGAATATGGTATAAACTATAGAGTATTTCCAACCTAAAATGCACATGGACTAAAAATTATGCTTACAGTTGTAGGGAGTTCTTTATATCTCCTTATCTCTCACACAAAATGCTATCCATGGAATATAGATACAAGGTTAGAAACGTTTATACGAATTTTCTTTTTCTTTTCTTTTTCCATATAATAAGGAGTTACTAGAAAACTCAGGGAAGGGAAGTTTGATTTTTTTTGACTGATGAAAAAGAGAAACTGGTATTAAATTGCATGTTTGGTATTGAAAACTACATGGAAAGATACAACCATACATGGTATGTTATAAAAAATAGTTTAAATAAATCATTCTTTTTTAAAGCTATAGACTAGCTCCTCAACACCGTTTTCCTACTCAGTTTGAAGACAGCTTCACTGCAGTCAAATTTTTTCTTCAAGATAAAATTCTTACAAAATATGGAGTGGATCCCACCCGAATCTGTATTTCAGGAGACAGTTCTGGGGGCAATTTGGCAGCTGCGGTGACTCAACAGGTATGTTGTATTTGTTCTTATTCTGAGAGGTAGGGGTCACCAATCATTTTCTTTCCTATACAGATAATCAGTTCTCCCAGCATCATTTGTTGAAAAAACCATCTATTCTCGTTGGATTACAGAAATACTTGAGCCTAACATCAAGTAACCATAAATATGACTCCCTCTGAATCCTCTCTTTGTTCCATTTATCTGTGTGCCTATCCTAATGTCCATACTACTCTGGCTTCAGTTTCACTTTCTTCAAAATTGTTCCTCGTGTTCTAGATCTTTTCCATCAGAATACTGGGATATCTTGTCAGTTTCTAAAAACAGAAGGCTAATGTGGATTTTTATTTTTATTGTGTTGAATCTATAGGTTGAATGTATAGGTTAATAATATTGGTACTTCCAACTAAAGCACATGGTATATGTCATTTTTTATTTAGGTCCACTTCAATTTCCTCTGCATTTTACTTTTTTAGTGTAGAAATCTGACAAATCTTTTCTTCAATGTATTCCCAAATTATTTGGAAAAATTTACACATAAAATAATATTTTTCAAGTGTCTGTTTGAAAGTATATAAAAATCGTTTGAGTTTTACCTTGACCTTTTATAATCATATCCTTAAAAATTTCACTTATAAATTCCAGTATTTTTTTAACACTTCCTAGGATATTCTACATAATCATGTGTCCTGCCACTAGAGACAATTTTAATTCTTTTTTAATCTTTACGCTTTTGTTATTTAGTGCAATAGCTAGGACTTTCGGGATGACGTTGAATACAGTTGTGTTTCTCTGAATCTTAGAAGTAATTCATTCAATATTTCACTATAAATATGTTAACTGAAAGGTTTTCACAGTTGACTTTTCTATTCCTAATTTGCTGCTAGTGTTTGCATAAATAGGAATTAAATTTGCTAAGTGTTTTTAATGCATCTATTGAGATGACAGTGTGTTTTTTCCCCTTTAGTCTTTTAATGTGTTAAGTTATGTCACTTGACTTTCAGATGTAAAACAGTGCTTCCATTCGGGGACATGAGCCTCACTGGGTCTAGGAAAAGCAGCTTGTCTTGGGATATATATCTTCATCTCAGGGAAAAAATGTTTTAGTAAGTTTGCTAGATTCAATAAAAGATTGGCTACCTTCCTCAGGTGTGTAAAACTAACAGACCTTTATTAAAGGGTGCAAGTTAAGCATTGTAAGTTAAGCCTGAAATTCATCTGGCTTTGATATTCCTACCTTTCAACCTTGTAATGCTGTTTACCTGATACACAGTAACAACAAAGTTGCCTTACTCTGGAGTTACACATGGAGGTCACTTAGGTAAACAAGTAAGAAAATTGTTTTGCTATAGCCTAATATCAGATATTCAACTATCATCTATTTAAGCCCCTTTTCTACATACTCCTAATGTATAGCCTTCTCAGCTCATCACCTTGTATTCTTCTCTGGTCATTTGTTCAACTTGCCATGGCTGAGTTGGTCAGGGATCTAATTATTTCTATGTCTAAGGGCATTTCTGTTGTTCTTTTAACTAACGTCCTTTCATCACTCGAAACTCTTTCCAACTTTTGTCTTAAAGACTCACTCTCCCTGTTCTCACCTTCTCCTCCATTCAGTTCTATGGCAGATGAACTCTCGAGTCTGACTTCTCTTAGGGCTCAACCTTTGCACCTTCTGGCTTTTCACCTACTCTGCCTAGTCTCATGGGTTCAGCTCTGAATGATCTGCTGAAGGCTCTTAAAGTTATGCCTCCCACTAAGGTCACTGCAATGACCTCAAAACCCATATATCCAAAAGGTTTCCCCACCTGAATTTTCCATAAGCTCTAGAAACCCCTACAGGCAAACCTCCTTTACATTACCCAGAGCAGATTTGCAGTATAGTGATTATCCTGTTATATGTTGCATGTGCATATCCCCAAGTTGGCTCTAAGTGTTTTGGAATTTGGGACAGTATACAATTTTTAATCTTTTTATATCCAAACCCTGACATCATATGTGTACTCTTGCTGTCTTCACCCTTCACCTTCAGAATATTCCAGAGTTGGACCTTTGCCTCTCTTCAGGCTGTTTTACCTGATTGGCAGCTTTCTTCATCTGTCCCCTTGTGTAACAGGGCACAATATTACAGATTATCTTCAACACATCTTTGTGGGAAAAATTTAGAGATTAAATAAAAACACTGGTCTTGCACGCTGCTGAGACGAGCTGTAACTAATCATTCACCTTGGAATCAAGTTGTTTTTGCTACTTGCTGAGAAGAGTTGAGTGGATTCATTCTGTTCCCTCCCTGTTTATACAGTCACTGTTTGCTTCTCATTTTGAATCCCAGTGCAGAAAGACAAAAAAACAAGTGCATCAGAGGAAGGATGGTGAATAGTGATGTTAGGAAGGACGGCAGGGGCAAATCATGCCTCTTTTGAATTTTTTTTTTTTTTTACTTCAAGTGCATTGTGAAGTCATAGAAAAATTTTAATTACATTTGTATTTAAAAAGTACTATTGTTTGCCTTATCTCTCTTAGCATAATACTCTCTAGTTCTAGCCAAGTTGTGGCAAATGGCAAGATCTCATTCTTTTCTATGGCTGAGGAACATTCCATTGTAGGTATATGATTTCAGTTGTATGTGGAATTTAAAAACAAACGATCATAGGGAAAAAAAGAGTGTGGCAAACCAAGAAACTGACTCTTAACTCTAGAGAATAAACTGATGATTACTGGCATGTAGGTGTGTGTGGGGATGGGTGAAATAAGTGTTGGATATTAAGGAGACCCAAACACCCCACCGACTGATACCATCACCTTGGTCATTAGACTTTCCACATATAAATTTGGAGGAATATAAACATTCAGACTACAGCAGACTCCACGTGGGAGTCCTCCAGCTCCCAGTATAGTTGGAACATGTGCCCTAAGGTGAGGCCAAAAGTCCTCTCATACTGGAATTCTTTCAGGGTGGTTCATAGTTCACCCAAATACTCACTGACTTTCTGAGTGTTGGTGAAATTTGATGTGGCGTGAAGTGGGGGTGATCAATGAAAGGAAGATTCGTGGGGAAGCAATCGCAGTTGCTACAAAGCTGGGTGCCCAAGATTAAAAATAGATCTGCGAAGTTTGATGAACAAGACTTAGCCGTAGTGATGTAGGAACTCCACATATAAGTTATTGTTTTACATACATCTATCATTCTATGGATGACAGGCGATGGATAAGTGGTTTTGGATGTGCAGAACTGTAAATAACACACATCCAAACCAGGGGACTAGATGGTAAGGACTTGTGTAAACCAGTGACTGTTTTGAGAGGGGCCGTGGCTAATGAGGGACTCAGTGTAGGAACAGTAGTGTATGCCCAGGGCAGGAAGAACCTCCCGTTCTTTAAGGAAAGCACCATTGCCTAATAGATAGCCTTGGAGCATTTGGGGAACGGGGGAGGATTCAGCATTACTTCAGTCTGTCTGGAGCAGGCTTTATGTCAGGCAAATACATGGGCTTCAAAGCAGTTGAGTCAGTAAACTGATGTAGGGCTCTCTGGGCAGGACATAAAGTCATGGAGTGGTTTTTCTCTGTCTTTCCTTTCAGTTACCCCTCAGTCACTATTCCCAACTAAAAGGGGCCAGTTGTGAATAGAGAAATTAATGCAGGAGTGAAAATAATTCTGACCTACACGTCACTCCAAGGTTTTTAGTATGATACAGAAGTCTTTTACGAACTGGTTTCAAATTTTTTTGCCAACTATGTAGATTGAGGAGATCAGTCTTTACCATGGTGTTAATAAATTACTCTCATGGTAACAATATTATTAATGGCATGACCTATAACTTGAAAACCAGTTAGAAATTCAAATTGTATGGTTTAATAAAAGAGGGGCAGAGGGAATAGTTTATATGAGAGAATTCTATTTTAGATTTCATGAATTTAGGATTAATGGTATTTAAGTATAAATAGAAAGTTTAAATACATCATATCCATTGTATTCTCATAAAATAATGTTAATTATTAAAAGGGATAAAAAATAAGAATGGGCTTTTTTGAACATATTCCAGAACCTTCTGCTGCATTACCCAGAGGTCTTTATTATATTGGAAAAAAATAATAAAAATTTAAATGGACAATTCAAGAACAGTTACCAGTGTTTAAACCTCAAGGATACAACAAGCAAGATATGTTCTCTCAACTTTTTTTTTTTGCTTCTGTATTTTCATTCTTGTTCTTTTTGAAGTGATAATATCCCGAGATAAATGTCTTATATACTTTTTGCAGCCAGGTACATATGAATTGCTCACATAATGAGAAATATGTGTCCATTCATGTAACATTCACATTTTATTATAGGAAGGTCCATTCAGGGCTTTTCAGCAGTAATGTTTATGGTTCAGCATTAATGCTTATTTGCTCTCTTGTACTCTGATTGGCCAGTTTTCTTTGAGTCCATGTGACCCTAGAAGGAAAGAACAATCTTACGAATAATTCAATAATTCAGTGTCATCATTGGGAACAACTCATCATAAGTCTCTTACTGCTTCCTTATGTCCTATAGTTGCTGGTCAGAAGAGAACACATTGTCCTCTTAGGAGAATTAGAAGCTGAGCAGCAATATTGATTTAGTCATTTCTCAGCTCTTAAAAAATACTATACTGAGCCCTTCATTATCTTAGGACTGGCAAGAGATACAATGATAACTCAGATATTATCAGTGCCTGTGGAATTCAAAATTGAGTAGAGACATCCATTATATACATTTTTAAAACATAAGGAGAGAGTGATCATTGATGTGAGAGACGTAGAGAGTTTTGGAAGCTTAGAGAAGTTTGGAGAAAGACAAGTGAACTTTGACCAGGTACTCACATGCATAATCACACACATGTAGTCAGGAATATAGTTAAAATGTATAGAAAAGGTCTAAGAAAATTCATACAAGACTGATAACATGGCTGCTAAAACTAGGGTAAAACTGCAAACCTTTTAGAATCTAACCAGCAGGTTCCCTTCCAGTATTTGGAAGGGGTCAACTTTAAAATGAGCTTCAAAGGATGACAGAGAGATATAGGAAGAGGAACAGGTATTGAATGGCAAAGCAAGAAATGATATAGTAGGAACATAGAAGTGGTAAGTAGCGACACATCTGTGGGAAAACAATTTATTTCATATGACGTTCTAGAAAGCCCAGTTGGGACCAGATAAAGGTATTGGTTTGTGTGTTCCTGTTTGCCCTATCCCTGGGGATATGGGACTGTTTGTTTCCTTGTCCAGTTTTGGGACATTGGCAGTGGGATGTCGATGGTAGACTTTGGCTCAGTAAATCATCTACCTGAGGGCATTTAGGAGAGATTTGAGAGTTCCTGTCAGGAAACTTTGTCTTGACTCATTTCAATTCCAAACTTGTGAAGCCTCTAATGCCATGGTAGAGCACCATAGAGGTCTCCCTTCCTGAGGTACATATTTCCCAAGATATACCCTGAGATACATCTTGGATTTCAATTTATTCCCTCCTTTGGGTTCGGCCAGCCACTCTGGTGGGAGGTTGACTTACAGGTACTTATGCAACTCGCAAGGCAGGTCTTTTCATTTGTCCAGATGTCATTGTGTCAGATGCCAAACTCTAGCTGAGATGAGACCCTTTTTTTTGGAAATTATTTTTAGGTTCTCCCTAATGGTTTCAGGGTGATAGGTGTACCTCAGGACCCCTCCCCTCACCTCTAGAAAGTAAAAAGTTCTCCTTGTCAAATATTCCACATTCTCTCCTTGTATGTCAAACAGAATATCAGCAAGGTTTTTAAAGATAATTTTATTTCTTTGTTTTCCAAATATCACCATTCTTTCAGAAGGTAAGTTATCTATCCATTGGCTTTTTTCTCATTTCTTTTTGTTTATGTATTTCTGCATTTAAATAATGTTAAAATTTACAGTATGATGCCTGAAACTTGCCTAATTGCCAAATAGTATTATTTTAAACTTTAAACTGTTTTAAAATATTTTAATTTTAAAACTAAATTTTAATTTTTAAATTTATGATAAAATATTATTTTAATTATTATATATATTTCTTCCATTCACTTTGATTTCATCGAGTCAAGAATTCTTATAAATTTGTTTATACTGTAAGTTTCCTCCAGGAATACCCTATTTAGGTTATTTGCATTGGTGGTTTTTGCCAAAACCTCATTGTATATATGCATGTAAGTCTTCCTCAGTATCTCTTTGTATCTCTTTTCCCCTGTACCCACTATAATGAGCTCATTTGATGCACCAACACAATTGATAAAGGCATCAAATTGCTAAAGCAAACCTAGCAGGTATGTGCTATTAGTGGTTATGAAGCCAGGTTGCTGCTACTTCTGTCACTACCTGGGATTGAGATTCCTGTGGCTGCTGCTCCCAGTCTCTCAAATTGCTCTTGAGTACAGCCCAGTAGGGGCCTCACAACTTTCCATACGTCTGTTTAAAATTTTTTTTTCAATCTATACATAATTGACAAATAACATCATGTTAGTTTCACGTATACAGCATCATCGATAGATGTACATATCACAGATTGATCAACACAATAAATCTAGTTAACATCTATCACCACACATAACTGCAAATTGTTTTTCTTGTGATGAGAACTAGCAGCTTTCAAATATACAACACAGGGTTATTAACTAAGTCACTACTCTAGACATTACATCCCCAGGACTTATTTGTTTTATACCTGGGCGTTTGTGTCTCTCTTTCTTACACACACAACCAACATTTTTAAAACTTTACTGTTGAAATGAGCTTGATAATTTTTCATGCCACTGAAGGTCACTATAAATATTGTGAAAGTAATTATATTACCACATCAATTTATGTAGATTTGTCTATCTCATGATTGCTTAAATCTTAAAAATTAAATCTCTTCCTCCTAATGTTTTGGAAGTCTTTGCTTATCAAAACTATGTTTTTTTCAGGTGCAGAATGATCTTGAACTAAAACATAAAATCAAGCTACAAGCTTTAATTTACCCTAACTTACAGACAATAGTTTCTGATTTGCCAGCACACCGAGAAAATGAGCATGGTTTAATTCTAACAAAGGACCTGGCCATAAAATTCATTAGTTTATATTTCACCAAGGATGAAACGTTTCCCCAGGCACTAAGACGAAACCAATTCATGCCTCTGGATTCAAGACACCTGTTTAAGTTTGTTAACTGGAGTACTCTCTTACCTGAGAAATATAGGAAGAACCATGTTTATACTGAACCAGTTCTTGGAAGATATAATTATTCGTTGCCACCGGTTGCAGATATCAGAGCATCACCCTTGTTGGCCAATGATTCTCAGTTACAGAATTTGCCATCAACGTATATTCTTACCTGTCAATATGATGTCCTGAGGGATGATGGACTTATGTATGTTGCGAGACTTCAAAATGTCGGAGTTCAAGTTACTCATGACCATATTGAGAATGGGTTCCATGGAGCTTTATCATTCATGGTGTCACCAGTGTACTTACATCTAGGTGTCAGGATAAGAGACATGTATATTAATTGGCTGGATAAAAATTTATAAATATAATTTATAAAATATATCCAACAACCAGTTAATGGGTTGTAATTTGTAATACACAAATTATCACAGTTTAGTGCAAAGAACAATGTCATTTGTGTAATCTAAAGGGAGATTTAAATCAGTTATAAAGGGACTATATGTCCTTGAAGTAGTTAATTTTTTCTGATTCATAGAACCCGCATGTGTAAAATGTATGTAATCTCTTTATATTTATAATTTGTGATAATTATGTTGGCCCCAAAAGGAACCAACACCTATTAAAGTTGATGAATGATAATGGTTACTGGCAAGTTAGGGAAGACGGCAAGAAATTGTCATAGTGAGTGGAGAAAAGGAAAAATAAAGGGAAAAAATTGCAAGGTAATTGTATTTGTTTCCTGTGGCTGCTGTAACAGTTTACTACAAATTTAGTGGCTTAAAACAACAGAAATGTTTTCTCTGAGTTCTGGCGGTCACATCAGAATGCTGGCAAGAGCCACACTCCCTCTGGAGGCTCTTTGCCTCCTTCATGCAATGGCTGTCAATATTCCTTGAGGTAGCCCGATCATTATCTTCAAGGTTAGCATATTCAGATTTTTCTCTGCTCCATCTACCCTGGCCTTCATCTGTGACTCCCTTTTATAAAGGTACATGTGATTCCACCGAAGTAATCCAAGATCCTCTCCCCATCTCAAAATCCTTACATTTATTAAATTTACAAATACCTGCCTTTTTTCCCACATAAGGTGACCTTCACAAAGATTAGGATTTCGATTTTTATTTGGAAGGTAATTTTTTAAAATAATTTTTTGTCAAATTGGTTTCCATACAACACCCTGTGCTCATCCCAACAAGTACTCTCCTCTGCGCCCATCACCCACCCTTCCCACTCCCACAGCCCCCTCTCCCCTAAATTTGTTCTTAGTCTTTGAGAGTCTCTTCTATTTGTGTCCCTCCCTCTCTGTGACTTTTTTCCCTTCCCCTCTTCCCCTTCCCCCTGGTTTTCTATTAAGTCTGGCAAAGCCCACCTATGCGTGGAAACATATGGCATCTGTCTTTCTCTGCCTGACTTATTTTACTCAGCATAATACCCTCCGTTTCCATCCATGTTGTCACACATGGCCAGATTTCATTCTTTCTCATTGTCATGTAGTAGTCCATTGTATATATATATCACGTCTTCTTTATCCATTTGTCAGTTGATGGACACTTAGTCTCTTTCCATGATTTGGCTATTGTCGAAAGTGCTGCTATGAACATCAGGGTACACGTGACCCTATGCCTCAGTAGTCCTGTATCTCTTGGGTAGATTCCTAACAGTGATATTGCTTGGTCATAGGGTAGTTCTTTTTGCATTTGTTTTGATGAACTTCCATACAGTTCTCCAGAGTGGCTGCACCAGTTTGCATTCCCACCAACAGGGCAAGAGGGTGCCTGCTTCTCTACATCCTCGCCAGCATCTATAGTTTCCTGATTTATTCATTTCAGCCACTCTGACTGGTGTGAGGTGGTATCTCAGTGTGGTTTTGATTTGTATTTCCCTGATGATGAGTGACATTTGAGTATTGTTTCATGTGTCTGCTGGCCATCTGGATGTCTTCTTTGGAGAAGTGTCTATTCATATCTTCTGCCCATTTCTTCACTGGATTATTCATTTTTTGGGTGTGGAGTTTGATAAGTTCTTTATAGATTTTAGATACTAGTCGTTTATCCAATATTTCATTTGCAATTATCCTTTCCCTTTCCATTGGTTGCCTATTGGTTTTGTGGGTTGTTTCCTTTGCCGTGCAGAAGTTTTTATCTTGATGAGGTCCCAATAGTTCATTTTTGCTTTTAATTCCCTTGCCTTTGGAGATGTGTTGTGTAAGAAATTGGTGCATCTTAGGTCAGAGAGGCTTTTTCCTGCTTTCTCCTCTAGGATTGTCATGGTTTCCTTTCTCATATTCAGGTCCGTCATCCATTTAGAGTTTATTTTTGTGAGTGGTGTAATGAAGTGGTCTAATATCATTCTTCTGCATGTTGCTGTCCAGTTCTCCCAGCACCATTTATTAAAGAGACTGTCTTTTTTCCATTGATTACTCTTTAGCGCTTTGTCAAGGTTAGTTGGGCATATGCTTGCGGGTCCATTTCTGAGTTTTCTATTCTGTTCCATTGGTCTATGTGTCTGTTTTTGTTCCAATACCATACTGCCCTGATGATTACCATTTTGTAGTAGAGGTTAAAATCTGGGAATATGATGCCTCCCGCCTTGGTTTTCTTCTTCAGTATTACTTTGGCTATTTGGGGTCTTTTGTGGTTCCATACAAATTTTAGGATTGTTTCCTCTAGCTTTGAGAAGAACGTTGGTGCAATTTTGATTGGGATTGCATTGAATGTGTAGATCGCTTTGGGTAGTATTGCCATTTTAATGATATTTATTCTTCCAATCCATGAGCATGGTATGTTTTTCCATTTCCTTGGGTCTTCCTCAATTTCCTTCATAAGGTTTTTTATTGTTTTCAGCGTAGAGATCTTAAACATCTTTGGTTACGTTTATTCCTAGGTATTTTATGGGTTTTGGTGCAATCGTGAATGGGATTAGCTTCTTTATTTCTCTTTCTGTTGCTTCATTGTTTGTGTATAGAAATGCCACAGATTTCTGTACATTGATTTTGTATCCTGCAACTTTGCCGACTTCATGGATCAGTTCTAGTAGGCTTTTAGTGGATTCTGTCCGTTTTTCCATGTAAAGTATCATGTTGTCTGCAAAAGGTGAAAGTTTGACTTCCTCCTTGCGAATTTTGATGCCTTTTATTTTGTTTTGTTGTCTGATTGTGATGCTAGGACCTCTTACACTATGTTAAATAGCAGTGGTGAGAGTGGACACTCCTGTCGTGTTCCTGATCTTAGGGGAAAGGCTCTCAGTTTTTCCCCATTGAGGATGATATTAGCTGTGGGCTTTTCATATATGGCTTTTATGATGTTTAAGTATGTCCCTTCTATCCCGACTTTCTCGAGGATTTTTATTAGGAAAGTGTTCTGTATTTTGTCAAATGCTTTTTCTGCAACTATTGACAGGATCATATGGTTCTTATCTTTTCTTTTCTTAATGTAATGTATCACATTGATTGATTCGTGAGTATTGAACCATCCCTGAACCCAGGCACGAATCCGACTTGATCGTGGTGAGTATTTCTTTTTATATGCCGTTGGATTCGATTTGCTAATATCTTGTTGAAATTTTTGCATCCATATTCGTCAGGGATATTGGCCTGTAATTCTCTTTTTTTGCTGGGTCTTTATCTGGTTTCAGAATCAATGTGATGCTGGCTTCATAGAAAGAGTCGGGGAGTTTTCCTTCGATTTCAGTTTTTTGGAACAGCTTGAGGAGGATAGGAATTAACTCTGTTTTAAACGTCTGGTAAAACCGCACGGAAGCCATCTGGTATAGGGCTTTTATTTGTTGGGAGAGTTTTGATAACTGATTCAATTCCTTCACTAGAAAGAAGCGCCTAGATATTTACAATTGTTAGCTTTTCCTGGTGGATGTTCCCTGTGATTATTATATAATGTACTTCTTCATCTCTTATTACATCATTCATTTTAAAGTCTAGTTTTCTGATATAAGTGTGGCTACTCCAGCTTTCTTCTGACTTCCAGTAGCATGGTAGATAGTTCTCCATCCCCTCACTTTCAATCTGAAAGTGTCCTCAGGTCTAAGATGAGTCTCTTGAAGATATCAAATAGATGGGTCTTGTTTTTTAATCCATTCTGTTACCCTGTGTCTTTTGATTGGCACATTTATTCCATTTACATTCAGTGTCAAATTGAAAAATACGGGTTTATTCTCACTTTGTTATCTGTAGGTTTCATGCTTGTAAGGTTGTCTCTGGTAGTTTGTGTTTTTTTCAACCTTTCCTTCATAGAGTGGCCCTCAAGATCTCTTGTAATGCTGGCTTATTTGTGATGAATTCCTTCAGTTTTTGTTTGTTGGGGAAATCTTGATCTCTCCTTCTATTTTTTTTTATTTTTTTTTTCTTTATTTTTTTTTAAATTTTCTAACATTTATTTATTTTTGAGACATAGAGACAGAGCGTGAGCAGGAGAAGGGAAGAGAGAGAGGGAGACACAGAATCCAAAGCGGCTCCAGGCTCTGAGCTGTCAGCACAGAGCCCGACGCGGGCTCGAACTCACTGACCGCGAGATCATTGCCTGAGCCTAAGTCGGCAGCTTAACCGACTGAGCCACCCAGGTGCTCCTCTCTCCTTCTATTCTGAATGACAGCATGGCCAGATACAGGATTCTTGGCTGTATATACTTCCTGTTCATCACATTGAAGATAACTTGCTATTCCTTTCTGGCTTGCCAAGTTTCTGTAGATAAGTCTGCTACAACCCTTATGTGTCTGCCTTTGTATGTTAAGGCCTGTTTTTCCCTAGATGCTTTCAGAATTCACTCTCTGTCCTTATATTTTGCCGATTCCTCTATGATGTGTAGTGCAGAAGATCTATTCAAGTTACGTCTGAGAGGAGTTCTCTGTTCCTCTTGGATTTCCATGCCCGTTTCCTTCCTCATGTCAGGAAAGTTCTCAGCAATGATTTGTTCAAGTACCCCCTCAACTCCTTTCTCTCTCTCTTCTTCCTCTGGAATTCCTATGATACAGATATTGTTTCATTTGAGTGCATCGCTCAGCTCTCGAATTCTCCTTTCCCATTCCTGGATCAGCTTCTCTCTTTTTATCTGCTTTGTCTTTTTCCATAATTTTATCTTCTAATTTACTTATTCTCTCTTCTGCCTCTTCAATCCACGCTGTGGCCACCTCTAATTTGTTTTGCACCTCATTTAAGACATTTTTTTTATTCCTACTGACCGTTTTTAAGGTCCTTGATCTCTGCCGTGAGGGACCCCTTGCATTCTTCTATGCTTTTTTCAAGCCCAGCGATTAGTTTTATGTTTATTTTTCTATATTCATGTTCTGTTATGTTGCTTATATCTGTTTTAATCAATTCTTGAGCTGTAGTTTGTTTTGAGGAGAATTCTTCCATTCATCATTTTGGCTAGGTGTGTTTTGGATTGTTTCTTGAGGTCACACTGGACTTACTCCAGGCAGCAGTCTGAACTCTGCGTCTGTCGTCTGTGACTTCTACTGAAAGGTGTCTCTCCTGTGAGAAGGGACGTGGTTTATTGTAGGCTGGTCCTGCCTCCACTGCTGGGAGGATGGCTTCATTTTTTGGGCCATTTTCTGGGTTTCCCTTTCTGCTCCTTATAGACTGCAACACCTTTTTGCCAGACTCTTGGGGTTGAGAGTCCTTTTGTTTCAGTCCTTCTAAGTTTGAAAAACCGTGGGAATACTGGGTCCCCTACACATCTGCCATGTTGGCCCCAATCCCTTCTAATTTTTTTTAACATTTTCAGTCAAATGTTATGTTTTAAGCAGGCAATAGATCAACATTCTAATTTGTTATAATTAAATCACATCTTAATATGCACCCATCAAGGAGGAGAAATTAAAACGGTGAAGCAGTAGGGAAACCCTGGGCTTGCCTCCTTTCTGGAACATAGATAAATCAACATCAAATCATTCTGAATACCTAGGATATTGATCTGAGGACTAAAAGAATAATCTGCATAATTTGAAGGAGAGAATATGGCAGGTTAAGAGGCATGGGGATGTGAATTGGGGGAGAGAAAAGCTGCAATGCCAGGGGAGTGGGAAGACCTTTCCACAGAAAGGAGTGGGAGAGAGGGTGAGCAAGAACTGCATTGGGTTCACGCTAAAAAGGATTTTACCAAAAGCATTGACTGTGGATTCAGTAGTAAATGACTATTGCGAGATTTTCAAACTGTGGAGCTGAAATTCTGAGGTTTTGGAATTCTGCACCATCATGGGAGTGGATCTGGGAGGGCAATAGTGCTCCTGGGAAAAAGAGGGTGGAGGGTCAGCAGTGGGCAGTGGACAGTGGGATGTGGTGATCTCCTGGGTCACAGTAGGACAGAAAGTTTCTCTTCCTTGTGGTGCATTTGAAAGACGGTATATCTTCTCTCAATGGACAAAAGACCTGGCTGGTGGCTTTGAGCAACCATTCAGCTTCAGGGGACAGAAGTGTGTGCCTCGAGCAGATAAACCTGGTTGCAGGTTTTGGCTCTGCTTTACCATAAACTCCAGGTACCTTTACGGCTGTGCGGTTGCTTTTCATGGACACAACAGGACCAGGCACAGCACTGTGAGTCTCTCCTCTGGAGAGGGTGAGCAAATCTCTGGCTTGCCTGGTCTTTTATGATTAGGAATTTTGAATCCCAGCCATGCACCAGAGATAAAACACAGGAGAGCTGTGGCACTGGGCATGTTGGCAGCCTGGGCACAGATGGATTGAGGGCAGGGATTTGATGGAAGCCTAGAACATAGGAAGAGAGGTTGTTTGCTTGTCTCTGAAGGCTACCTGAACAGGGGTGGGCACCAGCTCCCCCAGCGGTGAAAGAAGAGCAGGGTCATGCCGTCTTCCCCGACTCAGTAGCCAGGTGGGACTTCACCAGCTAACACAGAGCCCCCAGTGGAGGCTGGAGCTACTTACAACAAACCTTGCCCAGTTGTGTCCTGCAGGTGCTTTATTAGCACAGGTCTGACTGTGAGCCAGTGCAGCAGGCCTCTTTCTCAAAGGACAAACACAGACCCTGACATGTAGTAAGTCTACTGATCACTGAGTGATCCAAAGTGTCGGCTATAGGTCTGCTGGAAATAGAAAAAGCTTTCTTTTTTTTTTTTTTTTTTGCTTGTTTTCTTTCTTTTCTACTTTACTTTTGTTTTCTTTTCCTTTCTTTTCCATTTTTTCCCCCGTTGGAATCTGGCTTATAGGTTTTCTTTTTATTCCTTTTCCCTTCTCTTTTTTGGATCAGACTTTTTTTTTTAAATCATGCTTATTTCAACAAATACATGAAAGTACACCTAGTTAAAGGTCCAAACACTCCCTGCCACAAGAAAGGAGGAAATTTACAGAAGACTGACCTGTGGAGCAGCCAAATCACAACAGCAGAATGCACACAGCTACATCAGAAACACTTCCTGAAGTGTGAGGCCCTGGACAGTGTGTGATCTCTTTGTAATATAGATTTGCTCTCAAGTGCAGGAAACATAACAAGCTTCCATAACATAAAAAGACAGAAACCTGGACAAAATATTAAGAGAGATGAATTCTCCCCAAAAGAAAGATCAGAAAGAAACCACAGCCAGGGATTTGCTCAACACAGGTATAAGCAATATATCTGAACTAGAATTTAGAATAACAGTCATAAAAATAGTAACTAGGCTTAAAAAAATCATGGAAGACACCAGAGAAATCCACAATTCAAAGATAAAAGACCTAAAATAAAAAATGATATGACTGAGATGCAAAACTGATTGGATGTAATCGCAATGAGAGTGAAAGAAACAGAGAAATGAATAGGTGATATAGAAAATAAAATTATGTAAAATAATGAAGCTGAAAAGAAGAAAGAAAGCAAACTATTAGATCATGAATATAGACTACGTGAATTAATAGCAAACTCGTTGATAGTAATACCATCATACTAGGGGACTTTAACACCCCACTTACAGCAATGGACAGTCATCTAAGCAGATGATCAATAAGGAAACAATGGCTTTGAATGACACACCGAACCAGATGGATTTGACAGAAATATTCAGAGCATTTCATCCTAAAGCAGGGAAATGCACATTCTTTTCAAGTGCACATGAAACGTTCTCTATAAAAGATTACGCATGAGTCACAAATAAGGTTTCAACTAGGACAAAAATATTTGAGATCATACCATGCATATTTTCAGACCAAAACGCTTTGAATCTTGAAGAAAACCACAAGAAAAAAATTTGAAAAGAGCAACAATATATGGCGGTTAAAGAATATCCAGCTAAAGAATGGATAGGTTTATCAGGAAATTAAAGAGAAAATAAAATAAAATACATGGAAACAAGTGAAATGAAAACACATTAGTACAAGACCTTTGGGATGCAGCAAAAGCAAACATAAGAGGGAAATATACAGCAATTCAGGCCTTCATCAAGAAGCAAGAAAGGTCTCAAATACACAACTGAACCTTAAACCTATATAATCTGGAAAAAGAACAATGAACGAAGCCCCAGAACAGCAGAAGAAGGGAAATAATAAAGATAATAACAGAAATAAATCATGTAGAAATTAAAGAAAGAGTAGAACATATCAATTAAAATAAGAGCTTGTTCTTTGAAAGAATTAACAAAATTGATAACCCCTAGCCAGACTTATCAAAAAGAGAAAGGACCCACGTAAATGAAATCATAAACGAAAGGAGAGATCACACTATAGAAATACAAAAAAAAATTATGAGAGAATATTATGAGTAGCTATATGCCCCAAAATTGAGCAACCTGGACAAAATGGATAAATTCCTAGAAACCTATCAACTACTAAAACTGAAACAGGAAGAAAAAGAAAATTTGAACTGACACATAACCAACAAATAAATTGAATCAGTAATCAAAAATCTCCCAACAAACAAGAGTCCAGGGCCAGATGGCTTCCCAGGAGAATTTTACCAAACGTTTAAAGAAGAGTTAATACCTATTTTTCTGAGACTGTTCCAAAAAATAGAAATGGAATGAAAACTTCCAAACTCATTCTATGAAGTCAGCACAACCTCTTTTCCAAAACCAGACAAAGACCCCATGAAAAAGGAAAATTACAGACCAATATCCCCAATGAACATGGATGCAAAAATTCTCAACAAGTTTCCAGCAAATGAAATTCAACAATACGTTAAAAGAATTACTCACCATAATCAAGTGAGATTTATTCCTAGGCTGCAGAGGTGGCTCAATGTCCACAAATCAACCAAGTGATACACCACATTAACAGAAAAAATAATAAGAAACATGATCCTCTCAGTAAACGCAAAAAAAAAAAAAAAGCATGAACAAAATGCAGGATCCTTTCTTGATTAAAAACCCCCAAGAAAGTAGGAAAGTAGCAACATACCTCAACATCAAAAAGGCTATATATGAAAGACCAACAGCTAATATCATCCTCAAGTGAAACAAACGGGGAGCTTTTCTCCTAAGGTCAGAAATAAGACAGGGATGTCCACTCTCACTATGATGTCGAAGACAATACTGGAAGTCCTAGCCTCAGCAATCAGACAACGAGAAGAATAAAAGACATTGCAAACAACAAAGACAAAGTCACACTTTGACTCTTCGTGGAGGACATGATACTCTATGTAGAAAACCCAAAAGACTTCACTAAAAAATTGCTAGAATGTACACATGAAGTCAACAACATAACAGGATGTAAAATCATCAGGCATAAGTCTATTTTATTTCCCTACACTAGTGAAAAGTCAGCAGGAAGATAAATCAAGTAATTGATCCCATTTACAACTGCATCCAATACAGAAGATACCTAGGAATCAGCCTAGCCAAAGGGTAAAAGATCTGTACTCTCAAAACTATAGAACATTTTTGAAAGAAATTGAAGACACAAGGAAATGGAAAAACATTCCATGCTCATGGTTTGGAGCAACAAATATTGTTCAAATCTCTATACTACCCAAAGCAATATGCACATTTAATGCGATCCCTATCAAAATAACACCAGCATTTTTCACAAAGCTGGAACAAACATTCCTAACGATTGTATGGAACCACAAAAGACCCTGAGTAGCCAAAGTAATGTTGAAAAAAGAAAACAGTGCTGGAGCCTTTACAATCCCGGACTTCAGCTCTATTACAAAGATGTAGTTAGTCATCAAGACAGTATGGTACTGGCACAAAAACAGACACAAAGATCAATGAAACAGAACAGAGAACCCATAAATGGACCCAAAACTGTATGGTCACCTCATCTTTGACAAAGCAGGAAAGAATATCCAATGGAAAATAAAGACAGTCTCTTCAAGAGATGCTGTTAGGAAAATTGGACATTGGCATGCAGAAGAATGAAACTCTACCACTTTCTTACACCTTACACAAAAATAAATTAAAAATGGATGAAAGGCCTAAATGTGAGACATGGAGCCATCAAAATCCAAGAGGAGAACACAAGCAGCAACCTCTTCGACCTCGGCCATAGAAATTCCTTACCACACAGATGTCCCGAGGCAAGGAAAAGAAAGGAAAAATCAACTATTAGGAGTTCGTAAATGCAAAAATCTTCAGCACAGTGAAGAAAACAATCAGTAAAAGTAAAAGGCAACCTACAGATTGGGAGAAGATATTTGTAAGGGGCGTATCAGATTAATGGCTAGTATCTGTTGGGAGCCATCTTGGGCTCACAGGTTGAGACACTTCGGTATGTGAAAAGGCAGATGCTGCAAATACTTCTGCAACCAAATTGCACCCCAATAACACCTCCTTCAAATAATCTTTCAGGCCTGGATTTCTTGAGCTGCCCTCTTTGACCTCAAGGAATGTAATGCTCTTTTGTTTTATGGCATTCAAATGAAAAAGGGAACCTGGAATGTGATGCATTGATGGATAACATCTGAAGGAGATTATGTAAATGTACTCATCCATAAGCAAAGGACAAGCATTGGGAATTCTGCCCTTGCCAGATGGGTTGCACCTCCCCCATTATAGTTGGAAGAATAGGCCTCAAGGTAACACCCTGTTCTCTTCCCCTGCCTTAAATTTATATGCTAATTAACTTGAAAACAACATGCAGGATTGAGTAAAATGCCACCCTGCTGATAAAAACACATTGTTGTTAAAGTTATCAAACTATATTTACTGATGGAATGTCACTCATTGATGTAATGTCACTACTACCTTTAAATAAAATACTGGGATCAGAAAGGCAAGGAAGTGCACCTCCTTGGTTCCAGAAAACATGTAGTTCTCTTGAGTCGTTCATTGTACCGACACCGTTCATCTCTTGGGGACTCCTGGAATCACCGGGGTTAGACCCTGGCAAGTATCCAAAATCCTTAAAGAACTTATCAAATCAGCACTCAAAAAATAAATAGTCCAGGTAAGAAATAGGCAGAAATATGAATAGGTATTTCTCTAAAGAAGGCATCCAAATTGCTAACAGACACATAAAAAGATATTCAACATCACTCATCATCAGGGAAATACAACTCAAAACCACAATGAGATACCACCTCCCCCCTGTCAGAATGGCTAAAATTAACAACTCAGGAAGCCACAGATGTTGGCAAGGATCAGGGACAGGGGAACCCTTTTGCCCTGCTGGTGGGAATGCAAACTGGTGAAGTCACTCTGGAAACAGTATGGAGGTTCGTCAAAAAGTTAAAAATAGAACTATCCTACAACCCAGCAATTGCACTACGAGGTATTTATCCAAAGGATAGAAAAATACTGATTTTTATGCATACATGCACCACAGTGTTTATAGCAGCAACTATAGCCAAAATATGGAAAGAGCCCAATTGTCCATCACAGATGAATGGATAAAAAAAAGTGGGGTGTGTGTGTATGTGTAATGGATTGTTACTTCATACAAAAAAAATGAAATCTTGCCATTTGCAACAATGTGGATATAGAGTACCTTATGCTAAGCAAAATAGTCTGGCAGTGAAAGACAAATACAATATGATTTCACTCCTATGTGGAATTTAAGAAACAAAACAGGTGAGCATAGGGGAAGGGAAAGAAAATAAAACAAGATAAAAACAAGAGATGGAGACAAACCATGAGGGACACTTAACTATTATAAGAGAACAAACTGAGGGTTGCTGGAAGGGTAGTAGGAGGGGGGATGGGCTTAATGGGTCATGGGCTTTAAGGTGGCACTCGTTCAGATGAGGCACTAAATTCTATTCCTAAAACCAGTACTACACTATATGTTAAGTAACTTGAATTTAATTAAAATCTTGGTAAACACTCAACAACGTAGTCCCACTAACTACAGAGTGAACAAGGTTTTTAAAACAACTTTGTCATTTCAAAATACTGAAATTATGGGGTGCCTGGGTGATTCAGTTAGTTAAGTGTCTGACTTTGTCTCAGGTCATGATCTCACGGTTTGTGAGTTCGAGCCCCACATCGGGCTCTGTGCTGACAGCTCAGAGCCTGGAGCCTGCTTCCTATTCTGTGTCTCCCTCTTTCTGCCCCTCCCCTGCTCATGCTCTGTCTCCCTTTGTCTCTCAATAATAAATAAACACTAAAAAAAAATACTGAAATTATGCACCATTTCTACAAGCATTTTGTTGAGTGAAATAATAAACTAAAACTAAAGATTTATTTCTGTGAAAAAAATCTATAGTATGTAAGTAGTACGAATCTTGGATATTAATCATAACCAGCTGAAACAAGTTAAAAAGTTAAAAATGTTGCAATAAATTTGTGTGTATGCCTGTGCATGTGGTGGGAGTAGTGACAATTTACAAGCTAGTTGTCCCAAAAGCAACTGAAATCTCTAATTTGTCTAGTCAAGACCAGATATTATGTCAAACCTACAGTTGTCAGAAGGCAATTAAAAAAGGCAATTTCAACAGTCCACGAACTCTTTCCTTTTTTCATAGTTAAAAAAAATGTATTTATTTAAATTCAAGTTAGTTAACATACAGTGTAGTATTGATTTCAGAAGCAGAATGCAGTGATTCATCACTTATATATAATACCCAGTGCTCATCATAAGTGCCCTCCTTTATACCCATCACCCATCTAGCCCATCCCCCCAACCCATCTCCCTTCCAGCAACCCTCAGTTTGTATTTTTAATGTAGAAAGAAATTAACTATGTACAAAGAACTGTTTCTTCAGCTCACTTTCAGCACCCAAAAGATGAAAAGATTACCTAGCACTATCAGAAATGAAAACAAAATGAATGTCTTTGGAGTTATATTTCCCCTTTGAGGTTTATAAAATCTATATCAAAAGTTGATTCCAAATTACAACAAATTATATGTCATAGTTCTGATTTAATTTCTTTTGAACTCTTTTAAAATATTTTTTCAGTTGTAAAAATTTTTTTATCATACTGAACTTGGTTCCAGTTATTTTTTGTCATTGAGTATACTGGCCACCTGTTCCAATTGGGGGAAAAATAACCTCTTAGAAACCCTTCATTATGATAGCACATTCAGTAAAACTAACCGATATGCAAGCAAATCATAAAAGGTGCAGCTCTCCAGAAAGCATACCGTGTTGATTGTCCACTCAGAACATTCTTCTCAGGGATTCTAGATGAAAGACTCTTTCAATCTTGTGAGCGTGAATTTGTAGTCTTGCTAGCATGTAGTTTCATATCCTTGGATAGGAAGGCTGGTTCACAGCTGGAGAAAAGGTCATGGAGTTTAATTCCTGAAAAATCTTATGTTCCACAGAGCAGGAAAGAACTTTTCCTTTATTTGTTTTAATTTTAATTTTTATTATCATTTTAATTTTTGATGCTTAAGACTGTAGCAGAAATATATGCTAAGGTATCCCAGTCAATCCTCATTTGTTACTTGGGTAGAGTTCTGTGAACGTTTCTGGAGAAGAGATATTTTGAAAGAGCCACTGCTAGACAGTGTTCCTTTGCACCGTCTGTCCCTGGGTTCTTAGCTGTCCAGTGACTTTATCCACCATTGATTACTGTTGACATTCTCCTAGGTTACTTTCACTGGACCGTACTCCCAAAATTGGTTGTCTTTTATATCATGGTATTTGAACAGTGAGACCAAGCCAGCAAGTTTGGAAACGTGAATTTTTAAAGGTCATGGTTTTTAGGTGAAAGTCATGAATTTTAATTTCTTTATTGGCAGTATAAAGGAAGACCTGATCACATCCCATACGATGTTAGCTAAAATCTCCAAACTTTTCATTCTCTTTTCTAACTTGTTATCCAGTCTTTGATTTGTGTCTACATTTTGTATCTGTTGCAAAGTAAAAAAGGTGAGGTGAAACTTGATGATCAGGGAAAATAGTCTCTAGGTAACGAAAGGTTTTTATCATGGTTTGTGTCTTAGGCCAAGTCTTATTGTTATAGCTCTATAATCTATCTTTGTCTTAGCTATGAAAATTATATAGAAGAAATTCTTGACTTCAGTTATTTAAAGTTGACAAGTCATCTGTTACTTTACAAAAAAACTTTTTTAACTTTTATTTATTTTTGAGAGAAAGACAGAATGCAAGTAGGGAAGGGGCAGGGAGAGAAGGAGACACAGAATTCAAAGCAGGTTCTAGGTCTGAGCTGTCAGCACAGAGCCTGATGTGGGGCTCAAACTCAAGAACTGTGAGATCATGACCTGAGCCCTGGTTGAACGGTTAACCAACTGAGCCAACCACGTGTCTCTCATCTATTTTATTGATAATCTGTCCTTTGCTTCTGGAAATATATAAGGTGTAGATTTCCAAAGCACATATCCAACATGTAAGCAAGTAACTATTTCTAAAGTATGTGGAATGGACAGGGCCCAATTCTAAAGGAAATTTCTAAGTGTTCTCCTCAAATATCCATTCTAGCATTGTATTAGTTTGCTAGGATTGCTGTAACAAAGTACCACACATCAAGTAACTTAAACAGCAGGAATTTATTGTCTCTGGAGCCTAAGTGTTTGAAATCCAGATGTCTGAAGGATCATGTTCCCTCTGAAGGTGCTTGAAACGGATCTGTTCCAGGCCTCCCTTGAGTCTTTGGGATTCCTTGGCTTGTGGCAGCGCAACTGTAGTCATCACATGGCATTCTCTGCATGTTTCTCCAAATGCTCTCCTTTTATGTAAGAACCATTCATATTGGATGAAGGCCCATTCTAGCGACCTCATTTTAACGTGACTGCCTCTGAAAGGACCCTATCTCCCGATAAAGTCATAACCTGGGAGACTGAGTGTTGGGACCCCAACATATGTTTATGGGGATACAAAATTCAACCAATATCAAGAATCATCTATTCCAGTTTTCTAAAAGTAATCTGTCTATTGAGAAAAAGCCTCCTGCCATTCATTGATGTTGTTCTCACAGGATGTCCCCTATCAACTTTCCATCAGTCACCTTCTCTTTGAGGAACAGGGCGTCAGCAAGAATTGAGCTGGAATTCAATCCACTATAGGTCACAGCATAGTTTGCCACGTCCTCAAAACTATCATCAATGATCAAATCAATGGTAAGATATGCTATTGTTCTCCTGCCATGTTTGATCCAGGCTAAGGGAGGCTTCATTCACTGCCGGAGTCCAGCTCGGGTGAGTCCAGAAATCCCCGAAGGGTGAACAGTGTCGGCACGATGCATGGCTCCAGAGAGCAGCTTGGTTTCTGCAACCAGCAGACAACTCTGCTTTGTTGATCTCAGTATTTTTATTTTTAGGTGGTGAGTTACATTACATCATTAAGCATTACTTTTTCTTAGAAGATAGTTAAAGAAAGATGACAGCGTGTATTATGTCGATCCCCCAGACCTTGCAGGAGAGTCTTATCTTAGCTGTTTTTTTATTCTATTTCTGAGCTAATGAATATACACTGTTTTTGCCAGGAAGAAAGCAAGTTGTTAGTGTAACCTTAAGCAAGCAGGTGGTGCATACGTTGTTGTCTTAAGACCCATGCTAATCGTCTACAGATAGGTCAGGAGTCCCTTTGTCTAGCTTCCTAAACTACAATGGGGGGAGTATTACTTACTTGGCAAGGACATAATTCTCTAATGCCTTCATAAGTTCCTTTGCTTATGAGTGCGTGAATTTATACAATAGGGGGTTGAAGTCTACATAAGTTACACTAATTTTAGCCAACTCATAACTGCTATCCTGTATGATCAATTCGTGTAACCTATCCCAAAGAGGCAACTTTGAGGTTACTTCTAGCCAGGTTACCCTCTTTCAGATGTTATCCATCAAGGCATCACACTCCAGGTACCTTTTTCCAAATGCCATAAAACAAAAGGGCATTATATCCCTTGAGGCCAACCAAAGCAGTTCAAGAAGTCCAGGCCTGAAATGTTATTAGAAGGAGATAGTTTTGGGGCACCACTTGGTCAGCAGGAGACTTTGTAACATCTGCCTTTTCCACACAGGGAAACGTCTCAACCTGTGAGCCCACAATGGCTCCCAACGATTCACCCCATAGACGCTCACACTAATATGAAGGTGGTCACTTGTGTTTTCAGACACAGCAGTTCTTTTTTAAACTACCTCTCATCACCCAGAACATTATTCCTCTTGAATTACATAAACTCATACTTTTAGTTTGTTCACATACCTTTCTAGAAGTCTTTTCAAAAAGTCTCTTATTAATATTAGTTACCAGGACGATTTCTTCTAGCATGCGCCTCTGTGAGCTATTAATGACACTGTGGACAGGAGAGTTTGCAGAGGTGTGCTCCAAACCTTATTGCTGGCAACAATCACTCACTTTGCTGTGGGAAGACTTTCTGGATACCTTTGTCTGACAACATCCTCAGCAGGAAGTCTTTCCTTTTTTTTCATCACATTTGTTGTATTTACCAAAGTAAAGCATTAAGAAAATATTCAGGAATACCCAAATTAAGAAGGTGGCTGGTCCTTACAATTTGCAAATTTTCTCATGATACAACTTAATTCAAATGTTAAACACATATTCATGTATGTATGTGTGTGTGTATGTGTATGTATCCTTTATATGTATATATATGTTTATGCACACATATATGTGTAAATATTTAAAGGACTGTGGAAAATATATAAATACGCCTATATCATCATTGAAATTTATTTTAATTGACTTGTATCAGAACTCATCTTCTTAACCTAGGTTATCAATGTCCCCGCCACTATTAGATGCTGCCAGCAGGGTAGGCGGGTAGATGTGAATCCTCCTCGCCTTTCTGGCTTCACCATGGCACCTGCCTCTGCAGATTACCTGGGCCTCTCCTCATGCTGATGACTCTATCCGCGTGACTGCAGCTCTGGCTCAGTCCTCAGGGTCTCACCATGTGCCCTGTGCGGCTGGAGGCGAGGCTGTTGAGGCACCATTTTTCAACCCACTTTGCTAAGTGTGAGGAGGGCAGCATTTTAGTACATCATGTCTACTTATGAACCAGAAGCATTCAACTTAACTGCTTGGCAGTGTAATGTATCTTCAGCTTTTAATGTAAACTCAGTGAGAAAATTTGCTTTTTATTGTATGACTGTATTCTTTCCTCGATTGTTTTTTTTCTTCTTTTATCTCAAACCATATTCTGCTCGGTAGTTTTTCCGCAGGTATGCAACTGATGAGGCGGACTTCAGACTCAAGTACTGAGCTCCTGCTCACTTCAAAAAAGGCATTGGTTGATGGATGTTGTCTTTCCTATTTGCAAGGTATGGCACGCACAATGGGGACAGATGTGTATGATTTTATTTTCTATCACCTTTTGGGCCATTTATCATTCTCTCTTCTTCCATTTATGTGAATACATAGACATTAATTCTGTCATAAATATGTAAAGTGTTTCCATGGAGACAAAAGAGAAATAGTTAACCAAATTGTTGGTGTCATAGTAATTTTACAAGCGTGTGTGTGCGTGTACACACACAAAATTTTGGATAGAAGTAAATATCATTATAATGTATCCCTAAGATTAAAATATAGCTTATACTTTGCCATTTATAAAAAATCACAAAATGATGCATAAATAAATCAAAAGTTGATCATTTTTGGTGACCAATAAGATAAATAAATCCCCTCACCTAGGTTCATAGAATATAAAAGTTATAATATTAGGAATAAAAAAAGGACAGAGAATGTGTTAAAATAATTATAAGTGTATGATCATGAGGGCAAAATATTTAAAAACCTAGGAAAATGGGTGAGAATAAGTAGGGGAAAACCCCTCCCTTAATTTGTAAATATAGAAAAAAAGGAAAATTAATTAATAATTAATAATCATTAGAAAGTGCACCAGGACCAGATAGGTTCATAATACTATTAGCTTTATCATAATAGCATGAGTTTATCTAAGACAAGTTAATTTCAATGTTGTTGAAATTATTCCAAGTGATAGAATAATAATAAAGATCTCCTTTGTCCTTTTTAGGAGGCAATCCTGCAATATATCAAAAGAATGATATAATCTGACCAAGCCGATTCTGTAGGCATGCTGTAGTGGCTTGGTACCAGAATATACACCAATATAATTTATTATATCAATAAATTAACAAAGAAGAACCAAATGAGCAAATCAGATTTGATAAAGGAATGATAAAATCATAATTGGTCCTAAAATATATAAATCTAAGGAAAATAATGAATGAAAATTTAACAGAATAAAGGCTAATTACCAAACACAACAGAAAAAATATCATAAATAATGAATCACTGAAATATTTTCCATTGAAATTGTAAATAGGAAGTAAGGCCTTTTATCACTAATAACATTTAATCCTTGAATAAAATACCTCATGAGTTCATACTGATGTTTCTAATTCAAAGTCAAAACTGTAGGGTTTTATTCAACATTTCTACCTTACCCCTGTTATCTCTTTTTCTTCAAAGTGAGATTTCTGGTTCTCATATACACTAGAAATAACAGAATTATAATACCATATACTCATGCATGTGCTTACCCCACATTACACAGGAATTTTTTCCAAAATAACATACTCTCATGAGCAAAGTGGTGATTGAAGTTAGCTTATTTTTTTTTGCTTGTGCTCTATTCACTTCCCATTTTTTAAAGTAAACTTTTTACCTTGAAATACCTTTAGATTTTCAGAAGAATTGTAAAGATAGATCAGAGAAATGTTATATACTTCTCACCTATTTTCCCCTGTTATTAATGTCTTACATAACCATGATACTTTTATCAAAACTAAGACATTAACAGTATATTACTGCTCACTGATCTCCAGAGTTTATTCACATGTCACTTTTATTTCTGCAGTAACATCATTTTTTTTTTTTTTTTAATTCTAGGATCTAATCTGAGATACCATATTGCATTAAATTATCATGTCTGTTCAGTCTCCTCTGGTCTGTGATAGTTTCTCAGTCTTTACGTGACCTTGACAATTTGAGGAGTACTGGGTAAGTATTTTGTAGAATGTCTGTCCATTCGCTTTGTCTTATGTTTTCTCATAACCAGTCTAGATTACGGACTTTTGGAAGGAGGACTACAGAGGCGAAACGCCCTTCTCACCTCAATTATATCAGGGAATACAGTGCTATTAATAGAACTCCTGACTGATGATCTTGACCTACTATTTGGCCAAAGTAGTGTTTGTCAAATGTCTTTACATTTGGCAAGTTACCTTTTCATCTTTCTGCATTCTGTTTGTTGGAAGCAAGTCATTAAGTCCAGCCACACTCAAGGAGCAGGGAGAATTAAAGTCTACCTTCTGCAAGGCAAGATCTGCCTAAATAATTTGGAATTCTTCTGTGAGGAAAGTTCAACCTTTTCTTTCCCATTTCTTTCTTTATTCAATCATTTACTTGTATCAGTAGGGACTTGTATATATTTGTTTTGTGTTTTCGTTTATAAGCCGGTGCTGTATTATTTATTTTAGCACTCGGATTTTCCTAGCTTTAGTCATTTGCAGCTCTTTCAGGTTGCCACTTGTGTCTCTTGCATGTTATTAATTTTTGAGTTTTTATAATGCTTGATTATGATTTTCTTTCAAATTGTAGATCATTGTCTTAATAACTTCAGGTAATTATAAAACATTAGGATATAGTTTTCCTTTGCTTTGTGGGCATTTCTGTTTATGCTCTCTTTGCCTATAAAGGGGTTATTCTGCTTCTTATTATGCTTGCTCATATATTAATTCTGAGTGATATTTAACTACAGTAATTTTCTGATGCTCATTTTTATATGAAACTAATTATCTTAACTTCTAGAAAGTGTGGGGAAAGCATAGTTTTATAGATATTCTAACTTTATGACTCTTGAGCTCCCTCTTCTGTTATTCCTGCAAAATACTACATTTTGTTCAAGCCATTTAATCTGTATTGTCTTTTCCCTTGTCCTGGTTAACTTGGATTCTATTCCCAGCAGCGCTTAGTCAGTGTGGAGGTCTAACCCAGAAGAGGCTTTAATTGGTTTATGTTGAGGGGTGGTGGGGTCTAGACTATTCCAGCCCCTTCAGATCTAATTGCAGATGCTTATATTCACCTATTAATAGGTTGGACCTATTAATAGGCAGGCCAAATTCCTGCCATTTCAACTGTTTTCTGAATTTTACAAGATTTCCAGTGAATACATGTTAAAATCTTAGTCTACTAAATGCTTTGTTGCTTCCCTCTACTATCTCTTGTACTGGCATTGGATGCTGCCCAGGACTTGTAGGTGTTGGTGGATTGTTCTTACCATTCATACTTGGAGGTCTGTATGGATACTTTATATTATGGCTCAAGTTTTACTTCATATTATGTCATCTTCATATTATGTTGTCCATAGATTTTTTGTTTTATTACCCAAATTTCTGTGTGGATTCTCATGGGGGAGATTTGGGCATGTTCAAAAATTAAGAACCCATTGTGGAAGATTTGAAACCCCCCTTTTTAAGTAACAAATTGATAAGTAGATAAGATTGCAACAAAATAATTAATAAAAATAATTTAATTTACACCTATTGAACTCAATAGCATATAATGTCATAATACTCATTCTTTTCAAGTACACATTTACCATTAAAAAATATTCTTGGCCATTAAGCAATTATTGTCAAATTTTAAATAATTGAAACCATGTAGAGCATATTCTCAGACTATAGTGAAATTAGGCTAGAAGTTAATAATAACATGATAATTTAAAAATCCCCATCTGTTTGAAAGTAATAAATGTATTACTAAATAACTAGATTCAAAATCTAACTTTTTATTGAAATTAGAACATGTTTTGAATTGAATGATAATGAAAACACATATCATGACTGGTGGGATGCTGGTGAAGCTGGTCTTAGAAGGGAATCTATAACATACATGATAATGTTTAATGCATACATTAAAATAGAAGCAAGGTCAATTATCAGTTAGCTAAATGATCCATCTAATGAAGTCTTCTGCTTGTATTTTGCAGAATGTCTTCTGCCTTTCACAGTCTAGTTCTCAAAATATCTTAAAACCCCATAGTCCTATCATGAGAGAGAGATAGGTCTCAAAGGGCAGTGACAAGAGAATTAAGAAGTAGAAGGCTAAGACTCCCCAGGAGCTGAAGCACCAGTCTCCCGGCTCAAGCCTCTTTCATTTTGTTACTTGTTTAATAACAGCAAGCACATACAACATAGTATTTGGCATCTTAACAGGTCATGCACCTGCAGTACATTCCATACTGGGTCATGAGTACATCTGGCACCTGACAAAACATTCCCATCCCTGGCCTGGCACCCGTATAATGTCCTTCTGGAGACAACAAGCAGTCCCAGCGGTCTTCTGACCTGGGAATGGAACTGTTTCCAGTTCTAGCTGCCCTGTCTCTTTCCTTCAGGACATTCTTAAGGTGCTTCAGCTTGTTCTCCAATGCTATCAGACTCTCATATCTATGCACTTGTGCTCATACATGCCCCTCTACTTATAAGACCTTCCAAGGACACTACTTTTGTCTGGCCCCATTTTTTCTGTGTAGACTTCTATTAGCAGCTGTAACACTTTAATTATTTGTGTAGAGAATATGAGTCTCATTTAAGAAGTTACATTTTTAAAAATACTTCTTTTTCATTTTCCTTTGGACCTGAGGAAATAGTTTGGCTGAGCAGCACAGGGGTTTTGAGAGGAGGAAGAGGTTATGAACGGATGGGAGGCCTTAAATGGACACTCTGTGTGGCTTACACTTATTACAGATTCCCTCTGCCATTCAAGAGTGAATTCATCTCCTTCTTTCTTTACCTTCTCTCTTTTGAAAGTCTTAGTAATATAACAAACACCATAAATTCACTGTTATGTTCACTTCAACTGAATATTACCAATATGTTTTACCTACCTATATGTTTTTCCTATCCAGTCTCTGTTTCCCTTGAGAAACAGTTAAAGTTCTGATTTGGAGGTATGTATTTCTCTTTTTATTATTAAACATATTTTTAGATGTATATAAGCAGGCCTAAACAATATGCTTAGTTTTGCTTGTTTTAGGGGCAAAATATAAAATTATACTTTATGTAGTCTTTTGAACCATGACTTTCACTCAGTCATATATATACTAGCCATAGATGTTGCATGGAATGTAAGCTTATTCATTTTCACCAAGGTATAAAATGTTCTGTTACAAGGGTATATCACAATTTATTTAACCGTTCTCTTGTTTTTGGGTATTTAGTTTTTCTCCAGGTTTCTGTTTGTTTGTTTTCTGTGTTCTTTTGCTTTACAAAATATACTGTCATAAAGATGCTTTTATGGGCCTCCAGGTGCACATATGCAAGAAGTTTTCTAGGGTATATGTATGTGGAAGTGAATTGCTGAGTCATAGAAAATTTAATGCTGCACTAGTTTCTAAATAGCAGTACCAGTGTACATTCTCAAAAGCAATGTTTGAATATTTCTATTGGTCCCCATCTTTTCCAATAATTGAACTTGTTAAGCTTCTTCGTTTTTGCTGATGAAATTTGTGAAATATAGTACTTTATTGTGGTTTTATTTGCATTACTCTAAATACTAATGAGTTTGATTATCATCCTGTACTTATTGGTTTTAAGCATTTTCTTTTAGGCAGTGCCTCTTCAAGTGTTTGGCTTTTCCATTGCTTATTTTGTTCTAATTAATTTGTGTAATACACATATATCTGTATGCAAAGGCAGGTGCATATATTGTATTCTGAATCTTTTTGGTGGGGTAGGAGATAGTGAGGATGTTTGCTCATATAGTGTCTGGGTAGCTATGATTCATCCAGGTGGAAGGCCTAGCACTCCAGTCTGGAGCTCAGAATTACTTTGATGAAAGCTGTTTGAGAAAAGCAGCAAGCTAAAGGTGACTAGTATGCTATTACAGATTTAGCCAATGTTTTATTTTTGATCCCAACTTCAGAAAAAATGGAGACACAATTTGCCTTCACTTGGCAGAACTCCAATATATGTTTATTATCTTCCCTCAGGGATATCTGACCCCTCTCAAATTCTGTCAGTACTCAGTTAGGGATGATTTTGACCTGGTGAATATTAAGATGAAGGTAATTCATTCTGATAATATAGCAGGATAATTCCTCTCTGGGGAAAAAAACGAAGACTATGTTGATGCACGTAAGTAGCTGAGGATGGTTAATCCAACTAGGCAAAATACAGGAACTAACCTAATCAATAAATTTTCTAAGAATAACTTGATCCAAGATCTCAAGATACAGTCCATGGGTGTATGGAACAAAATAGTCTCTGCTGGGTGAACATTAAGAAATAAACAAAGTCCCTGCAGGTTATTTGCATATTGTTAGATGTATTTCGATATTGCTAGATGTATTTACCAACATAAGCACCTAAGTAACTCTATACACTGAAATAATATTGAATTTGCCCAGGGTCTAGAATAACAGGTATGCACATTTAATTTTGGAGGGGTTCACTAGATGCTTGCAGATAAAGTCAAGCACTGCCATCCAGTGGTATCTTTTGGGATTCTGGATTCAAAATCTACTTGATGCAGGGGCAGAGTATTACTTTTTTGAATAATTCCTAGTCTCTTATAGGGCCCTCCTTCAAACAACTTCTATTACAGAAGGTCAGTAGATAACCTTAAAAACTGAGGTACCTTTGGTGTAATATGTAGTATCAGAGAGACATCCTTTTGATAACATGAATACTATACATATAGGACATATTTGGAGACGTATTTATGGGATTAAATCATCTTGCTATTTATTTCCTTTCTGTTATCTTTGCTATTTTTTTGTTTTACTATTTTCCTTATTTTTATTATTTGAGTATTTTTATTATTTAATTGTTTTCTCTAACAATTGGATTATGAGATATTCCTCTTGGTTTTATTCTTTTTAGTGGTTGATTTAGAATTTACAGTATGCATCTTTATGTTATCAAATCTAACTTCAAATAACGTACTGTGTCATAAAAGTAGTAAGAACTTTCCAACAGTATACTGCCATTTCTTCTCTCACATCATTTTGGTTATTGTTGCCATATATTTCAATACTATTTATATAATGAACTCAATACATATCAATAATTTTTTAAAGTATTAATTTTTTAAGCATTTCTAAGATGAGAACAAACATCTATGTCAACCCAAATGACTATCATTGTATAGCTCTTCATCCTTTTGTATAGATCAAAGTTGTCATCTTATTTTTTTTCCTTCTGAAGAAGTGCTTCCATCATTTTCTGTAGTGAATATTTACTTGCAGTGATTTATCTCAGCTTCTATTTCCTGAATAAAATTTTATTTTGCTTGAATTTAAGAAAATATTTTCACTTTGAATAGGCTGATGGTGTGATTTTTCTTCAGAACTTTAAAGATATTGATGTTCTCTTAGAATTTTTATCATTAGAAGTCTGTGGTTATTTGTATCCTTTTTTACATAATATTTCTTTTTATCTCTGGATAGTTTGGAAAATTTTTTTCTAATTACTGATTTTCAGCATTTTGATTAAAATGTGACTTGCTGTGGGACACCTGGGTGCCTCAGTCAGTTAAGTGTCTGACTTGGTTTCTGCTCAGGTCATTATCTCCTGGTTTCCTGAGCTTGAGCCCTACATTGGGCTCTGCACTGGCAGTGCAGAGCTTGCTTGGGATTCTTTGTCTCTCCTTTTTACTCTGTCCCTCCCCCAGTCACAATGTCTCTGTCTCTCACAAATTAAAAGGTGAGACTTGCTGTGATTTATATTTTTATTCTCTTGGGATTTACTCAGTTTCTTGGATCTTTGAATTCATAGGTTTCTTTTGATTTAGAGAATTTTTGAACTTTTTACCTTCAAATAATTTATCCCTTCTCCTCTGCCCCAACAATATATCTGCTACTTCTTTCTGGAACTCCAATTACACATATTCAGTTGCTTGCTATTTTCCAGGAGTTACTGGAACACTTCGTTTTTCCATGTTTCCTCCCCTGTGTACTTAATTTTGAATACTTTCTATTTTTACTCATGTTCACTTATTTTTATATTAAACTTGAAATCTGGTTTGGTAAATTCTCCAACTTCATTCCACTTAAAAATTGTCTCAACTATTCTCTGTTCTTTGCATTAAAAAAAATTATAATCCACTTGTCAGTTTTTTCCCCAAAAACTTTTGAGATTTTTCAGTCAAATTTTGTTGAATCTGTGGATTAATTTTGGGAGAATTGGTAAGGTAAAATCAGTACATTTTCCAATCCTTGAATATGCTGTATCTCTCAACTGATTTAAGTAGTTTCTAATTATCTTGACAATGTTTTCAGGGTCATAGGCTTAAAAATCTTAGAAATTATGTTATATTTAATTATGGGAATTTGATGGGTTTTGTTGCTATTATGAATGGTTCTGATGTTTTAATTTCCCATTTTGTTCTGCCTTACTCCAATTCTGAGTTGAGGTGGTAAGAGTATCTTAATTTTCTTTCCTGATTTTGGGAATAAAGAATTTCATATTTCACTAATAAATATAATATTTTAGGCTTAGGGTTTTCAAAATATCCTTGAATAAGTTGAAAGAGTTCTTTTCTATTGCTTGTTTGGTGAGAGATTTATTATTATTATTACTATTGTTATTATCATTATTACTTAATGCCAAATTATTTCAACTGCTTTTTCTGTAATCTATTGAGATTATATTTTTCTCTATTAGTAGGCTTTTCAAATGTTAAACCAAAATGTATAACTAAAATAAGTCCCATTTGTGGCATATTGATGTAGAGAAATACAGATACAGATCCTGAACTTACCTTCTCCCAAGGACACACCAGATCTATAGCTACAAATGGGTCATTTCCCTCTGAAAAAGTCTGAAAACTAGATGAACCAGTCTCCACAACAAAGGAAAAAAGAACCACATAGAGATGGATAGGAGAGGCAGAGACATGGTCTCCTGAAAACCCCACCCCTGGTAGGTGACACATGATGGGACGGGTCTCACCAGACAGGTGTTTCACCCAAAGGAATGAGAGGTTGGTGCTCCACAACAATCACCCTGGCCTCTGGGTTCTGCACTGGAAAGACAAGATCCCAAAATGTCTTATTTGGGGAAAAAAAAAAAAAAGGCTTGTGGGCGTACCAAAGTGCTATTGGAAACTGAGATTCCCCTCTTGAAGGGCTCACATGTGGTCTTGCTTGAGCTAAATGCAGCAAAAAAAGCAACAGTTCAAAAAACACCTAGACTATATGTGATTGAGATTCATTCAGTTGCTAGGGGAGTAAAGGACAGTTGAGAGGCTCCCCAGAGAAAGAGATGCTTGTAGACCCCATTGTTGTAGTCTCCACATAGCCTGCTAGTACAGGCAGCAAACTCACAGCATCCTCCCACTGCTTTGCTAGATCATTGGGGGTGGGGGTGAGATGCTGCTGCATTCTCCTGCTCCTAGCATAAAGCTGGTATGTGCACACAGATTAGGCATTCTCCCACTGCATTGCTGGACCCCATGGATCAAGATATTTTCCCACTGCCTTTCTGAAGCTAGCAAGTGTGTATGTGAAAACCATACAGGGTATGTATGCCTACCCTTTGATCACTTGCCCTGTTAGCCAGGTGAACTGAAATTCCAGAGCTCTATAGGACTGTAACAGTCAGAATGACAGTTCTTGGCAATCCACTCCCCCACCTCAGGGCACTGTACAGATTGCAAATTGAGACCCATCCACAGTATTCCTGTGAAAAAGGCCTATTTATTTAGCCTGGGGCTTCAGCCTGAGGCTTCAGATTTCTCACACATATAGAGGCTAAGGAGGCACTCCCAAAGAATATAAGAAGGCAGATACCATCCTTTCTTCCTTAGCCTCACTATAGCTTTACACAACTTCCCAGAAAGGAGCTTACACATTCATCTGGAGCTGTAATTTTCTCATCTGCCACCCAAGTTAACCTCCAGATCTCCTGGTCTGGAAGTCAGCAGGCATTATGGATGCAGCCTCATAGTACCATATATTTGCATGCCTTAAAAGCTGCTGTCCAAGAGTCTGGTTTCCAATCAGCCTGAAACTAGGTGCTAAATGATTCTTCCTCTTGGATCACTGACAGATCTTGCCACACCCTCAATAACAGGGGCATATCTGGAATAAATCAGGCAGTTTAGACAATTTCAATGTTCAAGAGACAACCTAGAGCTAGAGTAAGTTTGAACAAGAAGAATCTAAAAGAAAACAAAAAAACTAATTCAAAAAGATATATATACTCCTATGTTCATTGCAGTATTATTTATAATAGCCAAGATGTGGAAAAAACCTAAGTATCCATTGATAGAAAAGTGTATTAAAAGATATGGTACACACACACACACACGCACACACGCACACGTACACACACACATCAAAATACAAGTCAGTCATAAAAAAGAAGGAAGCCCTGCCATTTGCAACAGCATGGATGGACCTTGAGAATATTATACTAAGTGATATAAGTCAGAGAAAGACAAGTACTGCCTGATATTGCTTCTATGTGAAATCTAAAAAACAAAGCAAATAAAGCAGAATATTAGTGGTTGCCAGAAGGAGGAGGCAAAATGAGTTAAAGGGATCAAGAAGTATAAATTCCAGTTGGGGATGTGATGTACAGCATGAAAATTATAGTCCATAATATTGTATTAACTTTGTAAAGTGACAAATGGTAACTCAATTTATAGTGGTGGTCATGCCAGAAGCAAATATAGGTCAACACTAGGAGAAGAAGACCACATGGTCCTAAGTTTCAAGTTATTCCTAAAAATATTTGAACAATCAATAGGGAGTTAAAGGTAATTGAGATAAAGACAAAGAGTGAAATAAGAACTGTGAGCAGAAACACTCAGAATCAGATATTGTTGTCATTAGAAAAACTGTTTCAAAAGAATGTGCTTAATATAAAGGAAAAATGTTTTAAAACTTGGAAATATGTTTATGGAAGGAGCGCTATGAGAGATTAAATAAATAAAAAAATAAAACATAAAACAATGAAAATATTCACCATTAAATGTTCAATATAGTTTTTTTTAAGATGTTATATTTTTAGAGCAGTTTTAGATTCATAGCAAAATTGAGAGGAAGGTAAGAAATTTCCAAAATACTCCTTGTCCTCATACATACATAGTCTCCCCCATTATCAACATTCTCCCACCAGAGGGGGTATATTTGTTACAGTTAATAAACTTACATGGACATATTATAATAGCCCAAAGTTCATAGTTTTTATTAGGGTTCATTTTTGGTTTTGCAAAGTAGGTATTTGCTTTATATATTATTTATAATATTGAAAAGAGAGATTGAAAGATAGAAAATACAAAATAGACTAGACACAAAGAATGTAGTGAGGAAGACTAATATGAATATATTGTTCAAATATGAGGACAAATGACATTTTTTGACAGAACTCAGGAGAATTCAAGAATACTGACACTTTGAAGTTTAGAGAAGATATTTCAAGTAGGACATTAATCCCGTATGGGAGATCAAAGCAGAAGGAAGAAGAAAAGAGCTGGGAAAAAAATGATAAGTATATTGATAAACCAAAATGAACATTGATTTTATACAACAACACTAATTTCCTGCGAGATTTAAAATTAGAAAGGGGTGCCTGTGTGGCTCAATCAGTTAAGTGTTTGACTCTTGATTTCAGCTTAGGTCATGAAATCAGTCATGAGATTGATTGAACCTTGTGTAGGGCTCTGCACTGGCCGTGGAGACTGCTTACAGATTCCCTCTCTCCCTTCCCTCTGCCCTTCTTCCACGTGTGCATATGCATGCACACACACTCTCTCCTTCTAAAAAAAAATAAACAAATAAAAATAAGTTTAGAAAGAGATTGATATACACAATGCCTACTGGTAGTACATCAAGAGACTAAATTAGTAAAGTGTTCTAGCAACTTTCTATTGTCCAAGATGACAATAAAGATAGAATTAATATGAGATTTAAAAAAATTAATGAGTTTTATTTTAATTCCTACTATAACCTATCAAAATTCTAGAAAAAATGTATAAGTAAAAAGATATCATAGGGAAATGGAATAAGAAAAATCACAGAACAGATGAGACAAACAGCACAATCATAGATTGTAAATTTAAAGCAAACATATTCATAAGAATTTTTATGTAAGTGGACTATAAGTTTTAGGTAAAAGAAAAAAATGTAAAACCGGATAAAATTTTAAAATCAATATAAACTGTGTAAATGAAATGCAATAAAATGTAAGTATATGGAAGATGGAAAGAAAAAGAAAAAGATGTGCCACGCAAATGCTAATTAGTATAGTTATTTTGTCATCAGATTAAATACTCTTAGAGTTAAAAATTGTTATCAGAGTAATGTGTAATATTTCTAATGATAATTCCATTTACCTGGAAGATAAAAAAATATCAATTTATATGCACAATAACATAATCTCAAAATACATAAAACTGAGAAATAAAGGAAAAATAGAGTAATAGTAAAAGTAAAATAATTTTATGAACCTCTTTCAATAATTGTTAGAACAATATGGCTAACAAATTTGAACTAATGAATATAAAGTAATAAACATCAGAATGTACATTCTTTTCAGGCACAAAATATTTTTTTGTT
Organism: Paguma larvata; assembly: GCA_030068075.1. Taxonomy (NCBI): domain Eukaryota; kingdom Metazoa; phylum Chordata; class Mammalia; order Carnivora; family Viverridae; genus Paguma; species Paguma larvata. The sequence goes on from CM057824.1 coordinate 44,771,828, forward strand.
TAAATCAAGCATAGACAGCATTTTAAACCAAGTCTCAATTAACATCAAAGGAACAAAACCATATAGTTTCCTGCTATTCATAGCATAGTGTATGGACTAGAAGCATTGGCAGCATCTGGGCACTTGTTAGAAATGGAGAGTCATGAGCCTTCCTGAATAACGATCTGTGATTTGACAAGAATTCCAAGTGATTTGTATGCACAATGAAATTTGAGGATTCAAATTACTTTGACCCAGTCTTCTGTCTACAGTTACCATTATGCTTAGAATTACATACTAATAAAATATAACCACATGCTTTGAAATGAAGATACTCACTTTGGATCAGCCCAAATATGAAAAAAGAAATCATGATGGGAATTTGAAAATATTTTGAACCGCACTATAATATTGCATATGCGTGCTATAAAATGCATCTGTATCAGTATCCAGAGGAAGATGTACAGTCTTAAATAAATATACAAAATGACTGAAATTAACAAGTAAAGATTCATTTTTTGAAATTAAGAAAAGAAAAACAATATCTAAAAGACAGAAGAAAAGATGGAATGAGAGAAAAGAAGAAAGATAAGAACATAAAAAACTGACATTGTAAACAAACACTATAGCATTAACAAAATCAAAAAATGTAGTTCCTTGAAAAAGTAATGAATTGGTAAATGCTAATAGCATTAAGAAAAAAGGAGAAATAATAATAAACCAATATAAGGAATAAAAAAGGGACTATAAATACCTTGCATATATTAAAAATACAATAGTATACTTTGAATCCCTTTTCTGCAATACATTTACATTTAGATGAAATGGAAAGATTCATTAAAAAAAGAACACGAGAAGAAATAAAAAATAAGGATTACCCTATTAACATGAAATCAATTGAATGGTAATTTTAATGTATTTGCTTACACACACACACACACACACACACACACCTCAACATAAAACGGCTTCAAACACAAATTCTAAAAAGTATTTTAAAAGAAATATCTCTACTCTCAAGAAAGATTCCAAAAGGAAGGAAATGTTGCACTTTGAGAAACTAACATTCCATGACTCTTAACCTGACAGTCACCCTGAGAAGTAAAAATACAGATGTTCACATTTCTGAACATGGATTCAAAATCCTAAACTAAAATACTATTAAATAATATTGAGCAATATATTTACAGGGCAACCTAGCATGATAACCCAAAGCTTATTGTAAGAGAGTGTGGTAAGTTTAAAAACAGAATAGTTATTAGTACAATTCTTCAAATTAATAATTTAAAGCAGAAAGTCATTTGATTATCTCAAAACAGATTTTTTACAAATAATATTTGGTATCTATAATGATCAAACAAATTAGATTATTAGATGACCTATGTCATCACTTGTCAATATGATGTCTAAGAATAGAAGTGAACTTCCTAAATTTGAAAAACTATGCAAACAAAGGCACAGGAAACATTATACTTAATTAATTAAAAGTTTTCTCTTTGAATCTGGAAACATTAACACCACTTTTTTTTTTAGCGCGTATTTATTTTTGATAAAGAGAGACAGACAGAGCATGAGCAGGGGAGGGGCAGAGAGGGAGGAAGACACAGAATCCAAAGCAGGCTCCAGCCTCCGAGCTGTCAGCTCAGAGCCAGACTCGGGGGTTGAACCAAACCGTGAAATCATGACCTAAGCCAAAGTCGGAAGCTTAGCCCACAGAGTCACCGAGGTGCCCCTATTTTTTTATTTTTGAGAGAGAGAGAGAAAGAGAGCCAGCACAAGTGAGGGGAAGGGGAGAGAGAGACACACACACAGACTCCAAAGCAGGCTCCAGGCTCTGAGCTGTCAGCACAGAGCCTGACGTGGGGCTTGAACTCAGGAGCAGTGAGATCATGACCTGAACTGAAGTCAGCGGCTTAACTGACTGAGCCACCCAGAGGCGCCATATTAGCACCACTTCTATTCAGAATTATACTAGTGCTTTAACTGATAAGACAGCAATACCGTTTTTCAGTTTGACTCTTCCTGAGTATGCCAGTGCTTGAGACCTATACAAGATAAAGTCAGTAGTGTTCAGAAAATGACTACATTTTGAACGTTTACAAATTGTAACTAGTCACTAGATATTTTCTGACTAGTGCAAAAATATTTTTTTTTCCAGTAGCAGAAGCACACTGCAGGAAAATTAGCTTGAATGAAAACTGTAAAATTCTAATGCTCCTGGAAGAAGAAAGGGAGACCAGACCCATAAAAGACAGAGTGTTGCTTAAAAATTAAAAATTAATAGTTCCACACGAGGTTTAGATTTATCCAAAGTCTAACATATCATCAGTATCAGAGCTAAAAAAGAAACAATATTCTCCCATATCTCCATGCTTGATGACATACTAAGATATTTAAAATAATCTTAATAACAAGAGGATGCAGTGTCTGAGATTTTTAAGTCTCGGTTACTTAAATATTCAATCTTGATTCAAGATCAAACTCAAGATTCAATCATTAATATATCCGCCCCTCAGAGTTTTTATATGGATTTGCCATCATATCAAGAAAATTCACATTTTCCAGTTCTGTCCACATCACTCTTGCTCAGGTTCTGAAGCAAATGTTTTACTACAGATAGATCACTTAAGAAAGCAATGCTTTCCAACCAACAGATATCTTAAGAATCAAATCATCATTTCAAATTTGTTAATTGGAGTTCCTTGTTTCATGAGAAGCTTAAGAAAGAATCCAACTCATTTGTTGGAATCCAACTCATGGTAGTTCAGAGCTGGCTAAAACATATCCAGGGTACTTAGTTATAAGAGTTTCACTTCTGCAGGCTGATGACAAGTTGTGTGGTAGACCTCTGATCTGTCATCACTTGTCAGTATGCTATCTTAAGAGATGATGGACCCATGTACATCACTTGACTCTGGAATTTTGAATTTAGGGTGATCCATAGCCTCATAGAGGGTGAATTCCATGAATAATTTCTCTTCTGCACTTTAAATTTGGTTACAGAACAGCAAATCAGTCTATTAGTTGGTTACGTGGAAACCTGATCAGTATGAAAAACTCAAGCCGCAGTATTTCAGGAAGAAAAGAAAAAAAAGACGCAATGGATCGATGTTAATAATATATGTTTTGTTGGTAACTGTCTTCCTAAATTCTTATGTACATAATAGTTATTGTCAGTGGATGATGTTTTTCATTTTTTCATTTTAAATTCCAATATAGTTAACATGCAGTGTTATATTAGTTTCAGGTGTACGGTACAGTTATTCAACACTTTCATACATCACCCAGTACTCAACACCACAAGTGCACTCCTTAGTCCCCATCACCTGTTTTACCCATCCCTCCACCCACCTCCTGTCTGGCAACCATCAATTTGTTCTCTATAGTTGAGACTCTGTTTCTTGGTTTCTCTCTCTCTCTCTCTCCTTCCCTTTGCTCCTTTTGTTTTTCTTAAATTCCATACGTGAGCAAAATCATTGGTAGATGATTTTTATACATTAGTCTGAGAGTAATTCTCTCATTTTTTTGTTCCTTAGAGTGCATTAGATTTTTTTTTGTTTATTTATTTGATTTTGAAAGAGAAGGAGAGAGAGAGAGACAGACAGACAGAGAGAGAGAGAGCATGCGTGCTTTTGAACAGATGAGGGACAGAGAGAGAAGGAAAGAGAGAATCCCAAACAGTCTCCAGGCTGTCAGCATGGAGGCCAACACAGGGCTCAATCCCACAAACTCTGAGATCATGATCTGGGTGGAAACCAAGAGTCAAACACTCAACCAACTGAGCCACGTCAGTATATTAGATTTTTGTTTTTGTTATGGTTATCATTTCAAAATCTCTAACTTTTCTTATATCGGTTTTTCTTTTCTTGCCTGATGAGTTTTACACTAATTAGAAGAAACATCTGCATGTCTACTACCAAGGTTTTTCTCAGCATGGGTTCAGATCTTTGGAGAAGCCCCATTTACCACTAGTATGAATGAAGTTGTTACTCTTTACAAACACATTTGTACCAGTTTGATATCATCTGCCTATCATTGTAAAATACATTTCTTAATGCAGAACTCAAATTCTTACTCCAGGACACCAAAATTTAAACAAAATGTATGTAAAGATATCTATGGATCTCTCGATCTTTTGATCAGAGGATAGTGATAGCTTATTTTAGCCAGGTGCCCTCCCACCCAATATTGTTGATAGTGCCACATAACTTATAACTACCCTCTAATCTTTTTTTTTTTTGTTATAATAGTTTATTTTCAAATTGGTTTACATATAACACCCAGTGTTTATCCCAACATGTGCCCTTTTTAATGCCCATCACCCCCTCTCCCCCCTCCCTCATCCCCCTTACCCTCAGTTTTTTCTTAGTCTTTGAGAGTCTCTTATGTTTTATCTCCCTCCCTCTCTGTGTCTTTTTTTTCTTTCCCCTCTTCCCCTCCCCCTGGTTTTTGCTTAGTTTCACAAAGTCCACCTATTCGTGGAAACATATGGTATCTGTCTTTTTCTGACTGACTTATTTCACTTAACATAATACCCTCCAGTTCCATCCATGTTGCTACACATGGCCAGATTTCATTTTTTCTCATTGCCACGTAGTAGTCCATTGTATATAAGTACCATAACTTCTTTATCCATTCGTCAGTTGATGGGCACTTGGTCTCTTTCCATGATTTGGCTATTGTCGAAAGTGCTGCTATGAACATTGGGGTACACGTGCTCCTATGCATCAGCATTCCTGTGTCTCTTGGGTAGATTCCTAGCAGGGCTATTGCTGGGTCATAGGGTAGCTCTATTTTCATTTTTTTGAGGAACCTCCACACCGTTTTCCAGAGTGGCTGCACCAGTTTGCATTCCCACCAACAATGTAGGAGGGTGCCTACTTCTCCACATCCTCGCCAGCATCTATAGTTTCCTGATTTGTTCATTTTAGCCACTCTGACTGGTGTGAGGTGGTATCTCAGTGTGGTTTTGATTTGTATTTCCCTGATGATGAGTGACATTGAGCATCGTTTCATGTGTCTGTTGGCCATCTGAATGTCCCCTTTGGAGAAGTGTCTATTCATATCTTCCGCCCATTTCTTCACTGGGTTGTTTGTTTTTCGGGTTTGGAGTTTGGTAAGTTCTTTATAAATTTTAGATATTAGTCCTTTATCCGATATGTCATTTGCGATGATCTTTTCCCAATCCGTTGGTTGCCTATTCGTTTTCTTGGTTGTTTCTTTTGCCGTGCAGAAGCTTTTTATCTTGATGAGGTCCCAATAGTTCATCTTTGCTTTTAATTCTCTTGCCTTTGGAGACGTGTCGAGTAAGAAATTTGTGCATCTTAGGTCAAAGAGGCTTTTTCCTGTTTTCTCCTCTAGGACTTTGATGGTTTCCTGTCTCACATTCAGATCTTTTATCCATTTAGAATTTATTTTTGTGAGTGGTGTAAGAAAGTGGTCTAGTTTCATTCTTTTGCATGTTGCTGTCCAATTCTCCCAGCACCATTTGTTAAAAAGGCTGTCTTTTTTCCATTGGATACATTTTCCCGCTTTGTCAAAGATTAGTTGGCCATATACTTGCGGGTCCATTTCTGAGTTTTCTATTCTATTCCATTGGTCTATGCGTCTGTTTTTGTGCCAATACCATACAGTCTTGATGACCACCGCTTTGTAGTAGAGGTTAAAGTCTGGGATTGTGATGCCTCCCGCCTTGGTTTTATTCTTCAGTATTATTTTGGCTATTCGAGGTCTTTTGTGGTTCCATACAAATTTTAGGATTGTTTGCTCTAGCTTTGAGAAGAATGCTGGTGCAATTTTGATTGGGATTGCATTGAATGTGTAGATTGCTTTGGGTAGTACTGCCATTTTGACGATATTTATTCTTCCAATCCATGAGCATGGGATGTTTTTCCATTTCCTTGTGTCTTCCTCAATTTCCTTCATAAGTTTTTTATAGTTTTCAGTGTAGAGGTCTTTCACATCTTTGGTTAGGTTTATTCCTAAGTATTTTATGGTTTTTGGTGCAATTGTGAAAGGGATTAGCTTCTTTATTTCTCTTTCTGCTGCTTCATTGTTGGTGTATAGAAATGCCACCGATTTCTGTACATTGATTTTGTATCCTGCAACTTTGCTGAAATCATGAATCAGTTCTAGTAGGCTTTTGGTGGATTCTGTCGGGTTTTCCATGTAAAGTATCATGTCATCTGCAAAAAGTGAAAGTTTGACTTCCTCCTTGCCAATCTTGATGCCTTTTATTTTGTTTTGTTGTCTGATTGCTGATGCTAAGACTTCCAGCACTATGTTAAATAGCAGTGGCGAGAGCGGACACCCCTGTCGTGTTCCTGATCTCAGGGGGAAGGCTTTCAATTTTTCCCCATTGAGGATGATATTAGCTGTGGGCTTTTCATATATGGCTTTTATGATGTTTAAGTATGTTCCTTCTATCCCGACTTTCTCGAGAGTTTTTATTAAGAAAGGATGCTGTATTTTGTCAAATGCTTTTTCTGCATCTATTGACAGGATCATATGGTTCTTATCTTTTCTTTTGTTGATGTGATGTATCACGTTGATTGATTTGCGAATATTGAACCAGCCCTGCAACCCAGGGATGAATCCTACTTGATCATGGTGGATAATTCTCTTTATATGCTGTTGGATTCGATTTGCTAGTATCTTGTTGAGAATTTTTGCATCCATATTCATCAGGGATATTGGCCTGTAATTTTCTTTCTTTGCTGGGTCTCTATCTGGTTTGGGAATCAAAGTGATGCTGGCTTCATAGAATGAGTCCGGGAGTTTTCCTTCCGTTTCAATTTTTTGGAACAGCTTGAGGAGGATAGGAATTAACTCTGTTTTAAATGTCTGGTAAAATTCTGCAGGAAAGCCATCTGGTCCAGGGCTTTTATTTGCTGGGAGGTTTTTAATAACGGATTCTATTTCTTCAGACTAGTTATGGGTCTGTTCAAATTTTCTATTTCTTCCCGTTTGAGTTTTGGTAGCGTGTGGCTATTTAGGAAGCTGTCCATTTCTTCCAGATTGCCAAGTTTGGTGGCATATAATTTTTCATAGTATTCTCTGATGATTGCTTGTATCTCTGAGGGATTGGTTGTAATTTCTCCCTTTTCATTCACGATTTTATTTATTTGAGTTCTCTCTCTTTTCTTTTTGAGAAGCCTGGCTAGAGGTTTGTCTATTTTGTTTATTTTTTCAAAGAACCAGCTTTTGGTTTCATTGATCTGTTCCACTACCTTTTCTGTCTCCATATGGTTAATTTGAGCTCTGATCTTTGTTATTTCTCTCTTTCTGCTGGGCTTGGGTTGTTTTAGTTGATCTGCTTCTAGTTCCTTTAGGCGTGCTCTTAGAATTTGTGTTATTGATTTTTCTTGTTTCTTGAGATGGGCCTGGACTGCAATATATTTCCCTCTCAGGACTGCCTTTGCTGCATCCCAGAGCGTTTGGATTGTTGTATTTTCATTTTCATTTGTTTCCATGTATTTTTTAATTTCTTCTCTGATGGCTTGGTTGACCCAGTCATCTTTTAGTAGGTTATTTCTTAGCCGCCATGTTCTTGGATATTTTCCAGGCTTTCTCCTGTGGTTGATTTCAAGTTTCAAAGCATTGTGGTCTGACACTGTACACGGTATGATCTCAATTCTTTTATATTTATTCAGAGCTTCCCTGTGCCCCAGAATGTGGTCTATCTTGGAAAATGTACCGTGTGCAGATGAGAAGAACGTAAATTCCTTTGCTTCGGATGAAGGACCCTAAAGATGTCTGTGAGGCCCATCTGTCCTAATGTGTCGTTCAGGGCTATTGTTTCTGCGGAGATTTTCTGTTTTGTTGATCTATCCAATGCTGAGAGTGGAGTGTTGAGATCCCCTACTATTAGGACATTTTTATCGATGAGGTTGCTAATGTTTGTAATTAGTTGTTTTACAAATTTGGGTGCCCCTGAATTCGGTGCGTAGATATTTACAATTGTTAGCTCTTCCTGCTGGATGGTCCCTGAGACTATTATATAATGTCCTTCCTCATCTCTTATTACATCTTTCATTTTAAAGTCTAATTTGTCTGATATAAGTGTGGCTACTCCGGCTTTCTTCTGACTTCCAGTAGCATGGTAGATAGTTCTCCATCCCCTCACTTTCAATCTGAAGGTGTCTTCAGGTTTAAGATGAGTTTCTTGAAGACAGCAAATAGATGGGTCTTGTTTTTTAATCCATTCTGTTATCCTGTGTCTTTTGATTGGCGCATTTAGTCCATTTACATTCAGTGTTAATATTGAAAAATATGGGCTTACAGTCACTGTATTATCTGTAAGTTTCATGTTTGTAAGGCTGTCTCTGGTAGTTTGTGTTCTTTGCCTCCTTGTTTTCATAGAATGCCCCTCAGGATCTCTTGCAGTGCTGGCTTATTTGTGATAAATTCTTTCAGTTTTTGTTTGTTGGGAAAAACCTTGATCTCTCCTTCTATTCTGAACGACAGGCTAGCCGGATACAGAATTCTTGGTTGCATGTCCTTCTTGCTCATCACATTGAAGATATCCTGCCATTCCTTTCTGGCTTGCCAAGTTTCCGTAGATAAGTCTGCTACTACCCTTATAGGTCTCCCTTTGTATGTTAGGGTTCTTTTGTCCCTAGCTGCTTTCAGGATTCTCTCCCTATCTTTGTATTTTGCCAGCTTCACTATGATGTGCCGTGCAGAAGGTCTATTCAAGTTACGTCTGAGGGGAGTTCTCTGTGCCTCTTGGATTTCCATGCCCGTTTCCTTTCTCATGTTGAGGAAGTTCTCAGCAATGATTTGTTCCAGAACCCCTTCAACTCCTTTCTCTCTCTCTTCTTCCTCTGGAACTCCTATGATACGGATATTGTTTCTTTTGACTGCATCGCTCAGCTCTCGAATTCTCCTTTCCTGTTCCTGGATCAGCTTCTCTCTCTTTTTATCTGCTTCCTCTTTTTCAATGATTTTGTCTTCTAATGCACTAACTCTTTCCTCTACCTCTTCAATCCGTGCTGTGGCTGCTTCCAGTTTCCCCTGTATTTCTTCCAATGTCTTCTTTAATTCTTCCTGACCGTTTTTAAGGTCTTTGACCTTTGCCTCGTGGGACCCCTTGCATTCATCTAAGCTTTTTTCAAGGCCAGCAATTAGTTTTATGATTAACATTCTATATTCAAGGTCTGTTATGTTGCTTATATCTGTTTTCATTAATTCTTGAGCTGTCACTGCTTCTTGTAGACTCTTTTGAGGAGAATTCTTCCGTCTCGTCATTTTGGCTGGATGTGTTATGGGTTGTTTCTTGAAGTTGCCCTGGAAAGGAAAACTGACAGACACACAGAACACAGAAATACTCAAACGTACCGACAAATGGTCCAGACAAGCAGTTCACAACAGAAAAAAATAACAAGTGACTCTCTGAGGGCAATGTCCTGAAGTAACAGCTACACGTTAAGGACAGGGTATGTAGTGTGCTGGTGGCAGAGCATATATAGACAGAATAATGACTGGTGCAGGGAGAAGAAGGAAATGGACTTTGCCCAGGTAGAGCGACTAAAGGGTTTAATCCAGACTAATAGAAATCAGAATAAGGACAGGTGCGAGGGAAAAGGAATAAAGATCGATGTCATCTAGATGAACTTATACGGCCTGGTTATTCCAGAAAAAGGGCTAGGGAAGTAAAGAAGAGGTTGTAGGACATGTCCTCGAAGAGTGGGTTAAAAAACAAAACAAAAACAAAAAACAAAAAACAAAACAAAAAAAAACCCAAACAAAACAAACAAACAAACAAACAAAAAACAAAAAAACAGAAAACAAAAAGAACGAAAAAAATGATTAAGCCAGTCAGTACCCTGGATGACCAGCTCAGGGATGGGGATCGGTAGGAATGAGAAAGGGAGGGATAAATTTAAAAAGAAGAAATGACTGGCGTTACTCCAGGCAGCAATCTCCACTTGGATCAGTCGCTCCTGCTGATAGTTTGGGAGGGGCGTGGTTTAGTGTAGGCGGGTCCGGCCTCCACTGCTGCAGGGATGGCTTCTGGGGTGACTTCCTGGCTTGTGAGACAACAATGGCGTCTCTCCAGACCCGAGCCACCAGTCCTGGAGGCTTTATTCGCCCCTTTATTTCTGTTCTCTCTCCACCGCCCCCGCCAGCCTAGTGTGGTTTACTGGAGCCGCGCCTGGGGCTGCCTGGGTGCCTGCTGCCTATCCCGGCAGGGTGCGTGCCCGGAGGCGCTGGGCGAGGGTGGCGCGGTGGTGCGGCCGTCTGCCACCCCCGATTTCGTTATAATTGTGCCGGGGTTAGAGGTGCTCCGCAGGCGGCGCCGCCTGCGTCCCCGCTGCCAGTCCCTCCCGCGCGCGTCCCAGTGGCTCAGGACGGGGTTGGTGCGGTCCCAGCAGCGCGCGGGGATTGCTGCTGTTTGCCACTGAACTTCTCTTCAAAAGCCCTGCATTTAGGGGCTGGATGGTCGCAGTCTCACCCGCTCTGGCCCTCTCGTTCAGATGTTGTTCGATCGGCACTTTCCCAGCTATCTCCGAAGACGCTCACCCTCCCCTCAGCTCAACTTCCCGAGTTCGAGTTCGTTTTATCCGACCCAGATTAAACTCACAGTTCAGTTGGGCCGTGTCTGTTTTCGCCTTAGTTTCTTGTCAGCTCTAGCACCTTTTCCCCCCGATTTTTGGAGTTGAGAGAGAGACAATGGTTTCAGTCGTCCCCCTTTAAAGGGCAAGCGAAATACTGGAGCCCCCTACACCTCCGCCATGTTGCCTCGCTCCCCCTCTAATCTTTAAAATATTACATTTTGACATGCCCTTTTCAGGTTTTTAAAAATAGTATTGTTTAAGGTGGTCTTTAATCTTGATAGGCATTATTCTAGATAAAAATATCCCAGGACTGATATTCACTTCATTTTCTTCCTCAGGGCTGGAATTATTTCTAATGGTGTTTGAAATATATTCTCAGCTCTTCCTTTTTCCTAGTCTTTTGACTATAGCACCATTATAAAATAAAAATATAACCCTTTTTGTAAATCCTAAGATACTTGAAAACTCAAATTTCTTGTAAAAGGTTGTAGAATTCCGAAAGGGCTATGGATGGCTTCCCAAACATTTGTCCTTCTTTTATTGTCTCTATTGTTTGTTTTAGTACCTTTGAGGCTCTGGAGAAGATGAGATGCTTGTGTAAGAAGAAATGTTTCATTCTAGTGCTGTCTTCTCTCACTGAGTTATCTGTTGACTCCATTTGGATGGTGTATCTGAGTGAGAACTCTCTCTTGCAAGTAAAACTGTGAATAGCTAACTCTTTATTAGATAAACATAAAACCCATTTTGTCTCTTGATGACATGATGTCAGTCTTCTCTTCCAAGCTGAGACTTCAGATTCTCCAAAGCCTCAACCTTCCCTAAATCTTCCTGAGGTGATTCACTCTTTAGGGGGCCTCACTATCATGCCAGTGACAGGCCCAGCAAGCCTGCAGTCTCTCCTACTTCTGAAACCTGGAGTGGCCTGTTATACTTCCAGATGAGCAGGCATCCCAGTATGAGTTCACATCATCCAAAAAGGAACTTAATGTTCTTTTTAACTCTAAGCTACTAAACACTAAAAGTTACATTCTTCTATTTGGGCAGAGTCTCCAAAATTATGCTGCCTTGTGATTAAAATCCCTTCTTTTCTAAAAAGTGGCTGATCCTAAGCAATGATTATAATTTGCCAGTTTTCATCTTGTGCTTTAAAATTCTATGCCTGTGAAAGACCTGACGTTTAGAGAATGTATGCCTTCTTTTTCAAACACTTCTTCTTAGCTCGTGGGGGTAGGGATCTGTTTAGCAGGATCATGTGTGGATTCGGCTTTCACCTATGAACAGTTAAAATTTCAGTAACTATCTGCTCTTGTATTCTTTATGCTTAAGATGCATGGTGGCTACTTAGAGAACTAACCACAATTTTATAACTTTGTAAATCTGCATTCTGTGAATTACATACTAAGTATATTCCCATGATTCATTGCTTACATACAACACCGAGTGCTCATCCCAACAAGTGCCCTCTTCAATGCCCATCACCCATTTTCCCTTCTCCCCAAGATCGCCCATCAACGCTCAGTTTGTTTTCTGTATTTAAGAGTCTCTTATGGTGGGCCTCCCTCTCTGTTTGAAACTATATTTATCCCTTCCCTTCTCCCATGGTCTTCTGTTAAGTTTCTCAAATTCCACATGTGAGTGAAAACATATATATGATATCTGTCTTTCTCTGACTGACTTGTTTCACTTAGCATCATACCCTCCAGTTCCATCCATGTTGTTGCAAATGGCAAGATTTCATTATTTCTCATTTCCAAGTAGTATTCTATTGTATATATAAACCACATCTTCTTTATCCATTCATCATTTTATGGACATTTGGGCTCCTTCCATAATTTGGCTATTGTCGATAGCACTGCTATAAACATAGGGGTACATGTACCCTTATGAATCAGCACTCTTGTATCTTTTGGATAAATTCCTAGTAGTGCTGTTGGTGGGTTGTAGAGCAATTCTATTTTCAATTTTTGAGGAACCTCCACACTATTTTTCACAGTAGCTGCACCAGCGAATGGTCCAAGAGGGTTCCCAGTTCTCCACATCCTCACTGACATCTGTTGTTTCCTGAGTGGTTAATTTTACCCATTCTGACCGGTGCGAGGTGGTATCTCAGTGTGGTTTTGATTTGTATTTCCCTGATGATGAGCTATTTTGAGCATTTTTTCATGTGTCTGTGGGCCATCTGGATGTCTTCTTTGAAAAAGTATCTATTCATGTCTTCTGCCCATTTCTTCACTGGATTATTTGCTTTTAGGTGTTGAGTTTGGTAAGGTTTTTGTAGATTTTGAATACTAGCCCTTTATCCAATATGTCATTTGCAAATATCCACTCCCATTCCATCAATTGCCTTTTAGTTTTGTTGATTGTTTCCTTTGCCATGCAGAAGCTTTTTATATTGAGGAAGTCCCAATAGTTCATTTTTTGCTTTTATTTCCCTTGCCTTTGGAGACGTGTTGAGTAAGAAGTAGCTGAAACTTAGGTCAAAGTAGTTGTTGTCTGTTTTCTCCTCTTGGGTTTATATGGTTTTCTGTCTCACATTTAGGTATTTCATCCATTTTGAGTTTATTTTGTGTGTGGTATAAGAAAGTGGTCCAGTTTCATTCTTCTGCATGTTACTCTCCAGTTCTCCCAGCACCATTTGCTAAAGAGACTGTCTTTTTTCCATTGGATGCTCTTATTGCTTTCTCAAAGATTAGTTGATCATACATTTGTGGGTCCAATTCTGGGTTCTCTATTCTATTGCATTTGTCTATGTGTTGGTTTTTCTTCAAACACCATACTGTCTTGATGATTACAGCTTTGTAGTACAGGCTAAAGTCTAGGATTGTGATGCCTCCCACTTTGATTTTCTTTTTCAATATTACTTAGGCTATTTGGGGTCTTTTGTGGTTCTGCACAAATTTTAAGATTGTTTGTTCTAGCTCTGAGAAAAATGCTGGTGAAATTTTGATTGGAAAGGTGTGGAATGTGTAGATTTCCCTGGGTAGTACTGACATTTTAACAATATTTGTTCTTCCAATCTATGAGCATGGAATATTTTTCCATTTCCTTGTGTCTTCCTCAATTTCCTTCATAAGTTTTCTATAGTTTTAAGCATACAGATCATTTACATCTTTGGTTAGGTTTATTCCCAGGTATTTTATGGTTCTTGGTGAAGTTGTAAATGGGATCAATTTCTTGATTTCCTGTTGCTTTATTATTGGTGTATAGAAATGCAACCAATTTCTGTATAGTGATTTTATATCCTGTGACTTTGCTGAATTCATGTATCAATTCTAGCAGCTTTTTGGTGGAATCTTTCAGGTTTTCCATGTACGGTATTATGTCATCTGTGAAAAGTGAAAGTTTGATTTCTTTTTTGCCAGTTCAGGTGCCTTTTATTTCATTTTGTTTTCTGATTGCTGAAGCTAGGACTTCCAACACTATGTTAAACAACAGTAGTGACAGTGGACATCCCTGTGTGTTCCTGATCTCAGGGGTAAAGCTCTCAATTTTTCCCCATTGGGGATGATATTAGCTGTGGGATTTTCATATATGGCTTTTGTGATGTTAGGTATGTTCCTTCTATCCCAACTTTCTTGAGGGTTTTTATTAAGAAAGGATGCTGTATTTTGTCAAATGCCTTTTCTGCAACTATTCACAGGATCATATGGTTCTTATCTTTTCTTTTGTTAATGTGATATATCACATCAATTAATTTGTGAATATTGAACCAGTCCTGCAGCCCAGGAATGAATCCCACTTGATCATGGTAAATAATTCTTTTAATACACCTTTGAATTCGATTTGCTAATATCTTGTTGAGAACTTATGCATACATGTTTATCAGGGATATTGGCCTGCAATTCTCCTTTTTAGTGGGTTTTTGTCTGGTTTGGGAATCAAGGTAATGCCGGATTCATAGAATGAGTCCAAAAGCTTTCCATCCATTTTTATTTTTTGAAACAATGAAAAAACAATATCCTTGAATGATACATTGGACCAGAAGGATTTGACAGATATATTTAACCCATCCCCCGACCCAACTCCCATCTAGTAACCATCGGTTTGTTCTCTATAGTTAAGAATCTGGTTTCTTGTTTTGTCTCTCTCTTTTCCTTTTTCTTGTCTTGTTTCTTAAATTCTACATATGAGTGAAAGGATATGGCATTTATCTTTCTCTGACCGACATTTCACTTAGCATAATACTCTCTAGCTCCATCCATGTCTTTGCAAATGATTTCATTCTTTTTTATGGCTAATATTTCATTATATATATATATAATGTATATATATGTTATATATATGTATATAATGTAAATATATAATGTATATATATAGCGTCTTTATCCATTCATCAATCAATGGATGCTTGGGCTGTTTCCGTAATTCTGTTTTGTAGTTATATGTATTGGAAACATATTTTTGTTTTCTTTAGGTAAATACCTAGGAGGCTGATTGCTGGATTATACAGTAGTTCTACTTTCAACTTTTTGAGGAACCTCATAGTGTTTTCCAGAATGACTGTACCAGTCTGCATTCCCACCAAGAGTGCACAAGCATTCCTCTTTCTCTATAATCTTGTCAACAATTGTTGTTTCTAGTATTTTTGAGATTCTCACATGCATGAGGTGATATCTCATTGTAGTTTTGATTAACTGACCATATAATTATGGGCTCATTTCTAGGGTTTCTATTCTGTTCTATTGATCTATGTGCCTATTTTTGTGCCAGTATCAAACTGTTTTGATTACTATAGCTTTGTAACATAACTTGAAGTACAAAATTGTCATGCCTCCAGCTTTACATGTCTTTTTCAAGGTTGCTTGAAACTATTCATAGTCTTAGTCTATTCATAGTTGACTATTCGTAGTCTTTTGTGGTTACATAAAAATTTTAGAATTGTTTGTTCTAGTTCAATGAAAAATGCTGCGATATTTTGATAGGGATTGCATTAAATGTGCAGATCGATTTGGGTAGTATAGACGTTTTAACAGTATTTGTTCTTCCAATCCATGAGCATGGAATGTCTTTCCATATCTTTGTGTCATCTTCCATTTCTTTCTCTGGTGCTTTATAGTTTTTAGACTATAGATCTTTCACCTCTTTGGTTAAGTTTATTCCTTGGTATCTTATTATTTTTGGTACAGTTGTAAATGGGATTGTTTTCTTAATTTATCCTTCTGCTGCCTCAGTATTGAAGTATATAAATGCAACAGATTTCTGCACATCAATTTGATATCCTTTGACTTTACTGAATTTGTATATCAGTTCTAGCAATTTTTTTTTTTTTTTGGTGAAGCCTTTCAGCTTTTCTATATATAGTATTATATCATCTGCAAATAGTGAAAGTTTTACTTCTTCCTTACTAATTTAGATGACTTTTATTTCTTTATGTTGTATGATTGCTGTGGTTAGGACTTCCAATACTGTGTTGAATAGAAGTGGTGAGAATGGACGTCCTGTCTTTTTCTTGAGCACAGAGGAAAAGTTCTCAGTTTTTCCCGACTGAGGATATTAGCTGTGGGTTTTCATATATGGCCTTTAGTATGTTGAGGCATGTTCCCTCTAAACCTACTTTGTTGAGGATTTTTATCATGAACGAATGTTCTACTTTATCAAATGCTTTTTTTGCATCTAGTGAAATGATATGCAGCTCTTTGACTTCTCTTATTGATGTGATGTAGTACACTGATTGATTTGCAAATACTGAACCACGCTTGTAACCTAGGAATAAGTCCCACTTGATCGTGGTGAATGATTTTTTTAATGTATTGTTGGATTCAATTTGCATGTATTTTATTGAGAATTTTTGTCTCTATGTTCATTAGGGATACTGGGTTGTACTCTTTTTTTAGTGGTGTCTTTATCTGATTTTGGTATCAGGGAAATACTGGCCTCACACAGTGAATTTGGAATTTTCCCTTCCTTTTCTATTTTCTGGACTGGTTTGAGCAGAATAGGTATTAACTCTTCTTTAAGTGTTTGGTAGAGGCATGCCTAGGTGGCTTAGTCAGTTAAGTGTCCAACTTTAACGCAGGTCATGATTTCATGATTCATGAATTCAAGCCCCTCATTGGGTTCTCTGCTATCAGCACAGAGCCCACTTCAGAACCTCTGTGTCCTCTCTGCCCATCACCCTCCCACTCTCAAAAATAAATTAACATAAATAAATAAATAAATAAATAAATAAATAAATAAATAAATAAATGTAGAATGAGCCTGAGAAGCCATCTTGTCTTAGAATTTTCTTTGTTGGGAGTTTTCTAATTACTGATTCAATTTCTTTATGGTTATCAGTCTGTTTAAATTTTTCCATTTCTTCCTGTTTCAGTTTCGGTAGTTTATGTTTCTAGGAATTTATCCATTTCTTCCAGATAGTCCAATTTGTTGGCATGTAGTTTTTCATATTATCTTATAATTGCATGTATAACTGTAGTGTTAGTTATTTCTTCTCTCTCAGTTGTGATTTTATTCATTTGGTTCCTTTTCACTTTTCTTTTTGATAAGTCTGGCTAGAGATTTTTCAATTTTATTAATTTTCAAAGAACCAGCTCCTAGGTTCTTTGACCTGTCCTATTGTGTGTGTGTGTGTGTGTGTGTGTGTGTGTGTGTGTGTGTGTGTGTGGTTTTTGTTTGTTTTGTTGTTGTTATTTTTAAGTTTCTGTATCATTTATTTCTACTCTAAGCTTTATTATTTACTTCCTTCTACTGGCTTAGGTTTTTTTTGTTGTTGTTGTTGTTCTTATTCTTCTAGCTTCTTTAGGTGTAAGTTTAGGTTGTTTATTTGATATTTTTCTTGCTTCTTGAGATATGCTTGTATTGCTGTATACTTCCCTCTTGGGACCACTTTGGTTGCATCCCAAAGGTTTTGAACCATTGTGTTTTCATTGCCATTTGTTTCCATATATTTTTTATTTCTTCTTTGATTTCCTGGTTGATTCATTCATCGTTTAATAGCATGTTGTTTAACCTCCATGTTATTTGTGGCCTTTCCAGATTTTTTTTCTTGTGCTTAACTTCTAGTTTCATACTGTTGTGGTCAGCAAAGTTGCATGGTGTGACTTCACTCTTTTTGTAGTTGTTGAGGACTGTTTTGTGACCTAATATGTGATCTATTCTGGAGAATGTTCCATGTGCACTTGAAAAGGATGCTGTTTTAGGATGGGATGTTTTGAATATATCTGTTAGATACATCTGGCCCAGTATGTCATTCAAAGACATTGTCTCCTTGTTGTTTTCTGTTTAGATGATCACTTTCATTGATGTAAGTGGAATTTAAAGTCCCTTACTATTATTGTGTTATTATTAATTAGTTCCTTTATATTTGTTATTAATTGTTTTATATATTTTGGTTCTCCCTTGTTGGGTATGTACGTATTTACAATTGTTGTATCATGCTTGGTTGTCCCTTTATTATTATATACTGCCCTTCTTTGTCCCTTGCTATGGTCTTTGTTTTGAAGTCTAGCATCTGATATAAGTATTGCTACTCTGACTTTCTCTTGACATACATCCATCATTATTTTCTGTCTCCTTACTTTCATTCTTCCAGTGTCTTTAGGTCTAAAATGAGTCTCTTATATGATGCACATAACTGAGTCTTTTTTTTTTTTTTTGTCCTTTCTGACATCCTAGGTCGTTTGATTGGAGTATTTAGTCCATTTACATTCAAAGTAATTATTGATAGATGTGTATTTATTGCCATTTTATTATGTTTGGTAGTTATTTCTGGAGATTTCCTCTGATCCTTTCTTATGTTTCTCTCCTTCATATTTTGCTGATTTTCTTTAGTGATATAGATTTATTTCTCTTTTTCCTTTGCCTGTTTATTAGTGTTTTTTGATATATGGTTACCATTAGGTTTGTGTAACTTCTGAAAAGAGCAGTCTATATTAAGTTGACGGTCATTTAAGTATGAACTCATTATTCTCTCTTCCCCATGTTTTCGGTGTATGTTATTAAATCTTATGTTTTTTGTGCGTGTGTGAATTCTTGACTATTTTTTACAGAAATATTCATTTTTACTGCTTTGGTGTTTTCTACCTCAATACTATCACTTTTAGTCTCTCCTTTCCATTCGAAGAGTCTCCTTTAATATTTCTTGCAAGGCTGATTTAGTGGTCATGAACTCCCAAGTTTTTGTTTGCCTGTGAAACTCTATCTCTCCTTCCATTCTGAATGTTAGCTTTGCTGGGTAGAGTATTCTTGGCTGCAGATTTTCCTCATTCAGCACTTTGAATATATCATGCCAGATTTGCCTAGACTTTAAATGCCAACATTTGTAGGTGTAAAATGTGTCCAATGATAACTCTCCAATACCCTATTTTGACAACTAATAGGTCAATGTTCTTATTATAAATTCTTAAAATTTGAGTATTTAAACCAGAAATCTCTAAACTATAATATTAGTAATCTGTATTATATTTGACTTAGTTTTTTATTATATAATCCATGTCTTTTATCTTTTATATTATACACAATTCTTTCATGCATTGTGGGATTTGTTTCATTTGTTTGCTTTCTTTTTCGGTGGGATAATACATTTTTAGTTTTCCATATTGAATGGAAAATTCTTAATAGATTCTTCATAAAATGAATAAAAAATAAACACAAACATTACAATTAATCACAATGTCATTTTCCAAAGTAGGGTCCCAGGTTTTGATACAACCATAACCTCTAAGTACAGTACAGTATGTTGTTTCAGGTTGAAAGCAAAAGAAATTCAGGTGGGCACAAGCTATGTTATATGTACATACACTTATATGTATATATACACACACACACACACACATACACACAAGTTTTTCACCAGTGCTTTGCCTGAACATTTTTGGTGATTTTGGACAACACTTCTTTCATACTTTCATACCTTTGGATTTAGATTTCTTACCAGTAAATGATAGTGTAGGAACTGGTTAGTATTTTTCAGACCGAGGTCTCCATATCTAAGTATCTATGAGCCTTCCAGAAGAATGTACAAGCATTTTGTTTTCATAATTCTGATTATTGAACTGTACACACAAATTGTAGATCATTTAGATGAACACCTTATAACTGGGTGTGTTCATGAAGCCAAAACCTAAAGCAGAGGCTTTGAATTTCTCAGGAAGAGTTTCAAGATATAGTCTAAGGGTCTTTGTTATCTTTAAAGATATTCTTGATAGTCCACACGTGCTCAAAGGTGAGAAACATTTCTTAAATTTTCAGTATTTAATATTTATTTTAAAATAGAATATTCACCTGCTTTAAATGAGCTGCCAGCAGAAGGCAGCATACCACAAAAGAAAGACATATTGATTTTTTCCTATTATGTTTGGGTGTTCAGTTCCTTCAAGCATTTCAAAAGAAGCAAACCGATTTAGAAGACTGTTAGCCATGTGATAGCTATAGCAAAGCTGCAATAATGTTGTGAAAGAAACTGACAACCTCGTGAAAGTGTTTGCTGAAATTTCCAGCATAATGACGGTAATCTGAAATCCTTCCTGGCAGAGTGTGGGGAAGGGATGTCATAAGCACTGAAGGAAAACAAAAGCCAAAAAAAAAAAAAAAACAACCCCCCCCACAAAAAAAACCCCCACATATTTGTCACATCAGTGATACTGAAGCAAAGAATGTTAAGAGTTTCAAGGAAACACATTCCACAGGCTCACAAGTCCTTTCAGTAAGCCTTCAAAATAATGAAGCTTATGCAAAGATGAGATTATGAACAAATGGAGTGAACAATAATAAGAGTAATTGATCAAAAGGCAGAGTGCTTGCTGATCAGGTTTAGAATGAACATATTCCAAAAGGGAAGATGCTTTAGAAAATTTGGACTAAGCAGTTGGAATAACTCCTGACAAAAGGAAATGGGTGGCAGATAGTCTAATATCTATTGGGCTTCTAAACTTTGTTTATAGCTAAGATCATCTACCAACAAAAATGATAGGTTCAAAACCTGTCTTCATTAACAAATCATTTAAGATCCAAAAATTTGGACATAGAATGTTAAAACCGCTGTCCAAATGGCAGCTCTGCCTTAGTTTGAAGCTAAGTTCTCTTTTTCTGTAAATCAATGGACAGATACCAGGTTAAAGATAGCTGCCCTGACCTTCTGCTGATTGTGGACCCCTGATAAGAAATACAATTGCTGAGTATTCTGTTTTGCTTACTGTTTGCTGTAAACATTGTAAAACTTTTTCTGAGTCTAGTCTGACATGTATTAGTTTAAGTATCTGGCATTTCTCACTTCAGTAACCTTGCTTCCCTCACATTCTTCCCCTTTCACCTTTCGGACATTCATTAGCTTGAGCGGACATTTACTAGCTTGAGAACCTTGCTTCCCTCACATTCTTCCCCTTCCCCTTTTCTGATATGTATTAGGATAAATAACTGACTTTTTCACATAACGGACAGAAACTTCCCACCAAAGAGCAAACAAAGAAACTCCAATCAGAGGGCAGCATATGTTCGTACTTCAAATATCGACCAATCAGTCACCCTATAACCTGAAACCTTCCTATACTATTTGTCTCTGTCTATAAAAACGCTGTACCAACCATGTTCGAGGCCTTTTTGCATACTGGCAGCAGTATGCGAAAGGACCTGGATCGATCCTGAAATAAAACGACCCTTGCCACTTGAAAAAAAAAAAAAAAAAAGATCCAAAAATTTGTTAAGGTCACTAAATAGGGAAGTAATGAAAAATTGTCAAATACAGTATTTCTTAAGAGTGAATATAGTTAGCTAACACATTATTTAATTTCTATATTGATATTACTTTCCTGATTTGATTATTTGAATTTTATTTGATTTAGTCTGATAGTTCGAGTATAACACAATCATGAGTCTGTTACCAAAATACTTAATGGTTAAAATTTTTCATTAAAAATTATAATATTAAAATTCATAACTGACTAAAAATTTTATTATAAAACATATCACATCCTAAAATTAACTCCTTTCTTATTCACATATACGTTTTATTTTGGTAAATAGAATAGAGGAATCAATTTTGAAATTATGACTTTAATTTTGAAAAGCAAGGTATACTTCTTTATAAAGAGAATTATTTTTAATTGTAAAGAAGACTCTTTATGTCCCCATAGATTCATACCTGATAAAATACATCAAAATAAAAACAGAAACCAAGATAAAAAGAAAACTATGCATCTAAGTTGGATCTGCCCCTTCCTTTCTTACCAACAGTGAAAAAACAACCAGCTTGAACAACTATGTAGGAAAGATGCAACTAACCTGGAGGCCAAAGACAAACAACAGAACAGGCCATATTTTATTATGATGTTAACAGAAATAAAAGAGAGAGCAAACATGTCTCTCCCTGCTTTTATAGTATACAGGATTAAAAGCAACAGCTGGCTTAGCCTTCCCAAAGCCATCTATCATGATCAAAATTGCCTAACACTGACTTACAGGGAACACTGTTTCATCAGTTGAACTGAGCATATGGGGGAAGGGGCCTATTCATTTCTGTTCTGGGACTTCTAGATGATTGAGTCCTGCTAAACCTCCAGCACAGCCTCTCATATATTCCCTCAGCTCCAAACAAAGTCTCAACACCTCACTAATTTGTGTAAGAGTCTCCTGATTTTGCCATATCCATATGCCACCTATAGTATTAATTCTCTTAAATTTTTTAGTAGTTAACTATTGTAAATTAAATACATTTATTCTTACAAAGTAAAACTTCATATTGTATCATCGAAGCAGGACACCAGTGTCACCTGTCATGAATATAAAATGAACACAGAATTCTTGATAAATACATGCTGAGTTCCACTGCCTATCAGTGTTCTTAACCTGAGACTACATAACCCCCTTTTAAAAAAGAGGAATAGCATGTGTTAAAAAATATCAAAAACTCAAGATAACCTAAATTAGCCTTTCTTAAAAGATAATTAAGAAGGAGATAAATATTTTTCTCAGGAGGTGAGTGAATATCACAGTATCTCCTACAGTCATCTGGGGTCTTACCATCAGTAAGAGGACCACTTTCTGAAAATGCAGGGTATAGCAAGACCAAGATTGATGATAATTCAGGTTCTTAACTTCATACCAAAAGATGTGAACTTCTTATTAAGTTTTTATATGACTCGGCTTAGTCTGTCAGGTCTCTCCAAGTTGAGGGGGAGTTTTTTCAGTACTTCCAAGAGGCCTGACAAGTTTGGTCCTCCAAAGACTCTGCTCTGCATCTATCCTTGTCATTTCTTTCTCCCGAGATACTATTCTCTCACCATGTTAGCTCCAAGTCAGTTGGTTGTTAGCACACACTAGGTATTATATGAGACTCAGAGCAACTAAGGGCTATAAAATAAATGCAATTAAGATTTGGCAGAAATATGAAGTTTGAAATTTGCTGTTTCCACATTTACTTCCTAGCAGTGCCAGGGTGAAGTCAGAGTTGTGATTTTGTTTGTTTGTTTGCTTTGAAATTTATTTATTCTTGGCAGAGAGAGTGCATGCGTGAGCTGGTGAGGGGCAGAGAGGAAGGGAGAGAGAATTCAAACATGCTCCACACTCTGCGCAGAGCCCAACACGGGACTCAAACTCACAAACCAGGAGATCACAATCTGAGCAGAAATCAAGAGTCAGACGCTTAACTGACTGAGCCACCCTGGTACCTCATGATTTTGTTTTCTCTTCAGTTTTATTATGTATTGAATGTTTAAAATCCATTCTTTGCCTCCAAAGTCTGTCACTGATCAACCTATATCTCCATTTCTAGGAACAAATGATAAAACTTGACAAAATCAATGATACCAAATCATATCAGGCCTTTGGTCAATTAACATCACTTGGCTGAACATAATCCATTTAAATCTCTGAGATTCAACTCAAAAGGATATTCTCTTCCTTTCGTTCTCTGATAAGAACTTTACTTCCTTAACTTTACTGACAATTAATTTTATCCTCTCTTTTATTACTAGTAGTTCACCTACTTTTCATTTCTGTACTCCTGTCCTGTGACTATCATAGTATTTTATACTTAAAAACCAAAGAAATCTTTCCTGAATCAGTACGGGGAAGGAATAACTGGAAAGTAATTATACTCACGTAGTCTCTCTTTTCACAAATAATGTGTTGGTTTTGTAAAAAGGATATCTATCATTTCTTGCATAACAATTTATTGAATCTCTAAAAAATGAACTTTGAAATAAAATATTTAGGAGGTTAACTTTGTATTTTAAAATCCAACATGTAGAATTTTGACGTGCATGAGTGTTCAGTATACAAAGGTACTCCGTTCTTCCCCAAGAATGGAGAAAGTCATACTTTTATCCTTATTTCATTTAATAGAAATGTATATCAGCCCTCAGAGAATTTATTTCACCAAGTATTTATTTTTTATAAATTAAAACTACCACAACTATGTCACATAATAGCCACCTATATTCAGATGTAGAAACTAAAGCTTTTAGAGTTGTTTCATAAAAACCAGACTAACACTCTTTTAAAATGTTTATTTTTATTGACCCAGCTTTAACTTGTTACTGAATAAGATATGAATCAAAGTTAACCATTCTCCATATTTTTATTATTGTAAAAACGTGTCTAAAATGGTGAATTATTTTCTCACTGGAATTTTAATCAGTTACACATGTTCTATTTTGTAAATTATCCAGCAAATAATTAATCTGCCCTTATGTGTTAGGCACGTCAAGCATATAATGATTAATCAGCTTTTGTCCATTCTGTTTAGTTGGGGCTCTTTGGTTTCAAGTAAAAGAAACACATTACAGCCAGCTACATGATAGAGCAGTGAGTGGAGAAGGAATGTGAGAGTGAAATTATTAAAACATAAAGAACAGATCCTAGAGAGCTAAGGGCAGGACCACACAGAGCAAAAGCCCAAGGGAATAGAGGGTAACAACCACCTAGAACCCCAGATTCTTGATCTCTGACTGGGGTATTCCTTTTATTTGCTTCAGTCTTCTGATTTAAAATTGAATAAATGGGGCACCTGGGTAGCTCAGTTGTTAAGGATCTGATTTCAGCTCGGGTCATGATCTCAGGGTTTGTGAGTTTCAGTCCCACACTGGGTGAGGTCAAGTCCGGTTTTGGGTGAGCTCGAGCCCTGCTTTGGGTAATCTTGAGCCCCATTTCAGGTGAGCACAAGCACCACTTTGGGTGAGCCCTGCTTCTCTCTCTCTCTGCCCTTCCTGGAATTCTCTCTCTCTTTTTCTCTCTCTCTCCCTCACTCACTTACACCCTCTTTCTCTTTCTCTCAAAAAAAATAAATAAATAAATAAATTGAATAAATGATTCAATCATACCCCTCACTCCATAGAAAACCTTGACATATACTGACTTCTGCCCTTGTTGCTGCTCATATTCTCAGTTACCCAAATGTTTTAAAGACGAGTCTGATTATTGGGTGTAATTTTCTAACCAGGCCATTTGAGCCACAGGTCAAATCAGGTGCTGCCACCACGAGACCGAAAACTCAGCATGGCCTGGCAGTAAGAGGGTTCTCCTAAGTGTGAGCAGACTTTCTCATACATTTCCCTCCAAATGTTTATGATTTCGTTAGGGAGATAACCGTATTATCCAAACCAATCTTTGCATATTCAAAGGTAAAACATACTTTTATCCATGAGTTTCTTTAAATAATATATTGACATAATAATAAAATTTTTCTACGTCATGTTCCAAGTAAAAATCTTAGCATGTTACAGACATCTATTTTCTATCTATTTTCTGAGATATTTTTTCAACACCGTATTTAAAAAAGTTTTAAACTATTTTCTGAAATGCCTGGGTGACTCAGTTAGTTAAGCGTCTGACCCTAGATTTTGGCTCCGGTCATGATCTCACAGGTTCATAAGTTAGGGCCCCACATCAGGCTCTGTGCTGACAATGAGGAGCCCGCTGGGGATTCTCTCTTCTTTTCTGTCTTCCCCTCCCCGCTCTCAAAAGAAATAAACCTAAAACTATTTTCTAACATTTTATTTCAGTTCTATGTATCTATCTTCAGAATACGCTAATGCTAATATTTGTCTTTTGGTTTTGCTCTAGTCAAGACTGGGAGAAAAACCACATTTTTTATTCTTGCTAAACAAAACCAGAAATAAACCATACTATTTATATCTTGGAGAAGTATTTGTACCATAAAAATCATTCATCACTAAAAATTTTTGAAAAATTCCATGCAGTTTATTTTTCAAGTTGTTTCCTTTTACCATTAATTCCTCTTTTATTGTTCCTTACACATCGTCTATTTGATACTATTAGTTTTGCTCTTTTATATTTTTAAGTAGTTTTCCATTTCCAGTTGGAAATAAAAATTTGTATTATTTAAATATTTTGACTAATGGATGATCTTTCTCTAGTTCTTACTTTATTTAATGACACATCATACCTGTCTTTCATTACTTAGGCTGATAATTTGAGTATCTGGAAATTCAAATAACTGATTTCATATAGCTTTCAATTTTGTTCACTTCTGCTCTTTTCAATATTTCCTCTTCTGAGTTCCTTTTTGGCTCTGTAGGTAGAGACTTAATGGCAGTAGCTGCATTTTGTTTGTTTTACAAATATAGATATTTAGGTCAATACATTACCCTTAAGGAACATCTAGTGATAAGGTGTCCCTTGTGTGAAAGGTTATGCTTTTCTTTTCAGTTTCTTGTCCTTTCTTTTCCAACCCTTAGT
Source organism: Paguma larvata (assembly GCA_030068075.1). NCBI lineage: Eukaryota > Metazoa > Chordata > Mammalia > Carnivora > Viverridae > Paguma > Paguma larvata. The sequence continues at coordinate 44,797,999 of CM057824.1, forward strand.
ATAAACATTTTCAAACATACCAAAAAGTTGAAAGAATTTCACAGTGAGTACTCAGATACCTACCACCTAGGGTTAACAATAAACATCTCATTATTCCCAATTCATTAACTCTATTCATCTACTCATTCTCTATCTATCCATCAACCCAAGTTGTTCTTTCATGCTTTTCAAAATTGCAGACATCAGTACTTTCCATCCCTAAACATTTTAGTATGCACTTCACTAACCTAAATAATAGTTATTGGTTTTGCTTTCTTTGAGGCAAAATTTATACATATTGAAATGCACAAATCTTTGTCGAGGACCAACAAACATGTACCTGGGTGAATCCTATTCTTATGGAGATATAAAACATTACTATCACTCCCCAAAAGTTCTCTCATGTTCCTTCTCCAGCAAATCTCAGCCCCACCGCCACAGAAGCAAATTTGCTCTGAGTTTTTGTCACAATTGGTTTGTATTTGTTGTTGTAAGAAATCTTTTAATATGCTTCAGTTTTTAGATTTTTATGAATGAAAAGAAACTTATTTTGCTTTATTCCTGTCAAACTATTTTCCTCTGTTAATCCACTTAGTTTATTAATTGATCAGAATAAATTTATAATCTGTTATTTACCTAAGTTTCAATATTGTAGAAGTAGAGTGCTAAACAAGCTGATGATTAGATTTCTGCTTTTCTTTTAATTTAGTTATCTCACTGTAGAGTTGATTTCTATAATATTTGAAGTGAATGAAATTGATACAGTATCAATCAAATTGTAAAGTTATAATTTTACCATTTTCACTATTTTTATAAACTCCACACAAAAACCATTATATCATTCAACCTATTTCTTATTAGTTCTCAATTTAACTTCCTATGCTGAGTAATTATATAATTACAGAATTTTAAGCCTATCTGCAAAATAACTTGTGTATCCTTTGGTTTCTGATGTGTCTTCAGGGATTTTAAAAATAATTTTATTTAACTATTTTATAAGTTAATCAATTTATATTACAAATTTGTATTATTCTTTATTATCCTGAAAATTTGGCTTTGACATATGCTTTTTAATATTAAATTTTACCTTTCTGAGATGAAATTTATGTATTTGGACAATATACTGTACAATATGATAGATACTGAATGGAAACTTAACAAAAGTTATGATCTAATTTTGTAGGGATGATGAAAAAAGATAATTGTATTTAATTATAGGTAAGATTGTATATGCTTATCTTTCAAAAGAATGCCAAAGATAATACCTTAACTTGAGAAATCAAGAAATATCTATATAAACATCAAATTTGGTATTAAAGAAATAAAATTCCAGTGTCTTCTCAACTATAAATGGTATAAACTTATTTAAAGTACTTGTAAAATATATTTTGAAATAGTATTTCTGTCCAAAATTTTGTGGGCTATGGCCAGGGGCAGTGGGCAGCTAATGTGTAAGATAATGATCTTAGATATCAAAAGTTTCTATTTCCATATAATTATCAATTGTCACAAACTCAGCTTTTTTGAGATACTATTTTATGGTTGTATTTAAATGTATGTATTAGTGGTGCTAACATATGGTGGAAATTTAGTCGCAGAAGATATTATCTCCAGCTGATGTTACAAAGTAAGTCAGATTTGGCTTGTAACTTGAAAAATAGGTAGAATTTTGACAAGTGGTATTGGAGGGAGCATTCCAAGAGGAGGAGTGTCGTGAATTGAAGAATAAAAGAGTGAGCCATCCAGTGTGTAGTGTGCAAAAGAGTAACTCAGTAGACTAGAAGGTGAGTAGGCTGTGTCGGCTAAACTTCCTGAATTGGAAATTAGAGGTTTAGACACTTCCATATAGTAGGTAGCTGCCGAACGTCTTTGAGTATGGGAGTATTTTGATAAAAAGTGCCAAAAAATAGGGGAAGTATCCTGTGGCTCTTCACTACTTCCTCCAGGCCATTCTCCCTCTCTCTTCTTTAAATCCCCAGCATTGAAACCCCTGCCTCCAAACTACAGTCACCCACCATCCTTCCTTATTGCTGTCATATATAGACTTCTGAGTCACCACCCACTTTTCCTTGCAGATTTCATCTTGTGGATTACTAATAATTCTATCCATACATTCCATTCAGAATATCCCTCTCTCTCTGAATTAATTCCCTTTACATCTTTGCTCTCCCAGATTAGATTCCATGGTGTATCAATTTAGTCCTTCCATTATAGGTACTCTAAATTGCTTGCCTCTCCCTCTCAGTCGAACACTTACCTGGCACGACCTTAACTATAGTTAAATTCAGCTTTGCCTGGACACTCACAGCCAAACGAGCCTGGAGAAGAGCAGACAATTATGGGGATTCTTAGCAACTAAAACCAAGCAGACCTTGAAACTACCCAGAAATCCCACACTTTTCCCTACTGCATTGGCATTGGCTGTACATGAACACCTACTTCACACCTTCTCTTTTCTTCTCTGACCTCTGACATACATGTCTCCTCGCTATCAACCATCTATTTCACTGAAGCAAATGAAAGAGGACTTCCTTGTCTACCACTGCATCTATATTATTTACAAACATTCTGCCTTCCACTTTGTAACTGCGTTCTTACATAAAACTGAGCCTTCTACAGATACCATCTTCTCTTGATTAACAAAGCCAATACTCCACTGCACAATAAACCTTTCTCACTCTATTAATTTTCCTCCCCCGTATTCAAATATTATTAGTTCTTCCATTAAAAGAAAGAAAGAAGGAAAGAAAGAAAGAGGGAAAGAAAGAAAAAGAAGGAGAGAAAGAAGGAAGGAAAGGAAGAAAAAGAAAGGAAGGAAGGAAGTTAGAAAAAAAGAAAGGAAGGAAAGAAGAAAGGAAGGAAGGAAGGAAGGAACCTTCAGAAGACCACATTGTCCTTCAGCTACACCACATTCTCTCTTTTTCTTTAAAAGAAATTCTCAAAACTATTAATACTAGGCTCCAATTATTCTCCATTTGTTCTCTCTTATATCCACTGCAATCTGTGTTTTAACCCACAAGTCTACCAAAACACTCTTGACTGTGTCACCAATGGCTCCACACTGCTAAATGTAGCAGTGAATTCTCAGTCAACGATATCTTACTTGTCTTATCCATAGAAATTGTAGCAGTGAATGACCTCCTAATTTTGGAATGTGGAACTTAACACTCAGTCTTACTATTCTGGATTTCTCAATCTCCTTTTCTAGTCATTTCTCCACTCTTCAACTTTCAAGTGTTGGCACACTTCAGCATTCAATCCACAATCTCTCCTTAGATGATCTTTTATTCCCCCTCGCCTTATTGAGACATAATTGACATACAACATTGTGTAAGTTTAAGGTGTGAAACATAATGATTTGATATATGTATATGTTGCAAAATGATTACCACAATCAGGTTTGTTGACATGTCTATCACCTCATATACTTTCAATTTTTTTGTGTGTGATGAGGATTTTTAAATGTACTCTCAGCAACTTCAAATATGCAGTACAGTATTGTCAACTAGAGTCAGCATACAGTATATGACATCTCCAGAATTGATTCCTCTTCTAAATGGAAGTTCAAATGCTTTGGCCACTTGAACCCATTTCCCATATCCAACACCCCTGCTAAACATCAATCTGTTCTTTATTTCTATGAGTTCAGTTTTCTCAGATTCCACATGTAAGTGATATCATACAGCATTTGTCTTTCTCTGCCTGACTTATTTCACTTACCATAATGCCCTCGGGATTCATCCATGTTGTTGTGAATGGTAGGATTTCCTTCTTCTTTTATGGCTGAATTATCTATCTATGTGTAAACACATATACTTATATCCCATTTTCTTTATTTATCTGTCTTTGAACACTTAGGTTGTTTCCATTATCTTGACTATTGTAAATAATGCTGCAATAAACATGGAAGTGCAGATAACCCTTTAAGAGAGTGATTTCATTTCCTTTGTATATATATCCAGAAGTAGAATTGCTGGGTCACATGGTAGTTCACTTAGATGATCTTTTAAGTTGGCTTTAGTTATCATCTATGTTCCAGTGACTTCGGAATTATATCTCCCACTTATTTCTATATTCCAACCTATTTCTCTCTCCTGAACCCCAGAAACATATGTACAATTGGCAGTTTGATATATCTAGTAGGCAATCAAATATAACAATATCAAAAACAGCTGCTCCTGGAGTCCTCCAAACTATGTAGAATTCTTCCTTCCTTAGGCAAAAAATCTTGCATTAATGTTTTCTTCCACTTTCACTTACATCTCATGTCTATTTCATCAGCAAATACAATTGACCCCACTTTCAAAATGATCCCAATAATCCCCAAAATATTTCTTATAATTGCTACCACTATTGATCTGGTAGAAGCCATCATCATCCTCTTTGCAATAATTCTTTGATAAACTGCTATACTTTGGGAAGTGATTTAAAAATTGGTATTTTTTAAAACAAATTTGTAATTTAGTATGATTAGCCACTATAAAACAAGACCAACAGAATCAAGTTTGTTTTTAATTAAGGAATTAAGTAGGATATTTACCAAATATTTTAAATATGCTGTTTTCCTTCAACACAGAGATGAAAGTCCAGCACAAAAGTTACTTAGAATGTTGTTATAGTTGATACAAAAATGTTTGGGGCAAAGTTTCCTTTTCTTTTTTTTTAGAATCAATAAATAAAAATGTGGAATGCTCTAAAATCCATATTTGCTGGCATATACCATACATCCCTTAATATCCCAATGAATATATCCAAGAGTTTAATTCTAAAACTGAGAAGAACAAAGGATAATATTTTTTTAAATATAAAAAAGGAAAATAAGGATAAGATTCAGGCCATGTAATAGTGCTTCCCTTTAATTCATGTAACATTTATTAAACTCTAAGTATGTGCCCTTCCTATGAGAAGTACTCTAGAACCTTAACAATGAAACAATAAACAGGGTATACTTATACATCAGAATATGTTATGTGCCCTAACAAAATTATAGAACAGACAAACAAATAAACAAATAAACAAAAAAATGGCTATGGAAGGCTAAGTTTTGAATTGATTAAAAGGAAGGAGGGTAAAAGAGCACAGTACAACATAGTGGCCAATAAAGCAAATTCCTTTTTTTGTAGAAAATAAGTGACAGAAATCATAAAACAGAGTCCTATAATGTTGAATGGAAACCATTTGGTACATTTACTCCCAACTCTCTGTAAGTATACTGCTGTAAAAGGAATCAGAAGGTGAGACACTGGAAAATGCCTTATAGATTTCTATATGAATCTGACCAAGAATCAACATCAAATAAATTACAGCTTGGCCATTAATGTCATAAGAACAAATGTACAATAATTTTATGCTCATTATTCAAGTTAAGTTAGCAATTTACACTCTACCCTACCCACACACTCAAATACACAAACATATACCTGAAGACATTGGGGAACACAATTGTCAAGAACAAATATTTGTAAAGAATAAAGACTGTTCTATTCTAAATATTGAGGAAAATATTGCAGTGATTAATCAAATCTAAAATAGGACCTATGATGGTTTAAGAAAAAAATAAAGTAGTAGAATGAAACTAAAATTATAGAAGGAAAAATAGATACAATTCTCTGCTCCTACACACATTTTTTTTTAATTTGAGAAAGAGTAATGAATTGTGCCTCTTTATTTTATTTCTTGGTAGTGGCACTCATAAATTTGCTTAAGTAAGACTAGATGTATTTAAACTTGTCCTTTCGAGATCATATAATGCAGAGGTGCAGGCACTGAATTGAGCCAGACATTCTGGGTACCAAGGATGGCAAGGAATCCTGGCTGGAAAAGGGAATGGAGTCAGAAAATAATTCAGACATAAGAAGTGAATAGTCATTATTTCTTCACTCTCCAGTTAGCTGCCTTGTTGTTGATTACGGCAAGAATTAATAAGTAAATTGCCCATTAAAGGATTAAAATTTGACATAAAATAACCGCAGCAACTCGAAGGTTCCCTGACTCTCCTGGTTACAAATATTCTAATTTCCTATGAGACTAGGCAAGGAATTGCTCCAGTGTCAGAGTGCCAATGCTAAAAACCCAGTTCTGTCTCTTTACTGTGTAGGTCACTCTGAGTAAGTTACTTAATGGCTCTAAGTCTCTGTTTCTTCATCTATAAAATATGGGTACTATGTTAAATTTGTACTTTTTCTGAAAATGAACTAAAATTATATATATAAAGTTCCATCTAGCAAGTGATTGGTACTTATATCATAAAATAAATCAGCCTTTAAGAATAGATTGGGTATGTGGAGATAAGGAGGAAAAGTCAATAATATCTCCTATCTTTTTTGATTGGATAACTAAATGGATGGTGATGCCATTTATGAAGACAGGGATACAAAGAAGACAAATATGCTGCAGATAAGGGTTGAGGAAGGGCGTGGAGAAGGGAAAGACAATTCTAGTTTTAGGCATATTGCGATTAAGGTTTAGAAGAGGTACCTTTCACTGCTTTCCATCTATATCCTTTTCTAAGGAAAACTACATTCAGTGTGTACTATCTGCCTTTTCCTTATTCAAGAGCCATAGACCTAGCTGAAAAAGGTGGGCTTGGAAAGTTAGACCCCTCATTCAAAAATTGGGGATGAGGTCATTGTCAAAGGAAGTTATGCTGAAGGAATATGCAGTCTTAGTGGCTACCATGGCCTTTTGCAACCATATAGAAAGAAAAGATGATGGATCAATTAGAGAGAGAGAATAGATAGACAGACATATACAGATAAATAGAGAGAAAAAGAGACTAGCTTTGATCCATTAAATTACTGACTTTTAAAATTCCAGGTTCCTGCGGGGACTTAACTATACCTGTATCTATATTCAGGTGATTGTGATTACCTCCTTAAAATAAGCCTGCTTTGCAACAAGATATGTCCTGACTACAGTACTCTGGGGAAAACCACCTATCTAGTTGATGTTTTCTGTAGTCCCAAAGGGCTCCAATGTCATTTCCACATATGCTCGATAAAAAAAAAAAATCATAGATTCTATTTTAAAAACAGATTAAGGTGATGATATTACAGAGAAGTTCATATTATGATCATGTACTTTGAACTCAAATATATATATTCCTCAATTTAGAGTTGGCCTGACATGAAGGGCTATGTTTACTTCATGGACTACAAAACTTTTATGCCACTTAATCTACTCCTCCTCCTAGAAACCCAAGAAAATGCATCGCTAAGCAGATAGTTTTGCTGCCAGCCCTTCTAACACAATGTCACATAAAGTTTAATAGAGAAACACATCAAAGGACATAAAATGCAATGTGCTAAGAAACGAAGAGTCACATAATATCACATTTTTCTAAATCCCATATTTAGTATTCCACATGTCAGTGAGTCTTCAAGGAAAGGCAGGAGAGATGAAGCCTTCCATTAAGAGTCTAGCTACATCCTCACTCTTATACCTTTGTTGTTCCTGGGTGGTAACTGATCGTTTCAAATACATTGTTAAGTCATTTTTAAAGGCAGGGGCTTTATGTGATTCACTCTCTTTACCTCAAGACAAATGACATAATACCTAACCATAACAGGGATAATTTAAATGTATCATTAACTTAATTATTACCAAATCTATATAAAAGGTGGCACTTAGGGAAGGTTGTGAGGAATATGTTGCAATTTAGTATAGAAAAATTATTCTGATTTTTAAGCTACACTTATTCCTAAAGATTTTGCCAGTCAAACTATAAATAGTCTACAATGCATGTCCTTGGTTCACCTGTCCAGGCAAGCCACGGAACTCAGTTTGAGAGGGTAATTGGAGACCCAGAATTCATGACCTTGAAAAGACAGTATCACTGTGTCGTGAGCTATGGGAAATTTAAAAATATAAGAGGTCATGGAACCAGCTCTCGTAGGACATGGAGACACACAACTATGAAACATAGGAAAACAAGCTTTGTTAAAGAAGATAAAGAAAGAACATAAAAATGAAAGTGACTAAATGATCTTTGAAACCATCATGTAAAATTTTAACTCTTGATGAATAATATTACTATGTGAGTGCTAGTACTGAGAAAATCTCACTAGGATATTCTACTTGTACCAACAAAATGTTGCCCATTTAAAATTATAGTTGTCAATGGGTCTTAATCATGGACATTATCAAGAGTTGCAGTTTTAAGTCTATAAACATTGTATCTAAAGGACTTTTAAATATCAGAGGAAAAGTACAAGTCAAAAAAGAAACACTATAATTAAGTGCATTCTGTTTAGTACAATTAACTGCAATCTAGAATTTGAAAAGCTGCCTCACGTAAGGCTTGACCTCTGGAATGTGGAACTATGTTACGGCCTCTGGATATAGATTTGTAGACATTGTTTTAGAGACATGCTAATTAGCTAGTTTGAATTATCTTGCCAAATTATTATAAATCTGAAATTTCCTGTTTTACACCTAAATATGACCTAGTGTCATGTTTGTAAAGAAAAAGGCCATTGAGAGGTGGCATGGGCATGTGATTCATGTTCTTACCACCTGTCATCACATGACTGTCCTGAGCCGTCATGAAGGCAAGGAGAACTCATCAATTGGGATTAGAAAATCCCTAGCATTTGTCCCCTTTGTCTACAACAGAGGACCCAGGATGTGGAACTGCTCTCTTCTGGGAACATTTTTGGAATTAAGCATGGGTTTGTTTCTCCCTTCAAGATGAAGAGTGCCAATTCTTCACAATAGAGTACTCATATCTCTTGGCCCAGATAGGGCCACTGATCTGACTCCCTAGATCATGCCAGTTTAGGTTTCTGGGTATACAGGGACAGAGAAATATTTTTAGGGCCATTTCTTTATCTTTTAGACAATAATTTTTGTAAGGACAACAATACAGAATATCTTTTTTCTAGTTCACTGTATCAACTCTATATGGAAGTTATAAAGCATTTATTGCCAAAACTCAGACAACTCATTTTATATGTCCTTTTTTTCTTTTTGATACTTGCATGGTTTGAAATGAGGTACATTAAATTGGCAGAAACTTAAAAACAAAACCATATAAATTATAGTCAGTCCAATAAATGCTATCCAGAGAATATGTCATCTGCTGTTATGATTCCATCTAATGCAGTATGTAACTTTAAACTAAATTAAGACAGGTGCAAATCTAGATGCACATAATTTTCCTTTGGGGACTGTGTGGCAATTATTTATGTGATGATGGAAATAATACTCAAATTTTATAATTCAGACAAGCTACACAATCTCAAGTCATTTATCATTTAGCTCCCTAAAAGCAATAATAAGACGTTGAAACAGAATCATTATCAGTTCAAACTTAATGATCCTAACCGTGAACCGTGTTTTCTCATTGTACAGCTATTTTGTTATTATATGTTTAACTGATAAAAGTCTGAAGGAAACCAAGAATAAACTAAATTGACACCTAACATTTGTCTTATATAGCTTTTTCTCTTTTTAGGCCTAAATAGACATATTAAGTGGTTCTGTATTAAGAATTTTTTAAAACAGTTTTTCAATGTTTCTTTATTTATTTTGAAAGAGAGACAGAGACAGAGACAGAGGGGGAAGGGCAGGGCATCTTCCATGGCTTGTGAGTGGATGCCTGCCAAGAAAGGGAGGATTTCTACATACTCCTGGAATGTACCGTAGAGTGCTTTATATCACTATTATTTGTAACTTCCTGTGGGACAGTAGCTGTGTGTGCTCCCCAAAGAACTGAGGAATTTACAAGTGGTCATTTTGAAAAGCATTTGTTTAACTATCAGCCATTTCCAAGAAATAATTATTTCATGATTCCATGGAGGATAGGAGACAAAGATGAGGAAGAAAATGTCACAGTATTGTTTTTGTTTCAAATGAGGTATTCTCCTAAAATTATGGCCGAGGAACCCTGGAAGTCACACTTGTGTCCCCTAATGTACCCAGCACAGGTTCTGTCACAAGGTGGTGTTTAAAACACACACTGGCTGGAAAAGTAATCTTGGACTATATATGTGTATGTACTTGTATATAGTCATATATACATATGTATATGTATAATTATAAATAATTGTATAATAAATATTATAATATTCGCTATACACAATTGCCATATGTATCTATTATATATATATATATATGTGTGTGTGTGTGTGTGTGTGTATATATATATATATATATATATATATATATATATTCAAGTACCAGTTAGTGGTGGTGGCAAATGGAAAGATTTATGCAGTGGCATGCTAACAAATGTTTAACAACTGTCTCTTTGAAAAGTGGATGTTGAGGGGAGGATGGTGCTGACTTAAAGGCTTTGCCAATTTTCATGGTGAAATATTCCCACTATGCCCAGTTCAAACTACTACCCTAACCTCAACTAGTTCAAAACCTTGTTGAAAAATTAACAATAGGGTCTTAGCAGCTGGTTTGAGTGGGATCCAGCACACCATTGGCTATATGTATGTATCGGCATGTATATGTAAGTGGAATGAAAAGGCATTTCTTTGTGTGACAGTATTTTCTGAATCTCAGAGGAAGTGGCTTTTTTGTGTCACATTACTCTAGACATTCTCATTCTAAATCATCATTGGCTTCCTGTGACCTGTGTCACAATATATGAAATCGAATTATAATTGTATCAACTATAGACAGTTATTAGTGTTCTTAAGTAGTCGTATACAGTATATAGGGCACAATTAACCTTTAGGCAAGAGAACATATATTTTTTTTAATTTTAACTGAAAAAAATAAAATAAAAATTTTTACTGGCATACATTTATAGCATACATACATATTTGGTTCTGAAATTTCTGTGATATGTGGACAGTGGAAAAATTTAATATTTCATTACATGAAAGAAACTACTATTGTAGTGACACAAGAAGTTTTATTATTTGAAATAGAACTACTATTCTCATTTCTTCTTAGCATTATCTTCAAAAACTCACGTTCTAACACACATTTCTATTTTCCTTTCAAACAACCTTTGCCAAGAATGGCCTTTGTGATTACAAGTGAAAAAAATAAAGAGAAAAATCAGTTTATTATATGCGAATTTTCTAACGTCCAGAATAATTCTCATGCTATACTTGGCACATCTTTGAAACTTTTTGAAGGACTTTTTAGACAGATTTAAAACATGACGTGAGGGGCTAAAAATTACTCAATCTGACCATTGAAGTTCTTGCAAATAATTGAAGGCATTTCAGTTATCATTTATATTCTAGCTAATTTTGATTAAGAACATTTACAGAGGTCAATCAAGGCAATATGCTTTTAGTGCTAAAGCAGCCATTATACATTACCGTAATATGGAAATATAGTAACATATATATTAAGAGTATGACTTATTTCTGTTATCTTGAGGAAAAATTATCAGTTTATGTTGTTCAATTCAAATTACTGTGTTAGGGGGGCCCTGCTTCCACGAAGATGGACCAGATACAGTTTTTCCTATTCCCTTCTCTAGTGCAACTAAAAATATAAGGCTCTGAAAGAGGAAGATAAGGCAGACAGAAAGCTAGAAACTTTGGTATCCAAAGAATCACACAGTGATGACTTCTCCTGTTCTGTTATGTTTTTGCCTCGCAGATACCAGACTTGGAGCTAAAGAAGCACAATGTAAAAATGTCAGTGGGCATAGACACACAAAAGGAGCCCCCAAAAGCCTTTTGGACCAAAAGCACTCTAATCAAACCAAGCATCAGAGAAAAACACTGTCATGTTCCCACCCACTCCAGAGAAGGCTGAGTAAGGAGTCTAGAACTCTCCCGTTGCCACAGGGTAAGGCACCGCAAAGTATCCTATAAGGAGCCAGGACTTTCATCCACACTGGGCAGTAACACGGCACCTCCCTCACAGTCAGTCCAGCTGGAGTGGTCTTGGAGAAGGCCTAGTGGAGAGTCAGGAGGGTCCCCACTGCCCGGTCGTAATGAGCCACCCACATGGCAATGTCTGCAGAGGTCTCTTGGGAAACGGCAACACAAGATTGCCAATAACATTGTCAATGGACACAACTGGGATGATTCTTACATTAAGTGACAAAAATCGATCCTAGGAGGTTACAGCCTGCATGATTCCATTTACATAACATTTTTGAAACGACAGAATTATGGAAGAAGAGAAATGATTAGTGGTTACTGGGGTTTAATGAGGTAGAAGTAGGAAGGAGGATGGTTATTAGAAGGCAACATGGGGTTTGCTTGTGGTGATGGAAATGCTATGTATCAATGTCAATATCCTGGCAATTTTTTAAATAAGTTTTATAAGATTTTACCATTGGGGGAACATGAGTAAAGGATACGTGAGGTCTGTCTGTATTACCTTTTACAATACCTGTGACTCTACAATCTCTTAAATAAAATTTAAAAATATTGCACACCAAGCTAGAAAGTGTGAAATGCAAATACTCTTCCATAAATTCAAGGATAATTTGTGGGCAGTATTCATATTATTTGCTTTAGTGCCCTAACTGTAGTGGAGGCTCTTATTGGCTCACATTAACCTTTCATCTGCACATATAACATTCTTCTGCCCTCTTTTCATTCCACATGATCAAATATTTGTTCTTTCCCTTTATTTCTCAGTTTAATAGTACAGGTTTCTTTCTAGAAAAATATTTTATTATTTTTTAATTTCCCCTGAACTAAACATAAATAAAATTCCATCGCAAATTTAGAACTTCATATTACTGAATACCTGCAAATCAACTTTAAAAATTATGATTGGCAAAATATTTCCAACTTTGGAAACGCATTGAATGCAAACTAAAATTAACAAACACATATCAATTCTGGCAAAATCTTTCCCATCTGTGTAAATAAAACTGGATAGTTACAATGTTAATGGGAACAACAGACTGTATTAATAAAAATAAAAAAACAACAGACCCAGTTAAGAGGAAGGTATATCAGATTCCTTAAATTTTGCTAATTTTTATCATCAACAGTGAATTTATTGCTTATTGTTGGTGAAGTACTTGTTCTTCCTGTTAGTTCTTGTTCTTTGACCTTGGCATGCATGTGTCTATGCTTCCAAACATTCCCCTATGTCAGCACACTCTTTGATGTCCTGGATTCTGAGATGATTTCCCCCATTTCTAGGATTTCTTTTCTTTTTCATTCTCTTCTTGAGTTCACAAAGCATGAGACTATGTAATAGAATTATTTTTCCTACTTTCCCTCCTCCCACAGATTATCTAAGAGGCTAGGATTTCATTTCTCTGGGGAAAAATATTGGGAAACTTCTTGTCCCTTGTTTTGTATACTTAACTCTTCCTGCTATTTAAAGGAGGCTTCTGTAATAACTAAAGATAGACAAGGCCCTTGCATTAGTCACAAATCTACTTATACACAAATTAACTGTGAAAATTGTAAGCACTGTATGTTGACACATACTCTGGATTACTTTAAGTTGAAATTGATACCCTATAAACCTTGAATAAGATTATAATAGTCATGCAAAGACTGATCACTGAAACAATAATTCACTTGCTACTTAGAAGCCGACATTTTGCAAATAATAGTCAAAGCAGTCTAAATAATTTTCAGATATAATAAAACCATTAAAACCAGAATAAACAAATTTTGCCAATGCATCAACTGTGGTCAAACTCACAACCAGTTTTCTAGAAGCCTGGAAATCTAGGAAACATGAAAGGGTGGAAAAGATTGGAAAAAAACTACCACACGATCCAACTATTCCATTGCTAGGTATTTATCCAAAAAATATAGAAACACTAATTCAAAAGGATATATGTACCCCTATGCTCATTGTAGCATTACTTATAATAGCCAGGATATGGAAACAAGTGCCCATCAAAAGATGGATTGATAAAGAAAATGTCATCTATATACACAATGCAATGCTACTCAGCCATAAAAAAGGAAATGTTATCTTTTTTTTTCATTTCCTTTTTTATGGCTGAGTAGTATTATGCTAAGTGAAATAAGTCACTCAGAGAAAGACAGATACCATATGTTTCACGCATAGGTGGATTTTGAGAGACTTAACAGAAGATCATGGGGGAGTGAAAGAGGGGGGAAAAAGTCACAGGGAGGGAGGGAGGCAAAACATAAGAGACTCTCAAAGACTAAGAACAAACTGAGGGTTGAGGGGGGTGTGGGAGGGGGAGAGTGGGTGACGGGGACTGAGGAGGGCACTGGTTGGGATGAGCACTGGGTGTTGTATAGAAACCAATTTGGCAACAGATTATATTAAAAAATAAAAATACAAAAAAAAAGGAAATGTTATCATTAGTGACCATATGGATGGATTTTGAGAGTATTATACTAAGTGAAATAAGTCAGAGAAAGACAAACTGTATTATTTTACTTAAGTGTGTTATCTAAAAAATAAAAAAAATAGTGAACAAAATAAATACAATAATGAACTCAAAAATACAGAGAACAGATTGGTGGTTCCAGAGGGGAAAGTGGTGGTGATGGGCAAAGTGCATGAAGGGGCTCAATTGTACGGTGACAAATGGTAACTAGACATATGGTGGTAATGCCAGTGGCAACTTTGTGGTGCAAACAAATATCAAATTATAGATGTCATATGTTTCTATACCTACGTGGACTTTGCGAGACTTAACAGAAAACCAGGGGGGAGGGGAAGAGGGGAAGCAAAAAAGCCATAGGGAGGGAGACAAGATATAAGAAACTCTCAAAGACTAAGAACAAACTGAGGGGAGAGGAGGGTGTGGGAGGGGGGAGAGTGGGTGATGGGCACAGAGGAGGGCACTTGTTGGGAGGAGCACTGGGTCTTGTATGGAAACCAATTTGACAATAAATTATTAATAAAAAAACAAAAAAAACAAGTATCAAATTATAATATTGCACACCTGAAACTTATATAATGTTGTATACCAATTTTACCTCAATAAAAACAATAAACACAAAAGAAAAAAGGAAACAAATTCTCAGTTGGTACCAGATTTTCAAGAAGTTATCATGTAGAACCAAGTAATTCATATTTAAATGAGAACTCCTATATTCAAACTAAGATGTACCAGAAATGATATCTTTGATTTGTAAGGAGTTGCCGGAGGATTCTATTAAGAATTATCCTAAGCTTAAGTTTGGATACAGGAGAAACAACAGCATGATTGGTAAATAATATTTACTATGAACTCAAGGATGAAGAGAGGCAGCTCTTAGTTGCCATTCATAACTCAGCGCACCGATTTGCTTCTTCTGTCAGAAAATCAAGGCTCAGATAATGACATAAATTGTTCAAGGTCAATATTAGATTTAGCAAATCAAAAGGAGATTTTTAGGGATTATGGAAAAGCTAGATCATTAATAGGATTAAAAGACTATTATAAAATATTTTATTCTAAGAAATCAAACAGTAACAAGCACATATTATAGACTAGCTGAAGTGACATGGAGGGCAAGCAAGAGAAGTTCCCTGTGAGGTTAGACTTTACTGAGAATTTTAAAAAGATCTAAGTGTAAAAAAGGTCATAAATTCCTTGAGGTCAGGTTTTACATCTACTTATTCTTTTATTTCCTATATCCCCTTGAACATGGTAGGTGATCAGCACACGTTTAGTGAATTCACTATTGAAAAGAAGGCAGGACGTGAGCTAGACAATGACATATTAGTGTGTCACTAATGAAGAAGCAATTGAGTGAGGAGAGAAGTATCAGATACTGCTTGTGGAAGTCCTTTCTAATCTCTGCTTCTTTTTCTCCTCTCATGGAGCTTGGTATTTAATATTCGAGAATTTAATATCATTAAAAAATTAATTCATTTTAATTTTTCCTTTATTCTAGTCTCTGCTACAAATGAGCATTTCACGATTTCCAGGTCCTGATATACATACAGGTCTTTAGAAGATGTTGAGTAAACGAGGAAGAAATGATAGTACAAAGGGAATACATCATTATTATTCAAAAAGTTTGCTTGGGCTGTGAAGGGTACAGGCTGTATCAGTGGTCAAACAAATTGATGCAGCCAGTGCATTTCACTGTATTCACAGTGTACAAACAAAAACAGAGTATGGTTTAGAGTTAATCATTTTGGCATAAGCTTTTGTGTTTTGAGTTCCTTTGACAGTGCGAAGCTCCTGGTTTGTTATACCCCTCTCCTGAAGATGGAGGCTTCTTGGAGGGTCAAACTGTTGGATCCTCTTCCTCAAGTTCGCTCTTATCTTTCTTTCCTTCTTTTTGTTAAAGAGAAGAGACAATGTTACATGCTAATCTGGGGATAGATCAGAGAGTGGTTTTCTCCTCTTCCAACAGGAAGCAGTATATATATATAATATGTATATATGTATATGGCTCTCAGGGTGGGCTCCCTACCACTCTTTCCTTCCCCAACATGGATCCTGGCATTTCTGTGGTACACAGAACATCCCTCCATGTTCCTAGAGTCAGCCTTCTCCATCCATCCATGTCATTCCTAACCACTGAGCCTGACGTCCCTGTACTCATGAAGAGGCAGCTCGACCCAATGGTTTTTAAGCACATTTTTTGATCCATTAGCCCTTGCTAGGCGTTTTGACCAGCAATAGTAACTCTTTAAAGTATAATTAACATAGCGTTATGTTAGTTTCAGGTGTACAACACAGATTCAACAATTCTATGCATTACTCAGTACTCATCTAGGTAAGTGTACCCTGAAATAATACAAGTGATATTGGGTTTTAAAGTTAGGTTAGCATGAAAAAAAATACTACTTATAGACACATAAGTAACACATACGAGGTGGGGATATTTTTAAAAGGCAGGGTTTGAAATATTTTCTTAACTTTTTACCTTGTTTAACTATAATTTGCAGGAATACTGCAGCCTGAAAAATTCATTATATTACATAGGCATTACATTATTGGCCTACCAGTGAAATCAAATTTTGTTAGTATTGCAGGATAGTAAGTCAGCATAAAACATACTTCAAAATTAATAATTGCATCAGTGAGGATGTTGCAGAGGTAAAGTATGTTGCAGAGTATGTTGTATTAGTAAAGATACTAATACAGGAGAATTATGCCACTAAATATTTTATTAATGGGGGCAGGCAATTTCCTTGATTTAACATATAATACATTCACAGAGCACTTAGCTCTCTTACTGAACATATTTCCCATACTCTGGGGAATTTTGAAAACCTCTCGATTCAATTATTATAGTGCTTAGTGAGATTCAATCAAACAAACTTCTTATTCCTTATTGCAAAGGTAAATGATGAATTAGAGCAAACAAAGAATGCAAGATGGGGAATGGTTAATTAGTACCCGATTGAAAGTGCTTATATGTACATCAAAACAATGAAATAGCTATCTTTTGTTTTGTTTTCAGAAGTAATGCAAAATTTTCCAGGAATCAAGCAAATTATACAAAACACAGTAAATGTGTCTGGAAAAGACTGAGAGTTGAGGAGTCAATTAACAGATGAATATATTATTTCAGTATTCAGACAAACTTTTTTTTAATCAAAAAGGCTATGCCTTAGTGACAGTTAAGAATAAAAATTATCGGGGCACCTGGGTGGCTCAGTTGGTTAGGCGTCCGACTTCGGTTCAGGTCATGATCTCACGGTTCATGGGTTTGAGCCCCACGTCGGGCTCTGTGCTGACAGCTCAGAGCCTGGAGCCTGCTTCAGATTCTGTCTCCCTCTCTCTCTGCTCCTCCCCCACTCATGCTCGGTGTCTCAAAAATTAAATAAACATTAAAAAATTAAAAAGATAATAAAAATTATCTCCATATTTCACACAAATGTTTAAATTTCATATCAAATAAACAAGGCAACATTATTTTTGTGGGTAAACACCTGTGATTGAGTTTACCATATATCATTAAAAATCATTTAGCTGTCGGAATCTGAATATAACCTGAAAATTAAAAAGTAGTTTGCTGTGTTTCTAGATTACCTATTAACAGTTCAAAGAACTTAGAATCTTTTCAGCTGTAGCCAAATACTTTTAACAAGTAACACATTTTAGCTCAGCAGAAAACAATTTCTTTGAGTTATGCCAAAAAAGAATAAACATGTTACATTTTTCTCACTTGCATGATAAAAGAAAAAATGCTGGCAACGATGTTGTACAAGTCTGCAATGTGACTCTTACATGACAAGGATCTTTATGTAAAGAGGAAACAAATTGCTTTGTCTCGCCTTGCATGTCTATGTTGAATGAACAACTTTCCTTTGTAAAGCATATTTGGTCAATAGATAGTTTGGTTTCTAGGATCTGGAAGAGTTTATATATATATGTTATATATATCGCATACACCCTCTATTATGTTGTCTTGCTGTTCTATTAATGTCTTAGGTAAAACCATAATTGCATAGGGAAATAACCATGCAGCTATGAGTATGTCCACTCAGTATAGCAACACCAAAATTTCCTCCTCAATAATCTTGATCCATGTCAAGCTCTTTGGAACCATAATATTATGAGTAAGATAATAATATTGTTATCACTCCTACAGGTTTTGGAGAAATTCCTTGAGTTGAATTAATTGTCCTTTATTTTCGCTGCTCTTGATTCCTTGAAGATCTGTGTGACCCTAGACCAGCCTGTTTTCCACACAGACTTGTTACTGCTGTTGAAAGAAATGTGTCTTCCAAACATGCTCAAGGATGTTACTGCTAGAACCTTCCTATAAATACTTTACTTACTTTTTTTCAACATTTCTGGTTTCTTATCTAAAATGTTCTATTTAGATGACAGATTATTAAATTTGATAATCAGGAAATAAAATAACCAGTAAGTAAACTTGGGGTTAGTTTTAAACTTATTTTCATTAGGCCAGACCACACAAAAGTGCTATATTTAGAGTAAAACATATCCAACCAGAGTCATTCTTTTATTTCAACCTAATATTTCCTTCTTTACCTTGAGAGAGACAAAAATAACAGTCAAAGGCTTTGTCAGAGTAAAACAGGTAAGACCTCAAATTATAGCCCAGGCATTTATGAGCTGTTTATGGATAATTGTTTGATCTTTGTTCTTCCTCAGTTTCTTCATCTGAAAATTAAGGAATATCGACAGTCTACACTGCATTGAGTCCTGGTGAATATTAAGGGAACTAAGGTAAACAGATATTGTTATAGAATGAGTGCTTAGAAAATATGACACTGATTATTAACACTGAATTTAATTAATGTTTTTCTAATGTTTATTTATTTTTGAGAGACAGAGAGTGAGCAGGGGAGGAACAGAGAGGGAGACAGAATCTGAAGCAGGCTCCAGGCTCTGAACTGTCAGCACAGAGCCCAACACGGGTCTTGAATTTATGAGCTGTGAGATCATGACCTGACCCAAAGTCGGACACTTGACCGACTGAGCCACCACCCAGGCGCCCCAAATTTAATTAATATTTTTATTGTCTTTCCCACTCTTTTATTATTCCTCTTGAATTTCCTGGTGCGTGCTCCTGGTTTACATGAACTGCTCTTGCATTCCTGGCCCAGAGCATTTTCACATAACATCTCATTTGGATACTATGAGCATTATGAGGTTTATGGGGTAGGAATTATTATTCCCCTGTTCCAAATGAGGAAACCAAATTACGTTACCTTTTCAAAGACCACACAGAGAGTTAAAGGCAAAACCAGAATTAGAATTCTAATTTTTTTTTTTTTACCGTACTGACTTTTATAAGGTCATTTTAAATGGACATTCCTGGGCAACAGATAATCTAACATTGATGGCGTTGGTTGACATGATCATTATGAAGAGGTCTCCTTCTCATTTGTTATGAACGTCTGGAATAGCCGGCCTTTATGTAGCAGTTAATAAGTATCCATACTATACAATATATGTATAAACTGTGTACTTCTACCATATACATAACAACTCCATGACGCTGGCACTTTTATTATCCCTCCTTTACAGATAAAAACACTGAGCACCAGTAACCAGTGAAACCAGGATTCACAAGGGGATAGTTTGCTTCCAGGACCTCTGCTCTTAACCGGTATGTCATATTAACTTTAAGACAGTAAATTATACTGCAAACTTCACTGCCTTTAAAATTTTCATTGCTGCTCAAGAAGTAGCATGACTGCTCATGCTAGAAACAACATGTCACATTGTTTGTAACAAAACAAATCCTCCAAGCCCAAAGCTTTCTTTGCTCTGTTGAAATTGTATGTGCTCAATAGAAATGATTTTCTAGATTTGTACTCTCACAGGCAAGATTGCTACATTAATTTCCAGAACCTGGTACAGAATGAAAATATAGGGCCTCTTGTTAAAAAGTTATTAAAAATTTCAGTTGCAATACAACAGTAGAGCAGTGAAACACCTGTGTGGTCCTTTACAGCATAAGGTCCTACGTCCCTAAAAGGTAGCACACCCATGACATGAACCCTGTTCACAGGATTCACGTCACTAAAAATGATGTTTTTAGTCTTTTTTTTTTCCCTTTTCTATGTAGAAAAGGGCTGCATTTCTGAAAAATAGCTTTCATTAATTCTTGAACTTTGAGAGCCTATAACCCTGACTCTGACCTTGACGTTGTTCAGTTATCTCCTACAGATCTGAATAGACTCATAATATGAAAAGAATGGAAGTAATGGAGACCTTTAATCAAGTCTGCTCCATAATCACTCTAGCTTCTCCATTATAAGCATCCTGAGGCAATGGGACCTTTGGTGAAGAAGGACATGGAAGGGAAGTAAGACTACCAGGCCACAGATCTGATCATTCTTTCTACAAGAAAGCAGAAGTATAGACCATTTTTCATCTTAGCAGCCCAGAGTCAGGATGTGGGGAGAAGAAAGAGGAAGTTCTGGTTAATTTGCACTACCCCACAAAGAGGGAATAGCACTTTCTCTCCTCAGAATGCTGCAGAAGCCTGTGAGATATATCCATGTGACTGTGGTTGCTTGGAGGGGAGTCATGTTAGTTTATGTTTAAAATTAATAAGCCTGGAACTGGTCATCCAAATGCTTTCCTTTTTGCCCTTTTAAAACTATAGACAAAAATGATGTTTTTAGTCTTTTTTTTTTCCTTTTCTATGTAGAAAAGAGCTGCATTTCTGAAAAATAGCTTTCATTATTTCTTGAACTTTGATTCAATCTGTGGTGTACATTATAGTTATTGTCATTCAATCTTTAGGCAATCAAGAATCAGAACTGGTGATTTTTAAAATCAAAATATATAGGCTTAGACTCAGATCCATCTCCTCACAGATTCTGGGAGCTTGGGAAAGTTGATTGACCTCTCTGAGCTTCTGTTTTTTTAATCCATAAAATGAAAAAAAATTTAAGTAAGAAAGAAAAACCTCAGAGAGTTTTTGTAAACATTCATTACATAAAGGTGCTTAATACCTGGAATATCATAAGAATCCAGCAAATTATAGAGACATTATTCAAAATAAATACACATGAATTTCACATATAAATACACTTATATTTCATGCATACATATAGTCTTAAGTTTGTTATATATACACTTAAGATGTGTGTGTGTGTGTGTGTGTATATGTGTATGTGTGTGTATGTGTATGTGCACGTGTATGTACATGTGTATGTATATATATACATATATAATATTTTTTTGATTCCTAAGTTTTGAACTCTAATATATTGGAGAAGGGGAAATGCTTGGCCAGAAGAACTGACTGTAATAGAATTTCTTTTGGAGCTTCTGCCTGTCACTGCTAACTCAACATTCAACTTTATGACATTCAAATGAAATTACTACTGCCTGTAACAGGGACTTTCACGGCATTATGCTTCAGGTCAAGCAGAATGAGTGTTTACTCGAATATAAATCTAATATAATCCACAGAAAAAGTCAGGTGTGCTTCCTGTCTGAAGTTGTGGTGATGTGCTTTCAAGTGCTATGCTAAGCATTGATTGGAATGTATGAATTACCGCGTATTGAGGTTATCTTACGTAGACACCACCTCTCTCCCTAATCCCTAGCCATCTGATGTGTGTTTTTTAATGTGTCTCTTGATTTTAATCCCAGAAATTAAAATGGGAAATACCTGAAGCTCTAGTGTCCCTTTTGCTGGAACACTGACAAAGCATGTACCCAGATTTGCTTTCGAAATTTCAGTTTTATAGCTCCCTCAAAACTGTTGATAATAGCTGTCTATTTATATGCCCAATATAGAATTCACTAAAAATTGTCAAGCTGAGAAATAAAGAAAAAGCATAAAAAAGCTGAAGCAATTATATATCCAGTATAAACTACACTAACTTTAAATATGCAAATAAACATGAAAATAACAAATGCTTCACTGTTGTTTTGATAGTGAATGAGATGATTTCAACAGTAGTCTTTTCAAAATCTGTTTGTGAAATGAGTAATTTGTTTCGTGTCTCAACCTCACAGGAAGTTCCCCTTGAAGTGGACTTAGGAGTACAACAGAATAAAATATTCCTGGACTTTTGAATTATTAATCTTGTCTGCATGATATGCAAATTAGGCTTCACTATGTCCAGTGGCACAGTCTTGGTTAGAAGCTGTATCAGGTTGCTGGCAAAGAATTTCCGTCAAGAGATCAGGGCCTTCCAAGAGAATGGTAAGTTATAATGCAACTCATGTCACCCAGGTATACAAAGTAATGCCAGACTTCAGGGGTTTCTTTTAAAAGTGGCTTATGAGCAGTTAAGGTTTTGAATAATGTTTAAATGAACTGTCTGAACTCTCTTTCATAACATGTAGAACAATGAAGGAAACTAAAAGGAAATCGTAATTTTTTCTCCTACATTTACTTTTCACTAAATTGAATGTTTTTTTTTTAATTGCCAAATATTACATTTATTTTATTTAAAGAGGATTATGAATTTGCTAATGTCTTGGTAATATATTTCAACAAAACGAATAATCAGATTTACTTAAATATAACTACTTACAGAAAAAATTTAAAGTTCCTAAATCATATGACAAAATCAATCATACATAATATTTCATGTTTAGGAAATAAAATGTTAGAGGGTATCTTAAGGTATCATAAAAATTAAATTTAGCATTTATGTTAAAATTACAATTATGGTGGTAAAAGTTACAATTATTCAAAGAAATAAATTTTCTAAAGAAAAAGAAAAATGACAAATTTCAAAAGCCATTGCTTTTATACCATCCAGAACTTTTTGTAATTGGTAAGTTATTTAAAAAAAATTCACAAACATATAATTTGATATCTTACTTTTTAACACCTTGAATTATGGTGTCAATTCTGGAAAATACAAAAAAATGAAGTTGTCAATATTAAGTGATATTATCTTTTCAGTGTTACTTTATATTTTTTCATTCAAGTTGTTTATTAATGAAAATAGCAATTTGTTAAAAAAAAGATTCATGTGTTGCCATGTAACATTGCCTCACAGAAGCAGTTAAGGATTAAAATGCATAAGTGATCTTTGTTTAATTGTGGTGTTGTAAGAAAAAACAATTTAAAGGCTAATAATGTATCAAATATATTTTTAAATTTAAGCTTCAATAATGTACATTTTTGAGAGACTGAATACAATTAAGGTGAAAGAAACATTGATCCAAATTAAAAATGAGTACTACTTATCTGCCTATGTGAGTATTGACTATTGTTGTAATTTAATAATTCTAATAGCTTTAGATATATGTTTGGATACATAATTAAAGATTTCACTTTAATTACAAATAGCTAAAAAATAAATAAATAATTCATCCAGAGCAGTTTAAACCTATTTATTATGGTTTCTATTTTCTAAAAATTAAAAATACAACCACTAGAAAGTGGAGGAGAGAATATTAATTTTTCAGGCAGGAATTTCCCTTCAACGGAGAATTTCCCTTAAAGGATCAGTTTATTTCATCAATTGGTAGAATTGTTATGGCCACACTAAAACACATTAGACTCTAAACATCATTTAATTTGGACTCTAACACCCAGAAAATTACGGGTCTCGGTGAGATTTAAACTGGTCTGCAAATATAAGACAGTCTGATTTATGAACTACCAGTTATTAATATTAAGAACTTAAGAAAATTACTTTAAGAATGAAATAAAGTACCAAAAAACAGATTATGAAATATCATGAAGAGCATAATCTCATTTTTATAAAAAATACAATTCAAATAAAATTAAAGTGTAGGAGGGTATCCAGATACTAGGACGAGGTGGTTTACAGACAATTTTTATTTCTTCTTTTTGCCTACCTGCATCTTCTTAGTGTTACAGAATAACATTCATTTTTCAGAGTTATTTTCATTTTAAAAATATAAATATAAAGCAACCATTCTGAGAAGTGGGACGAAGGTGACTAGTCATTCAGTTTCCTTATTCCAGTGCTGGCGTGCTCTACCCCTGCTACTTCCCTGAATCTCCAATCCCAGTGGACAGCTTGAAGCAGAAGACTTCTCTATGGCTTCAGCACGGCCCCTAACTTGGCCGAGTCATAGTTACTGAGAAATCAGGCACATGTACTAAGGCACGTCTTCATGGGTGTCTCTGCAATCTCAGTCAAACCTTCCTGCAACACAGAAGCTACTGACGTCAGTCCATGCATTTAAGAACTGAGTAGTCAGAAAAATAAGAGTGAGGACTAGAGAAAGTGGAAATTCAAAGTGAAGCAACTGAGTTTTAAGGAAACTTTCAATTGTCTTACTATACATACTTTTGAATGTGTGCACCTGGTTTTTGAGCACTCCCCAAGTAATAGAGTTGCCCAGATCTGAGCTCTGAGGAACTCCAGTATTCAAAGCTTGGGCACGTAGTCCACAAGGAGAGAAAGGAGGACAATGAGAGGATTGCCATGTCATAGAAGGTAGGGAAGAAGTCATGGAGTTGAAAGCATCAGGGAATAGAGTTAAAAATAGTAGTGGAAAGTTGCCACTGACCTGTAAAAGAAAGCCTATTTTTTTTTAAAAAGATCACTAATCTTTTTGCTGTATTTCTAGAAATTCTAATAATATCAAATACATGCTGATTTGGGGAAACAAATAGAAAGTCCAGATAAACTGAATGGAAAAAAAATACATTAAGATTATCTGGTATTGGGGCACCCGGGTGGCTCAGTCGGTTAAGCACCAGACTTTGGGTCAGGTCATGATCTCACAGTTTGTGAGTCTGAACCCATATTGGACTCTGCTGTCAGCATGGGGCCTGCTTTGGATCCTGTCTCCCTCTCTCTGTCCCTCCCCTGCTCTCTCTGTCTTTCTTTCTCTGTCTCTCTCAAAAGTAAATCAACATTAACAAAAATTATCTGGTATCTCATCCCTAGGGATAAAACTCTTAATACTTTGATACATTTCCTGAAATTTATCAATTTCAGAGGTAAATATGTAATTTTTAAATTGACCTTAATTTAAAAATTTGATTCTGGAAGACATACATGAAGTTTTACCTTCCACGAATGTGTGTCTAAACAAAGCTACCTCACTACTACAATGGCCAGTTTTAAAGATTAGTCATTTTACATGTAGTGCGAACTTTTAGAGAGAAATAGAGCAATGGGCTTAATTTTCTGGACTTCCTGCTCATCGGATCTTGAAGGAAATATTTGTAAAAATGTTTTTTAAACAGTCAAATGTTAATCTTCATTTTCAAGCAGGAAGCATTTAAATACTATCTTCCTAGCTGGCAGTCACTGTGCCAGATGTAGAAGATCAACTCTGAGTAAGATAAAGTTGTGAGAAATTCTAAGAAACTTCTTTTGCAATGAGAACATAGAATGGGGGCTGAAGTTAGATGGGTGGGTCACACAGCCTGTCTTGGGAAGTCCACACTTGAACTGAAGTCTGAAAGGAGGTGCAGATAGAAAGCAGTATTTGTGATGAGGCAAGGATCAAAGTGGGGAAAAGTGGGTGAGATGAGTTTCAGTGAACCGAGGATTGGGAAAGTTCTCTGTGCAATCGAAGAACAGGAAGAAGATGAGCAACGAGGGTCATGGTAGGCGAGGCCTACAGGAGCCAGGTCATGCACGTCATTACAGATTTGGACTTTATTTCCTAGACAGAGGAAAGTCATTTGAGTGTTTTGGCTGAGAAGAATAATATGATCTGAATTTTGGCTGTAGTTTTCAAGATTGTCATGCTCTCAAGTCAAAGGTAGATGGAAAGGGAGCCAGAGAGGATGTGAGGAGACCTTAGAAGATACAGTACAGTCCAAGATAAAGAGGATGGTGGCCTGGACTAAAATGGAGATAAAGGGGATAGAGCAATGGTGATGGAGTCAAGAAATATCCAAACGCTATAGGCAAGACTTGGTAGCTTATTTGTTATTATTGATAAGCTACAGATGACTCCGAGGATATTGCTTAGATAAACTACAAGCTTTCAGCAAATAATGGCCACTCTTACTATCATTACTAAGAACTTAAGCATCACGTTTTAATTTTTTTTAAATCCTCTTTTAAACCTGGAATTATATTCTACAAATTAAGTAAAGCAACCATGATTTTCTTTGACAATATGGAAACACAATAAAATCTATTAAAATAGCAAGACTGGCATTATAAGAATCCCTGTTTCCTCTCCTAGGTTGTGGCTCAATTAAGTTTAACTTAGCAGAATTGGCTGAACAACTAGGATATGCTGGGGACCATGGTAGGTTCTAGAAACAGAAAAATATATTGATGCTCCACTTATTTCATTGCTCCATTTCTTGGCCTCTTTGTTATTTGTCAAGTCTTCTATATGTGTTTCTACCTCCAGGCATTTGCATATGCTTTCCCTTATGTCTGGGACATTTTTCACCTTTACAAGACACGCATTTATTTGCATCCTGGTTCTTCCCAAGAGAGTATAAGTTGTTTGAGATTCGGAACTTTGTTTGACTTACTGCTATTATTCCCAATGCCTAGCATATAGGTCAAAGACATTTAATAAATATTTGTTAAAATAATATATTAATGGCATATCTGTATATTAATATGTATATATGTGCACTCTTTACTAATATATTCAACCTTTCATAGTTCAAGTTTTAAGTGTTTTTTAGAAATTATTATTATATTCTTTCCAGTTTTGTCTTTAGTCGTAATCTGGTTGTTTCAGCCTTCTCTTTTCTCTCTCTTCATTAGGCATGGAATGAAACTTGCCCAAATTGGCTGGCAGCAGAGATTGCCCTGGAAAAGTACTACCTTTCCACTTTTTATGGAATTGAGTTTATTGTGGGAGTCCTTGCAAATGTAACTGTTGTGTTTGGCTACCTCTTCTGTCTGAAGAACTGGAATAGCAGTAACGTTTATCTCTTTAACCTTTCTATCTCAGACTTGGCTTTTTTGTGCACTCTCCCCATGCTGATAAGAAGTTATTCTCATGGAGAGTGGATATATGGGGATGTGCTCTGCATCAGCAACCGATATGTGCTTCATGCCAACCTCTACACCAGCATTCTTTTTCTAACTTTTATCAGCATTGATCGATACCTGCTCATGAAGCATCCTTTCCGCGAACACTTTCTGCAAAAGAAAGAGTTCGCTGTTTTAATCTCTTTGGGTATTTGGGTTTTAGTAACCCTAGAGCTACTGCCCATACTTCCTCTTATAGATCCGAATGTAGTTGCCAATAGCACCAACTGTATTGATTACGCAAGCTCTGGGGACCCCAAATACAGCCTCATTTATAGCATGTGTCTAACCTTCTTGGGATTCCTCATTCCTCTTTTGGCGATGTGCTTCTTTTATTTCAAGATTGCTCTTTTCTTAAAGCAGAGGAGCATACAGCTTGCTACTGCTCTGCCCCTTGAAAAGCCCCTCACCTTAGTCATCATGGCAGTTGTGATCTTCTCCGTCCTTTTTACTCCCTACCACATCATGCGGAACGTGAGGATCGCTTCACGCCTGGGAAAGTGGAAGCAGTCTCGATGCACTCAGGCCACCATCAACTCCTTATACATGGTGACTCGGCCGTTGGCCTTTCTGAACAGCACCATCAACCCTGTCTTCTATTTCCTCATGGGAGATCACTTCAGGGAGATGTTGATAAGTAAGCTGAGGCACCGATTCAAATCCTTTACATCTAAAAGTTGAAGTCACGGACTGATGTTTCCATTCGGGGAAAAGTGAGCTGCTTGTGTAACCCATTGTTTCGTATGTGCAACTGTAGGCCAACTAGAATTTGATTTAACTCATACACGTAAATCAGAGACGGAAAGACCTGACACCGTTTTAAAGACACGCTGTGCCCAGAGTCTGTGAAAATAAGAGAATGGGAAGTATTTATCGGTTTCTTCACCTAAGAATTGAAAGGAGTTAGACTGGCATTGTCTGATGTTTGAGCATGTAAGTCCAAAACCCTAGGTGTTCTAAGACTTTCTCAATCAGTGTAAAAGAAATAGAAGATAGATAAAGCAGCAAGTGGTCTGCATTTCGTCATCACTCAGATTGTGAAAAAAAATGTGTTGGCAACATTCTCTATGTTATTCTTATTCATTTGATCTTATAACTTAATGTGAAAATTGAATAACAGATTAGGCATACACTATTAATGACTGTTGTTAGAAATTGTGCTTTTGAACAAAATTTAAAGTCAACCATAGCGATAAGCAAGAAAGCAATGTGATGAGTTCAAGGATGTCTATGTGATATTTCTTTGTATTGATCATGGATTGGAGTCAAGTTGTAATTATAAGTCCTATTTTGTTCCATGGTTTTAGTGCAAAGAATCATACTAAATGGAACGTAAAGAGGTGGTTCAACAAAAAGACAGACATGTTTGAGCTTGTCTCTCTGGGAATTTAGGTGTAAATGATTCTACCAAAATACAAGAGAGATAACAAGAAAAGTTGCAAATATCTCAGGGCTATAGAACACAGAGTGTCTATCAGAAAACCCAAAGCATGACAAAACAAAACAAAACAAACAAAGGTAAATATTTTGGGATGACTTTATCTTAAAGACAGTGACTTACATCTGGAGTGAGCCTTGTTTTCATGTTCATAGAACATTACATAAGACCACTGAAGGAAGCGTTCTAAATAAAATGCACTTTATGAAATTATAGAATATAAGGAATATTTATGTGCATATTAATATAGATTATTTAGGCATCCCTGTATGCCACAAAACAAATATAGGAAAAAATAAATGGATGCTGCATTAGCTTTTTAAAATCAAATAAGTATCACCTAATAATTCACTTACATGCAAGAAAATGTGTCCATGGCCACATGTCTACACTCCTTTCCTTAAAGTCATTAGCTGTATTAATGCTAAGTGAAATAAATCATTCAGAGAAAGACAGATCTCATATGTTTTCACTCATATGTGGAATTTCAGAAACTTAACAGAAGACCATGGGGAAAGAGAAAGGGAAACAATAGTTTCAAACAGAGAGGGAGGCAAACCATAAGAGACTCTTAAATACGGAGAACAAACTGAGGGTTGATGGGGGGTAGGAAAAAATGGGTGATGGGCATTGAGAAGGGCACTTGTTGGGATGAGCACTGAGTGTTGTACGTAAGCGACAAATCATGGGAATCTACTCCCAAAGCCAAGGGCACACTGTATACACTGTATGTTAGCTAACTTGACAATAAATTATATTAAAAAATTCATTAGCTGTAACATAAAGGATAAAATAGGCATTATGAGAACAAAGACAAAATTCTATTGCCCTTCCTGTTCTGAGATAGTCTGGTGATATTATATTCTGACAATAGAAAAACCCAAAAATATTCCCAGTTAATGCTTACATACTTCAAGCAACTGAGATATAAAAATCACATTACTCATGTAGGATTTATTTTCTTACTTATTATTAGGCTTTAAGATTTTTTTAATGCCTTGCCTTTATGGTCAATATTTTTAAAATTTAATGTGATTTTATACCTGCCCAATAATAAACTGAAAACATAATCTCTGAATTTCCTCATCAGAAAAGGCCACAAAAGGGCCTTAGGAACGAAGTGTTTACTTGTTTCTGCAAACTTAGAAACATATAATTTAATTGTAAATTGTTTTTTTTATGCATGAGTTTTCATTTGCAAGATGGAATTACATTTTCCTTACCCTTACCCAAAGGATAGGGACTCTTTAAACAGTGGAGTGAAATATTTTATAGAACCACAAACAGTCAGATGTATCTTGTAATCAAAATGTTAAGTAATTTCATAGCATAGTTCTTAATTGTTTTCTTACTCAAGTCTGTCACCTGGTAGCTTAATCCTCAACAGACTAGAGACCTGCACTAAAATGATACGAGCTTTTCCATTTACTTTTTTTACTAGGTGATTGTAAGAATTATAAGCAAAAAATAATGGAAATCCTTTCTGGGTTTGTAGTTTTTGAAAGAAAATGATGTTGGGCTTTTGTATCTTGTCTTTTGATTGGTTCCTTATTGTTTTTAGAATCATATCTAAACTCTTTGGTCCAGAATTTTGCCAACTAGGCCCACCAATATTATCATATGTTGTCTCCCAGTGCCACTGCTACAAACTATACTCTCCAGCCAAAGATGGTTACTTCACTTCATTATATGCCGAACTTTCTTTACTACGCACAGCTGGATGCTCACCCCTGTCCCATCATGCCCACGTATGAAAATTGTATGCATATTTTAAGGTCCATTCATCTGTCACTCCTTCTGAAGCCTTCCTTTAGGTCTTCTTCTCCACAGATCTGGAAATAAATGAACTAATTTTGCACTTATCACAGAGTTGTTTAGATTCAAGTCAGCTCAAAGGTCTGTTAACAGAAGAACCACATCTAATTTTTTATTGCCCTTCTAGAACTTAGCAAGGTATATTTTAAATGGTTGTTTATTATGAATTAATGTCCTCAAAAATTGAATTCAGTGCTCCTTTTTGGTGTACATGATTGAGCTACTTTCTGTCATCACTGCTTTTAGAAGTACTGCTATCTTATATAAAGAATAGAATGTATATATACAAGCACATATGCCAGATGCCATTGCCCCATCCCTTATATTTTCCTCCATGCCTTTGAGCATAGTTTTAATTGATGCTTAAAATCTGTGTCTGCTAGTTCATAAGTTGGGTCATGTAAAAGTTGATTGTCATTGATTGCCTTTTATCTTAAGTACCAGCCACAAATTCCTGCTTATTCATATCTAATAAAGTTGGATTATGTTCTGGATATTTTGAATAATGTGTAGTCTCTGATTCTGTTATGTTCCATTGAAGAGTATAAATATTTTGTTTCATGGCTGAACTCCAACTCCAAACTCTGCAATCTCTTTTCAATTGTTTTAGTCTTAACCGAGCTGTTTAGAGTCTTTTCAGCATATCCATAGTTCAGAGGTCAGCTAGAGACGTGAGTAAAATTTATATACCAGATATGTGTTTCCCCTTCTGTAACTTTCTCTTCTCTAGGGTTCTTCCCCCTCCACTTTCCAGTTGCTGAGTTTCCCCTGAATTCATTTTTTGCTTTCTCATGCCAGATAGACTGTGGGTTCCTTTCTGGATTTTAGCAAATCCTGTAGGGCCTGATAAGGACTTGTAGGAAGGCTAAAATTACTTAAAAATGTAACTGCGAATATCACTCAGTGACTTTTACTTCTGCCAAGTATTGATCCCCTTCCTGTGCTTTGTTTTGTTCGGTCTTTAGTATCTTTATGTAGTTGGTTGTTTATACGTTCCTAGAGTTTAGAGATCTTTCTTGCGGAAAGTGTGGTTCAGTAGGAATTACTAGGCCATTACCAAGGAGAAACTTTTTTCCATTATAATTAGTAAGCTTAACTAGATAACATAACTATATATCATAAGAGCTTTAAATTCCCACTTATAGCTTCTAAATATTCTTAAGGGCTTATTTCATATTGACAATCATTTGACTCTAGCCTCTGCATTTATTCATGCTTTCTCCATTTTCCCTCACACCAGTTTTGGCTCTAAACCTAACCTCTGCAATAATTCCGACAAAAAATGTAGTTAAAAAAAAAAACAAAAACAATAATTTTTCTGGAAGCAAATAGCATCCACTGCCCACTGTCCTGCCTTTTGATAGTCTCCATAACTTCCTCAGCCTGAGTCTGACTCCATATGTTATGAAGGGTAATTTTGCCTCACTTGGAGACTTTAGTACCAAAAATATTTGAGTACATCATGGTCTTAACAAAGAACTCTTTTAAAACAAATGTAAAATTATTCGTCAAAGAAATTATTGTCTCAACTCCAAAGAGAATTGAAAAGTTGTCATTTTATAGACATTTTCTCATTTCCCGATGATAAATATTTAAAATATTTTCCTGCCTGTTGTTATAGGAAGGAAAGTGTGCAGGTAAACACCTTGTCCTCCTGGAGAATTTATTCCACCAAGGAATTCTTTGTAACACCACCTGAGTATCCTACAATTTAACTCAGTTATGACACTCTCTGCTAGAGAAGATAGATAGATCCATATCTATCTACATATAAAGATATACAGTACAACCTTGGATTGAGTCACTTGTTCTCTGAGTGTTCGCAAAATGAGCAAACATTCCTAATAAATTGTACCTTGATAAACAAGTGATATCTTGCAATACGTGTAGTACATGATGCCAAAAGTCACTTGATCACGTCTGAGCCAATGGTTCTTGAAATTATCTTTGATAAAGGAGCCCTTTGGCTTTCAAGCACGTTTCCGGAACAAATTATGCTTGCGAACCAAGGTTTTACTGTATGCCTATCTACCATCACATGAAAGAGACTCTTCTTTATGCTCCTATAGAAATGTAGAAGATGCCTTAGATCTTCCAGTTCTTAATATCTCTGACTATATTTATATGCTTAAATGAGTGAGGGAAACCCCCTTTGGTCTTGAGTTCAAGCTCACTTTGTGTTTTTTGTTTTTTAACTGTCAAAGTTTTATTATATTTCTTTTAGGATTTTTCTTTATGCATTTGAAAAATTATACAAAATAGTATTGTATTGTTCTACAATCCATTTAACAATATGATATGTAAGTCATTTAGCAGTATGTCTATTGATCATTTAACAATATGATGTGTAAGTCTTTTCATGCTGATAAACTTACTTCTAGCATGTAGCTCTTGGTCACTATATGGTAATTATTGTATGGATATAGCCATATTGCTTTCGTCAATACTTCATTGCTGACATTTACATTATTTCCAATTTTTAGTTTTCAACTCAAGCTCATTTTGCAGTCCAGGTTGACCAGTAATGAATCAGGTGCTTTGATCTCTATTTGCTATGGATTCCTGTGAGAATAATCTATTATTCAATCTAGATGGGAAAAAAAATGAGATTGTTCAGGATCAGTCATCAAATCCCATCATAAACCATCAACACAATAATTGTAATAACAAACACTTAGGTAGCACTTAAAATGTACCAGGCACAGTGGCTCTAGCACTTTATATATTTAGTTCATTCAACTGTTGCCAAACCCTATGAAAGTTACAGGTGAAGAAACCAAGGCACAGAGACTTTAATGGTCACATAGCCAGGAAGTGATAGGGCTGCACTTCAGAGATCATATTTAGATTCTTTCTTAGGGTATTTATGTTATAATTTATCACATGGTTTAGTCCCGGTGTCATCTTATGACATAGCTCTAAAGAAGACAACTCCAGGATGATGTGAGAATGAGTTTTAGAACAGGCTCTTAGTCACACATTTTATTTATACATGCAGGATATTGGATGCATATAAAATCTTGAATTTAGCCATATGGTATAGAATCCATGGATTATATTTTCAGATGATACAATAAACTTGAGAATATGTAACATGTCAGAATAGAAATTTCTGTAGATAATACCTATAACATTTATAGGTAGCTGGGTTCTTTAGTAATGCAACGTGAAGTCCTATGACCCAGAACCCTGTGATTATGTTTTAGTGAGATTCCGGGATAGAACCAATAAGTCATGTTCATATTTTCTATAAATTTTAATAATATGGACAATATTTTATTAGATTATTTACTCTTTGGTAACTTTTTATTGAAAGTAATAATGCATTCAAATACCAAATTTTCTCTTATTCTATATAATATATAGATTTATAACCTCTAGCTGTGAATATATTGATTTTATTTGATCCCTAAAGAGAGTAAATTATAATTTTTCATGTCGCATTTAAATCTGTGGAAATGAGTACTTGAAATGCATAATGTTATATTGATGTGTGTATATATGCCACATAAAGTAAAAGAACAAGGAATGTTGTGTAAAAAATTTGTTAGCTGTGTCTTAGTAACTCATTAGATCCCTCAAGTGCCTTGCCATTTTGGTTGTATTATTATCTCCAACGTACTGTTGGGGACACAGGCTTTAAGAAATTCAACAAGGCAAATGTCAGTATTGGCTTCGCAACTTAGATCTGACTCTAAAGAAACACAAACTCTCCATGACGATCTCTGTTAAGAAGTTCAAATCATTACCCCAAATTTCAATCCACTAAGATATTTTTGAAAAGCTGTTTATAACGTATTATGAAGCATTATTTTTAATAAGAAAACACTGATATGGGGAAAGGAGATTTAAATTTTTTTCTTCCTAAAAACTGTACTTTTCTACATTTGAGTTTTAACTTTAAGTATACAAAGAGTTTGAAATTAACTTAATGAGAACTAATTTCAGAGCTTTCCATTCAAAGTGTACTGTATGAAGTTAAAACATACCGAAGGGCATGTTTTAAAAGTCTCCGTTCAAGTTAACTTGTGGCAAACTTTAAAATTATTATCATGGGGGAATGGATCAGGGGATTCAATCTTAAACTTAATAGTAATTGCTGAAACAGGGCTGTTTCCCCTCTTATGTATTACATTTTACCCACTTCCTGTGGTTTCCAACGGAACAAAAACTAAGTAATAAATATTTTGATGTCTTACACAATTGACACATTCTACAAGAGTTATAATGTGTACATTACAACCTATTACCTCAATTTTAGCTTCAATTTGTCCACAATGGGATAAAGACTAGTGCTTGGTGAACCACGGGGCAGGGCAGCTTGCATTATGTGTGTACGAAGGGGTCCCCAGGGAAGAAATCATCATCAGTGGAAAACAGGTGCCTTCAGCCACTTCTTTTCAGGACAAATCCTTTGCCATGGGAAATGGGAGATCCTGAGTACAGCACATTGTGGGTCCCTTAGGATTTTTAATTTTTTTTGGCCTAAGTCCCACATAGTCATGTCTGAGTTCAGGAAGTGGGGGAACAGTAGATATAAATTAATTATTAAAAAGTTGTTTCATTAGAATCCGTGTAAAACCTAGGGGTGCAAGCAGCATAGCTTTGTGAGCAACATCCCCCCTCAACACCCACACACATTACCTAAAACCTCCATATAGTAGAAGGTAAAAATAAAGATTCTTCCACATGTAAACTTGGAATATCGAATTATTTTGAATCTCGAATAATAATATAACATCCATTGGCAATGGTGGTGGTTTCCATTAGAACTAATGATGACAGATCTAAGTGGAAGTATCCTTCAGGAGCAATGTAGTTAGCAGATCTGCGTTCAGCAATCCCAGTAGGATGTCATGAGAAAGAATCTGTCAGGAGAGGAGAAGGGAACACGAACACACTTAGGAACCTAAATGAAACACATCCCAGTGGCCTTACATAAATACACACCTGGGTGGGATTTCAGACATGCTGAGTAAGTGGAGCATAAACAAGACAAAGCACTGGTATTCTATGATTCTATTCGTGCTCCCAAATCAGTGGACCTGGAGAAAGTCTCGACACACACATATGAATTTGTTAGATAGAGAGATATATACATATGTAATTCGTTTAATCAGAAAGTAAAAGTCATTACATCAGTCATTCAGTCGTTTTGTTCCTTTGCTGTGTTTTTCCACGAAAATTTTGTCTATATTTTTACAGAGATTGATGAGAGAAAATAAACTAAGATGTCATGGGTTCTAAGCAATTCAAAACCAAAATCAAAATCATATCACAAAATAGGTAGAATTATGTGACAGCTTGCCCCTGCTATAACAAATCTACTTATGCAACAAATTCAATAAATAAATATTGAACAAATATTTATCGAATGCCCAGCATTTGGCAGAAATTTTGTCATCAATTAAGCTATGAACAACAAATGTTCCCTTCATTAAATTAGCTTACCCCTTCCTTTAATTAGCTCATGATCTTAATAGGAAAAACAGATGTAAAAACAGACATGCATAACATCTCTGCAAAAACAGAGATGTGCCCAAATTACTAAAAGTGCGTAGAAGAGAGTTCCTAATTTTGTCTTGATAGGCTAGGAAATTATCTGCAGGTGATGCTAATCCTGCTGAGGGCTGGTGTGGAAGTGAGCAGGGCCACAGAGCAGGAAGTTGAGAAAAGAAGAGAGAGGCCCAGAGGTAGGCATTTGCAGCCCAGCTCAGTGAGAGAGCAATCATTGCGGACGTGTGCAATTTCAGGTAAGGTGATCAGTAACACCTCTCTGGTGGTGGGGACACCATACACATGGGCACTGCTGTTCAGCTTGCGATGCATGGAACCACTTAAAATTTCTCAAACCAGGACTTTCTCTCAAAGGGTTACTTTAGGGAGAATTAAGCAAAGACATAAAACAAAATGTACTCAACAGTTAAATCATTAATTTGACAGACTTTGTCTATTCTCTTTCACTGCTCTGCAAGCTCTGGCCCTTGTATTTTAGACACCTTTTAAATATTGGTTTTCTTGGCTCCCTCTTCTTTTTCACCCTTTTCCCCCTAGAAAATTTCATTCCCATCTATTGCTTTAGATCTACTCTCTGAGCTTGAATTGATTCCGATGCTACCAACACAGGGAAGGTTGATATTATCTTCAAGTCTCCTTTTGAGATTTTAAAGATATCCTGTCAGTAAAGAAACATATTTTAGAAATATTAGTATCATCTTAATTAAGGCATTGAGTAAGAGAGAATGTCGCACTTTGGCTGTATACCACATTGTTTCTCAAGGTACATAAAATGGGGCTTGAGATCAGCATAACCTGCAAATCTCTCGAGCTGTTCTTTCCAAATTCTTGAAAATTTTCTTGCCCCTTTTGAAGTGAGGAAATCACTCTGGAGGTCTGTTCATTTTCTAACAATCTCCAGTATGCAGCCTCCAAATGTTAATTGCCAATATATAGAAATAACTAGTCCATTATCAATTATAGTAAGCAATCTTATTTTGTAACTGGTTTCCTTTGCAGAGGTCACAGACAAAATATCCGGTGTAAAATATACTTATAATTTTTTGATTTATCTGCGTAGGTCCAAATATCAGTAACATTCATATGTTTTAGAAATGATTTCTAATCTTTTACTAATTATTGTTTACAATCACTTACAAAAAAAAAGTTGTTTGTTTTGGTCTTGTTAACTACTCAGAGCTTTAGTATCCATTACTTTTTTTCAAATCACAGTTCAGAATAGTTATTAGGAAATCTCACGATTTAATTTAGACAGTGTTAAATATTTCAAGATAATGTTAAAATAGTCTGACATGAATAAACAGATCAACTCAAATAACTAAGTAGATCAGTAAGTAAGTAAATGAATAAATAAATAAATAAATAAATAAATAAATAAATAAATAAATAAATAAAATATATCCAGTTTCAAGGTTTACTATTATTTTTCAAGGTTATGGGCAATTAAGAGGAAGAGGCATATCAAGGAGAGCTCGGGAACTTCATGAATACCTCCCCAGGTCCATCTTTCTCTCATTGGACAAGCTCTCTGACCCAAAATACCAGATGAGGTATCTAAAAAAGCTTGCAGAACACTTCAGTGTTTAGATTCTGACTGATGTTTTATGTCAGATACTTATAGCTTATGTGACATAGGAAGTTATACTTCAGAAAGCCAGATTCTAGCTTTATTCATCAATATATCAATCGTACACCATGGATATGGTGTGACTATCCATGAATATCATTAATCTATTTTTGAGGAGGTCCATTACCATGTTTACATATTTAGACCTGCTTTATTCTTTCTGAGGCACCTCTCTACTCCCCAAAACAGGAAGGAAATGGATCACAGGCCTCTGCTTGAAATCTTTTCTTCTCAATCTCTTCAAGGTAGCTTGAAAAGGAATTGTGGAGAGCCCCAACTGTTATTTTCAAACTCAGTTCCAGTGCACTCCAGGTTAGTCAGTTGCAACTTGTAAATCTCACCAAAACTGTGATCGGTTATCAATAAATATAAATTTTTCATATCCATGTCACATATAGATTCAAATAAGAGTCAAAGCATAATTTATTTTCAAATTGGAATTATGTAATTTCTACTAGACAAAATACCTCTGACTTTAAATATTTTATTTTGTTAGAATATTGCATTATTTTTATAATTTGTCTTATTGTTATTTAGGGATTTATGATACAAATTCAATGAGTTGGAAAGAAATATCTCTTCTAAATGTCTAATGATTAGGAAAAGCACTATTCATAAAACCTCTAATTTTTTTCATCCCTGATTTTTTGCATTGTTGGAACGCACACCAAGCTTTCATATGGAAATGAGGAGGAAGATTATAAAATGATATCTACAGGGCTTATGTGAGTTTAAGGCACATTAGAAGTTATAAATAATGTGTCTTAAACTTTAGATAAATAAAACAAAGGGCTAAATAATTTCTATAACATCATATCATGAAACAAAAATATGAAGTGATTGAAAGATCTTGGGAACAAAATGAAAAGAGTTTGTAATTTAGGCAGGAAGTTGATTATGTAGAGTATGGGTAGAAAGGGGGATCAGAATTTTATTTTTGTTTCATTCAGTAATTGTGATACGCTTAAAAGAGAAATGATCATTTGTTTTATCAGATCACTGAATAATCACCAAATAGGTGATTGTGGATGTATCTTGTTTACATAGTTTAAATGGTTTTATTGAGTAACCACCATTTATATTTTTAGCAAGTATGACTCAAAATTCTTCAGAAAGAATGAACATATGTGGTTTGTGATCTGGTCTTTCCTAATTCAGAATCACTTCATTTTTAAGAAATTCTTCTTCCCTGTGATGATATTTAAAACTATTTGTACATCTAAGAATGTTTAGCAAATTTGGTTCACAATTCTGTGATCTGTAAATAATGATGAAAGGACACTGAGTATTTCTTTTTCAATTATCCTGAATTTTTAACTTTTACTTTGGACCCAAAAGTAAACTCACCATAAGTAAACGATTCCCTAATTCCCATTGTAGCTTATATATACATCAACAATATTAAACTCATGGATTTAAACTTTGTGATATGTTTAAACTTATTGTAGTTATATCTTTGCTTATCGTCAAATTGCTTCCTATTTGGCCACTGACAAATTCCTCAAGGAGGCTTCTAGGTATTTTGGTATGACTGTTTTGGTGTTTTTGATAGTTTCTTTACCATTTGGTATGCCCATCTTCAACATTTCTTATTACTAATATCAGCATTTATTAAGGAACTTTCATTCTTTTTAGCAAGACATAATATTTCGATTTTAGTGCTAATCGTGTGTTTCTTCTAGATTGCTTATTTTTCTAGGAATTGTAGTGGACAGCATTTTTTTTAGGTAAAATACATTATAAGAAAAAAATAAGATAAAATACAGCATGAGGTTATTCTGTCTTCTTGTTTCCATGCTAAGAATGCTGATCCTCAATAATGAGGAATGATAAATTTATAATATCATGTAATTTCCTCATTTACTTTTTCTAACTTACATAATAATCTCAGAATGTCAATATTAACACTACCACAAACGATAAGATTTCTAAAATTATTTTAAAGTACATATTTAATTTTGCAGTTATTTTTGTTCTTACAATATACCTACTAAAAGATGTATAATCTATGACTATATTTAACAGTCAGTTGGAATGGTTTATTTCAGTGTAGTTATAGCAACAACAGGATACACTTTCATTCTTTGTTTGTGATACAAATATGCGTGCTAGACAGTGTCCAAAAATGGCCTCCATTGATTCTTTCCTTACTGGGCATATGCACCACTCTTCTTTCGAGAGGTGGAATTTATTTTCCCCCACCTTGCATCTGGGTTGGTTTTATGATTGCTTTAATCAGTAGAATGTAGCAAAAGTGATTTCCTAGGATTTCTGAGCCCAGGATTTATGAGGACTAAGAGATTTTGCTTTCTGTTTTCTCCTTCTTAAGTCTTCTTGAGATATTCAGTCTTGAGAAAGTACAAGAAGCCTTGATGATAGATCCATCAAGGAGAAGAATCAAGACCTCTGGTGTGAGTCCCAGCTAAGTTCCCTGCAGATGGTAGGTAACAGCATGAATGGAACCACTTTGGACCCTCCAGGTCTTCCAGCATCCCAGAGCCAGAGCCTACTATTCTATGTTTTTGTAAAGTAAATTTTAAAAAATTGTCATATGTTTTCTGGGGTCTCCTGGATCTGTCCACTCACCCATCCATTCTTTTTGTTTGGAACTTCTCTTTTCTATACTTCAATTGACACTGTTCTTTTCAGTTTGGCTTCTATGCACAGAAGTTAGTTTCCCATCAGAGTCTGACTTTATCTTAGAAGATAGCTTCAGTTGATTAATTTTGAAAATTTGTAAGATTCTAAAGAAGCCTCACATCTGACCGTGGACACCTTGTGCCAAGATGTAAAATCTAAAAATCTTCCACCCTCTCCAGTTTGTAATTGCTATTGTCAGATCGGCCCCTCACACTGCCGGTGAGTAATTACTGGCAGTGTGGGGTTCCTCTGTTTTCAGATCCAGAGGATGCCTCATTGCTTCCATTTACTCCCGCTAACGTCAGTATTGTCATCATTTCCCCAGTTGTGTTTGGGATTTTGGGAGGTGACACCATTCTTGCTATTATAAGTATTCAAACAACTCACTGACTATGAGGAATAGGTAATATAGAAGAGGATTTAAAAGGAAATCAGAGAGACTTGAATTATAATTTTAGCTTTACCACTTCCTAGCTATGTGAACTTCTACAAATTTCCTAATATCACTAAACCTTAATTTGCTCTTCTACAAATGGGGATAATAATGGACTTTGCTTCATAGTATTATTGTAATGGAGACAGTGCATGATACACCTGATACACACTTAACACAGTGAACAACACATGATAAACATTCTGTAACATTCACCAGTTATTATAAGTGATTTCAAATGTCTCTATGAGAGTCCTAACATTTAAAAGTAGATCACATCTGGGCACCTGGGTGGCTCAGTAGGTTAAGCGTTAAACTTCGGCTTAGGTCATGATCTCATGGTTAGTGAGTTTGAGCCACACATCGGGCTCTGTGCTGACAGCTCAGAGCTTGGAGCCTGCTTTGGATTCTGTGTCTCTCTCTTTCCAGTCCTCCCCCACTTGTGCTCTCTCTTTCTCTCTCTCTTTCTCAGAATGAGTAAATGAATAAACTTAAAAACCAGTAGATCACATCTAGGAATAGTACAGAAAAGGTAAATAGTTATTTTACTCTCTTCCACATGTCAGTGCATTGAACACTTTCATCAAAAAAGGCCCAGTCAGAATAAAAGCAACTGAGTGACTCAGTCGGTTAAAGCTTCCACTCTTAGTTTCAGCACAGGTCATGATCTCACAGTTCCTGAGTTGGAGCCTCACTTGGGTCTCTGCGCTGACAGTCCAAGCCTGCTTGGGATTCCCTCTCTGTCCCTCTCTCTCTGTCCCTCCCATGCTCTCTCTTTCTCTCTCAAAATAAATAAACTTAAAAAAAAAAAAAAGGCCTAGAATAACAGGAGAAACATTCTATGGAAAACAGTAACTATCAGGGTAGTTACTGTTATCATTGAGCACCTATGTTGTGTCTAGTGTTATGCATGTATTCATACATTTAATACCTAATGTGGCCTTTAAAGTAGGATATTAGCATTCCCATCTTCATGAGGCAGATTCCTCCATTAGAGGAATCTGATAAACTGCCCAAGTTAAGCACATGGAAATTTGATGTCCTTCAACTGAATTCCAAAGGACTCCATGCTATTCTTATACAACCAACAATGGAAGGAGCTCAGCTTCAAGAAAAGAGGAACTTAGCATATTGGGGAGAAGAGTATATTTGGATGCTATTTGCAAATATTCAAAAACTTTTCATAAGAAAGAAGAATTAGATTTAGTCTGAGGTGCTTTATAGGACAGAACTTGTCCAGTGGTTAGGAGGGAACCAAGGTGATGTTAGTTACAGACAAGAGCATACTTTCTATCCTATGAGTATCTGAATATTGGATGGGCTGCCTTGAGATGTGATGTGTTCCCCATCACTGGCTATGCCTTGTGTTGTTGGAGATGCTGTAAAAAGTGTGCATGTGTCACATGGGCCTGGGTGACCCCTTGGTTCCCTCCTGCTTAGAAAGGCTATGACTGTAAGTACCTTCCCAGCATAACAGAATCCTGGAACAAATTAATTCGAACTTTCAGGCACTCGAGGTTAGTTTAGGTAGTCTAAACAGCAACCATTGGTCTATGCTGAAAACATCCTCTCTTATGTTCAAATTGCCACTGTTCAAAGTTCTTTTAAACTCTGAAATTATATGGATGTAATATCAGCTAACATTTAGAGTGTTTACTATTTGCAAGATCTAATGATTCTAATAACTCCACCTGAATTAAATTATTTAATCCTCCTAAAAAATCACAAGGTAGAACCTATTATAACTTTACAGATGGGGACATCAAGGCATCAGGGATAAATAACTGTAACGGGTTACAAAGGTGGTAAATGAAGGAGTAAGGATTTGAACCTAACTGGTCTGACTCCAGAATCCATACTCCAACTATAAAATGGAGGTGATGATGATAATAATAGAATCAATACTAGCTACCAAGAGCTAAGTATTTTCTAATTTTGTGTAGCTAAATCTTATACCATGCTTTTGATACTCATTGTCATTTTACTCTTTTCCATACATATAGGAAATTCAGCTGAGGAAACTAAGCTATAGCAAGGTCATGTAATTTGTCTCCACAAATGGTAAGTGGATGAAGGATTTGAAGCCAAGAGTGTGTAATTTTATTTATTTATTTATATATATATATATATTTATTTATTTATTTATAATGTTTATTTATTTTAATGTTTATTTATTTTTGAGAAAGAGAGAAACAAACAGAGTACAAGTGGGGGGAGGGGCAGAGAGAGAGGGATGCTGAATTCAAAGCAGGTTCCAGGCTCTGAGCTATCATCACAGAGCCCAACACAGGGCTCGAATCCACAAACCATGAGATCATGACCTAAGCCAAAGTTGGACGCTTAACCAACTTAGCTACCCAGGCATCCCAGGTGTAATTTTAGTCTCTGTCCTTAAATCTCTGCTTTCCATGTAATTTTGGGTTGCTATGGTCCACCTGCCCCATTGCATTATTTCCTGTTGGTGTGATCCAACTCTCACTCTATCTCTCTCTCTATCCCCTAGAAAAACCTGCCTTCAGATTCCCATTTGTGCCAGTGTGACAAACAGGCAGCCCTGAAGCAAATCCATCCATAAGGACTTAAGAAGTGACTCTGCTTCATGGTCTCATACCATCCTGTTCCGGTTGTCCTTTAAACTCTGTACCCGTTACTGTATGGCATCATCTTTCAGGCAAGGTTATTTGGATTTACTAGGGTTTCAAGACCCTTACCTGAAGGAAAAACAAAGATGGTGTGAAATTTTAGGTATGAACTAATTTCTTGTTTTATTTTCCCAAGACCAAAGAATTCATACGAGGCTAACATTAGATAATTTATTAAATGTAAATCTAGCTCTGACTGGAAAGTCCCTTTCCCTCTACCTTAATATGACTTGATGATATTTGTCTCTATTCATTTTTTCCTTTACATCATTAGCCCTCTGTTTTTAATAGCTAATGCTTAGTCAGGTTAATTTAAAGGTTCACTGTCTAGATGTTGCATTTCATGAAAAATACTAAAAGAAAATAGAGCTCTCATTTCTTACCTAGTAAAGTTTCAGAGGCTGAGGTACTGATTACTACAAGCAGAATGTGCACAGTCCCTTAGAGACTCTGGTGGCCAGGACAGTCATTACCACTATGTTAGCCATGCTAAGTACATTAATAGTGAGTGGTGATAATAAGGCTTTCTGTTTTATCTTTCAATATTTTTCTTTTACCAAAAAATGATGTTGAGCAATAATCTGTTGTTGAAATGAGCTTTCTTCCTGATTGTCTTTGCTACATGAACTCCTCAAGGTCGTGACTAATGACTTTCTCATGACCCTGAGTTTCCTGGGTTTGTTTACCCAGGGTAACTGAAAAAGTCCGGTATCTAAGATACACATATCTTAGTGTCTCAATAATGTAAACGGTCTCAATTGACAGCACCAAAGATTATGAATGAAATTGATAAGGGATATAAAAAATTTGAATGTATAAACACATTTCTACCATCTGCGCTAGTAGATGAAGGGATGCCACAGGCAATGCTATTCAAAATGGAATTCAAATGAAATTTGAATCATATGACATTTTTACAACAGATTTTCCATCCTTGGAAATGCCAGAGTCCAATATTAAAATTAATTTGCATTCTTTAAAAACAAACAGACTAACATAGGCAACAGCATATGATCCTGCAGGAGGAAAAGAAATTGCCTTGGGATTTGTAATTTGTCTTGTATAACACACACACACACACACACACACACACACACACACACACACACACACACACTGTCTTGTGAAAATCAAGACTTGCTATATTTCTTTTTGTTAGTTTTATATATCGTATATCTTAATTTCTACATCGTTATGTAAGTCCAAACTATCGACCTTGAAACAGGCAGTTTTACCAACAGGATGGTTTTATTTAGGAACAGCAAAGGAACTGCAGCTGGGGACATGCAACCTATGACTAACCAT
The DNA here is from genome assembly GCA_030068075.1 of Paguma larvata. Lineage (NCBI taxonomy): Eukaryota > Metazoa > Chordata > Mammalia > Carnivora > Viverridae > Paguma > Paguma larvata. The sequence goes on from CM057824.1 coordinate 44,842,617, forward strand.
AGGCAAGTCTGGAGATCCAAGGAGAAGAACATTATTTGATAGAGAAAAGGAGGAAGTTGGGAGGGGCTGCTTTGGGGGAAAAAAAGTCCACTAAAGGAAAGCAAGAGTTCAGAATAGTAATTGTTTTTCATTGGCTAAGTTATGGCATTTTCTTATTGGCTGTGCTTTTGCTCAGCAAGGAAAAATTTGTCCTTCCTCTTGGTGGAGTAATAAGGTAGGCTTGTTCTCTTTGGAAATGCGAAGTATAGTCTCATCCTGTTGGAGTCTGCAGTTGAAGAGGAAGAGTGGTAGAAGCTGAGAGCTTCCCTTTCCAGCCTCTCAACTCCATTTTAAATGAGTTTTTCTTTATTCGGTTTAACAAAACTAAGTCAATGCTTACATACATTAAAAATTCCATTTGTAGGAACCAGGTAAGAGAATAATTAATGGTGAATCAGAGACTGGGGCTCAGATTCGATATAGAGGCTAGGGCACAATATTGAAGGGGAAATGGGGGTCAGGAAACCTCAGAAGGGTTAGAAACCAGAGGCAAGAACTTAATTATCAGTCAGGGAGTACTGTCACTTCTCTAAGTGCCCCAGGAATCAGAGAACAGAAAGTCCTATATAGGGTTTGCGGGTGTTAACTTTAAATCCTGGCCTACGTAGCCAGAGGCAAGTGATTAAATCTCTCCCAGTCTCATATTCCTCATGTTAAATAGGAATCACAACACTTCTTTGCAGCCATTCTGAAAATTAAGTGAGTAAATGAGTTTCAAGTGTCAGACAAATCATAGAAACTCAATAATGGTTAATTTCTCTAACCAAGATCAAAGCAGAAGAAGGCAAAGAAGTACAAACTGAGATAGCAGATTGTCCTTTAGCAATTTACCATGGGGTATTCTACAATCTCTAGATTATTCACAACCACTTTTGTTCCACTCAAACCATGGAGTTGCTCAAAGTAGCTTGTGTTCTCCAGGAGAAGAATTTCAACAGTGAGTCCTACTGGAGGGTGACACCTATGAATGAAGGGAATGGATATTCAAAGAGTATGGCTTATTGATTCTGCACTTTGTACCAGCTGACAGACTGCTCACAACTCCAGAAGGCAATTCTGTGATGCCACAAGGGAGGTTTTAAGAGAAAGCAACATGTTCAAAATCAAGTTAAAGGAAGAGCTGGAACTGAATGAGTGTTCTTAAGGTGTCTCTGACATTTTTATAGAATCACAGACCCACATAATTTTAGAAAGACAGTTACTGTAATAGTCATTTAATTGCAAAACAATATCAATAACAACTAAAGGCAACATGTTGAGTAAGCTATAAATGATCACTTTAAAACTTAAACTATGAATAACTGAAAATTGCTTAGGATTTAAAAGAATTAATGAACCTGAGTGCCTCTCACTGCCAACTAATTGTTAAGACTCTTCACCATAATGGAGAAGGTATTTGCAAATGACATGTCAGATAAAGGGGTAGTATCCAAAATCTATAAAGAACTTAGCAAACTCAACACGCAAAAGACAGTGAATAAATGGGCAGAAGACATGAATAGACACTTTTCCAAAGAAGACATCCAGATGCCTAACAGACACATGAAACGAGGCTCAACATTACGCATCAGAATAATATAAATCAAAACCTCAACGAGATAGCGCCTCACACCTGCCAGAATAGCTGAAATTAACACCTCAGTAAACAACAGAGGTTGGTGAGGGTGTGGAGAAAGGGGAACCCTCTTGCACTGCTGGTGGGAAATCAAACTGGTGTAGACACTGTGAAAAACAATATCGAAGTTCCTCAAAATATTAAAAATAGGACTACCCTATGACCCAACAATTGCACTACTAGGTATTTATCCAAAGGATACAAAAGTGCTGATTCTAAGAGACACATGCACTCCAGTGTTTATTGTAGTGCTATAAGCAATGGCCAAATTATGGAAAAAGCCCAAATGCACATTGACTGATGAATGGATAAAAAAGATGTGGCATATATATATATATATATACTTATGTGGCATATATATATATATATTTACTTAGTGATCAAAAAGAAATAAATCTTGCCATTTGCAACAACATGGATGGAAACAGAATATATTATGTGAAGCGAAATAAGAGAAAGATGTATATCATAAAATTTCACTCATATGTGGAATTTAGAAATCACAACAGATGAACATAGGAGGAGGGAAGGAAAATTGAGATAAAAATAGACAGGGAGGCAAACCATAAGAGACTCTTAGGGGCGCCTGGGTGACTCAGTCGGTTGAGCGTCTGACTTCAGCTCAGGTCATGATCTCACAGTGTGTGGGTTTGAGCCTCACATCGGGTTCTGTGCTGACAGCTCAAAGCCTGGAGCCTGCTTCAGACTCTGTCTCTCTCTCTCTCTCTCTCTCTCTCTCTTTCTCTCTCAAAAATAAATAAACATTAAAAAAATATAAAAAAGAGAGACTCTTAAATACAGAAAAAAAAACCTGAAGGTTGCTGGAGGGAAGGTGGGGGCTAAATTGGTCATGAGTATTAAGGAGGACACCTGTTGGGATAAGCACTCAATATGATATGTAAGTGATGAATCACTGGATTCTACTCCTGAACCAATACTACACTGGGTGTTACCTAACTTGAATTTTTTTTATTTTTTTATTGTGAAATTGGCTTCCATACAACACCCAGTGCTCATCCCAACCCATGCCCTGCTCATTGCCCATCACCCACTCTCCCTCCTACCATGCCCCCCCCGCAACTCTCAGTTTGTTCTTAGTATTTAAGAGTCTTTTATGTTTTGTCTCCCTCCCTCTCTGTGTCTTTTTTCTTACCCCTCTTCCCCTCACCCCTAGTTTTCTGTTAAGTCTTGCAAAGTCCACCTATGCGTGGAAACATATGGCATCTGTCTTTCTCTGACAGACTTATTTCACTCAGCATAATATCCTCGAGTTCCATCCATGCTGCCACACATGGCCAGATTTCATTCTTTCTCATTGCTGTGTAGATTCCATTGTGTATATATATCACATCTTCTTTATCTATTTGTCAGTTGATGGACACGTAGATTCTTTCCATGATTTGGCTATTGTCAAAAATGCTGCTATGAACATCGGGGTACACGTGCCCGTATGCATCAGTATTCCTGTGTCTCTTGGGTAGATTCCTTACAGCGTTATTGCTGGGTCAGAGGGTAGCTCTATTTGCACTTTTTTGAGGAACCTCACATAGTTCTCCAGAGTGGCTGCACTTGTTTGCATTCCCACCAACAGTGCAAGAGGGTGCCTGTTTCTCCACATCCTTGCCAGCATCTATAGTTTCCTGATTTGTTCATTTTAGCCACTAAGACTGGTGTGAGTTGGTAACTCAGTGTGGTTTTCATTTGTATTTCCCTGATGCTGAGTGACATTGAGCATTGTTTCATGTGTCTGTTGGCCATCTGGATGTCTTCTTTGGAGAAGTGTCTATTCATATCTTCCACCCATTTCTTCACTGGATTATTCGTTTTTCAGGTGTGAAGTTTGGTAAATTCTTTATCTGATGTGTCCTTTGCAATTATCCTTTCCCATTCCGTTGGTTGCCTATTAGTTTCATTGGTTGTTTCCTTCACCAGGCAGAAGCTTTTTATCTTGATGAGGTCCCAATAGTTCATTTTTGTTTTTAATTCCCTTGCCTTTGGAGATGTGTCGAGTAAGAAATTGGTGTGTCTTAGGTCAAAGAAGTTTTTTCCTGCTTTCTTCTCTAGGATTTTGGTGGTTTCCTGTCTCACATTCAGATCCTCCATCCATTTTGAGTTTATTTTTGTGAGTGCTGTAAGGAAGTGGTCTAGTTTCATTTTTCTGCATGTTGCTGTCCAGTTCTCCCAGCACCATTTGTTAAAGAGGCTGTCTTTCTTCCATTGGATACTCTTCCTGCTTTGTCAAAGATTAGTTGGCCATATACTTGTGGGTCCATTTCTGAGTTTTCTATTCTATTCCATTGGCCTATGTGTCTGTTTTTGTGCCAATACCATACTATCTTGATGATTACCGCTTTGTAGTAGAGGTTAAAGTCTGGGAATGTGATGCCTTCTGCCTTGGTTTTATTCTTCAGTGTTACTTTGGCTATTCAGGGTCTTTTGTGGTTCCCTAAAAAACTTAGGATTGTTTGCTCTAGCTTTGAGAAGAATGGTGCAATTTTGATTGGGATTGCATTGAACGTGTAGATTGCTTTGGGTAGTATTGTCATTTTAACAATATTTATTCTTCCAATCCATGAGCATGGGATGTTTTTCCATTTCCTTGTGTCTTCCTCAATTTCCTTTATAAGGTTTTTATAGTTTTCAGCATAGAGATCTTTAACATCCTTCGTTAGGTTTATTCCTAGGTATTTTATGGTTTTTGGTGCAATTGTGAATGGGATTAGCTTCTTTATTTCTCTTTCTATTGCTTCATTGTTTGTGTATAGAAATGCCACCGATTTCTGTACATTGATTTTGTATCTTGCAACTTTGCTGACATCATGGATCAGTTCTAGTAGGCTTTTGGTGGATTCTGTCAGTTTTTCCACGTAAAGTATTCATCTGCGAAAAGTGAAAGTTTGACTTCCTCCTTGCCAATCTTGATGCCTTTTATTTTGTTTTGTTGTCTGATTGCTGATGCTAGGACTTCCAGCACTATGTTAAATAGCAGTGATGAGAGTGGACACCCCTGTCGTGTTCTTGATCTCAGGGGAAAGACTCTCAGTTTTTCCCCATTGAGGATGATATTAGCTGTGGGTTTTTCATATATGGCTTTTATGATGTTTAAGTATGTTCCTTCTATATCGACTTTCTCGAGGTTTTTTATTAGGAAAGAGTACTGTATTTTGTCAAATGCTTTTTCTGCATCTATTGACAGGATCCTACGGTTCTTATCTTTTCTTTTGTTAATGTGATGTATCACGTTGATTGATTTGCGAATATTGAACCAGCCCTGCAAACTAAGGATGAATCCCACTTGATGATGGTGAATAATTCTTTTTATATGCTGTTGGATTCGATTTGCTAATATCTTGTTAGGGATTTTTGCATCCATATTCATCAGGGATATTGGCCTGTAATTCTTTTTTTGCTGGGTCTCTATCTGGTTTGGGAATCAAAGTGCTACTGGCTTCATAAAATGAATCCAGGAGTTTTCCTTCTGTCTCAATTTTTTGGAGCAGCTTGAGGAGGATAGGTATTAACTCTGTTTTAAATGTCTGGTAAAATCTGCAGGGAAGCCATCTGGTCCAGGGCTTTTATTTGTTGGATTAACTTGAATTTAAATAAATTAATAAAAAAATAAAAAATAACAAAAATAAAAAGTAAAAAGACTCTTTGCCATAACTAAAGCTAGCTATGTCTTCACTTGTGTTTTCCTCTTGATGAACTTTTATTCTAATTCAGTTTTCAAGCTTTCAGTCCAAAAGACATTTCTTTGTGACAAGAAATTCTCAGTCACTGAGATAAGTTCAGTGACTTTATCAGAGTAAGTCTAGATATAGCTCCTGATATCTAGTGACTTAATCATGAACAAGCCTCTGTAGCTGCAAACAGAAACTTCCTCTTGTAGATAAAAATTTGCAACTTCAGCCCCAGCCCCAGGTCCAGCCTCAAACCCAGAACCTGCTCAGGAATAGACCACGCCCCAGCCCCAGCCCTAGGCTCAGTCTTATATGTAGGACTAGAGCTAATCCAGAACTAGGCATACTCTCAAACCCAGATTAGGGTTTAGGCTTTGTCCCAGCCCCAGCTTTAGGCCTCAAGTTTAGCCTAAGACCCAGACCTAGACCCAGGCCCAGACCCAGGCCTAGCCCATGACCCACCCACAGGCCCACCATAGGCCCAGACCAGACCTAGCAAATGACCCAGTCTGAGCCCAGACCCTGACATGGCTCCACAGCCTGGCTCTTGAGATCTAATCTCTTTTCTTTGCCCTATTGCCTGGGTATTCACATTTATTCCAAAGCAAATATTGTCTGTTTTTAATATAATGGAATTGTATGAAGATGAAGAATATCTGAATTATATTTACTTATTTTTTTGTATCCAATGAAAATCAGGCCAGTTTTTAATTTTTGTGAATTCTGTAAGATGGTACACTGGTATCTTTTTGTCATTTTGTTTTTGTTTTTGTTTTACATTTGAACACTTTATGGTTAAACTTTCCTTACAGGTGTCTTAATACTTTTACTCAATATGCCGCCTGACTCTCTACGTAAACTGTGTTTAGTTTTGTGAGCCTGACCACCGAGAGTATGTAGTTTATGTCACTCTAGTGGCTCTGATTCTGTTGGCTTTATTGCACAGAGCTCTAGGGTCAATGGAGGTGGGGAGGGGTGCCGAAACCTCCCATTCCCAAACAGATACAAACCTCTAAGCTCTAGCCCTGTGTCCTGTGAGCCTTCTTCTCCTAGTGACAGATGGAGTCTCTGTCTCTTTCCACTGAGAAAACTGCCCTTAAATCATCACGCTTTCTTCCTCCTTGGATTGCTGATCTGAAAGCTTGGTGGTCTTTGCATTTTGGAAATTTGCTCCTTAATTAACCTTTATTTCTCATAACCCTGCCACTTACAGTAGTAAGCCTTGGCTTTCAATATTCTTATTAATGCAATAAGGATTTTTTTTAGCCATGTGTAGGAATCAACTGATAATTTGTTTTCAACTCTATCTATTCTCCTTCTATGGCAATAAATGCCTAGATTCCATTATTGGGACATTACCATTAGAAAAGGTGGTAGAAAGTTTCAGATATCAATCACTCTATCACAATATTCAATCTACCACATTTCTTCCCCTATGCTCTCTTCAAATACTATTTACTTTAGTCCATTTTTAATACGTTTTTAGAATTCAGAAACTATTGTCTTTGCTCAGAATCCATTTCTTCAAAACATCTCTATGACTAGGCAAAATTTGTGGATCTTTGAAAGATTTCTCACCTCCATCCACTGGAGGTCACTGTGTATTTATATAGAAGGCCTATGAGAGTTTTCTCAGAGTTTTCTCTATTTCTTTGGGTAAATAGTCAATTCTAGATTATTTTCATTCCCTTCTCTTTTCTTGAGGGGATGACATAAATTATTAGGTAGAAGGGATTCAGTACACATTGGTGTACATAGAAGGACAAATGTGTCTACTTCTTTTCCTCACTTTTTCTCAGTCCTATGCTATATTGTTCATCAAACTCTAGCCCACTTCTATCCACTATCATAGCACCTCAACCCTCTCTACTTTCCCTCTGCCATGTCTAAGGTCATATCTTATCTTTCTTATCCCGCCTATGAGGTCTGTACAAATTCCCAATTAGCTCTCTTGTCTCCTCTTCAAGGACACAGAAAATTTCGAACACTCTTCTGCACTAGATCAAACTGTGAGAGACTTAGGATAAGGTATCTCTGACCATCTCTGATGACACATCTCTGATTCTACTGTTCTACTGCTAGGCAATGATGTTGTTGTCTGGGAACATTTACACTGAGCGGACTTGACTTTGAGCCTTGCACTCCCTCTGACTTCACAGAAAACTTACCTCCTCTGATCTCAAATTTCTACCAAATCCTTCTGTGGTCCGCATTTACCCCACCTGGAGCTTGGCTAGGCTGAGGGTAGGGTACAGTATGCCTTCTCAGTCACCTTCAGTTTCCAAACTCTAGCCCCTTTCTCTCAGATAGTATTTATGCCACTTACATGTTAAATTTCATCTTCTTTTGTATGGGAAAATACTCTTATCTCAATATACACTTTCTCCCCAACTTTATTCTCAAGACTTCATGGACAGCAGTCTCTAGAGGCTCAGCCTTTTGTTGCTTAAAAGTCCTCTGGGATCTCAAAAAGCTTGGCTTTTATAAGACTTAGCTTTCAAAATGCCTGACTCATAAGAGTTTTAACATATCTCTTCAGGAACTCAATTGATTTCCTCTTTCTCAGCTATATACAACCTTCTCAGAGAGACTGAAAGTCACTTACTTGGTGGCTAGAGATTGAGACAGCAACCAGAAAGTGTAGGAGAAAAAAATGGTTATTTTCTCCAAATTGTATCCCACAACAACAGGAAAGCAGAGCACCAGGTACTTGGTAGCTGCTTAAAACACTATCATTTTCGCTATTCCTCACATCACTCAATACAACATCTGCATTATTCCTAAGATCTCTATTCCTTTCAGTAAGAGTCGAATGACCAGCTCTTTCCTGTAAACAGAAAACTGGGAATATTTTTTTTAGATGGCCATATATCCTAATTAAAATTCCTAAGCTAACAAAGAAATTAAAAGCAATATCAATACAGGAAAAGAAAAAATCAGTATATATTCTAAATTCGACAATTAAAAAATCACCATGTCCAACCATATCCTACAGTTTGTATCATCTATGGGTTAGCAGACTGCTACAAAACCCACTACACCCAGAAAATATGGTCTCTTTTGAGATGTGGTCTTCTTCCTAATGTCTGCCAATATGATGTATTTATTAGTTTTTATTACTCTTGTCTACAGTATTCAAAACCACTTGGATGTGGCTTTCTGTGTCCTATAGTGCTACTCCAAGCCATCAACCGGAACAACAAAAACTATACCCATTTTGCATTAGTTAGGATAAAAGCTCAGTTCCTGTCACAAAGGATCCAAACAATACTGTAGTTCAAAGAAATTAACTTTTTTTCCTTATGTGACAGTCCACCAGAAACAGGACAAGACAGGTAGGTGACTCTGCTCCATGAGGTCATTCAGGGACACAAGTTTCTATTACTCCATTGCTCTGCATTTCTTGTGAATTTACCCACATCTATGTGGACAAAGATCATTCACATCTTCCACATCCATGTTATACCTTGCAGGAAGGAAAGAATGAAGAGTACTAAAGCCTTCCTTTTAAAGAACAAAGCACACTTTGCTTCCACTCCTTTCCATTGGCTAGAACTCAATCCCATCCTCAATCTTGGCTATAAGATGAGAAATATAGTCTTTCATTGGTAGCCTAGGGCCCAGCTAAAACTCACGATGTTTTATTACTAAACAAGATAAGAGGGGAATTGCTATAGTGGGGCAAATAATATCTCTGGCATCAGCTGTTAGTATTAGCAACTGAAACCCAGGAGCGTTCTTCCTGCTCCAGTCAGCAAGAAGGAGTCTTTGATCAGAGAAAACTCTAGTGCAGTATTTCTCAACCTTGGCACTATTGATAGTTTGGATCAAATAATTCCTTTTTGTAGAATTACAAAAGGGTGAGGAGCGGGGCTGTTCCGGCATGTTTAGCAGAATCGCTGGCCTCTACTCACTAGATAGTAGTAGCATCCCCACCCTCAGCTGTGACAAAGACAAATGTCTCCAGGTATTGCCACATATGCCCTGGGAGACAAATTAGTTCTGACTGAGAAGCACTATGCTAGCTGTAACGTGCCATCTTGGAGAGCCTCTTCTTTTAAGGCGTATTCCCTCTGTTTTCAAATAAGCTATCCCTGAATGTCAGAATTTTCTAAAAGAGTCAAGTTAGTCCTATTCCCCTATCATATTCAGTTAACACATACCTATTGAACACATACTAAATAGTAAATAACGGACCTCATGCTGATTGATGGGCAAATACAGAGATGAATTAGAAACTATGTCCTCAGAGCTGCATAGTCTCATAAGGAAGATAATATATGTAAACTATTATACAGGCTAAAAGATAAATACAGCAATAATACATGATAAAAAGTGAGGCAGGCCCTCATTTTACCAACTTCTTTAGAATGTTCCTGCTGTCAATATAGCTGAGAGGGCAGATTTCATTTTGTTTGCTGTCAGGGTGAATGAGTTATCATCTGAACCTTGTGTTTTCCCCACGTTTTGACCTTAAGATGTCCTTTTATAAACTTCCAGAAGCTGTTCACTGTTCTCTTTACCTCAGGTGTTCTCTCCTTACTTCCATTAGACTCTGACTTAGAAAAAGGAAAATGATGTGGTTGCTTGAAGATCCATTTAAGACTATGGTACTTCATATTTTAGTCTGGGATCCTTCCGTTGTGAGGAACAGAAACTCATAAAAGTACCTTAGGCAAAATGGAGAAACTTATTAAAAGGTTATAGAGTTCTTTCTATCTTATTTCTTCCATCTTCCCAGAGGAAGAAAGTACATGCAGATTTTATGAGAAACCTTTCTAGTGTTCTATCGATAAAGGCTGGTAGAGGACTGGTTTTTCCAGTTTTCATCAAATTCAGCATGGAAAAATCTAGTAATTATCTTTAGAATATGGAGACAGTATGTACCTACTGACCTGAGCTTTGAAACTTAAGCCGCAGTTTAAAAGAACATGAAATTGCCATAAAGTATGTTTTCCTTACTAGTATGTTTCTTTCACGAGGTTGTATTGATCATTAAAGTCTAAAATAAAATACTTTCATTTAGTAGGGTAACTCTTGTAACTGGTTATGTAAATGTTAACTACTATAAGAAACTTTAATTTCCATTTTACTATTTATCTAATCTAATTAGTAGGCTTCTACTAATTTTACTTGTTAGATGAACAAGTTAGGCTAGTACAGAATTCACACTAAAGAAGATTTATACCAAAAATTAGCCTAAGAATTTACACCAAAATGTAATTTATTAAAATTTAGTCTCTTTTAGGTATTCTAGTTTCTGAGTGCTTCCCTTCTCTTCTTGACATTTACACGTGGGGAAATTCGATTTTGGAGGCATAGTAGGCATGAAATCATTCTTTTCCACTCTGTCCCACTCACCCTTAATATATCTGCTAAATTCCTGTGACTAGAGAATCTGCTTCCAGAGAAACTTCTTAAATAGGCAAAACCCACAAAACTCCATTTCCCTAACCAACCTAAGTTGGTAAAAACTTTTAATACTAAAAAGTGATTATTAATTATTGTCATAATATGTTCTAATAACAGAATACGGCTGTAATTACCCACATGATTGTTGAGACTGACAGATGCCTGAAGACCCAAGAAGTCATTTTCAACATAGCTTAGCTAGTGTTTTCAAATGAGAGAAGCCTGAAGTTTAGAAAATTTTGATTTCAGTGATTCCTTACAATGCATGCAATAGAAGGAGAGAATAATAGGAAAGCCATTTGATAGGATCGTGCTACTCTCTAGATTGGGAATTGGTTGTTGGAGACGGGTACACTATAGACCATAATTATGAGACAGTTGACCCTTTAAGTATTGTTGAAAAGATATCTCTCTCTCTCCCTCTCTCTCTCAAAAATAAATAAACATTAAATATGGTTGAAAAGCCATTAGACCATACTAAAGACCTTGTAATCATCACAGAACTAAGTTTGTGAATCCAAATGAGTCTTGAGAAATCTAGAAAGATTAAAAATAGATATTGACTTTTTCTGACTGACTTAAAGACAGATACCATATGTTTCCACGCATTGGTGGACTTTGTGAGACTTAGCAAAAACCAGGGGGAGGGGAAGAGGGGAAAGGAAAAAAAGACACAGAGAGGGAGGGAGATAAAACATAAGAGACTCTCAAAGACTAAGAACAAACTGAGGGTGAGGGGGGTGAGCGGGGGGAGAGGGGGTGACGGGCATTAAAGAGGGCACATGTTGGGATGAACACTGGGTGTTATATGTAAACCAATTTGAAAATAAACTATTATAAAATTTTAAAAAATTAGATATTGACTGTAATATACTAATGAACTAAATCTGACCAATAGATCTTGATGTTAGTATACCATGGTCTTTCTGGCAGAGACAGTGGTTCCACTGTTAAAGAATGGCTATTACAAGGCTGAAGGAGATGGGGATTTAGTACTAATTTGTCCAGAGGGAATATTTTAATCTGAAAGAGCATGTTAGGACTTCTCCGAAGGCCATCTACCTACCAGTGACTGATGTGAAATGGCAGGTCAAGGTGTTGGAATACTTAGATAATATGATTGTATTTGGGAAGATTGTGGGGAGATGAAAACTGAATCCTTAGAGTGTTAGACTATCTCAAGGAGGGAGAATAGAAAATGTTCCCTAAGTAGGGGCATAGTTCTGCTATGCCTTGGCCTCTGTTAATTATATAACAGACGTCATTTCTTATCAGAGGAAATTTTGTCCTATCTGCTAGCTTCCACCCAGTAGATTCATCTATCTATCTATCTATCTATCTATCTATCTATCTATCTATCTATTTATTTATAATTTACATCCAAATTAGTTAGCATATACTACAATAATGATTTCAGGAGTAGATTCCAGTGACTCATCCCCTATGTATAACACTCACTGCTCACTCCAACCAAGTCCTTAATTCCCTACCCTTACCCATTTAGCCCATCCCCCCAACCACAGCACTTCCAGCAACCCTCAGTTTGTTCTCTGTAGTTAAGAGTCTCTTATGATTTTTTGCCCCTCCCTGTTTTTATATTATTTTTGCTTCCCTTCCTTTATGGTCATCTGTTTTGTATCTTAAATTCTACGTATGAGTGAAGTCATATGATATCTGCCTTTCTCTGACTAACTAATTTTGCATAGCACAATGCCCTCTAGTTCCATCCACGTTGTTGCAAACGGCAGGGTTTCATTCTTTTGGATTGCCAAGTAATACTCCATTGTGTATATATATATTCACTACATCTTTTTTCATCTGCCTATCAATGGACATTTGGGCTCTTCTCATACTTTGGCTATTGTCGATAGTTGTGCTATAACCGTTGGGGTATATGTGCCCCTTCAAAACAGCATACCTCTATTCCTTGGATGTATACCTAGTAGTGCAATTGCTGGGTTGTAGGGAAAGTTCTATTTTTAATTTTTTGAGGAAACTCCATACTGCTTTCCAGAGTGGCTGCCCAGTTTGCATTCCAAACGGCAGTACAAGAAGGTCCCCCTATCCCCGCTTCCTCACCAACATCTGTTGTTGCCTGGGTTGTTAATTTTAGCCATTCTGAGTGGTGTGAGGTGGTATGTCAATGTGGTTTTGATTTGTATTTCCTACATGATGAGTGGTGTTGAATATTTTTTCATGTGTCTGTTAGTCATCTGGATGTCTTCTTTGGAAAAGTGTGTGCTCATGTCTTTTGCCCATTTCTTCACTGATTATTTGTTTTTTGGATGTTGAGTTTGATAAGTTCTCTATAGATTTTGGATACTAACCCTTTATCTTATATGTCATTCACAAATATCTTCTCCATTCTATTGGTTGATTTTTAGTTTCACTAATTGTTTCCTTTGTTGTGCAGAAACTTTTTACCTTGTTGAGGTCCCAATCGTTCACTTTTGCTTTTGTTTCCCTTCCCTTCAGAGATGTGTTGAGTAAGAATTTCCCGCAGCTGAGGTCAACGAGGTTTTTGCCTGCTTTCTCCCCAGGATTTTGATGGCTTCCTGCCTTATGTTTAGGTGTTTCATACATTTTGAGTATATTTTTGTGTATGGTGTAAGAAAGTGGTAGAGTTTTCTTCTTCTCTATGTCGCTGTCCACTTTTCCCAACACTGTTTCCTGAAGAGACAGTCTTTATTCCATTGGCTATTCTTTCCTGCTCTGCCAATAATTAGTTGGCCATATGTTTGTGGGTCCATTTCTCAGTTCTCTATTCTGTTTCATTGATCTGAGTGTCTGTTTTTGTGCCAGTACCATACTATCTCAATGATTGCAGCTTTGTAATACATCTTGACATCTGGGATTGTGATGCCTCCAGCTTTGGTTTTCTTTGTCAGGATTGCTTTGGCTATTCAGGGTCTTTTCTGGTTCCATACAAATTTTATGGTTGTTCATTCTAGCTCTGTGAAGAATGTTGGTGTTATTCTCATAGGAATTGTATTGAACATGTAGATCACTTTGCATAGTATCAACATGTTAACAATATTTGTTCTTCCAATCCAGGAGGATAGAATATTTTTCCATTTTGTTGTGTCTTCTTCAGTTTCTTTCATAAGCTTTCTATAGTTTTCAGTGTATAGTTTTTTTTTTCACCCCTTTGGGTAGGTTTATTTCTGGGTATTTTATGGTTTTTGGTGTAATTGTAAATGGGATTGATTCCTTGATTTCTCTTTCTGTTGTTTCATTTTTGGTATATAGAAATGCAAACGATTTCTGTGCACTGATTTTATATCTTGCAACTTTGAAGAATTCACAGGTCAGTTCTAGGAGGATTTTTTGGTGGAATCTTTTGGGTTTTCCATAGAGAGTATCATGTCATCTGCGAAGAGTGGAAGTTTGACTTCCTCCTTGCCGATTTGGAGGCCTTTTATTCCTTTGTGTTGTCTAATTGCTGAGGTTAGGATTGCCAATACTATGTTGAATAACAGTGGTGAGAGTGGACATCCCTGTCTTGTTCCTGACCTTAGGGGGAAAGCTCTCAGTTTTTCTCCATTGAGGATGATATTAGCGGTGGGTCTTTCATATAAGCCTTGTATGATCTTGAGATATGATCCTTCTATCCCTACTTTCTTGAGGGTTTTTATCAAGAAATGATGCTGTATTTTGTTGAATGCTTTCTCTGCATCTATTGAGAGGATCATATGGTTCTTGTCCTTTCTTTTATTGTGATGTATCACAATTGATTGTTTTGTGGATATTGAACCAGCCCTGCATCCCAGGTATAAATCTCACTTGGTTGTGGTGAATAATTCTTTTGGTGTATTGTTGGATCCAGTTGGCTAGTATCTTGTTGAGGATTTTTGTATCCATGGTCATCAGGGAAATTGGTCTGTACTTCTCCTTTTTAGTGAGGTCTTTGGTTCTAGAATCAAGGTAATACTGCCTTCATAGAATGAATTTGGAAGTTTTCCTTCCATTTCTATTTTTTGGAACAGCTCCAAAAGAATAGGGGTTAACTTTTTTTTAAGTGTTTGGTAGAATTCCCCTGGAAAGCCATCCAGCCCTGGACTCTTGTGTTTTGGGAGACTTTTGATTACTACTTTTATTTCTTTACTGGTTATGGGTCTTTTCAGATTTTGTATTTCTTCTCATTTCAGTTTTGGTAGTGTATATATTTCTAGGAATTTATCCATTTCTTCCAGATGCCCACTTTATTGTTGTATAATTGCTCATAATATTCTCCTATTATTGTTTGTATTTCTGCAGTGTTGGTTATGATCGCTCCTCTTTCATTCATGATTTTATTTATTTGGGCCCTTTCGTTTTTCTTTTTGACCAAACTGGTTAGGGGTTTTTAACTTTGTTAATTCTTTCAAAGAACCAGCTCTTGGTTTCATTGATCTGCCCTACTGTTTTTTTTTTTTTTTTTTTTTGGTTTCAACAGCATTGATTTCTGCTCTAATCTTTATTATGTCCTGTCTTCTCCTGGTTTTGGGTTTTATTTGCTGTTATTTTTCCAGCTCTTTAAGGTGTAAGCTAGGCTGTGTATCTGAGAACTTTCTTCCTTCTTAGGAAAGCCGGGATTGCTCTATACTTCCCTCTGAGGTTTTGGGCTATGGTGTTATCATTTTCATTGATATCCATGTACTTTTTAATTTCCTCTTTAACTTCCTGGTTAGCCCATTCATTCTTTAGTAGAATGTTCTTTAGTCTCCAAGTATTTGTTATCTTTCCAAATTTTTTCTTGTGGTTGATTTTGAGTTTCATAGTCTTGTGGTCTGAAAATATGCACGGTATGATCTCGATATTTTTGTACTTGTTGAGGGCTGATTTGTGTCCTGGTATTTGATCTATTCTGGAGAATGTTCTGTGTGCACTCGAGAAGAATGTGTATTCTGCTGCTTTAGGATGAAACGTTCTGAATATATCTGTTAAATCCATCCAGTCCAGGGCGTCATTCGAAGTCATTGTTCCCTTGTTAATTTTCTGTTTAGATGATCTGTCTATTGTTATAAGTAGGGTGTTGACGATCCCTACTATTATGGCATTATTGTCAATGTGTTTCTTAATGTTTGTGATTAATTGATTTATATATTTGGGTACCTCCATGTTGGGGACATAGATGTTTACAATTGTTAGATCTTCCTGGTGGCTAGACCCCTAAATTATGATATAATGCCTTTCTTCATCCCTTGTTACAGTCTTTATTTTAAAACCTAGATTTTCTGGGGTGCCTGGGTGGCTCAGTCGGTTAAGCGGCCAACTTCAGCTCAGGTCATGATCTCACGGTCTGTGGGTTCAAGCCCCACATCAGGCTGTGTGCTGACAGCTCAGAGCCTGGAGCCTGTTTCCAATTCTGTGTCTCCCTCTCTCTCTGCCCCTCCCCTGCTCATGCTCTGTCTCTCTGCCTCTCAAAAATAAATAAATGTTAAAAAAATTTAAATCTAGATTTTCTGATATAAGTATGGCTACTCTGGCTTTCTTTTGGAAATCATTAACATGATAGCTGGTTCTCCATCCCCTTACTTTCAATCTGAAGATGTCTTTAGTTCTAAAGTAGGTCTCTTGTGAACAGCATACAGATGAATCTTGTTTTCTTATCCATTCTGTTACCCTATGTCTTTTGATTGGCGCATTTAGTCCATTGACATTTAGAGTGAGGACTGAAAGATATGAATTTATTGCCATTTTGTTGCCTGTAGAGTGTGAGTTTCTAGTGGTGTTCTCTGGTCCTTTCTAGTCTTTGTTGCTTTTGGTCTTTTTTGTTTTGTTTCATCTTTTCTCCCCTCAGAGAGCCCCCTTTAAAATTTCTTGCAGGGCTGGTTTAGTGGTCATGACCTCCTTTAATTTTTGTTTCTCTGGGAAAATTTTTATCTCTTCTATTTTGAATGACAGCCTTGCTGGATAAAGAATTCTTGGCTGCATATTTTTCTGATTCAGCACATTGAATATCCTGCTGCTCCTTTCTGGCCTGCCAAGTTTTTCTATGGATAGGTCTGCAGCAAACCTGATCTGTCTTCCCTTGTAGGTTAAGGACTTTTTTCCCTTGCTGCTTTCATGATTCTTTCCTTGTCTGTGTATTTTGTAAATTTGGACTATGAGATGCCTGTTGATGGCAGGTTTTTGTTGAATCTAATGAGAGTTCTCTGTGCTTCCTGGATTTCGATGTCTGTGTCTTTCCCTAGATTAGGCAACTTTCCTGCTATGATTTGCTCACATAAACTTCTACTCCTTTTTCTCTCTCTTCATCTTCTGGGATCCCTATGATTCAGATGTTATTCTTTTTTAATAAAATTTCTAATGAATTTTCACTTAATTTTCTAATTCTTAGAAAATTTCATGCTCTTTTGCCTTAGTTTCCCTCTTTTTTCTGCTTCATTGTTCTCCATAAGTTTGTCCTCTATATCACTGATTTGCTGCTCGCTTCATCCATCCTTTCCAGTGGATCCATTCGAGATTGCATGTCAGTATAGCATTTTTAATTTCATCCTGACTAGATTTTGTTTCTTTTATTTTGGCAGAAAGGGATTCTATTCTTTTTTCAACCCGAGCTAGTATTCTTATTATCGTGATTCTAAATTTTGGTTCAGATATCTTGCTTGTATCTGTGCTGATTAAATCCCTGGCTGTCATTTCTTCCTGTTCTTTCTTTTGGGGTGAATTCTTTCATTTCATCATTTTGGAGGAAGAAAAAGAATAAAATAAAAAAATTAAAACAACACAAAAAAAATTAAATAAGGGATCCTAGATCCTAAGTGTGTTTTGGTCTGGTTTTTGAAAGAAGCTTGATAGAATAGAGGAAAAAGGGAAAGAAATGAAAAGAAAAAAAGGAAAACATTTGAAAATTTTAAAAAATGAATACAATAAAATAGAATAAAATGAAATAATTACAGTAAAATAGAATAAAAAATTTACAAAAAAACAACAAATTGTAGAAAAAATTAAAGAAAAATACTTTTATAAAAATGGAAAATAAAAATAAATGTTTTCTCTTTTTGCATTCAAGAATAAGAAAAGAAAATTGAGTAGACGAACCGGTGAACAGAATGGAATATGATAGAAATTACATCCAGTTTCTCCTAGAAGTCAAACTATGAAGCACTTTATAGTCTATAAGCAGGCGGAGAGATTTGTGGTGTTCCTCTAGAGCCTGGTTGGTACAGTTGAACAGGGGTTAGTGTAATGGCTCCATTCTCCACTGGATGGCCCTACTTAGCTTATTGGGGTGGATCATTGTGGCGCATGTACACGTGTGTGTGCATGCATGGGAGAGGTGAAAATGGCGTCACCCAGCTACCTAGTCTCTGGTATCAGAACTCTCTGCTCCTGCTGATGGGCAATCACACACCCCTCCTTTGTCTCCAGCCTTCATCCACTCCCCACTTCCACCCTGTCCATGACCAAGTCATCAGCCTGCCAGTTTGGACCTCCTTACCGAATTTTACCTCAGATGGGGCTGTGTTTCCAAACCCTTCTCTTCTGAGAGCCTGGTTGCTTTGACCCAATCAGACCCTCTTGGGGAGGGTCTCACTGACAACAACCAGGTGTTGGCCTGTCCACGGAATGCTCACAAGACCATGCTACTGCAGATGCCCAGAGACTGCAGAGGAGTGCCAGCTCACCCCAGAAAATGTTCATGCAATCATGTAGCAGCAGCGTTTCAGGGATTATGGTAAATCACAGCACACTTCTGGTGCCAGGGTCAACACCTCTTAACGTCCTTATTCCAACACGAGCAAATATGGCTGTCCTCCGGTGTCCACTGGATCTTTGCCTGTTGGGAAGCTGCACAACCTCTACCAAATGTCCTGTCAGCCTCTCCCCATGTGGCCAGAGGACCCCTTGCACCTTGCTGTCTGTTCCTGGGGATTCGTCCTTCCCACCAGAGCTCCACCAGATATTGAGCTGATGAGTTCCAGACTCTGTGACTCCCTGTTCATAGAGTCTTAATGGTATCCAAACCCTCTCCTTTCTCCTATCTCTCTTTCTGGTTAATTCTCTTATGGGTGTTTCTACTCTTTCTCTTTCTCTCCTGCTACTTTCAGGAGGAGTGTTTTTCCTGTACTCTCTCCCCTGTCTCCATCCTCTCTCCTTATGCAAAACAACTCTCTACCCTCCATGCTTCTCTCTCTGCCAGTTCACCTCTCCACACTGTGTACCTGCTGAGTTCTGTGGTTGAAGTTATGCAGAGTGTTGAGTTAATCCTCAGTTCAGTTTTCTAGGTGTGCAAGATGGTTTGATGTTGTTCTGGCTGCATTTCAGGGATAAGAGACACAAAAAACTTCCATGCTGCTCCATCATCTCATGAGGGAGATTTAGAGAAGTAAAGCTGCATCAGAAGTTAAGTTGGTGTTTAAAGTTGTCAGTAATTGGGGCACCTGGGTGGCTCAGTCAGTTGGGCAACCAACTTCAACTTCTGCTCAGGTCATTATCTCCCGGTGTGTGGGTTTGAGCCCTGTTGACAGCTCAGTGCTCAGAGCCTGCTCTGGATTCTGTGTCTCCCTCTCTCTCTGCCCCTCCTCTGCTTGCTTTCTATATCTCTCTAAAAAATAAATAAACATTAAAAAAACTTATAATAAAAGTTGTCAATCAAAGATTACACCTGGATCCTGCACCTCTTACTGATTTGACTTGAGCATTTGGTTAGCATTAAGCTCCCTCCCATATGCAGAATGATGCCAACAGTAGCTCTGTGAGAGAGGATTGACCCAATCACCTCCAGCAAAACCTGGAGCAAGCATTCTAAACCCTAGACCAGCGGTTCTCAACCTTGGCTGATTATAAGAACCACCTAGGTAGGGAGATTTTTTTTTTAATGCAGAAATTCTAATTCAAATAATGGTTTTCTTTTAAATGGTCCCATATTTCTGTCATATTTTGAAAGGGATGAGAACCTTTGTCTTAATCAAAACATCTTTAGTTTAATTCTACTAATTTTAATAAGCATTACATCATACATTGATGCTGACTCATAGGTCTTATGAACGGTTTTATATTCTTTTAAACTAAATAACTGGATAAAGAAAACAGGCATTTGCTGGTCTTTACCTAAAACCTCAATTCCCCATTCATAAAGTAGACTTATTTGCACTAAAGTGGGCGACATGGTTAAATTTGAGGTGTATATATTTGGAGGGTCTTTCAAGAGTAGATGGTAACCAACACTTTCATTTCTTGATTATGTCCTTGTCCTAAACTGAATAGGATGATGCTATAAGGTTATCTGACCACAGAGTATAATTTAATCACTTGTTGTTGCCTAGGGTTAACCAGAGAAGGCAAATATTCTGTAAGGCAGTCTTCACCCAGACCACTAACTTCCTCCATTTGAAGTATAAATTGGATGGGCCTCTTAAAGCTGGGGTGGGCAGAGACATGATTGATAATCAGGGTGTTCCGCCAGAGATTGCACCAATAGCTGCTGATAATTATGCATTTAAATCTAGTCTCTCCTAGATGGAAAGAAATAACTGAAAAAGAGACCCTCTGGGAAGTTTTGGAGGTTCTGAGAAGAGTAGAATGAGAAAATGAGCACTCCTGAGAGGCTAGATCTAGACCTTTCCTAAAAGTATGAGAATCTTCTTCTAAGGGTGGGAGAAACTATACTCAATGATATGTGACATAGTGTACTGATGGTTAGTACATGGGCTATGGAAGCAGTAGGTATTGCTCTAGGAATACTTGTCCCTTTTGCTGAGAGTGACATATGATGATTTCAGTGCTTTGAGGAAACATGCCAGAGTCAATCAGAAGGCATGATTTGGTTTCACTATGGCAGAGGTCGTTTACACAAAATGTGACTCCTTCCCCAGAGAAAAATAATACCTAGCAAGTCAGTCTATTTAGAAAGTCACCCAAACCCCTAATCAATATGCATTGATTTTCTGCCTTGAGTACCAGAAAGACAAAATCTGGATAATGTTTTCCAAGTTATGAATCACTTTATAATTGCCATGCCCAGCAAATCTGAGGTAAATTTCTTCCACCCCATTGGTGGGAAGGTTGTTTCTTTTTGAATCAATCAATCTGGGGGTAATTTTACTTGGTAAAGATCCAAATGCTCCTATCATTCCCAAAGGGATCCACACCAAAGAGATTTAATAAAATTGTATTAATCATATTAGGAACTCTCCACTGGGACAAAAAGACAATAGGTTTCCAAATCACAACATCCAATGTCACTAAGAAAGTTGCTATTGGCTTCCTTCTCTGTCCTTTAATGGATCAGTCAGAGCCTGATACCCATCTACCTCTCATTGCGGACTGCTTCTCCTACACTGAAAGAGAAACTAAAAAAGTCTTATCTAACGGCTATGATATTGACTGATCATAGGAATGAGATAGAATAAACTCAAGATGCCCTGGGCAAAGTCTTGTCACAGAGTTGAGTTTTGGATAGGGCATAAAATAGTTTATGGGTAAAATTGAACCCCTTGTTGGAAATTATATCATGTGATTTCATCCTATATATACAGTAGAGACAGAAACTGAGAGGTGAAGAGTGGATCTATTAAAGAAGATCTTAAAAGCAATCCACCAATCACAAAGCTTTAGGGAAGAAGCACCACAATCTCACTCCCGCCCGTGAGCTCAGGAAACACACACAAAACCCAGGACAAAACTTTATTCTCACTCATCTAACTTTGGCAAATTGCTCCTTGTGTTCCCCCGGTTTCTAACTGTGAGCTCTCTAGGACTGTGGGCGCTGTCTTAATAATTTTTACATCATTAGAACTTATTACTGACTCCTATACAAAGGAGATGCTCAAAATATTTGTTGAGGATTTCTTCTCTCCTACTGATGAAAGTATTAACATCTTTACAGAGTTGGGACTATTTAAAATTTTTCTCAGGTGTGCCTGGTTGGCTCAGTCAGCTAAGTGTTTGATTCTTGAATTTGGTTCAGGTCATGATTTCATGGGCATGCGATAGAAACCCCATTTCCAGCTCTGGCGCTGAGCATGGAGCATGCTTAAGATTGTCTCTCTCTCCCTCCCTCTACCCCTCTCCCTGGCTAGCCTTCTCTCTCTTCTTTCTCTCTAATAAAAAAATAAATAAATGTTTCTTGGGTAAATATTTTAATTTCAAACTCTCCAGTTTTGAGTATAAAATGTCATTATAAATGATGTGGCTGGATATTATATTGGCATTTTTTCTATCTCTGTTTCTGCTGAGCTTCCTCAGCAGAAAGGCTGAGAACCAAAGAGCAGAGGGCAAGAACGTACAGTTTCCAAAGCAGGGCTGAGTACTGTATCCAGAACCTTCATAGGAGGGGACAAAAAACTGTTTTTCAGTCTGAGCCTCTCACCTGCCTTGACAGTATCAAAGAATTGAAGCCCAAGAAGTCAGGGAGTTAAAGGAACAACTGATAGGTTGACCATTATCTGGAGAAGGAGGGGCTTCCTGGAGTACAAGGAGAGCCTAGAAGGGGTCACTGTTGCTTAGGAACACACTAGAGTCATCTGACTCATGCCTGAAAAGAAATCTCCAGGGGGAAGGCTGGTTGAGATGGTTTGTGGCATCAGCATAGAGATTTATGGTGGCTGTTCTCCCAAAAAGTGCTTGCTTTTCTGGAGCAAGAGAACCCACAGAAGGCATTAGCTTGTGTTCTTTATTCACAGGATCCTGCCTGAGGGGGTTTCTGTCAGGAATATGATCTGACCAGAGAGAGGCTAATGGGAGATTATAAATTGCCAGTTGAGGGAGAGGCCACTACCTTGCGACACAGCTGCAGTCTGGAGCAGCTCAGTCAGTACTCGCTTTGTAACTTTTGGGTTCCAGTGAAAAATGAAAATGCAGGGTCTCTTGTTTAAAAATGATTAAAATTTTCAAGGTGGTAGTAACAGAGCGTGGTCCTGAGCATCTACAGGGCTCTCACACCCTATGAAGCTGGCGGTTCTCGTAGTATAATCATGCAGTTCCCAAAAGCTCCCAAAAGTTGTCTCAAGAGAAATTGGCAGATTTTAACTTCTTCCAGAGCTGGAGATAAACAATGTCAGGTGACAGAGGTGTCAATGAAGGAAGACATCTCCTGCTTTTTACCTCTTTCCCATCCCGCTAGGAGTCAGAGGCTACCTTGTGAATGAGAAGATGAGTGGAAGTGATGAATGGATAGGAAAATCAACCTGAATGTTTGTGGCTACCCCACCCCTCCTCCCCAGTGGGAAGCAGGCAAAATGAAGGGAGAGGTTAAGCTTGGAATTTTAAGTATTATACAAGATGCATGTTTTAATTACCAAAATTAGATAATTGGAGGGAGGGGATAAAAGTAACTTGGAAATCTCTTAACATCTGAGAAATTATGGGACTTGCCCAAGATATTATCCAAGGTGGTGATGAAAAAGAAGCATACCAACATAGTGGGTTTGCAGGGCAGGGATGGGAAAGAATATAGGCACTTTATGAATGTGTCCCAAAGAATTCTGTTTGTTCACTGTAATGCTTATAAATATATTTACTCAACCTCTTGTGGGTAAGTATGCACACACATGCACAAACATGGAATATGAACTATGGAAGTGATGGATAATAACTTTAGACCAAGAAAGACATACAAAAATAAAAATGCATTTTGGGAAAGTGTTTGCAACAATGTGTACGGAACTAGAGTGTATTATTTTTTTTTAATGTTAATTTATTTTTGAGAGACAGAGAGAGAGAGACAGAGCATGAGCAGGGGAGAGGCACAGAGAGGGAGATACAGAATCTGAAATAGGCTCCAGGCTCTGAGCTGTCAGCACCGAGCCCGACACGGGGCTCAAACTCGGGAATGGTGAGATCATGACCTGAGCCAAAGTTCAGATGCTTAACCGACTGAGCCACCTAAGCACCCCTGAACTAGAGTGCATTATGCCAAGTGAAATAAGTCAGTCAGAAAAAGATAAATATATGATTTCACGCATATGTGGAATTTAAGAGACAAAACAGATGAACATAGGGGAAGGGAAGAAAAAATAAGATAAAGCCAGAGAAGGAGGCAAACTGTAAGAGGCTCTTAAATACAGAAAATAAACTGAAGGTTTCTAGAGGGGAGGGGTTGGGTGGCAGGGATGGGCTAAACAGGTGACAGACAGTAAGGAAAGCACTAGGCATTGTATGTAACCGAAGAATTGCTGGGTTCTACTCCTAAAACCATTACTACACTATATGTTAACTAGCTGGGATTTAATTTTTTTTTAAGTGTTTAATTTTAAAGTCGTAATTAAATCATCCGCAATCTACAGACAAGAAATGTGCTTTTACTGCCCTCAAGTGGTGGTAATTTATCACTGCAGTGTAGCTAACCATTTCAAAACTTAATGTTCCCATTAAATTCACATCTTCCCCGCTATCTGACAAAAGAAATCTGGAATAATAATCTTTAATTCTCAAATATTTTCTAAATAATCAAGTCATAAAATGGAAAAAGTAGCTTCATGTTGCTGTCGAACTATTTCCACTCTATACAGATTGTAAAATTGTTAGCTTTGTCTTTTTTAAAATGTTCATTTATTTATTTTGAGAGACAGAGAGAGAGAAGGCGAGAGCAGAGGAGGGGCAGAGAGAGAGGGAGACACAGAATCCGAAGCAGGCTCCAGGCTCTGAGCCGTCAGCGCAGAGCCCCACACGAGGCTGGAACTCGTGAGCTGTGAGGTCATGACCTTAGGTGAAATCGGATACTTAAAGGACTCACCCACCCAGGCGCCCCAAGACTTTCATTTCTGACAGGTTTCTGGATGACGCCGATGCTGCTGGTTCAACACTTGTTAGGAACCGTTCGCCTAAACCAGCACTGCCCCAAATTGTTCACATGAAGGGTATAGTGGTCCCCTTCTTATCTGTGATTTCGTTGTCAGCAGTTTCTGTTACCAGCAACGCTTTCCGTGAACAGGTGATTCTCCTTGTGATGAATCCTCCCAGAGGGTCAGTAGCAGCTTAAGGCTAGGTCGCACTTCCTGTGCCATTCACCTCACTTGGTCTCCACAGGCAGCCAGTTGATCCTCTCATGTCTTCACAAGAATGGTGAGTGCAGCACAATAAGCGATTCTGAGACAGAGACGTGGTCACATAGCTTTTATTACAGCATGTTATAATTGTTTTATTATTAGCTCTTGTTAATCTATTACTGTGCTTAATTTATGAATTAAACTTTATCATAGATATGCATATGGAGGAAAAAACAATATACACAGGGTTTGGTACCCTCTGCGGTTTCAGGCATCCACCGGGGTTCTTGGAAAGTATCCCCCGTGGATAAGGGAGGGACTACTGTTACATAATAAAAATTTATACTTCACACAGTATAAATAAGGGGTAAGCCTCTGTTATAGAGAATGTTCTGGGTGTATTTCATGTTGTTTGGCCTAGCCCCACCCCTGCCTCAAGCAAGCTTTCTTCTAACTTGATCATGAGATCCTGGTAGAGGGCTCCTAGAGATAAAAACCATGGAAGTGTATGGCCCCCAGACTTTCTCACTCTCAATTAGTCCACACTTAGCTTCCAGCAATTTGTAAAGATTAGCATTTTGGTGTTAGAGCGCTAGTGGCTTCTGCTTCAGGTAAGGTGCTGGACTGAGACTCTCTGGATTGGCCTATGTATTATTTTACTATTGCTACTGTAACAAGTGATCACAAACCTGATGTCTTAAAGCAGTATAGATTTATTATCTTATAGTTCTGGAAGTCAGAAGTTTGTATGGGTCTCACTGGGCTAAAATCAATGAGGTGGAAAGGCTACATGTCTTTTAGAAGCTCATAGGAGGATCTTATTTTTTTCACCTTCTAAAGCCTGCTGCCATTCCTTGATAGTAAATTAATTCCTCCATCTTCCAAACCATTAACAGAGGACAGGATACTTTTCACACAGCCGCCTCCATGATTCTCTTTTGTCTCTCTCTTCCACTTTTAAGATCCCTTGTGATTGCCCATAATCTCCGTATTTTGATATTAGTTGATTAGCGACCATAATTCTATCTGCTACCTTAATTTCCTTTTGTGTAAGGTAATGTATTCACAGGTTCCAAGGATTAGCATGCAAGCTTGTTTGGGAAGCTGTTACTCTGCCTGTCACCACCTGTCTCTCCCAGATTTCAGGGGTGGTTTGCCCTAAAACCTCAGTTCTCTAGTGGGTCTAAGAACAGTCACTAATTTTCTGTTTGTTCAGTTTTCTCTTATTCAAAGACAACAGGGGCGCCTGGGTGGCTCAGTTACTTAAGCAACTGACTTCAGCCCAGGTCATGATCTCGCTGTCTGTGAGTTCGAGCCCTGTGTCGGGCTCTGTGCTGCCGGCTTAGAGCCTGGAGCCTGTTTCAGATTCTGTATCTCCCTCTCTCTCTCTCTGCCCTTCCCCTGCTCATGATCTGTCTCTCTGTCTCTCAAAAATAATAAATAAATAAATAAATAAATAAATAAATAAATAAATAAATAAAAGACAACATTAATGACTTCTAAGCTCTTTAAATGCTGGAACTAACACCAGAAGTAGTGAGTACTTTTTCATATGAGATCAATAGTTCTTAAATACCACTAATTCTCTTACGTCTTTTGTTAGATACACAGGTTTAGTTTTTGAATTTTTTTCATTTGTTTAAGTTTGTGTGTTTATTTTGAGGGTCAGAGAGAGAATCCCAAAAAGGTTCTAGCACTGTCAGTGCAGAGTCTGACATGGAGCTCCAGCCAACCTATCAACCAGGAGAGCATCTGAACCAAAATCAAGAGCTGAACACTCAACTGACTGAGCAACCCAGGAGTCCCTAGCTACACAGGTTTTCAGAGAGGAATGTGAAGGAAGTTATTATTCCTTTATAGCCACTTTGCTTTAAATCAAATTTAGAACAGAGGACAGAATAAAAAAATTATATTTCATAGTGTTCATATAATCTTTCGAAAATAAGAGGACAATTGTAGCATACACCAAGAAGACTATTACTGAATTATAATCTGAAAGCCGTGCCTTGTAGCATGTATTACATACTCTGCATTCCAAAACGTATATTCTATTGTAATTAATTAGTCTGAAAAATTTAAAAAAAACTAGAGCACAGAATTCTAGGGAATTAAAATATGTGCATATATCACTTTAAACTACTTATCATAGTCAAAGAGTATGCTTACAGACAACTTTAAAAGTCAAGGGTTTAATATAAAGTTTAATATAAGGTTTAATACCAGGGTTTAATCTGTTAGGAACAGGAAAAAGTTTAAAACTTATCCATGTACTGTGTGATTTCCTAGACACTGTTGCTGAAATGTACATGATAAAGAAGACAATTGCAAAATGACATAGAAGTGTGCTAGGAGATGTAACATGGTTTTAGTTCAGTATGAAAGGCATTGTTGCCTTATGATATATCCATTATTACAAGGATCCATAATTTGATGATAATTACATTAACTGGTTCCTGAATCTTTTAGACGAATGTTATACTGTTTTTCATTTCCTTCTGGCCAAACATCTCAAAATAAAGCCTCTCCTTTCTTGTCTTTTTACAGTATAGCCCCATAGCTGGCTGAGGACTTAGGAAATGTGATAAATTGTGAGGCACCCAGTTCTTTACTAGCATGTATTTCTCATCCCATTACCTCAGAGGGTGCAAACCGGCAGCCCCAGATAAAGTTGGGTCTGCAGATACATTTTCTTCAGGCCATATCTAGTTTTAAAAATTAAATTAACTTCCGACATTTAAAGATCAGAAGATTCAAGTTTTAAAATTTTGGATTTCCAGTTTTCATATTGGAAGCATATTTTCATCAGTCAACAGAAGACTGATCTGAGGAGAAATTCGCTTCTTGGGAAGGGGTCCAGAGAGGCACAGGACAGTGTGCCTCTTCCGTTGGCAGAGTTCCTATCCAGGGGATGCATTAGTGTCCCTTATAGGCGTTTGAGTTTACACTGCCTGATGCTCCTCTTCCTCTTCAGTCATCAGCTCAGCTCATTAACATCACAATCTCTTTGTAGTGGACTTGAAGATGGAATTACATAGGAGGGCCTATCCATTGTAATCCCAACGCACATAAAGAGCCGAAAGGGTTAATCAGTGTTTGTAATCTTTGGTAGGCTCTAAAATTTGTAAACCACAGTTGAAAGGAAGTCTTGCAGCCAGACAATGTCTGACTCATTTTTTTGTAGTATGACTAATTATACTATAAAAATTATTTTTTAAAATCCAGTTAGGAGAGGTGTGGGGAAACAGGTTCTACTTACATAAATGGGTTAGAAAAAGGCTTAGGGCAGAAAGCTGCTACCATGGGGCAAAAACGCCTGAGGCTAGCAAGATATTGTCATGGGATCAGGAGTAACTTGTTATATCACCCGCACAAACGCCACTTGTAAGATCTTGTTTTCTTCCCATCCACCACGTGGGTAATATCTTGTGAGCTCAATAAATACAGAGTTGAAAGCCCCATTCAAGGCTTTTGTCTCTTCCTGGACTTTAGCCTCTTCTTGTATTCAATTCTGCATCTGCTCTCTAGCTGGACAAGAGAGAACTCCAGACTTGTAGTCTGTGACAGAGGGGCATCTGGGTGGCTCAGTTGGTTAAACATCAGACTTCAGCTCAGGACATGATCTCCTGGTTCCTGAGTTTGAGAGAGTTGGATTCTCTCTCTCTCTCTCTCTCTCTCTCTCTCTCTCTCTCTCATTCTCTCTCTCTCTCCCCTCCCCTGCTTGCACTCTCTCTCTCAAAAATAAGTAGAATAAAAATTTAAAAAAAAAAGCATTAAAATTCAGTTAGGATCCTTTGAGCTCATGAAATATAAAAAACACTCAAATCCAAACATATTTAAAACTAAAATTCAGGAGTGAGGTTTGGAATCTAGGAAACGTTTGAGAAACAAGTAGCGAGAGCAGCAGATTTAAAAGGCAGGCCTGGTGCTGAGTACTCTGGGTTTGCATTCTTTCTTTCTCTTTCTCTCTGTGTTTCTACTTCTAAGTGCATTTCTTACAGTGCCTATTTTTCTTTTGTTCACTCACCCTTCTTTCACTTACTTTCTCCTTCCAATTTTAACCTTCACACTGTCACACCAGGGCCACCCCAGCCCATCACCTTTACCAATCACCATTGGTTGGTTCTTTGAAAAAGACTCTCGATTGGTTTAGCTCACCTTTTGAAACCAGTCAAAGAAATCAGAAGTCAATGTGCAGTTTCTGGATTGGTAGCTTTCAGCTAAGAGCATGTCTTATCTAATCAGTCACAACCAATGACGTGCTAACTTTATTATAAACATTGTCACTGTCATCTCTTACCATCACAGTACCACTGCTGACATTTATTGGATGCTTACTATGTGCCAGACAATCTCCTAAATACTCTAGACATGATTCGTTTAATCTCAGTAACAACTTGGGAGGCACACAGTATTTTGACCATATTTTACAGACAGGGCCAGTGAGCATGGTTGTGCATACTCAGCAGGGACTTGAAGGCAAGGGCAGTTTCCCTTCCAACTAGCTGAGGGTGGGACAAGCAATAATAGACGTGTCTAGAACAAACTATTTTCCCTTTGGGCTTGCAAAATAGGAGGTTCACAGAGAATTACAGGATAATCCCTTCATTGAGAAATTACTAAAACTGGTTTGCAATTTGCTTTGTTTGCACAGTAGTGCATCTCTCTAAATGTTTTACAGGCTGGTACAGTCAGCAGTTGGGACAGGACAAATCCAGGACCAGATTTTAAAGTATATAGAGTTTTTTGCTCCCATCCGCCTTTCCATGCTCCTCGATCCCATGGAATTCCTTTTTTTCCTGCCCCCTTTCCTTTCCTCAATCTCTGCTGTTGCTAGCTCCTTGAAGGTGGACCCATTATTTCTCCCCTCTAAAGACTTAATCTCACTCTTAGATTTATACCACACCATGAACATGGGACATGACACAGTTGGGCAGTGGCCAGATTGGGGCCACGCTTAAGAATCAAAGTTTGCTGCTCAATCTGAAACACCTGGAGAGTCATAGGATTTGTGCAGACTTGGAGTCTAAAGGACCAGTTGTGAATTGCAGGAATAAAGGTGGGACCTCAGTTGAGGACAAGTAGTCACAGAAAGTCAAAGGGCAGCTTGATGGGTAACACAGACACACCTAGGTGCTCCAGGAAGGAAGGACTATGTAGTAGGTCAGTCAGAAGCCAGAAGGAGCTTTGGGGAGTGTGAACATAGCAAGACAAACCTTGGCAAGGATGTTGTGCCACCTATCTTACAATGACACTCCCTTGAGTGTGTTGTAAGTCTTTTGTATACACCACAGACTTCTGAAGATGGTTACATGCTCATTGGACTACTGAAGGTCATGCCCCAGATTTCCTGTCACTGGGGGTTCTCAATAGGCCTCTGCTTCTTCCTTCCTAAAACAAATATTTATCCTTCCCGTGTACCAGGCACTTTTCAGGTGCTGGGGATCTAGCGATGAATAAAACATTAATACTCCTTACCCCCAAGAGATTTATGTAACAGAGGCAAAGACAGGCAATAAACCCAAAGTCCTCCTGGGATTTCTATTGCCAACATTTACCTGATACTTGTTTGGACATTAGGTCAGGCCTGACCAAGGGGATTCTCCATTAAAACAAAAGTCACCGTGCAGCTTCTCTGTAAGCCTAGTGGGTACGCATAAAGTTAGCTCACAACCCCCTCCTAAATGCCTGCTTCCCCCTGTTTCTTTGTGGATGAATTAAGCTTCTCGCCCAGCTTCCAAGCTTGTCCCTTTTCTTAGGCTCTGGTATCTTCGTATCCTTTTCTTCTTATCCTAACCAGCCTTCAGAAATAATCTAATATCAATCATGTGTGCCTTAACATGAATTTAAATCATCGTACCTCTCCTAGGGACACGGTGATTTTATATCTTAGTTCAAAAAGCTCAATGAGAGTGGATTTCCCCTACTACAGAAAATTTGAAAAGTCAAGATATAAATGAAGTGAATACCAGGGAGAAAGCCTGTCAAAATACACATCTTCTTTATTACATGTAAGGCTAGCCTTCATTCAGTGTTTCCTTTGGTTTTAATTAGAAGCAGAAGTATCTCATGCCTTCTACAAAAGCTCAAGGGTAACACAGAACTAAGTGTCTTTTCCTAATATTCCTAAGCTTAAACTTACCAATTATAGCCATTTGCCAGTAGCTCTTTGTTAGTACAGCCTCGGCTTCTGATAAAGGAGGGCTCATGTGTAGAAGACAGACAGCTGGAAGTCCATGAACCATTCTCACTAAAGGGACCTTGAAAAGGTGAGCAGAGAGTCCAAAATAAATTTAAATAGCTGAAAAGAGCAGTGTCTGCCATAGCCTCATGTTGAAGCTAAGGCAGAAAGTACCTATTTATTCCTGACAATTTAAGACCTCATTAACTACATATTGCTTAGGGCAATTTAATTGTGTCGAAAGAGAAAGCACCCATCAATGCATTTATTAGGTGTATCCCTATTATTAGAACCTTTATATTCTATACTTTATGTAGGGCGGAGACAAGACCTTGCTCTATAAATGATCAGGAAGGTGTTTCTTGTGTGTTTAAGTCCGACTAGAAAGTGTCCAACTATGTACTAATGGCAACCCAGTCTCTAAAAATAAACTCTGTGTCTGTTACTTACAATGTTGGCTTCATTGAGAATCTATTTTACATGGTTTTTCCATGCCCAGAAAAAAAGAGGTGTGGTTCTTACTGCAAATACTGTTTGAAAATCTATTTGATGATTTTGTAGAACCCATAAAAGGTCTAAAGATTACTCATATTGCTGGCTTCAGAGTGACTGAAACGATCGTAGTGATTGTTTTTTAACTCCCTACAGATGTTGGAAAATTACAAGTCTAATGCTCCATAAAAATATCACCCTCCCTATGCCTGCCTCCTTTATTTTAATGAATGGGATTCTTTAAAAACCTGGAATTGTGTGTGTTTGGTTTCTCTAGGCAATAATTAAGGTTAACTAATCATTCAAAACTCCAGAAAGTTGAAACTAAGTTGCTATATTTCATGAACTTCTATCAACTTTTCATGAACTTTTTCTTCTTTTATTGTCCCCTTTTTCTCCTTATGTTTAAATGAAGGATGGATAATGATGCTTATTTTGAGGGGCTGGAGAGAATAGCGCAAATTTTCCCCTGTTACATTTTCTTGTAAAACCAGATTCTCTGAAGAAAGAAGTAATACAAGAAGGAGGGATTTAGCCTACCTTCCTGAGGTTTCTTTTCCCACATTTTATACATGGGCAACTGATGCCCAGAATGATGAAGTCATTTACGAAGCTGACAAATCAACTGGGAAAAGAACAAGGACTAGGAAGTATGTGCTCTTGCCACTTAGAAAGAACTATGGTGGGAGGGAGACTTTTATAAACATAACAAAAATTTAACAAATTTCTTTAGATCTCTACATGATGCATAGTTTATAGCAAAGCCTTTGGAAAGCTTACATAAAGGGGGGAGAATTTAGCCTACCAGCTGAAGGAGAGAGAGAGAGAAATTATGTTTTCTTTGTAATATTTTGCTGATTGTATAGGGGAAATTCTGGAGAGGATAGAATGGAGAGCAAGTACTTATTGCCAGAAATTAAGCCGGCCCTTGATACATTTCCCTGCTAGTGCATCTCCCTGTAGTGAAATCTACACCAGAGCAAACACATTCATTGAGTATTCCAAGATGCAGAAAGCAAAGCTTTATCTATTCAACCCATTTAACTATCAGAGTTCCTCATTGAAACTAACCCAAACTGACTGTGTATGACTTAAATCTAAAAGGAATTTCTCAAAAAGCTTGCTGGATACTCAAAGAATATGTTGGAATGTTAGGCTCAGGGAAAAAAAAAAAGCAGGAAGGAAGAAAGACTGAGAACCAGGAACACAGCTGAAATTACTCCTCAGGAAACATTGGGGTGCACATTATGGCCACAATTTGGCCATATGGCATAATGCCAGATATTACCTCCCGCTTCCAATCTTGGACATTTTCTGCTATTGGTACCAGTGCCAGTGCTGACCCTGGAACTGTTGTGTCTACTCTATGCACCAAGACAGAATCTCCTTTGTCCCTGCATCTTTGCATCACTGACTCCACAGTGGACTTGTGACAGTAGTGGACGGGGAATATCTGACTGGCAATGTCAGCTTTATGTGCCTCTAACCTAGCTGGTGCAAAACCAAACTCCTGCCATTTCTTCCTTTTCTGGACATTGAAAATAATGGGTAATTTCTCATTTCATTCCTTGCCCAGGAAGGAAGAGGGTATATATATATATGACAGGCAGCCAACATCATGAATAATGCCATCTTGACAGATATCCCGGGCAAAGTGTGTTAATATTATTCAGTTAAGATGGGGAAAAAATGGCCATTATTCAACAACATCTACATAATAAATACTTAAAATGAGAAAGAAGAGAAGGGGCTGCATGACCCAATGAATGTATAACAAAGAGTTATTCCCTGTCCAAAGTTGAATCCAAGCCTACCACTACCTGGTTGCATTATCTTAAACAGGATTTGTTCTGGTAAAGCAAGGTGGATACATGATCACTTGGTAAGCCAGGGATGTATTGGTTTAGGCATCATTAATATCATCACTGTTGTCATTTGCGTCATCTGATAGGCTTTGATTTCTAATGCCTAATTTGTTACTTCCAAAACCTGCAGCTTCCTTTTTTAAATCCCAAGAAGCTCTGAAGATGAAGAGCAAGAAAAAGAATTTTTGAAAAGGATTAAATATCCAGAACTTCCTTTCAAACTAATTAAGAGTATGTAACAGGGTGCTTGGCTAGGACATTAAATTGAAGGTGTTCTTCTTGTTTCTTTGATTTTACATCTATTTATCTTCATCGTTTGCAATAGGATCTTGTATTTTCAATGAAAACGCAAGACCAGGGATCATGTGACTCTATATTTTTATGGAAAGTACATGATTTGGAAGACTGGACTCTAAATTTCATATCTGCTCCAAATCCTGAAATCCCGAGTAGAGTTTACGTTAAAAGGCAACTCGTTGTGGGCTAATGGAAAAAAAAAAAAAATGAAGCCAGCCTTTAGTGATGAATCTTGCCATTCAACCCTTTAGACAGATAACCAACCCTGAAATTATAGAGGGGTTCTTCATTATTAGGGACCAAAGGGGATAATTTTCACATATCTATAGTATTTATGGAGCTGACTTCTGGACAATGATGTGTTTTGTATATAATCTTTGGGTGGTGTTCTTTGAATTTTCTGAAAAAACAAAAAACAACAACAAAAAAACCCTCCCATCCTTATCATCAAAGTATATTTCACTATGACTATTCTTCCCAAATGTGAAATTTCCAAATTGTACCAATCCGTCAATACACACCAGCTCTTGTGGTGTGCCCAAGATCATGTGTTCGCACATTAATAACCATATTCATAATACTGCGTATAGAAATCAGCTTCATAAAAGAAAATCCTAGTACTATCAGGTGGTATAAATTAGAAATCACAGCAGAGAATGATTTCTAGACATATTAACATTAAAATATTGGAAAAGATTAGTCTTCAGCTTGAAATAGGAACACTACAGAATGCCTTGTAGCCCCTTTTGTGACTTTTCGGGCTACGTGTTCTTAATGGAAGGCACGTCCATGTGAATGGTCAGCAATATTTATGCTAAATTTTGAGGTAAAGAAGCTAAATACGGGCACTTGGATGGCTCAGTCAGTTAAGTGTCCGACTTTGGCTCAGGTCATGATTTCACCGTTGGTGGGTTCGAGTCCCATGTCAGGTTCTAGGCTGACAGCCCAGAGCCTGGAGCCTGCTTCAGATTCTGTGTCTCCCTCTCTCTCTCACTCTGCCCCGCTTGCAGTCTGTCTCTCTCAAAAATAAATAAGACATTTAAAAAAATTTAAAAAGAAGCTGAATAGCTGTAAGTAATTTTTGAGTAAAAATGACCATGCCTTCTCAGTCACTAGTCACAGGGAAAGAGGAATAAGAACAGTAGAATTATTTAAACATCACTTTATATTTAAATATTTTAATTAAAAAAAGCATTAAATATTTAAAACCAGAGAAGTAAAGTATTTGGCAATCTAAGCTCCAGGCAACTGAAATTTGCCTTTGGTATTTCATATACTTGTCAAATTGTGGATAAAAACTGTCAATTCTTTTTCTATTTTTTTTCTATTCATTTTTTTGGCATTTAGAATAGATTAGCTAATTATTGGGTGTGGATGTCTGTGGTTTGAGCTTTTCTCCCGAGAAATCAATATTTACTTAATAATTTTTAAGATCAAATTGCTGTCTGTTTTTTCATGGTGGTCCTGATACTTACCAGTTGTAAAATAAAATCGGCTGAAATTCACATGGGTTAAAGTTGAACAGAAAATCTTGGTTCTTTAGAATTGAAACTTGGGCTGGTCAGAGCCTCTAATTACCTTTTTCCCCCTAAACATAGGGTCATTTTATTTTTGGAGAGTGATCACTGTTGAATCTATGAGTCATTTCAAGACAAGTCTTAATGTGACTTTTTATTTCCTCCTATTAAAACTTGAAGGGATGTCCTTAGAGCTCCAATCTCTACTACCCACACAATATAATATATTCTAAACCTAGCTCAAGAAGGTGAATGAATTCAACACTGACAAAAATGAATCCTTTGGCCTTTGCAAAATCAAGCCAATTCATCCTGAGCCAAGATGAAGAATATATTATTGTTCTGATATATTAGACCAGCTTTTTTCAATTATTTTAAAAATACCCCTTTAATTAGAAAAGCACAGAATTCAACTTTAAAACACTTTTGCTTTAAAAAGCCAATTCATCTTTAGAAAAGCCAAAGAGAACATAAACAAGGATTCTTAGCTTTCATTTTGCAGAAGAAAGTGATAATACTCATTTACCGAACCATTACCCGTACAAAATAAAGCCCTGGAAAAAAAGTTAGAATTTAGACAGTCTTGGCATCTGGGGTCAGTTTAGAAAAATAGGAAAGCCACATTAAGAAAAAAGAAAAAAAGAAAAGTTTTTTAAAAAATAAAAACAGACCAGATGTTGACTGCTGGATGTCAATGGCAACAAGAGAAAACAGCACATGTGGATTCAATGTTCTTTCTGCAGACAGAATCTCAGAAAAACATATTTTTTGAGAGATCTGACCAATTATGTTTGACTGTAAACCACTGTCTAACACACCCTACCACATTCCTCTGCCTGGAAAAACAGAAGGAATGAGATGAATAGGCCTAAGGGATAGGCCCAGACTTCAAGAAGAGTCAGAAAATTCCCAGTGACCAAATAAATAAAAACTCACACTGCATGGATATAACTCACTGTTAGCATCATAGGATGTTTTCATCTACCGGGAGGAAAGCTGTTGAGATATTTCATGATCTATATGTTCATTATCAGGATAGAAGTGAGAAAAACAAGTCTTGCATCTATGTGATTTGTAGAGATTCACCCCGCTGGAAGGTTAAAAATGGGTTTGATTTTGGCTGTATTTACAATTTGCACAAACTTGTCCCCTTTTATATGATCCCTACCTTAACGGGCGTCATTTTCAACCAACCAGATTCTAAAAACTATCTAGGAGATATAAAAAAGAAAAGCCCAGAATGGATTTCTGAACCTGAGAAATTATTTTTGTTGCTTCATTTTTGTATCATACTGAAATTAAATTCTCTGGGCCTTTGTTTTCCCTCCACAGTATTCCAATAACTGGTAGTTAGGTCATGAGGTCATGATGTAATCTTATAAACAAGAGTGGAAACACAGAGTCCCTTTTTAGGAGGACTTCACAGTCCAACACAGGAAGACAGAAAGGTAATTAACCATGATGATACAGTGGTGGGTGACAGCTGAAAGGCAGGAATGCACAGGAAACCCTGAAAACACAAATATGTGCACTTATCCAACCAGGTAGGTGGGATGGGGTGGGGAGCACAGAAGTCTTCCTCTACCAGGCACCTGAGAAAGAGCATGGAGGCCCAAGAAGGCCTGGGGAATCCCAGAACCTGTAAGTTGCATGAAGAGAGGAACTTTGTTTTGTTCATAGGAAAGTATGGGGCACAGACTAGGTTCAAGGGCATGAATGACTGAATAGATAAATCCAATTATTTATTAACAGCCAGTTTTGATTGTTGAATAAGAAACTATTTTAAAGTGGCAGAAAAGGAAGGAAGCAGGGAGACCAATAGCAGGCGCTTGTGTTAGTCTAGGTACAGGGCGACAGAGGATTAGACTAGGGGAGTGACAGTAGAGATAAAGGAACGGAGGTGTATTTTGGAAGTAGAGTCAAAGGGACTTGGTCTTTAGGAGAATGAAAGGGATTGAGGAGGACTACTGTGTGGCTGAATACATGCAGCTGTGTTCTCTTCAAATCCAACAACGTAAATGGGGGTGGAGATACATCCAAATAAGCAGAAGTTATGGAGCATTAGCTGTTAAGTGATTGGGGTATTTAACCGATGTAGCGTTTCTTCTAACATTACTCTAATTTTGTATCATAAGGAAAATATGTTAATGTTTTGCTTAAACTTTTTAGCAGTTGCGTGTTTTTTTTTTTTTTTTTTGAAGACTATAATTGTATTTCTTAGTGTTAGGCTTATGGATGATTTTTACTTCTTTATATGTTTTGATTATCTAAATGTTTCATGGTGATCACATAATTACAGGGTGGTCACATTTTACGCAATAGATGCATCTCTGAAACTCTTGCATAACAATAACTTACAAAATTCAAGGCTCATTCCAACAAAGAAGAGCTGTTATTTCTGTTTAACACCTACAATGGTGCCACCATGAGAACAAACATGACTTACAGTTCACTACCGTTTCCAAAATATTATTGGGAGGTGCAGAGATTAATATCACTTTTAAATTGATGAATAAATAGAGACTTTGAAATAATTTTATGGTAATGAAAATTCATACTAGTCCAATACACATAAAAGTCATGTACTTAGGAAAAAATCTATTTGCATTTTGAGCAATTGTATGTTTGAACAGAAAATAATCCTTTGTCTGTGATTTGGGAGTTTTAATTGCCTGGCTTACATTTTGTTCAGACAAGGATGACTTAATAAGGCACCATGCCCACCTATTAACTAATATCAAAAAGTAAGAGAATTACCTAAGAGAAAAAATAAAGCCCAGAATCTGCTTCTCAAGTCAAAACTCACATGGATAGTAAATGTGACAGATACTTATCTAAGTTTCTAGATAAGTAATATATAAATTATTTTCACAATTTTGTATAATTTTCTTTAAATAAAAATGGAATTTAAATGTACATTGACTTTTAATTATCCCTGTAGTTTTCATCTCATCCAGGCTCTGAGAAGCCAAAGAAACCCATCAAATTTGTAATTAAAAGTTGCCTAGGTGATCTCTGGGGCCATTTGTAAACCCGCTGTATCTTCGGTCTCCGAGAAAGGAACTTTTTGAGGGATTTTCTTTTTACCACTGAGTTTATCTGTCTGTATATGTGTGTGTATGGGTCAGGGTGGGGGGAGGAACGTAGAGAGGGGAGGCTTCAGCATTTTCGCTAAGCTGCAGTGGACGTAACTGAAGGAATCAAAAATATATATGCTGAATGAAATAAGATGGATTGATAATCTAGAGGTCAGATTCCTTATGGCTGACCACCACCCTGATTTACCATACATCTCATGTGCACACACACAACTGGTTTCCGTCTCTATTTCTTCGTTGTTAGGACAGAGGCATATTCTTTTTCATTCTAGTTGGGAATCATCAAAGTCTTTGATTCCACTAGCAAGAAGCCTCTCTAGAATCTCTCTGACAAACTAAGAGTGCTTACTCACTTCTGTCTTCCGACAGACTGTTACTGATTTGGGGAGTATCTTGAGACCATGCATGCCCTACTTGCTAGAGTAGACTGTGATTGATCTCGAGACAGAAACACATGACTTGAAACCTTCTATGAAGAGCCACCCCCTCTACACACATACCCCTTCATGAAATGTGGAAAGTGGGAGTCAGCAGAGGCCTTCAGAAACCTTTTTGTGAAACAATTTATGGAATGCAGCATAAGTACATATAAACCTAGACAGACATACAAATACATACTTGTTTACCCAGGTTGGAACCCTGAACATTCTGAAGCTAGCCATTCATGAGAAGGTATTTCATTATTCATAAACTGGTTACAAAATATGTACTTATTTTCCAGGAAATGTAAGTAGAAAAAGACATGCCCCTGGTGCTAAATAGAACACTATCTGTGCAGAAGACTTTTGTGCCTCCAAAAATATGACTTCTGGTTAGATGCCACAGCTGGTCACAGGCTGGCTTCCATGCTTCATAATCACTTTCTTCTTATACTATGGTTACACTATAGTTTGATAAATAGCACTAGGTGTCTACAAAGCTTAGCTATATCATTATTTATCATTTGGAAAATATGAGTAGTTGTTTTTATTTCTTTTCATATGGAATTTTATTTTCCTATTTATCTTCCTAAATGAATCAAATTCTAGACTTTTGTATAACATGGAAAATGTACCTAAAAAAGATCGTATCAGAGCTCTTTGATGCGTTTCTCCTCTTCACAACCAGTGGAATGTAAGAAGAATAAATATTCATTTGGGGCTTTTCTGGGAAATATTTATAACCATTTCTATGCCACAAAGTGATTTTTAGTTTAAGTGAATGAGGTCCATTAAAATAGTCTAGACTGATCAAAAGCAGGGGATCTGAATATGCAGATTTTTTTTTAGTTTTTTAGTGCCATATAATTGTTCTTTAAGCCCCCAAATTCTTTGATTTTCCTGCTACAAATGTAAAAAAATAAAAATAAAAAATTCACTATTTGGGGCCTTAACTGGGCCCAATACTTCTCCGAACAAGCAAAACAGGAATATAACATAGTTTTTCTTTTGATTCCTCAAACTCTCTACTACAGTATTATTAACAATAGAATCTGAGGACAGACTGCATTGTTTAAAGTAACTCACCATAGTATACAGTCTCATCACAAAATTAGAAATATAAGTTGTTAGTAAGATGCATGTTTTAAGGTAGATTTTAAATACTCATGAAATACCCATTGGGATATAGCCAGATATAGATATAGATATAACATTTGCTTTAAATCAAAAGAAAGCTTAACTCTAATTTAATCTTAAATAGATATAGCTATAGAAAGCCAATAAGGGAAAGATAAAGGGATGTTTGCTACAAATAAGAATAAATGAGTGCAAATAAAGGAGTAATTGCTTTTCAGCTGGAGGAACATAGGACTTTTAAATGCTTTTCTCCTAACATCTCAACCCTAAAACCAGACACCAAAAGTCTGTGGGAAACTTTTAATGTAATGAGACAATAAACCACTTTAGAACTATGATTACAGTGTCTACCTGTTTAAAGGAAGATGTTAAAAGATATTTTCTGTTACGGCTGGAATAAGAATTGTTTGAAGTCCATTGACCTCTGGGGATTTCTTCTAGAGATTTAAGTAGCTGTCTACCATCAGCGTGCCCCAGTGGGCCAGGGAGGGTGTAAATAGTAAGATATTTGAATGGTCAAGTTAGGCCAAAATAGAAAGAAATTCACAATATTGTTTTAAAAGAATCTGAAAGTATTGAAGATGTTTGATAGCTAGGCATGATTCCTGTGGAATGAACACACGTCTTATATTTTTAATCAGTATTTTTTCAAGAAATCAATAAAATACAGCTTAATTCTAAGCAATTTCCTTCAGTTGATGTTTCCATCTTGATTATTTGGATAAAGGGTATATCAATGGCATAATTTTAGCTGAACTAATGGAAAGCTCAAATAACAGGGATTTAAATCATAAGGAAAATACTTATTTTACTGAACAATGAGTCTAAAAATTGGCTTAGCACCACAATGATATAATCAAAGTTTCTGATTATCAGAATGTTTTGGTTTGACCACTTTAGTATATCACCTTTTCATTTTCATGTGCATAATTTCACGGTGCCAATATTACTGCTGAATTATATTCGGAAGCAAGATAGGAAGATGTGGGCAAGAATGACCATGATAACCTCTTATGCTTATCTCTTTTTGAGTACCCACGTCCCCCCTTTTTTTTTTTTTTTTTTTGCTTTCTTGCCATATTTATTTATATTTTAAATTTTTAGTTTTTTAGAGCGTTCACAGTAAATTTAAAAAGAGGGTACAGAGACTTCTATATCTGCTGTTCCCACACATGCAGTTCCTCTTCCATTATCAACATCACTCAGCAGAATGGTGTATTTGTTATAATTGATGAACCTATACTGACATATCATCATCACTCAAAGTCCAGAGTTTGCATTATGGCTCACTCTTGGTGTTGGACATTCTCTGAGTTTGGACAAATGTGCAAACATATATCCATCATTATGTTATCGTAAAAAGTCTTCTCACTGCTGTAAACATCTCCCTGCTGTACTCATTTATCCCTTCCCCCCTCCCTACCCCTGGCAACCACTGATCTTATTACTGTCTTCACAGTTTTGCCTTTTCCAGAATATTGTATAGTTGGAATCACACAGAATGTAGCCTTTTCAGATTATTTTCTTTCACTTACTAATATGCATTTAAGATTCCTCCATGCCTTTTTATAGCTTCCCAGATCATGTATTCTTAGTGCTGAATAATATTCCTTTG
The DNA here is from genome assembly GCA_030068075.1 of Paguma larvata. NCBI lineage: Eukaryota > Metazoa > Chordata > Mammalia > Carnivora > Viverridae > Paguma > Paguma larvata. The sequence goes on from CM057824.1 coordinate 44,883,897, forward strand.
TCTGGACGTACCACAGTTTATTTAGCCATTCACCTAGTGAGGGGCATCTTGTTTGCTTTCAAGTTTTGGCAATTATGAATAAAGCTGCTGTAGACATTCATTTGCAGGCTTTTGTGTGGACATAAGTTTTCAGCTCCTTTGGGTACTGAGGAGTGTATTTGCTGGATCACATAGTAAGAGTATGTTTGGTTTTGTAAGAGACCGCCAAACTGTCTTCCAAAGCAGCTGTATCGCTTTGAATTTCCGCCGGCAATGACTGAGACGAGAACTCCTATTGCTGTAGGTCCTCACCAGCATTTGATGTTGTCAGTGTTCAAGATTTTGTCCATTCTATTAGGAGTATAGTGGTTTCTCATTGATGTTTTAATTCACATTTTCACAATGACATGGAGTCCCCTTTCATATGCTCATTTGCCCTCTGTATATTTTCTTTGTTGAAGTGTTTATTAAAGTCTTCAGCCCACATTTTAATCAAGTTGTTTTCTTATTGTTGAGTTTTAAGAGTTCTTTGTATATTTTGGATCTAGTTCTGTATCAGAAATGTCTTTTGCAAACATTTTCTCCCTGTCTGTGGTTTGTCTTCTCATTCTCATGCCATTGTCTTTTACAGAACAGACATTTTTAATTTGATAAAGTCTAGATTATCAATTATTTCTTTCATGAATTGTGACTTTGGTGTTTTATCCAAAAAGTCATCCCCATACCCAAGGTCATCTAGGTTTTCTTGTATATCATCTTCTAGGAGTTTTATACTTTTGCAGTCTACGTTTAGGTTTGTTACCCATTCTCAGTTAATTTTTGTGATGGGTGTAAGTTTTGTTTCTGGATTTATTTTTTGCATGTGATGTCCACTTGTTCCAGCACATTTGGAACTATCCATGCTGTTGTATTGCCTTTGCTCCTTTGTCAAAGATCAATTGACTGCATATATGGTGGTCTATTTCTTGACTCTCTATTCTGTTCCATTGATGTATCTGTCTGTTTTTTCACCAGTACCACACTGTTTTGATTACTATGACTTTTTGGTGAGACTTAAAGTCAGATAGTTTTGGGATGCCTGGGTGGCTCAGTCAGTTAAACACCCAACCTCAGCTGAGGTCATAGTCTCACGGCTCATGAGTTCAAGCCCCAGGTCAGGCTCTGTGTTCACAGTGTGGAGCCTGGAGCCTGCTTTGGATTCTGTGTCTCCCTCTCTCTCTGACCTTCCCCTGCTTGTGCTCTGTTTCTCTCTCAAAAATAAATAAATATATATATTTTTAAAGTCAGATAGTGTCATTCTTCCAGCTTTATTCTTCTCCCTCAATATTGGCTCTTCTGGGTCTTTTGCCTTCTCCATACTTAGCTGTTTAGCAAAAAAGCAAAGGCTTTCCCAAAAATCCCCAGAAAAATTCCCCTTATATTTCATTCATAGGACTGTTTCACATGGTCACTCCTAATAGTTAGAGAGGTTGAGAAAAAATACATACCTGGCCTTTTCAGCCTCCATAGAAGAAAGGAAGAAAAGTTTTAGTTGTGCTTTAGAAAAGCAATTAGTTTTAATGGTTCTTTAATGACCTAACCAATAGGGTTAGCTACATTCAGAATATGGTAAATGACAATAATCTCTTTTTCTAAAAAAATGTTTATTTTGAGAGACAGAGCACAAATAGGGGAGGGGCAGAGAGAGAGAGAGAGAGAGAGAGAGAGAGAGAGAGACAGAGAATCTTAAGCAGACTCCACACCCAGTACAAAGCCCAATGCAAGGCTTGATCTCTTGCACTGTGAAATCATGACCTAAGCCAAAATCAAGAGTTGGATGCTCAACCCATGAAGCCACCCAGGTGCCCTAATTGCAGTAACCCCTTAATAGGGGTTTGCTATGTAAACCGAGGAATAAGGTCAGCTTTTCCTACACAGGATGGAAGAGTTAAAAGGGCTTTTGCTACGGATTTTCCTCCTGATCTTCTGATCCCAAATTTTATACTATGTTGCTGTGATTTTGTGTTACTGCTAGTTTTAAGCCAGTAACTCTCAAAGTGGCACTTTACTAAACACAGTATCTTTAACATAGGGTATATAGTCATGAGAGATGATACCTTAAAATCATTATTTTATACTAAAAGAGAAATATGAATGAGCAAAGTATATAAAAAAAGGATAAATTTTACAAACATAACATTGACTAGACAAAAAAGACACAAATAAGTATGTGCATATGATTCCAGTTACATAAAATTCAAAAGTAGGCAAAATTAATCTATGTATTAAGTCAGAGAGTGGCTTCCTTTGAGGACAGGGTAGTGACTGGAAGGGAGTATGAAGGAGACCTCGGAGATAGAGTGATATTCTGTTTCTGGATCTAAGTCTTGATTGTGCAGGTGTGTTTTGTGAAAATTTATTAAGTCATACACCAGTGACCTGTGTTTCTGTGTGTGTGTGCTTCAATATAATTTGCTCAAAATAACGAGGTAATAATAAAGTAATTTGATTTGAATTCTCATGGCTTGGAATTTGCTAAAACAAGTTTTGAAGATTTTAATATTTGGGTTTTTCAGGGACCTTTCTTTGTGTATTACCTGCTTCAAATGAAAGCTGCAGTTCTCACAGAATTAGGCTGATTTTGTCTCAACTGATTTTGTCTCAGCGGATTGATTTGGAAAACAGAAAATAAATAAATAATTACAGACATACACATTCATATGTGCATGGCTATCTGTAGAAGAATTGTTGACCAGTTCTCATCTAATTCCCACAGAATATTTGTATCAAACTTGTTCCAATTTAGGTTGCATGTTTTAAATCCAAGCATCATGAACCCTGCAGGCATATTTTCTGTGTAAATTTTTATACAGGGTATTAGTATCCTCCATAGGAGGAATGATAGCTTCTGCCAAGTTGAATTAAATTCACAAAACAGGAGTTTTTAGGAAACACGTAACTATTGTATTACTTGGTGAAAACACAGGTACTTATATTTGCACTGCAAAATACTCTTAATATGTATTAATGACTTACACAGAAAGAGACTCATACTCATTAGCCCTAGCCAGTGTCATAGTAAAAGTCGATTTTTCTATTATGTTATGGAAAAGCGTGATTAATTTAAATCTTAAGATAAATGTGTCTATCTACAAGTAGATCTAAACTACCAAGGGAAAAATTTACATAATGTAGCAAGAGAAGTAAATCTTCTAAAGACTCTGATGTGTAATCTGCACAGACGCTTATGTGAATCTTGTCCATTTATCTAAAGAGGAAAAATTAAAGCTCCATTTCCAGTTTCAAAGGCTATAGCAAAGTCTTAGGGATCATGAGAAAGAAGAAAATGCTGAGACATGAAAACGTAGTGGATTAAAGAGTCTTCTGTAAAAGACAATGTGGTAGAATATAAATAAGTAGGATTAAAATTGGTTCCTATGAAATTTTTCTGCTCTGCTCTGCATATTTCTCCAAACATGAACTTAAACTCTTGTTCTAATGAACTGGACAGGGATTCCTTTCTTCTCACGATAGTCTCAAACACATCCTTGACTTATGCCAAACTGAGCAATACTGCACTGGCAATTCTGGCTTCAAAAACTCGTCTTTTTGTGCCTGGATAGTATTTCCTTAAATGAATTACCAGCACTCTGGAAGCAGTCTCCTGACTTTTGTAGCAAAAAATAATTCACTTCTAATCCATAAACCCAAATAGAGAGTTTGGTGAGGTGAAGAAGACCTTTCTATTACTATATAAATCTATGAAATAGAGAGTCCTCCGTAGGAGCAAATAGAAACATAAAATTATATTATCCCTTTCTGGCAGTGGGGAAACATTATACATGACCATAATTCAATCACATCCTTTTTTAATGTTTATTTATTTACTTTGAGAGAGGGTGGAGGTGCAGAGAGAGAGGAGGTGCAGAGAGAGAGGAGGAGCCTCCCAAACAGGCTCAATGCTCAGTGCAAAACTCGATGCGGGGCTTGAGCTCACAAACTGAGGTCAAGACCAGACTAAAAATTAAGAGTCAGATGCTTCACTGAACTGAGCCACCCAGGCACCCCTTATTTTTTTAATTAGAAAATATTTGCATATGGTTGACACCCAATGTTATGTTACTTTCAGATGTACAACATAGTAATTTTACCTTCTATATGTTCTGTTCACAACAAGTGTAGCTACTGTCTGTCACTATACAACGCTCTTACAACATCTTTGACTGTATTTCTTATGCCTTTTTAAAAAAATTGTTTTTTCACAAAAGATGAACTTATAGATTTATTTTATTTCCTCGCCTTGTTATACTCAAAGATAGCAATTCTGACAGTATTGTTCTTTTTTAATTTTTTATCCTAATATAAAAACATTATCCCAGTATGTAAATTAGAATTCTGTTATTTAAAACTGTTACAATTTATGAAACTAAGCATACTTTTACTGTGTGATCCATCAATTGCACTCGGTATATACATAAAGGAGCTGAAAACTTATGTCAACCCAGAATCTGCACAAAGGTGTTTATGGGACTTATTTTATAACGACTAAAACTTGGAAACAACCAAGACGTCCTTCAGTAGGTGAATGAATAAACAAACTGTAGTGCATTCAGGAAATAGAATATTATTCATCGCTAAAGAGAAATGAGTTGTTCAATCATAAAAAGACACAGAAGAACCTCAAATGCATATTACTAAGTGAAAGAAGCAACTCTGAAAAGACTACACACTGTACTATTCCAAATATATGAAATTCTGGAAACAGCAAAACTATGGAGATAGTAAAAAGAGAAGTGGTTGCCAGAGGTTAGGGGGCAGGGAAGGATGAATAGGCAGAACTCGGAGGATCTTTAAAGCAGTGAAACTATTCCATATGACACTGTAATGGTGAGTACATGTCATTACACATTTATCTAAACCCATAGACTATAAAACGCCAAGAGTGAACCACTGTGTATGGACCTTGGATTATGATGTGTCATTGTGGGTTCATCACTTGTAACAAATGTACTACTCTGAGGGAGATGCTGATTACAGGGGAGGCCATGCATCTGTGAGGGCGGGAGGTATATTTGAAATCTCTGTGCTTTGTGCTCAGTTTGGCTGTGAACCTAAAGGTGCTCTAAAAAATAGAGTCTATTAAAAATGAAAACACACACATGCATAAAATTTGTTATAAACCACACTATATCAGATACTACTACCCTCAACCAATCACTGAGTACGAAAATGTACAAGTCATTTACCATACCGGTATCTTCAAACATAAAATTAGATTTTGAAACAAAGCCTGAAGGAAAAAAAAACTTTGTTTTATTTTTTTAAAGTTTGTTTGTTTTGAGAGGGACAGAGAGAGAGAGAGAGCAGGGAAGGGGCAGAGAGGGAGGGAGAGAAAGGATCCCAGGCAGGCTCCACACTGTCAGCACAGAGCTTGAACTCATGAACTGTGAGATCATGACCTGAGCCAAAACCAAGAGTCAGACACTTAACGGAATAAGCCACTCAAAGACCCCCCAAAATACCTTCTTGATCTTATTGCATAATCATTTATTCCATCAAAAGTATATCCTACATTCCAGTTAGAAGCTAGATACTATATAGGTTGAGTTTATTGCTTCTCGAATTAAATTATAACCTCTGGTTTTTTGCAGAATTGGAGAAGAGTATGGAATATCTTCGTTTTATGTTTCTGGGAAACCTAATACTTCTTCAAGTAGAAATTATTAAATTTTCAGAGCTCTATAAAGTTATTTCAGCTAGAAGGGGTTATCAATAGAAATATTGTTTTTGACTCAATTTTCTTAAATTTATTTGTAACCTATGAGTTTTCATTATATTTCCTATCTTATTTATTTTATTTATTTAAGTTTATTTATTTATTTTGAGAGAGACAGACATACACAAGTAGGGGAAGGGCAGAGAGAAAAGGCAAAAGAGAGAATCCCAAACAGGCTTCATGCTGCCAGCCAGAGCCTGAGGCGGGGATCAAGCTCATGAAACTATGAGATAATGACCTGGGCCGAAAGCAAGAGTTGGACGTTCAATGGAACATCCAGGTGCCCCTGTTCTATTTTAAATACCTTGATTACTGAGGGAAAATTATTTCTTAACGCAGGAAAAACTGAAGAGGACGTTTTTGACTTAAAATATCCAGAAAACTCCAATCAGTTTATTTTTTTTTTTATTTTTAAAAAAAAATTTTTTTTTAATGTTTATTTATTTTTGAGAGACATAAAGGCACAGCATGAACAGGGGAAGGGGCAGAGAGAGAGGGAGACACAGAATCAGAAGCAGGCTCCAGGCTCTGAGCTGTCAGCACAAAGCCCGACGCGGGGCTCGAACTCACAGACCGCGAGATCATGACCTGAGCTGAAGTCGGCCGCCCAACCGACTGAGCCACCCAGACGCCCCTTCAATCAGTTTAAACATACTACATGCATATGTATAATTTGTTAGAATTTTGAACATTGTCATTCTTCTTTACAAAGTAACTTTTCACTTATGTTTTTTTATATCACTCATTTAAAATGTCTTAATTCTGATAACCCGAAGGCATTTAACTGGAGATGCCTGATTTCTGGAACTGTAAACTATCCTATAAAACATGTGTGCTTATTGCAGCATATATGTAATAAACAAAAATATAAAATGGTGATTACCATGAATAACATTTCTCAACTTATATACATCATAAACATATATTAATATGGCTCATATGTGTCATAATTATAGTATAAATAATTAAAATTAAATACAAATATGTCCTCACATATTATAAATATAACAGTATATTAACATGTAAGAATCAGTAAATACAAAAACTAAAGAGATGTTGAAAGCTTATTACTTTGTTGAAACCTTAGTATGAAAAATTTAATGAAGTTAAGACTTCAGTCCCATTTTTATGATAGAAAAATTTATTTTACGATTCAGTGATACATTTTAGCTTATGTACCATAAAAGTTAATCTTATCTACAACTGCAAATTCTGAACTATGCTTACTAGAATATTGAACAACTAGTGAGGTTATTTGGAGCTCTCTAATGGCAATTATTTGTAGCATATCATTATCTTTTCTTAGGAAACAATCATAAATTATGTGACTTGTTTCTTAACTACTTCAAGCAAAATAGAGGAGTTTGAAGTAAGTTAATAAAGAGAAAGTACTCACAAGCCCTAGGGACCTAACATATTAAGCATATATAATAAATGATATTATTTATGATATATCATGTATATAATTATGATATATATGACATTCCTCAGAGTTCAGGGATTTAGTAATGTGTATCAGGTTTTGACCTTGCTATGAAAACTGGCTTTAGACTCACAGGGAGCTTTGGTCCAAAGCATTAGAGTTTGACCTGGTGAGGGTTAAAATCATTCCTTTATTTAGCTCTACCAGTTTTTCCAAAATAGGAAATGTATGAAATGGAAAAGAAAAGACCTATGTTCTAGTTAATGACTGTGAGTTCACAGTCTTTCAAAAAAAAAAATGCTTGCAAACGTTTGAGGAGAATGTAGGGTAAGTGATAGACCGTTTCCCAGGGCTGTCATAAACTCAGGACTGCAGCGAATAGCTTATGTATAATCACCCAGTCACTTTCTAAATATCTTCTTTGTGTAAAAGAATCAAATTTCATCTATTAGGATAATATGTCCTTGGTAAGATGCCTAATTTTTGTCCTAAAAATCAGAAAGTAGTGTTCCCGTACTTAATTTAAATTCAAGTTTAATAGAACATACATCTGTAAGGCACGATGTATCTGCTTTGAGAGTACATACCAGATGTTTGAGAGATTTTTCTTAATGGGAAAAGTATTATTCACTTGCAGCGTATTTCTCCATTTTCAATAATTTGGTCTCTGAAAAGTGTCTCATGAAACTGTTGAAGCACAAATTGAACTAAGGTCTCGTCTAATAGGTTTTTAATCTTTTGAGTTTTTAAACAATAAAATGAGTAAATGGATTTGATAATCTTTGCAGAATGTCTCCCTTGTCATGATGAAACACCTTGGTTAGTAAATTAATCCAATTTACCTATCTTAGAACATCTTTCACAAATATTATCTGAACCTGCCGCATATGCATAAGCAGTTATTTTTGTCTGAACAATGGGGCTTCTCTCTACCCAACACAAGCAGAAAGATTTAGATAAGTGTGTATTTCTTTCATAGCATATATTGTAGGTGAGGCTAGAGAGGTTTTTTAACTGCAAGTTACAGAGAATTACTGTATCTTAACTATACATTAAGTCTGTATATTATAAAATAGAAATTAGCAAGGAACATTTATATTTATCACTTACTCTTTTGATATGCTTTGTTTTCTATTTTTTCCACTTATTATATATATATATTTGCAATATGTTGCCCAAATCACCAGCCAACTCTTTTTTCTTTTCATCTGGCATCATTTTCCTTTATTGAAACTTTAACTCCATCAAGAGATTGCCAATTATCGCTTCATTGCCCGAGATGTTAATTTATTGCGTCATTTTATATTCCAAACTCTTCTGGAGATTCAGACGTGTGGCTCTTCATCAATTTTCTTCCAACAGGAATTGTTTTCAATATAACTAAGCACTTGCATTCGGAGAGTTAGTTTGCTGTTCAGCCTCATTTTCTTTTATTTTACATAAAAAGTATCTTTGTTTCTTCTGTAACTATTTTCACAGAATATATTCTCACAGAAGCAGTAACAGAACTAAATGTCTTTTATCTATATTTCCAGGAGCTTCCTCTAGGTCCTCAGGGAATTTCCAGGCCAGTTAAGAAGCAGCTTCAATTTTCTACCCTACCTCTTGAGCAGTGTTGTTTCCTACTTGGTTCTTTCTGGACCTTTATGGAATTGCCTTACAAGTGTCTCCACCCAACTTTTATTTCTTTTCTGCTTTCTGGGGTTTCGTTAGTAACACTGAAACGTAAGTGATGCAAAGGGTGGGGAGAATGTAAAGTGAATTAAAGTGAACCCAAAATGTATTTCCCTTTAGAGCAGATATTCCTAAGTTGTACAAATTTTCCTCACCCTGATGTGACAGAAAACCGCCTAACAGTGTATCGAAAATCAGTTTGCTGCATTTGTCCTAAGGATGCATATCATTGACTCCTCTCTTTCTAACGCTCTTGATATTTTTCTCATTTGGGGGAAAAGACTTAAGGATTTGTTTCAGCTGCCTTTCCCCAGGCCTCCTCTCCTATACTTGAAGAGCCTCCATTTCCATAAGCATTGGCCTTGTAAAGTCCCTTTTTACTCTCTGTTTCCTGTGCCCTTTGTAACCAACAAACCTGGTTGGTTACAAAGGGCATTAGTTAGGCTGACCTGACTTGGTAACACCAGGGGTTCAAATTCCAGCATATCCAGTTAGATGTTTGACCATGAACCCAGTGGGAAGCATATCAGTAAGGTATATATTAGGTGTCTTTCTCCTCCAGACTCTATCAAGCATCACATATGATTTCCTGTTTGGGCACTTTCTCTACTTATGACTCTCTTTCCTCATCTCTCGCTGGTAAAGACTTTCTGATGACAGGAGTTGAAGGATTCATTCTCTTTCCCTGCAGTCCTTTCTAGCACTATAATCTCATATAAACGTATTAAGATAATAGGGCTACACTGGGTTCAAGTAAGGGTATAGATAGTCGGATCTCCCTCTCTATTCGTTGCACAAAGCACTTGACATCTGAGGGCCCTTCGGATAATGATGGAGTTATGAGCTACTGATTAGTAGAAGGGAATAAGAAAGCATCAGTTTGGGAGACCTCAATTTAGAAGCTGTATTCTTTTTAACTATCTATAGACATATTGAGTTACAAAGATGGAACTCAAACATTTTAACAGGAATTTTTTTCTACATTAATATTTATAGATTTAGTAGATAAAGTAAGAAAATAAGAACCATTAAAACTTGGAACGACTAAGTACAAATATTTATTAGCTGGTTAAAACATGTATGGTTGTAAAGCACATCACTGTAAACTATAGTTTAAACTAGTGAATTTATTTTCCTCTTGGTCTCTCTATTTGGTGGATGAAGTTTCTGGATAGGTCACACTAAGGGCAAGATCAGAAAAGAACCTAGAAATCTCTGAGTAAAATCTTTCCTAGAAGGACAGTATAGAGGGTTGCCATGAGGAAAAGAGGAAGCCATTCTAACAGTGGTCAGTTATCAGAGACTAAGGATATGTGTCTATGAGAGAGCAAAACTTTTATAATAACCAATAGCTCTCAAAGCATGTTTTCCCTAGAAAGCAGACCTAGGTAAGAAAGGAGAGAGTACGTTGCTGAGAACTGCAGTGCTTTGGACTCAATTGGTAAGAAGCTAGAGGAGACTATTCCCCCAAAGAACTGCTGCCAAAAACTTCATTTTGCTTCCGTACTTCTGTCTGCCCAAGTAACGACTCAGCATCAGCCATTGCTCCAGGCCTATTAAGGAACCTAAATGTAAAACACCAAAACTTGGACCTTTTTGAAGAAAACACAGTGAAATATCTTCATGATCTCAATGGGGAAATTTTTTTCTAAAAGTCGCTAAAGTAATATTTATTCAAGAAAAACTAGGGTGTCTGGGTGGCTCAGTCGGTTAGCGTCTGACTTCGTCTCAGGTCATGATCTCATGGTTCATGGGTTTGAGCCCCAAATCGGGCTCTGTGATGACAGTTCAGATTCGGATTCTCCCTCTTTCTCTGTCCCTGCCCTGCTCTTTTTCTCTCTCTCAAAATAAACATTTAAAAAATTTAAAAAAAGTAGGTGATGCTTATATTAGATTTTTGTTCCTCAAAAGATCCCACAAGGAAAGTGAGCAGATAACTGGGAGAAGTTATTTGAAATGCATATATTCCACAAAGAATTATTTTACAGAACGTATAGTGAACTCTTACTAATCTGGAAAAAAAAAAAAAAACAAAAACAGAAGAGAAATGGACAAAGAGTACAAAAAGAAAGTTCACAAAATAGGAAAAGCAAATTTATGATAAACCAAATTGACAGTAGCATAAAAGATGTTCCAGTTCACTGAAATGCAGGAAACTGTAAATTAAAATCACAACTAGAAACTATGGCACACTAGTAAGATTGATAAAAAATGAAGCCATCTTGTAATACCAGGCTAATGGGAATGTGAATTAATGGGAATTCTCATTACTGGTGGTAGAAATATAACCTGGGACAGACATCTACATTGGAGTACAATTTGATGAAGTGTAGTAAAACTAAATATATGAAGATGTTTTATGAACCAGTAATTTCACTCTTTGGTATGTATTTGAACTTCTAAAATATGTGGCCAAGGAGATTTGTATGAGAAAATAGATAGTATCATTGTTTATAATTACGAACAAAGAATGGATTCCATTCTTAAATTTTGAAGAAAACCTCCTCCATATCCGAAATAAAAAATGATTTATTCAAACAGAACACTATTCGGCAGCAAAAATGAAAAAAAAATCCACATGGATAAATCTTACAAACATGATACTGAAGCAAGATGTTGCAAAAGACTAGGTAGGTGCTGTGTCTGAATCCATATAAAGTTTAAAGACATGAAAATTATAAGTATGTTGTTCAGGGATGCATCTGTATGAATAAAATCCATAGAAGTATATATAGAGATTGAACAGATACTTCAGTGAAGGGAGGGATTGCGAAAAGCATAGAACTTTGCATAAACAGGTTTCAACTCCATCAATAATAATACTCCTTGCTTGGTATGGAAAACAAGTATGGTTTTCAATTTATTTAAATAGAGAGCAATTAACTGGATTTTTACATTTATCTAAGTTGATAATCTTTGCCTTTTAATAGGTAAATTTCCTGGTCCACCCCCCCCCCCCGTTTTTCTTTTCTTTATTTTCTCTCTCTCTCTCTCTCTTTTTTTTTTTTTTTTTTTGCTTTTTTTTTTGCTGTTAGGGCTTCTTTGGCGTGACAAAGTTTTCTAAGGACAGATTCGTTTGAGTTTTCTTTGCTCATTTAGAATCAGTGGATTCCATTCTTAAATTCTTATAAAATATATTAACTACATACTTTTCTCACCAAATCTTTTAATTCAATATTTTAGTCTTTCTCCTAATCATGAAAAGGGCTCTATCGTATTTTAACTACCAATTAATAAGCCCCTTATTATTCTACTATAAAGTAATTAAGGTATTTTTGTAAACAAACCCCACAAGGTGGAATTTTTTAATACCAAAAAAATAAGTTTATTAGTATAATTTGCCAATGTCTTTGCTCAATGTTTTTCTTGTATCCCAAAACTTTCTTTTGGGTTAATTTCTCTTCTCTTTATTTCTCTTCTTGCTAAATGTGTCATGTGTCAAGAGCCATTTCCCCTTCCCTTACATGAAAACATAGCCTTGATTTATCCAGAAGGTGAGGAGGATGGGGCATAGGGGAGAAGGCTAAGCACATTTTCGTTTCCATATTACAAATCACGAAACTAATCTCAACTAATCTAAGTCAGTTAGAATAATTAAATTCCCTTTGCTGATGATTAGTCTAAAATTGGTCACTTGCACTGAATGTGGGGAGAGATGTATATCAGGATAATATTTAATGATGCCTTCTCCCCCTCCCTGATTAAGATGGAAGGTCTTATGAAGAAAGCCGGTTACCTCATTCAGCCTTCTTCTTGCATTCAATGTGGAAATTTTCCAAAAATGCAGCAGCCATTTTGTGGCCATGAGGAGATACATATACACATACACATACATATATATCAAACATTATGTTACAGAAATCTAGTAATAGCTTGGGTCCTACCAACATCTTTGGGTATCCAAATATATTCCTATCTGAAATGTTTGTCAGTATCCTTATTATGCTTATTTTATTTTTTAATATTTTTTAATGTTTATTTATTTTTGAGAGAGACAGAGACAGAGCATGAGCAGGGTAGGAACAGAGAGAGAGGGAGACAGGGGATCTGAGGCAGGCTCCAGGCTCTGAGCTGTCAGCATGGAGCCTGAGGGTAGGCTCAAACCCACAAATTGTGAGATCATGACCTGACCCGAAGTCGGATGCCCAACTGACTGAACCACCAAGGTGCCCCTTATTATGCTTATTTTAGACCTTATCAGGTACTTAAATGTTGTTTTATCTGGACTAACTTATAGTCAATATTATAGTCAATTTTGTTTGCTATATTTTTATTGTAGCAAAATGTACAAACCATATTTTTCATTTTAACCATTTTCTCAGTATATAGTTCAGTGGCATTAAGTACATTCACATTACACAACCATTACTATCATTCATCTCTAGAACTTTAGCTTTCTTCCCAAACTGAAGCTCTGGACCCATAAAACACTAACACCCTTCCTGCTTCCCCCAATCTTATGGCAACCGCCATTCTACTTTCTTTCACTATAAATTTAACTACTGCTATACTTCATATAATTGCAATTATACAATATTTGTCCTTTTCTGGCCAACTTATTGCCCTGACTGATGTGTAATGTCCTCAAGTTTCATCTTCATTGTAGCATGTACAGAATTTCCTTCTCTTCTAAGGCTAAATAATCTATTGTATATATATACTACAGTTTGTTTATCCGTTCAAATGTCAATGGACATTTGGGTTGCTTCCACTTTGGGGTATTATGAATAATGCTGCTCTGAACATGGGGATACAATATCTGTTTGAATCCCTGCTTTCAATTCACTTTGATAGACATGCCAAAATGGAATCGCTGGGTCATATGGTAATTCTAGGTTTAAGTTTTTGATGGACTATCATATTGTGTTTCAAAGTGGTTATACCATTTTACATTCCCACCAGCAATGTACAACAGTGTACAAGTGTTCCAGTTTCTCCATGTCTTTGCCAATACTTGATATTTTCAGATTTTTTTAAACTTTTTAAATAATATAGCCATCCTAATTGATGTGAATGCTATCTTTCTTCTCATTAAATTTCTTTTTGTATTTGTAATCCTCACTTTGTAGACTCATTTTGTGGGGAAACTGATTGAATATTTTGGGTTTATTATTGTCTTTATATCCTACCCCCATACCTCTGCATACCCACCCCTGGCTAGCAGATTTTCTGTGGCAAGATCCAAGGTTTCTCAATTTAAAAACAAGTCTTAAAATGGTGACTCAAGACCTATCTCTGACTGAATTGTGGCTGTCACTCACTTTTGGTTCAGCCCATCATAAGGGTGAATCAGAATTCTTTCACTTCCCCTGGTTCTTAACTCTCTGTAACTCAGAACTCCAAAAAACTTCCTTGTTTTCCTCCTCATAAGAGTGAAAGACTCACTCCACCACCCTCTATCTCCTAGCTTTCCAGTGACCTTGAATACACACCACCATCTCTCATGGTTGAGTAACCATCATCCTATGAGTTTCTGACCAAAGGTGCATTACCTGTTTCATGTTCCCACCTTAAGCCAGGTTCATTTTTAACTCTGCTTTCTTCTTTCCTATCTATTTTTTTAGGTTTTCATATATTTTCATTTTATCTATAGGCCAGTAGTGATATTTCAATTATATATATAGATATAGATATAGAGATAGATATGTAATTTTTTTTCCTACATGTTTGACATGGAATATGTTTGAACGTACCTACCAAATTGCAAACTTTCTGGACTACTTGAATGTGAAGTTGCAAGACTTTTTGAATGATGTGATTCCTTGTGGAAATTTCTCTATGGATAGATCACATGTTAGGCCACAAAACAAGTCTCACCAATCTCAAAAAAATTGAAATTATACCATGCATTTTTTCTGACCCTAGTGCTATGAAACTTAGAAATCAACAAGAAAAAAATTTGGAAAGAATGCAAATACAGGGTGATTAAATAACATGCTACTAAACAATGAACAGGTCATTCAAGAAATCAAAGATGAAATAAAAAAATACATGGAGACAAATGAAAATGAAAACACGTTGTTCCAAAAATCTTGGATGCAGGAAAATATGTTCTAAGAGGGAAGTTTATAGCAATACCAGCCTACCGCAAAATCAAGAAAAATCTCAAATAAATACCTTACATTTAAAGCAGCTAGAAAAAGAAGTATAAACGAAATCCAAAACCAGTAAAAGGAAGTTAATTATAATGATTAGAGTATAGCACATACATAGAATAGAAACTAAAAGAAAAACAAAGCAAAGCAAAACAAAATAACAGCAACCATGAAAAAACAGATCAATGAAACCAGAAGCTGGTTGTTTGACAAAAAATCAACAAAATTGATAAACCTTGCCAGACTCATTTAAAAAAAAGAAAGAGAGAGAGAGGGAGAGGACTCAAATAAAAATCAGAAATGAAAGAGGAGAGAGGCACCTGGATGGCTCAGGCAGTTAAGCACCAGACTTTGTCTCAGGTCATGATCTCATAGCTCATGAGTTCAAGCCTCATGTCAGGCTCTGTGCTGACACCTCAGAGCCTGAAGCCTGCTTTGGATTCTGTGTCTCCCTCTCTCTTTCCCCCTCCTCTGCTCGAGCTCTGTCACTCTCTCTCTCCCAAAGGAAACAAACATTTAAAAAAAAAAAGAAATGAAAGAGGAGAAATAGCAACCAAAAGCATAGAAATACAAACAATTATAAGAGAATATTGTAAAAAAAATTATATGCCAACAAAATTGGACATTCTAGAAGAAATGGATAAATTCCTAGAAACATAAAATATGCGACAACTGAAGCAATAGGAAATAGAAAATTTAAACAGATTGATTACCAGCAATGAAATTGAGTCAATAATAATAATAATAAAAAACCTCCCAAAAATCAAAAGTCCAGGACCACTCAGGTGAATTCTACCAAACATTTAAAGAACAGTTGTATCTATTCTTCTCAAACTATTTCAAAATACAGAAGAGGAAGGAGAGTTTCAAGATTCATTCTATGAGGTTAGCATTACCCTGACACCAAAACCAGATCAAGACACCACAAAAGAGAAAGAGAAAGAGAGTGAGAGAGAGAGAGTGAGAACTACAGGCCAATACTTCTGATGAACACAGACACAACAATTCTCAACAAAATATTAGCAAACTGAATCCAATGATACATTAAAAAAATTATTCACCAAGATACTGTGAGATTTATTTCTGGGTTGGAAGTGTGCTTCAATATCCACAAATTAATTAATGTGATACATCACATCAATAAGAGAAAGGAAAAGAACAATATGACCATTTCAATAGATCCACTTTCAAAAGATGTATTTTGACTGGGTAAAACATTCATTAATCATAGAAACCCTCAACAAAGTGGGTTTACAGGGAAAAAAACCTGTCCATAATAAAGGCCTTATGTGAAAAATCCACAGACAACATCAAATTCCATAGGGAAAACTGAGAGCTTTTCCCATAAGATCAGGAACAAAACAAGGATGTCCACTCTAATCACTTTTATTCAACATAGTCCTGGAAGTTCATCAGCAAACAGACATCAAAAAGAAATAATAAGCATCCAAATTGGTAAGGAAAAAGTAAAACTTTCACTATTTGCAGATGACATGATACTACATACAAAAAACCCAAAAGACTCTACAAAAAAACTACTAGAACAAATAAGTGAGTTGTGTAAGGTCACACGATACAAAATCAATACACAGAAATTCATTGCAATACTTTACACTAATGATAAAGTATCAGGTAAATTAATAAAACAGTCCCATTTACAATTGCATCAATAATGGTAATACCTAAGAATAAACTTAACCAAGGAGGTGAAAGACCTATACACTGAAAATTACAAAACAATGATGAAAGAATTGAAGATGACACAAAGAAATGAAAAGATATTCCATGTTCATGGATCAAAAGAACAAATATTGTCGAAGTCTCCATACTACCCAAAGCAATCCGCAGATATGATTCAATCCCTATCAAAATACCAATAGTATTTTTCACAGAACTACAACAAATAACCATAAAATTTGTATGGAACCACAAAAGACCCTGAAGACCAAAAACAATCTTGAAAAATAAGGGCAAAACTGGAGTCATAGCAATCCTGGATTTCAAGAAATACCATAAATCTGTGGCAATAAAAATGGAATGGTAGTAGTGCTCGTGCACACACACACACACACACACACACACACACACACAAACACAAATGAGACACATGGATCAATAGAACAGATATGCAAGAAATAAACCCTTAAGTATGTGATCAATTTATCTTCAAGAAAGGAGGCCAGAATATGCAGTTGGAAAAACACAGTCTCTTCAACAAACTATAGTTGGAAAACCAGGCAGTTACATGCAAAAGAAATGAAACTGGATCAGATTCTTAAACCATACCCAAAATTAAACTGAAAACAGATTAAAAAATGTAAATCTGAGAATTAAAGCCTTAAAAATCCTAGGAGAGAGCACAGGCAGTAATTTCTCTGACATGGCCATCGTAACATTTTTCTAGATATGTCTCCTAATGCAAGAGCAACAAAAGCAAAAATAAACTATTGGGACTGCATCAAAATAAAAAACTTTTGTACAACAAAAGAAACCATCAACAAAGTTAAAAAGGCCATATACCGAATGGAAGAAGATATTTACAAATGACGTATCTGATAAAAGGTTAGTATCTAAAGATATATAAAGAACTTTTACAACTCAACACCAAAAAACCCACAAAAAATCCAGTTAAAAATGGGCAGAAGACATGAATAGATGTTTCTCCAAAGATGACATACAGATGTCCAACAGACACACGAAAAGACACTCAACATCACTCAGCATCAGGAAAATGCAAATCAAAACCACACTGAGATGCACTGTGAGAATGGCTAAACTCAAAAACACAAGAAACAAATGTTGGTGAGATTGTGAAGAAAAAGGAAACCTCGTGCACTATTGGAGGGAATGCAAACAGGTGCGGCCACTTGGAAGACAATATGGAGATTCCTCAAAAAATTAAAAATAGAACTAGGGGCGCCTGGGTGGCTCAGTCGGTTGAGCGTCCGACTTCGGCTCAGGTCATGATCTTGCGATCTGTGAGTTCGAGCCCCGCGTCGGGCTCTGTGCTGACAGCTCAGAGCCTGGAGCCTGCTTCAGATTCTGTGTCTCCCTCTCTCTCTGCCCCTCCCCCACTCGTGCTCTGTCTCTCTCTGTCTCAAAAATAAATAAAAACATTAAAAAAAAATAGAACTATATGATCCAGTAATTCCACTACTGGGTATCTACCTAAAGAATACAAAAACACTAATTTGAAAAGATCAGTGCACCCCTATGTTTATTGCAGAATTATTTATAGTAATAATTCAAACTATGGAAACAGCTCAAGTGTCCATGGATAGATGAATGGATAAAGAAGTGGGATATGTATATATATATACATATATACAATTATATATTTATACACATGTAAATATTATATATAACATATACACACATATGTACATATATGTATCATATACATATATGTATATGGGGTATGTATATATATATATATATATATATACATATAAAATAAATGAGCAAAGAAAAAAGAGACAATAAAAAAAACCAGATTCTTAAATATAGAGAACAGGTGGTTACCAGAGAGGAAAAATAGGCAAGGGGGATATAGAGTACAGTTATCATGATGAGCACTGAGTTATGTTTATAATTGTTGAATCATTCTATTATACACTTGAAGCTGACACTCTGTGTTAAAGATGCTGTAATTAAAAGAAATCTGTAATAAAAACATGTGATTCCTTTTCTCTTGTTAAGACTGAGAGTAATTTAGCACCTTTATCCTTCTATTTACGGCACCCACTCACCTATATGTTCAGGTTTGGCATTGCCTGAGAAGTGCATAAAAAGCAGGACTAGAAGGTTGTCATTAAATACGATTGGTGTTTTGATATTCGAGACCTAAATTTGTAGTATTTACTGCTTTCCTACTCTCTTTTTTCCCATGGATCATTTAGAATCTGTTAGAACTTTGGGTGCCTGGGTGGCTCAGTTGGTTAAGTGTCCAACTTTGGCTCAGGTCATGATCTCGCAGTTTGTGAGTTCAAGCCCTGCGTTGGGCTCTGTGCTGACAGCTGGGAGCCTGGAACCTCCTTCAGATTCTTTGTCTCCCTCTCTCTCTGTCCCTCCCATGCTCATGCTCTGTCCCTCTCTGTTCTTCAATAATGAATAAAAATGTTAAGAAAATTTTAAAAAGAATGTTAGACATTCATCCAAATTTCTTTGCTTCCTCTCCAATTTTTTAAAATGATCCTCTAGCTGCCTTTCAGGTTTGTAAATAACTGCTTACGTTAAGTATTAATATTCATGCGTGACTTGATTTCTGCTTGATCTTCTTGACTTATGACAGGCTTTTCACACTTTTTCACTATAGAATTTTAATTGTATGTTTGTGTTTAGAATTTAGGTTCTATTTCTGCTTATGAGTTCCCTAGCTTCCGTTGTCTCAACTTGCTCAGTATTATGGGTAAGATCCAGTAAAGAAGGTTCAGTGACAGGCCTTTCAGGAATAACCATAATTAAAAAGTATGTAATTTCAGCCATTTTATAAAATAATCAGTCATTTTGTCTCTTTCAACTTTCACTTAAAACTTTTGTTAATTGTATAGTAATAATTTTTTGATGAGTACTTTTAAATATAAAAAGTTATGTCTGTAATACATTTACTTATAATTTACTATAAACTTGGCTAGAAAAACAACATTTCTGTAAAAAAAGAGGGGTTATGGAAAATGCATGTGAGAATCCAGGGAGATTTACTCATTTATTAATACATATTTAATGAAAGCCCAGGTCTCTTGCATTGTAAACATAAATATGAATAAAACAGAGTCCTAGGCTTCAAGGGGCTCACAATCTAGCACAATGACAGATATGCAAGCAGGTAATTCCTCATAAAATGTGCTAAATGCATAACAGTAGGGGCCACAGTTGAGAGGGCTGCTAACTTGCCCAAAAGAGCCTGGCAAAACATCACAGAAAAACACCTTTTTCAGCTGTGTCTTATAAAGTGATTAGACCTTGTCATATATACCATGTGAGGAAAGGCTTTTTAGGGAGAAAGAGAATCAGCAGGGATGAAACATTTAAGGTTTATTTTATGTTCAGAGGATGACCATGGGAATGAAGTGTCAAGTGTGTGGTATTAACATTAAAAGAGTAAATAATAAATGGATGTTTGGACAAGATTATGTACTTACCAAAGGATTCAAATTTATCCTGAAGCTTTGGAGAACTCAGGTATCCATTATAGAATGGTTACTTGAAGGCAATATGGTCCTCTATGTAAGAGGTAGAGTGGGAAGGAGACAGATATAGAAGAGGAACCTATTTCAATAACCTAATCACTAATGAAGAAAATGGACAGGGTGGAACGGATTTGAAAACCATGGCTGAGGCAGGGTTGTTGGGCTTTTTGATTACAGCAATGGTGACAAAGCAGTTGGATAGTGTCCTCTCAGGATATCTGAAAGTTATAAGGAAAAAATGTTTTGAAGATGAAAAAAAAAATCTAAGGCTGAGAAGAAATACATAACAGGGACTAGAGAAGTCAGTCTTCACTGAACAGTTTGGTGTCATTCTCTTTAAAGTCTATGAGTGCATGTGTTCAACCTGCGTGGCTAGACGCTGTCAAGAGTAGAGCAGTCCCTAATGTGTGTTGAGACTAGAGTAAAATTTTGAGGGGCTGTTGCCTATAAAAACAACTCGATTACAAATGTATTATAAAACTCAAGGGCCCATTCAAGGTACAGTGATTAATCAATGAAGAATTTGAACAAAGAGTGGAGAAGAGGTACTTCAATATGTAGTTATTGTCGAATCAGGCACATAAAGATTCTTCATAGTGCCTAGACACCACCTTGCCCTGTCAGCTCTAATGACCATCTCTTTATTATCAAATTGATTCATTAGTATCTAACTTGCTGTTTCTGACTAATTTCTATCTCCCATTGTTCAAAATGAACAATGCTATTGTTGCTCATAATTCCATGGTTCTTTCCAACCTTTTTGTATGAAAATAATAAAGATTTTCTTCAGGTCTCTAATACAAATTTTTAAATGTTTTGATTACATTTTTACTCATGGTGTTAATTCAGTCATTGTGCTTCCTGTGAATGTTAGCTCTTGATTGTTTCAGAGGTTGCCACTCTGCTTCTTTGATGATGACCACAAATGTAAGCCTTATCCAGGGTATAGTGAAACATGAATGATAATTCATTTTCTGATCATGTTAAATTCATCATTCAGAAGTTTATAGTATAGATATTGAACAACACATCTTCCAACTGTGTCTTCTCTTTAATATGTCATCTCTGCATTCCTAGAGTATTAAATCTTCCATTATTCACTACACCCCTGCTATTCACACATCACTACGAGCAAAGAAGATAGGTGAGGGGTCCATGAGTAGAGTGAAGGGTCCTTTTTGCACAAAGAATGTCCATCCATTATGCGCTACAGTTTAAGAGTGACCAGGAGACTCTAATGTTACCACATCAATCAGAGACAAAAGAGAACACCAATAAGAAGGGCCCACTGTCATCAAAAAGTACTTCCTTTTCTAGTCTCAAAACCCCTTGGAAGCGACAGGTGTGGTAGCTACCCCAGAAGACTCTCTGAACATATCACAGAGCATGTGGTGGGGATGGGATGATCATCTTGGGTCCCAGAAATGAGAGGTACATTTTGTAAGAGATTTTGGCCACTATTTGGATGCTGTAGGCCAGAGGCAGTGCTGCAGTGGGAACATAAATGTCTTAAAACTAACAGATCCACACACAGGCCTAAAGCCTGAAGGTCAGGAATGGACGATTGGTAGCTCAGAACAAGTCTGATGTCCAGCATAAGTGAGAGTCACCTCATGTCAGTATGTCAGCACTGGTCTGGTATACCAATCTTCTTGCATTATCCCATGAAAGAAATACCTCACCAGCCAAGGGGAGGGATTTTTCCCATCAGGCTATTCTCTTGGCCTTTACACATGATTCATGGAGCTCCATGGAGTATCTAGTCAATCCATATCTAAAGTAGAAGGCCAGGGAATGACCCAAAGGGAGAAAGAGGAAGCTGTTCTAGGCTTGGAGCACCTAACCCAGGCTGTACTTCAGGTTCTAGGCAGTCCAAACTACTGGAAAGGGACTTTAAATTTTGAATTTGAGTGTTTGTGACAACCAGACTCATGCATGTCCAGTCTAGGCTTACAGACCCCCACTCAGACAGCACTGCTAACCTAAGCTGATCTCAATCATAGCAGAAGGAGACTAAAAGAAATACCTGAGGAAGGCCTTCAAAAGCATGTGGCACCATGGGGAATGGGTTGTAGTGCAGCACCCTGCTTGCTTACATTTAAGGCATTTCTAATCAGTGGTACTGATTCAGAGCAGAGGAAAGTTTTATTTTTTTGTTTTTGGGGTTTTTATTTTTTGGCATTAGAGTAAAAAGCTAACAGCTATTAAGCATTTTGGATGTGCCAAGAATTTTGTTAACAGGCTTTAATATATTTTCTCTTTAAATTAGATAATGATTTCATGTAGTAATTATTAACTCTTTCGTATACAGGGAGAAAGTGACTTGAAGATACTAAGCTATAAAGTATCACACAAAAAATTTTAGAGCCAGGAATCAAATCCGAGTCCATGTAACATCACAACTCATTCTCTTGAGAACGATTCTAAACTTCCTATTCTCTGAAGTGGCAGATAAAGTAATGAGTAATCCTAACTGACCTGATTCCAGTCATGTGTCCTCCTTTAATCAAGTTCTCCCTTGTATCAAGACATTGGCTGTTTGACACAACCAGAACTACTCATGGAGACTAGAGCATGCTCAATGCTAACAAACAACCAAACTGAGAAACTCAGTATCCTGCTATAAAATAGAAGGTAAAATAGAATATACAGATAGAAATAATATCTATGTGAGCTGTGGATGGGGGTTTAAAGTAATATAGGAAGATAAGATGCAGAAAACAATTTGTACAATGCTCTCTTAAAATCCAGAAGATTTTAGATGTCCATTTTGGAAGTAAATCTTTTCCCATGCATTTAGAATAGTGTAGCATCTGGCTTTGATTAAGTAAGCCAGTTGTCTAGAGACAAAGTGGAAGGACAGGAAAATCCTGGTGAGGGAAAATAAAGGAGACAGCCTCCAGGAATAATACAAGACTCCTTTTTCCACGAGTCTCTGTTGCTCCAGATTTGTGGCTTTTGTGGATTTAACTTTTTCAAGTGGTAGGTAGTGTTTATGCATCTTCTATAATCTCCTCCTAGGCAGTTTTATCAAATTTTTTGACTAAATTTCCTTTCTAGTCTCTAGACCCTCACCCCTAGAATGATTGAATTCATCGCCATCGTATCCTTCTTAAGACAGTATTGCTGAACTTGTCTATTAACTGTGAAAGGGAGTACCAAGAGGCTCCCAAGGAGATCATGCAAGTATCAAAAGCATTCCTCCATGCTTCCACTATAACTGCTGCTCTGCCCCCATCTGGTGATCTGGGTCAATTATCCCTGGTCTGATGTTGACTCCTCTTGCCTGTTTAGCACAAGGAGCTGTGGAGTGGGTCCATGAAGTTCCTCACACTGTTTGGCTTGAAGCCGGACTGCTAACATGTGCTTTTAACTATCTAACTCTTCCAAACCCTGGGGCTCACATTGCTGCTACACCAGCCAGCCAGTCAGTCTTGCTGTTCATTATTATAATTGCACTCACTTGTATTCTGACAGTTATACCTTGCCACCTGGCCTCTATTATTTCCAGTTGTTATTGTCCACATTGCAAATGATGAGCCTAGTTCTTTGAAAACTTGTCCTAGAAAGAGAGCCTCTACTGAACTTAGTGTTGCCAAGAGCACATTCCTCTGGTCAGTGTGTGGAACAGAGTCTCTGGGAGGTTTATAGCCATGCAAAGTATATTCACTCTAAAATGCATACTTCTCTAGTCCTTTAAATCCCCTCTTTCATCATCTATTATGGTGATGTTCCATTTTATTTAAAGTGATCTGTCACTTTTCCCATGTTTCTAAAAACCATCCAGATATACATATACCATCTCCAGACCTTCCTCGGGTGTAAAATTCTGTATTCCAGAAAGTGCATGTTCTGCCCCTGTTTAGTCCATCAGCCTGATAATCTAGACCCGTGAGAAATCTCCCAGATCCTTCCAATACATGATAGCTAGTTCCTGAAGGTTTTTCATCCTTCCCTTCCTTAGCTGACCCGGAATGTTTATAGCCAGGTGATTTGGGGACATAATCTTAATTTTTGGCCTAACAGCCAGGAAAGGAGGTTGAGGAAGACCCTAATGCAAGGTGGAGGGGAGTAAAATGTTATATTTTAAGGGAGAGACACCAGCAGGAACTTCAAGGGAGGGGAGAATGGTAGACCTTATGAGGGAGATGTAAGCCATTTATGTAGGTTCAGTGAGTCCAGAGGAAACTTGGGATTCAAGTTTCATGTACATTAACAAAGATTTGCCCCTTCCATGTACAGGATTGTATTCTTTCACACAAAAGACTGAACATAGCATAGCAGGACTACCCTAGCTATACCTTTAACCTTTTTTGGAGCTCAGCTACTCTGACAATTAAGGCCTGGGCCTCAGCATTTCCTACTTTCTCAGTATAAGACATATGAACTCCCTTATATGATGCCAAGAAGATCTTCTGGCTTTTGTACTTAGATTTTTTTTAAGTTTTTATTTAAATAATCTCTACACCCAAAATGGGGCTCAAATTCATTACTCTGAGATCAAGAGTTGCATGCTCCTCTGACTGAGCCAGCCAGGTACCCTTTGTACTTAGATTTTTATTGCTGCTTAATCACTTTCGGCTTTTTGTTATTTTACTCCAGAACTTCAACTGAGCTTAGTAATAACCATTTATCTCCATTCTCCTCATATTTACTACTTTCTCCAAATCGGTCAAACTCCTACTAAATCACACCAGCTAATGTATTTTCCCCCTCAACAGAATTCACCACTGGTGAACAACCGCACTGCTACCTTGTCCTGGGGTTATCTGTACTTCTTGAATGAATAATGAGTGCCTGTTGCCTACTAGGCCTTATGACCCAACTCCAAAATGCCCATAATAGCATTTGCTTTCTTGTACTACCTTAATGTGGACCATCACCTATCATAGATTGAGTTTTTCAGGAAGCAGACACTGAGATGGATATTAGCATATAGCACATTAATTAAAGAGTACTCTGAGAATCAACAACTGTATGAGAGAGGGAATTAAAGAAGGACTAGGGAGAGGGAGAAGTTGAACTCTGGTGAAGTCCCATCAAAAGCCTCAACTGACTTCTTGGTGAGTCCTTCAGCCAGGATGGCCCTTGAGAATCATTATGAGTAAGTGTGAGGGGGCTGGGCACTTATATCTCTGCGTTGATGAGTCATTGTATGCAGACTTCCCTGCACAGACGTATTTCTTGGATGAGGAGATTTTCTTTGGCCAAGAAAATTTCCAAAGGGGATGGACCATAGTGGAGCACCTTAGAGTAGCACTGTCAGGTCTTAGGGAAGTAAGTGCTTCATTCCAGAAGAGCAATTTTGACAACACATCACAGTGTGCACCACAAAATCCATATAAAATGTAACTGAACACTGAGTTAGGTGTATGGTCCTTTCACTTATTTCCTACAACAAGAAATTGTATAAAACTAGAAGACTTCAGCAAGACTCTTGATGTCATTTTCCCCTGTTCCTATAAGTGAAGAACTTACAGTCCAGTGAATATTTATCTCTGGGGAACATTAGAAATAAGAGACACTTGAAGTAAAAAAGGTATAATAATTTTTTGTCTTGGAAAAAATAATCATAGGAATATGCCAAATTGGTCATGTCCTTTTTCCCCCCCAAATAAGTAAAGATCAATTAACATTAGGGATATTTAGGGAAGAATTCATTCTATTTAAGTGATCTAATAAGATCTTTTTTGCCAAATTTAAACTTTGATACAATTTTTTTAATAGATTAATAATATTATAGTGATCTAATAAGGTCTTTTTTGCCAAATTTAAACTTTGATACAAATTTTTTAATAGATTAATAATATTATTTCTTATTTTTATAATTAGAGCAAAAATGTGAAAAATACTAAAATACTGAGCCAATTTCTTTGTATTTTTCACTTTGCATCAAGTAGCTCTATAATCATTATTCCATGACCTCATGGTATTTAATCCTCTGACTTTATAGTCAGATTCTATAATAATTTAGATGATTATTAAAAGTGAAATTTTAATACTAAAAAGAAACAGAAAAAATGTAGTAAACAATGTCTCTTGTTTCACAGATTAAAAACCTGAAGTTCAATTAGGTTATCTAATTTCCTGGGTTAAACAAAGATTTAGAGGTAGAATTTGGATTTAACAGGAAAAGGAGATAGAGTGATAGATTTACCCAGAAGGTTAGATTTCTTCACTACCTGGTAATCCTTCTGAGTAGTGTGTTTCATATGATCTTTTCTGCTCATGGACTAATACTGTCAAAAATTGAAAATGAACTTTTGAAAGGATAGTAGGTTCTTTTCTTAAACTTTGGACAACTGCCTAAATAAAAGAAATAAATATAAAATCTAAAAGGATGGTAAAATTTTCAGTTACTTTATAAAGATCCATATTTGATCATGTGTAATGACCAATTTAATGGAGTATGTTCAAAAATAACAAATTTAAAGAAAGGACTCAGACTCGTCATAAAAGAGTTATCTAATTTTTCTTCTTCCTTCCTCTCCACTTCCTCAATATTCCCTTTTTAATAATGTATAAGGGAAACTATTTCAGATGAAAATAGGATCAGGGAATTCAAAAGTCCACTTTCAATGTATGCATACAACTATTTCAGGTAAAAGCAAACATAACACTTATATTTGTGAATTCCTTAGTGAAAAATCCTTTAAGGGGGAAAAAATCCTATATCAAGGGAAGAGGTACTTTCTGCATCTAAAAAAGTGAGATCAAAACATTTGAGACATTCATTTAACAAGGAATATTAAGTTTATAATACCCATATAGATGCTGACGTCTTTCAGAAATAAACATTGCTTAATTATTCAAAGACTGTAAAATTCTCTAGAAGCTATAGTTCAAAGAACAAAGTAAACATAGTTAATAGACTACCTGATAACCTCTACAAATGAATACGGTGCACCTGTTTTAACACTCAATCTCCAGACTGCATGGGAACAATAGGAAATACTATAGCCAAAGGTCCACTCTCCTTTCTATGCCACCTCTACCGTGATCTCTTGGGTCTCTCTCTATCTCTGTCTCCCTCACCCCCTTTCTCTGCCTAGTCAGATCAGATCCTGTTCATTGTTAAGGCCTATTATAAATCTGATCACTTTCTTGGGTCTGACTTTCCTCTGATCCTCTTCACAGTTTATGCCTTATTACTCGCCACTTGCTCTTATCCAGCCTTCTTCACATTTCTTAGAGGCCCAACTATATTAATTTGGTCTCAACAGCACTGTCAACTCCTTAAGAGTTGTGACTCTGCTTTAGGCCTCTGTCAGAATGCAAATAACACCTTCCACTGTTGCCTCACATTCCCCCCTCAAGATGAGAAAATACCTAAATTTCCTTTTTGGTGATAACTTTGTCTATAAGCTAATAGAAAGAGGTCAAAGAAGTAGCAAACGGATTTTAGGAGTAAATAACACCTAGGCTACCTACGGAACAAGATCTATGGGAGAGACATATGGTATTTTAAAATTTTTAAAGGAATATTGGGGATAAGAAATTAAATTTATTCTAACAAAATATCTTTTCTCTTCCTATGTTCTTGGGCATTTCATTTTACCTCATTCTGTTTCATTTGACTCCAAAAAACTCTGTGGTTTCCTTTCTACTGGTATAATTTTCTCTTATTATTTACACAGGATGATTGCATATTTACTCTAGAGAGGAAAGAAAATATATATTGAAAGACCTTTGTCATTGACCCGGCTATGAAGCTTTAATCTATTAAGAGTAGCCTTTCAGTGCAGTGAATGCTTTTTATCTTTGTGTAAGTTACCCCAGCATGCTGAGCGCAGACATCAGAAGGACCCCAAAGCTCCCTTACAATTAAGTAGTCAAGCCTTTTGGGGATTTTCTGGTAATTAGTTGATAAACGATCTGTCCAAAGCTAGGAGTTGTGAATATCCCAATGATAGGAAATATTTTACACGTAAGATAGAAAACCTATGTAGAGACCCTTCTCTTAATAGCATCATACCTCTGAAGTTGAATAATGTGTATCCTAAAGATTGCTGCTTTATAATTACAAATGTTCACTCACATCTTTTATTATTGTTATTTGTTTGGTTTTATTCCTTCCTGGCAAAGTACCCCAAGGGAACAATAAGTGAGGGCTGGAAGGATTTATGTTCAGAAGTTCAGAAACCTGTTAGCTAATTTGTGTTTCTCTTCTGAACATGTCAAAGATTTTCCTTTGGGGATCTATGCCTCTTCATGCAGTTCTCCTCACCCATTCTTTTTTTTTTAAGTTTATATATTCATTTTTGAGAGAGGGAGAAAAAGAGATACAGTGTGAGTGAGTAGGGGAATGGCAGAGAGAAAAGGCAACAGATATCTCAAGCAGGCTCCATGCTGTCAGTGCAGAGCCAGACATGGGACTTGAACTCACAAACTGAGATCATGACCTGAGCTGAAATCAAGAGTCAAATGCTTAACTGACTGAGCCACTCAGGTGCACCTTTCTTCACCTGTTCTTTAGTGCATTTGCCTCATGTTTGTTATTTAAAAGTCAAAAAGGGGAGCCTGGGTGACTCAGTCAGTTGAGCTTGAGCGTCCAACTTTGGCTCAGGTCATGATCTTGTGGTCTGTGAGTTCGAGCCCACATCAGGCTCTGTGCTGATCAGCCTGGAGCCTGCTTTGGATTCTGTGCCCCACTCCCCCCGCTCCTCCCCTACTCGTGCTCTGTCTTGTTCTGTCTCTCAAAAATAAATAAATGTTAAAAAAATTTTAAAGTCAAACCACTGGAGTCCACTTTGTCATTAAAAGACATCATTACTGTATCTCCCATGAACCAACTCCAATACTAACTTTATTCATTATGTCTATAAACTGGAAATACTCCAGGATCCAGACCTAGAAAAATGAATTAACAAACTGTGATATATTTATACAATGGAATACTACTCAGAAAAAAAAATGTGTTGCTGATCCATAAGAATATGGATGAATGAAAACCATTAGGCTAAGTGAATGAAGACCAACCCTAAAGAGTATGCACTGTACCAATTCCATTTATATAAAGATCTAGAACAGAAAAAATTAATCTATGGTATATAAAAAAATCAAAATAGTGTTTCCCTCAGGGAATGGAGGTGAAGATTGACAAGGAGGGGACATAAGGGATGATGGTAATATTCTAGATTTTACTAAGGATATGGATTTCAGAAGTGCATTCACTCTTATAACCGAACAAATGTACACTTAAGATTTGTCCATTTTGTTGCATACAAGTTTTGCATAAAAATACAAATATTTAAACCTTGTTAATAATTTATGCTGAAACCTATAGACAGAAGTGTGCCATCTGCTTTGAAATGCATCAAAAGATTTGTTGGATTGATGGATTTTAGAAGAATGGCTAGTGAGGTAGGTGATAAAATAAAATGTTAACGGAAAATGTAAGTGTATGTAAAGTAATTTCAACTTTGTGGTGTGTTTGAAATTTTTTATGATATCATGATGGAAGAAAGGAGAGCCCTAGCCAATTGTTCTTGGTAGCTTATTCCTAGTAAATCTCACTAAATTTCTTAGAATTTGAGTGCACATACTATTGTTTTGGCTTATGGTAAATTTATAACCAAAATAAGCTCTCAGTATCTCTCAGGAAAATAAGGACACTGGGTATATGAATATAAGAATGTTAAATCTGTTATTTGAACTTTTGCTACTATTTAGAATGACTCGTTATATATTATGTGAAAAATTCAAACTTGGGTATGAAATAAATCCAAATCCAATGATCTGTGATTTAAGTCTAATTTTCCTTATGGGTTAAAATTGACAAAATAAAATGACTAGGTAACTAAATTTTTTTTAAGACTAGTAAAAATATAAAACTTTAAATAATAGCTTTAAACCCTAAAATTGAAGGTCTGCACCATCTGGAATGAGGGTTAATCTTAGGCATTTCCCCTAGGTGATAGAATTGGAATAATGATCAAACACTCTTTAGCCATTAACTCCTTTAATCCATCCACAGTCTCATTAAAACCTCCCCCAAACTCTCTGATGGACTTATTGTCAACAATATTTAAGGTCTCTTTTTGTAACTCATTATCTGGAATGGAAAGTTATATTATTTTAGAAAACTAGAAAAATATAGAAAAGAATATAAGAGAATGAAATTCATATTTTGACAAATAAAGAAAACCTTCTGTAAACATTTTATTTATTTCCCTTTTGAGATAACTTTAAAAAATCTTTAATTCCACTGTAGTTAACATACAATGTTATGTTAGTTTCAGGTGTACAATATAGTGATTCAACAATTGTATACATTGCACAGTGCTCATCATAATAAGTGTACTCTTAATCCCCAACACCTATTATTTTGCCTATCTACCTACCAACCTCCTCTCTGGTATCATCTGGTGAGTCTGGTAACCATCAGTTTGTTTGTTTGGTTAAGGTTATGTATTTTTGGTTTTTCTCTTTTTTTATTTTGTTCATTTGTTTTATTTCTTACAAATACTGTATGATTTCATCGTATGTAGAATTTATTTCTCTGAGTGACTTATTTCACTTAGCATTATACTCTATAGATCCACCACCATTGTTGCAAATGGGAAGATCTCATTCTTCTTTGTGGCTAAGTAACATCCCAATGTGTGTGTGTGTGTGTGTGTGTGTGTGTGTGTGTGTGTGTGTGTGTGTGTGTGTACCTACTACCTCTTCTTTATCCATTCATCTGTCAATGGACATTTGGGCTGCTTCCATAATTTGACTATTTTGACTTCCATAATTTTGTCTAGCATAAAGGTACGTATATCTTTTCAAATTAACGTTTTTATGTTCTTTGGGTAAATACCCAGTAGTGGAGTTACTGGATCATATGGTAGTTCTATTCTTAATTTTTTGAGGAACCTCCATAATGTCTGCCACAGGGGCTACACCAGTTTTCATTCCTACCAACAGTGCATGAGGGTTCCTTTTCTCTGCAATCTCACCTACATGTGTTTCTTGTGTTTTGAGTTTAGCCATTCTCACAGGGGTGAGATGATATCTCGCTGTGGATTGGATTTGCATTTCACTGATAATGAGTGATGTTGAGTGTCTTTTCATGTGTCTGTTGGACATCTGTATGTCTTCTTTGGAGAAATGTCTGTTCATGTCTTCTTCCCATTTTTAATTGGATTTTTTGTGTGTTTTTGGTGTTGAGTTGTAGAAGTTCTTTATATATCTTTGGATGCTAACCATTTATTAGATATGTCATTTGTAAAATCTTCTCCCATTCAGTATGTCGTCTTTTAGCTTTGTTGATGGCTTCCTTTATTGTGCAGAAGCTTTTTATTTTGATGCAGTCCCAATAGTTTATTTTTGCTTTTGTTGCTCTTACATTAGGGACATATCTAGAAAAACGTTCCTACGGCCACGTCAGAAAAATTACTGCCTGAGTTCTCTAGGATTTTTAGGGTTTCAATTCTCACATTTACATCTTTTAATCTATTTTCAGTTTATGTTTGTATGTGGTATAAGAACCTGATCCAGGTTCAATTCTTTTGCATGTAGCTGTCCAGTTTTCCCAGCACCATTTGTTGAAGAGACTGTCTTTTTCCTATTGCATACTCCTGCCTCCTTTCTTAATGATGAAGTGACTATATTCTTGTGGGTTTATTTCTAGGCTTTATTTTCTGTTCATTGATCTCTTTGTCTATTTTTTTTGTACTAATACCATTCCATATTTTCATTACCATAACTTTGTACTAGATCTTGAAATCTAGGATTGCAGCATCACCAGTTTTGTTCCTCTCTTTCAGGATTGCTTTGGCTCTTCTGGGTCTTCTGTGCTACCATACAAAGTTTAGTTATTTTTTCTAGTTATATGAAAAATGCTGTTCCTATTTCAGTATGGATTGCATTACATCTGTAGGTTGCTTTGGGTATTAGGGAGATTTTAACAATATTTGTTCATCCAGTCCATGAGCATGGAATATTTTTCTACTTGTTTGTGTCATCGTCAATTCTTTCATCAATGTTCTATAGTTTTCAGTGTATAGGTCTTTACCTCTTTGGTTAAGTTTATTCCTAGGTATTATTATTTTTTGTGCAATTGTAAATGGGGCTGTTTTATTCATTTCTCTTTCTGCTACTTCATTATTATTATTCATTAGCGTATAGAAGTACAAGGGATTTCTGTATATTGATTTTGAATCCTGCAACCTTACTGAATTCATGTATCAGTTCTGGTAGCTTTTTGGCAGTCTTTTTTTTTAAATTTTTAACATTTATTCATTTTTGAGAGATGGAGACAGAGCATGGGGGGGGCGGTGAAGAGCAGAGAGAGAGGGAGACAGAGAATATGAAGCAGGCTCCAGGCTCTGAGCTGTCAGCACAGAGCCCAACACAGGGCTCAAACTCACGAACCATGAGATCATGACCTGAGCCAAAGGTGGATGCTTAAGTGACTGAGCCACCCAGGCTCCCCTTTGGTAGAGTCTTTAGAGTTTTCTATATATAGTATCATGTCATCTGCAAATAGTGAAAATTTTACTTTTTCCTTTACCAATTTGGATGCTCTTTATTTCTTTTTGTTGTCTCATTGCTGTGGCTAGGACTTCTAATACTATGTTGAATAAAGGTGATGTTAGTGGACATCCTTGTCTTGATCCTGATCTTGGGGGAAAGGCTCTTCCTTTTTCCCCATTGAGTATGATGTTAGCTGTTGGTTTTTCATATAAGGCTTTCATTATATTGAGATATGTTCCCTCTAAACTTACTTTGTGTAGTGTTTTTATCATGAATGTATGTTGTACTTTGTCAAATGCTTTTTCTGTATCTATTGAAATGATCATATGGTTTTTATTCTTTCTCTTGTTGATGTAATGTATCATGTTGATTGATTGTGAATATTGAACCCCACTTGCAAACTAGAAACAAATCTCACTTGATCATGGTGAATGATATTTTTAATGTGTGCTGGATTACTTTTGCTAATAATTTGTTGAGGACTTTTGCATCTGTGTTAATCAGAAATTACTGATCCTTAGTTCTCTATTTTCATGATCTCTTTATCTAGTTTTGGTATCAGAGTAATGCTCGTTTTATAGAATGAATGTGAAAGCTTTCCTTCCTCTACTATACTTTGAAATAGTTTGAGAGTAATAGGTATTAACTCTTCTTTAAATGTTTCATAGAATTTACTTTATGCTCTCTGGTCTTGTATTTTTGTTTGGAATTTTTTGATTACTGATTCACTCTGTTCAAATTTCCCATTTCTTCCTGTCTTAAGTTTAGGAGGTTCTTTGTTTCTAGGAGTTTACCTATTTCTTCTACTTTTTTCAATTTGTTGGCACACGATTTTTCATAATCTCTTATAATATTATATTTCTGTGACATAGATTGTTATTTCTCCTCTTTCTGAATGTTTTGAATCATCTCTTTTTTTTTCTTTCTTCTGATGAATCTGGCTAAAGGTTTATCAATCTTGCTGATTTTTTCAAAGAGCCAGCTCCTGGTTTCATTGATCTGTTCAATTGTGACGTTGCTTTTTATGCAAAATTTTCTTTAACTGATTTATTCCCTAATATATTATATATTCTTTAATTTTTTCATTTAGTTTATTTATTTATTTTGAGAGAGACAGAGACAGCATGAGTAGGAGAGGGGCAGAGAGAGAGAAAAAGAGAGAGAGAGACAGAGAGAAAGAGAGAGAGAAAATCCCAGGAAGAATCCTCACTGTCAG
The DNA here is from genome assembly GCA_030068075.1 of Paguma larvata. Lineage (NCBI taxonomy): Eukaryota > Metazoa > Chordata > Mammalia > Carnivora > Viverridae > Paguma > Paguma larvata. Next base: position 44,917,690 of record CM057824.1, read on the forward strand.
CTCAGAGCCCGACACAGGACTCAAACCCACAAACCATGAGGTCATGACCTGAACCAAAACCAAGAGTCAGATGTTTATTCGACTCAGTCATCCAGGCACCCCCATGATATTTTTCATATAAATGTATTGTAATTATTTTTGTTGGATTTATTTGTTTGTTCATTCATTCAAAAACATTTATTGAGGGGTGCCTAGGTGGCTCAGTTTGTTGAGCGTCCGACTTCGGCTCAGGTCATGATCTCGCAGTCGGTGGGTTTGGGCCCCGCATTGGGCTCTGTGCTGTCAGCTCAGAGCCTGGAGCCTGCTTCAGATTCTGTGTCTCCCTCTCTCTCTGCCCCTCCCCCGCTCATGCTCTGTCTCTGTCTCAAAAATAAATAAATCTTAAAAAAGTTTAAAAAAATTTATTGAGTGTTTCCATATACTATATATTATGTGAGGTGCTAAATAAATATGGGGCAGCCAAATAGTAATGATTCCTTTCCTCATGGAACCTCCCATTAACAGGGATAATAGACATTTTTAAAAGGTACAAGAGTCAATAAATAATCACAAATTGTATAAAGGGAAAAGAAATTTATAAAGTTTGAGAAATTACACTGGGGGGCCTAATATTTATTTTAATTTGAGGAGACATTGCAAGTAACTCCGTGTCCTTTGAACTTTATGTCTACATGTTTCCTCCTCTTATCTTTCTACAGAACTATAAACCAGAGGTGGAGACTTTTAGTTTATTATGTTTATGTCCTCATGTAGCAATAAATATGGTATCTTGAACAAAAAGCACTCAATAAATATTTATTCAATAAATTATTTTGTATATGTTTTCAGGTTATTCTTGGGGTTTTCTCATTTTTGTCGGTGTTTGTGTTGTTTTTATACTTTCTATTTCTTTTATCACATAAAATTTATGGTTAACTCAAAATCTGAGTGTAATATATGAGAATAAATGTAAAGAAAACAAAATAGGAAAACTGATAGGTATTGCTAAAGCCTTTCCTTATTTCTTAAACTTCTTGATTTACACATTTCATTTTTTTCTTTTTAATAGTTTTTTAAAGTATAATGAAATTGGCTTTCACTGGTGAAAATGTTATGGTCTGTAGTCTCATTATTTTCACTCACTGTATCTAAAAGTGATGTTTTAGTTGTGTTGTTTTTAAATGAAAAACATTCTGCAAAATTTCTTAAATTAATTACAACAAGAAGTCAAACCTCTAGAGAGAAGTCAGAGTTCCATACTTCTGACCTGTATCACTATTTTGTATTTTTTGTTGTTGTTATTTTTCAAACTGTATGCATTCCTCAATATTAATGAGGTGTTTACAGGCTTTTGAGAAATTCATAAGGTAGAGAAACAGAATGATAATAAACAGATGACAAATATGACTGTCTTCACAATTAAGTGTCCCTATTTGGGCTCTATAAGGCACTTCCAAGGATGTAATTTTCCTTGAGAATAAAACTGGAATCACATTTACAATGGGCTCTACTTCAGCCTTTTTTTCTCTAAATGCATTGTTTCAATTTGATTGTTTTTTCATGGCCTTAAAGGTAATTCCAGTAAAAATGTTGTAGGATAAATGAGAAATATTAAAAACGTATTTCACTAATGTTTATTCACAAAGATATTCTAGACTTCATTTATTTAGCAGTTTTTTGAAATTTAAGGCAGTTTGATGTATAGACATAATATTTAAGTATGTGACAAAAGTCCTAAAGAAAAATGAATATCTAAATTTATTTTTCGTAATAGCTTGGTATTCAGACTTCAATAATATGTTGAAAAAATGTTAGAAAACAAAGTTTTCTACTTAATGACAGATTAAATCTTGATTTATCTTTAGCATGGGGGATTAAATCCTATTAGATATAAACCTTTTAATGAAAGGGACTGTGCTTCAAATTGATTTGTACCAATATTCAGTGGCTTCTACAATGAAGGTACCTGGTAATTACTGGATGGATGGATGGATGGATGGATAAATGCATGCATACATGCATGCAAAATGACCTTCTCCCTCATCACTGTTCTAAGGAATTGTCATCTCGTCTAGCCTCCAGGGTGCTAGTTCGTTGTTGTTGTTGTTGTTTTTTAAATAACACTCTCAAGGTTTGAGCAGAAGATGATCATAAGTTTATAATGAAATAAAAACTTTAAAATGAAATAAAAAGTTGGCCTTTTACTTCTATCTTAAATTTATCAGACCAAAGCAAAAGCTAGACTGCAAATCATCTCCCAATCAAATAAAAGGCTTTGTTTTCTTTAGCTATTGTGTCTTCTCTCCATCCTCTGCAGTTTAGTTGTTTTCTTCAATTAAATTGGAGATTGTAGTCCTCAGAAAGTTCTATTTTTACCAACCTGAATGAATTATAGCCTAAGCTGCTTCCTGGCCGAGGAAGGTAGCTATTAAAATGCTAACCCACTGAGGTTGGAAAGTGCCCAGTGGAAAGTGACTGTACAGGAAAGTGAGCATACACGCTGTCAGAAAAAGAAACATTTCAGTTCATTCCATCCAGGCCAGAGATGCCACTAGAGTTTGACTGGAAACCAGTTGTGATTCACATTGATGACTCGTGAAAACCACAATTCAGTTTACTTTTCAGCTACTGCTACTGATGTAGATCACTGAAGTCCTACACTGGTTGGGGAAAGTCACAGATGTCAGAATGGACAAAATCAGAACTGACATTTTTATTGACTTTCACTTCAGCAACTTGATTATTAGTGAAGGCAAGTCCATTTCCAAGGGTTTGGCCTTTGCTATCTGAAGAATGGAAAAATTAGATTTAATGATTGACAAGTTCCAATGAAGAGTGACCGATAGCTGTAAAAATAAGATTTTTCTAAAGAAGGAGATAGTTTAGACACATCTAAAGTATCCCTGTTGGCACTCAGGAAGACATTGCTGTGCTGTTTAGAATTCTGTTTCCACACAGATCAAGAAGGGTAGTGATGCTAAAACTACACTGGAGGTCCCCAAACACCTCCTGGTTTTCTTTATGGTAGAAACAGAACACAAAGTCTCTTTAAGCACTGCATGCCAGAGATTTCCACTCTAATAATGGCTTCTGTGGGAGCAGTGGGACCATCACAATGTAAAAATGAGGTTATATACTTTCTTCATGGAAATCAGGTGTACAAAGTTGAAGGAATCATAAATGGACTAATATAAATACTTCACTGACAGCCCATGTCTCTATGTATGTATGTATTCACAGTTAGTTAGGAAAATGAAACTTGTGAATACTCAACCCAGGAACTACAAGACTGCCAGTAACTTACATATTAATTTTGGTTTTCCTGGTCTAACCTAGATCCATGTTTACCTATTCATCCTCCCGTCCTAGCCAAACACTTTCTTGAAAGTTTTGTGTTTTGTATTTTCTTGCTTTATAAAAGTAAGCTATATTTCATATGTATACATGCCTAAAGAATATATTGTACATTTTTATCTATACTATTTAAGCTACTGTGATTGCTTTTTTTTCCCACTCAAACTTAGTGTACCAAGATTCATACTTAATGTTGCATCTAGTTCATTAAGTTTTCACTGGTGTATAATATCCCACTCTGTGAATACAGCGCCTTTCATTTGCTCATTCTCTCATTAAGAACATTTGGGCCGATTCCAGATTAGTTGTTTTTCTGTGGCAGAGAGAACTGTAGTCAATATTCTTGTGCAGGTGTCCAAATGTCTAGGGCTAAACTGTAAGCAAAATGGCTGAGTATTGGGGTATACAAATTTTGAGCTTTATAGACAATGCCAAACTGTTTTCCAAAGAAGTTGTATCAAATTATCAACTTGCATTAGCAGTGAGAAAAATTGGTTTGATCCCCATCTTTTCCATTTCTCCACATTCTAAGACTGCTTAATTTTTGCAAATCAAATATTGGATATACATTGGATTCACATATTCTTGCTATTAGACTTCTTTGAGTTACATATATTACCAATATCCTCCTGTAGTCTGTACCTTGTTTGTTTCATTTTACTTTTCTTTTCCTTTTAGCATTAACAAAAATTCATCCCAGTATAGCTAACATATGGTATTATTTTAGCTTTTTAGCTTTAGGTATACAGCATAATAATTAAACGGTTCCATTATATTACTCAGTACTCATCATGATAAGTGTACTCTTAACCCCATCACCTATTTCATCTATCCCCTACCCACCACCACCCCTCTGGTAACCATGTATTTCTTCTCTATAGTTAAGAGTCTGTGGTTTTGGTTTTCCTCTCTCTTTTTTTCCCTTTTCTTCATTTGTTTTGTTCTTAAATTCCATACATGAGTGAATTCATATGGTATTTCTCTTCTTCTGGCATATTTTGCTTAGTATTATACATGCTACTTCCATACATGTTGTTACAAATAGCAAAATTTGGTTCTTTTTTACGGTTGAGTAATATTCTGTCATGTATATGTTCCCCTTCTTTATCCACTCACCTATCCATGGACATTTGGGCTGCTTCCATAGTTTTCCTATAGTAAATAATGGTGCAATAAACATAGGGGCGATTGTATCCCTTTAAATTAGTGTTTTTATATTCTATAGGTAAGTACTCCATACGATTACTGGATCGTGTGATAGTTATATTTTTAATTTTGGGGGGAACCTCCAGTGTCTTCCACAGAGGCTACACCAGTTTTCATTCCCACCAACAGTGCAAAAGTGTTCCTTTTTCTCCACAATCTCACCAACACTTGTTGTTTCTTGTGTTTTTGAGTTTATACATTCTCACAGGCGTGAGATGATATCTCATTGTGGTTTTGATTTGCATTTTCCTGATGAAGAATAATGTTGAGCATATTTTCATGTGTCTGCTGGACATCTGTAGGTCATGTCTTTTGCCCATTTTTAATTGGATTTTTTTGTGGGATTTTTGGTGTTGTCTAAGTTCTTTATATATCTTTGGATATTATCAGATATATCATTTGTAAATATCTTCTCCCATTTAGTATGTTGTATTTTAGCTTTGTTAATGGTTTGCTTTGCTGTGCAGAAGCGTTTTTATTTTGATGCAGTCCCAATAGTTTATTTTTGCTTTTTTTGCTCTTGCACTAGGAGACATATCTAGAAAAACATTGCTCTGGCGATGTCAGAGAAATTACTGTCTATGCTCTCTTCTAAGAGTTCTCACCATTCAGTCTTTTAATTCATTTTGAGTTTATATTTGTGTATGGTATAACAACCTGGTACAGTTTCGTTCTATTGCGTATAGCTATATAATTTTCCCAACACATTTGTTGAAAAGATTTTTCCCATGGCATATTCTTGCTTTCTTTGTCAAAGATTAATTTACCAGATAATTGTGATTTTATTTCTGGGCTTTCTATTCTGTTCTATTTATCTATGTGTCTACTCTTGTGCCAGTGCCACACCGTTTGGATTAGTGCAGTTTTGTAATATAACTTGAATTCTGGAATTGTGATACCTCCGGTTTTGTTTTTCTTTTTCAAGATTGCTTTGGCTCTTCAAGGTCTTTTTTCATCCACACAAATTTTAAGGTTGTTTGTTCTAGTTCTGTGAAAAATGCTGTTGGTATTTTGATAGGGATTATATTAAATCTGTAGATTGCTTTGATAGGATGGAGGGAGATTTTAACAATATTTTTTCTTCCAAACCACGAGCATGGAACATCTTTCCACGTATTTGTATCATCTTCATTTTTTTCCAATGGTGTTTTATAGTTTTTAGAGTACAGGTCTTTCACCTCCTTTGTTAAGTTTATTCCAAATATTTTACAATTTTTGGTGCAATTATAAATGGTACTGTTTTATTAATTTCTCTTTCTGCTACTTCATTATTATTACTCTTTAGTGTATGGAAGTACAATGGATTTCTGTATATTGATCTTGAATCCTGCAATCTTACCCAATTGATGTATCACTTCTAGTTAGTAGCTTTTTGGTGGAGTCTTCAGAGTTTTCTATATACAGTATCATGTCATCTGCAAATTGTGAAAGTTTTACTTCTTACCAATTTGGATACCTTTTATTTCTTTTTGTTGTCTGGTTGCTGTGGTTAGGATTTCCAGTACTATGTTGAATGAAGGTGGTGAGAGTGGACATCATTGTCTTGTTTCCAATCTTAGGGGAAAAGCTCTGTTTTCCCCCATTGACTACAACATTACCTTTGAGTTTTTCGTGTAAGGCCTTCATTATGTTGAGATATGTTACCTCTAAACCTACTTTGTTGAGGGTTTTATCATGAATTTATATTTGTTTTGCAAAATGCTTCTTCTGCATCTATTGAAATGATCATACGGTTTTATCTCTTCTTTTTTTGATGTAATGTATCACATTGAATGATTTGTGAATACCAAACCACTCTTGCAAATCAGGAATAAATCCCTCTTGATCCTGGCGAGTGATTTTTTCTATTGTATGCTTGATTTTGTTTGCTAATAGTTTGTTGAGGATTTTTTGCATCTATGTTTATCAGAGATTATTGACCTTTAGTTCGTTCGTTCGTTCGTTCTTTCTTTCTTTTTTTTCTCTTCTTTCTTTCTTTCTTCTTTTTTTTTCCTTTTTTTGGTGGCGTCTTTATTTGATTTTGGCATCAGGGTAATGCTGACCTCAAAGAACGTGTTTAGAAGTTTTTTCCTCTTCTTTTTTTGTAATAATTTGAGAAGAAAATAGGTGTTAATGTTCTTCAAATGTTTGGTGAAATTCATCTCTGAAGCTATCTGGTTAGGGGAGGAATGTTTTCATTACTTAATCATTTTCATTGCTGTCAATCATTCTGTTCAATTTTTATGTTTCTTCTTATTTCAGTTTTGGGTGGTTCTATGTTTCTAGGAATTTATCCACTACATCTAGATTGTCAAATTTGTTGGTGTATAATTTTCACAACCTCTTACAATAATTTGTATTTCTATGCTTTTGATTGTTATTTCTCCTTTTTCATTTGTGATTTTATTTATTTGAGTTCTCTGTCTTGTTTTTTGAACAGTCTAGTTAGAGGTATATCAATTTTCAAAGAAACATCAATGCTTTCATTGATGTATTAAAATTTTTTTAATTTCTATATTATTTGTTTCTGCTATATTCTTTATTATTTCCTTCCTTCTGCTGGCTTGGGGTTTTGTTTGTTCTTCTTTCCTACCTCCTTTAGATGTAAGGTTAGGTTGTGTATTTGAGCTTTTTCTTCTGGGGGTAGGCCTGTATTGCTACAAATCTCCCTCTTAGAACTACTTTTGATGCATCCCAGAGATTTTGGATTCTTGTCTTCATTTTCATTTCTCTCATGCTATTTATTTCTTTTTGATTTCTTGGTTGACTCATTTATTGTTTAGTGTCATGCTATTCAACCTCATGTATTTGTGCTCTGTCCAGATTTTTCTTGTGGTTGATTGCTAGCTTCATAGCATTGTGGTCAGAAAAGATGGATGTTATGACTTAGATTGATTTAAATTTGTCGATACTTGTTCTGTGGCCTAACATGTTATCTATGTTCCACATGTACCTAAAAAGAATGTGTATTCTGCTGTTTTAGATGGAGTGCTCTGAATGTATCTGTTAATTCCATCTGGTCCAGTGTGTCATTCAAAGCCACTGTTTCCTTGTTGCTTTTCTGCTTAGATGATCTGTCCTTTGGTTTAAGTGGGGTGTTAAAATCCCCTACTATTATTGTATTACTATTGGTTACTTCCTTTATGTTTGTTATTAACTGTTTTGTGTATTTGAGTGCTCTCATGTTAGGTGCATAAATATTTACAATTGTTATAATTTCGTGTTGGATTTTCCCCTTATTATTACATAGTGCTATTCTTTGTCTCTTGTTACATTCTTTGTTTTAAACCCTATTTTGTATGAGAGAAGCATTACTTCCCCTCCTTTCTTTTAACAACCATTTGCACGAAAATGTTTCCTTATCCCCTCACTTTCAATCTGTAGATGTCTTTTGGTCTGAGTCTCTTGTAGGTAGCATATAGATGTCTTTTATTTTTTATCCATTCTGTAACCCTACGTTTTTTGATTTGAGCATTTAGTCCATTTACACTTAAAGTAATTACTGATAGATGTATATTTATTGCTATTTTGTTACTTGTTTTGTTATTATTTTTTATAGTTTTCTCTGATCCTTTCTTCTCTTGATCTATTTCATGGTTTTCTGGTTTTCTTTAGTGATATACTTAGATTCCTTTCTTTCTGTTTGCATATATATATATATATATTTGCTGATTTTTGATTTGTGGTTACTATTAGGTTTGTATATGATATCTTCTGTATATATAAGTCTATATTAAGTTGATGGTTGCTATGTTTGGACCCATTCTTTACTCCTCTCCCCCACACATTTTAGGTATATGGTGTCATATTTTACATTCCTCTGTGTGTGTGTTTGCGTGTGTGTGTGTGTGTGTGTATGAACCAACCCCTTGACTAATTTTACAGATATACTTATTTTTATTGCTTTTGTTTTTCCTATTTTTCATACTCTTACAAATGTAAAATGGGGGTCTTTTTTTCCCCCTTTAACATTTCTTATTAGTCTGGTTTAGTGGTCATGAACTTTTTTAGCTTTTGTTTGTCTAAGAAACTATTTATTTATTTATTTATTATTTATTTATTATTTGATATTCTAAATAATAGCCTTTCTGGATAGAGTGTTGTTGACTGCAGATCTTTTCCTTCCAGCACTTCGAATATATCATTCCACTCCCTTCTTGCCTGCACAGATTTTACTGAAAACAGCACTCATAGTTTTATTGGGTTTCCCTTATATGTAACTGTCTTCTTTTCACTTGCTGTTTTAAAAATTGTCTCTTTATCACTACTTCTTGCCAGTTCATTCACTTTGTGTCTTGATGTGGACCTTCTTGGGCTGATTTTGTAGTGGTTCTCTGTGCCTCCTGGTTCTAGATATCTGTCTCTTTGCTCAGATTTGGAAACTTTTCAGCTATTATTTCTTCAAATAAAATTTCTACCCCTTTTTCTCTCTTCTTCTGGGATCCCTATAATGTGAATGTTATTATGCTTCATGGAGTCACTGAGTTCCCTAAGTAGACTTCTTATTTTGCACATTTTTTTTCCTCCTCTCACCTTTTCTGCTTGATTACTTTTTATTTTTCTGTCTTGTGAATCACTAATTCACTCCTTTGCTTCCTCTAGATTACTATTTATTCCATCTAGTATATTTTTAATTTCATTTATTCTATTCTTCATCTATGATTTGTTCTTGTTTTTCTCTCTGTTAAAGATCTCACTGATGTCCTTCAGTCTTTTTTCAAGTCCTGTGAGCATCTTTATAATCATTACTTTAAATCTTTATCAGGCATTCTTTTATCTCTCTTGCTTAGGTGTCTTGCTGTGGTTTTGTACTGTTCTTTTGTTTTGAAAATATTCTTCTGTCACCTCACTTTGCCTAACTCTTCATGTCTTTTTCTGTGTGGTAGGAAAGTCAGCTATCTCATCTGCTCTTGAAAGTAATGGCCTTATGAAGATGAGGTCCCATCTGCACCTGCAGTACAGGGTCCCCTTTTCCCTAGAACCCACAGCTTCCCCCAGAGATAGGGGACATCTCCTATGTGTGTTGCATGTGCCATGCTATTTTGTCCTGGCCACTTTTTCCTTTAGTGTAGTCATCTGAAAATGCTATTGTTGCCTATTGTAGGCTATATTTTGTCCCTGGCTGGGGAGGGGAGCACAGTTTTAACAAGGTGATCCTTGCTCTTTAGCAGACCCGCTATTGCCACCACCGGGACCAAAACCCCATAAAATGCATGGGTTGGGAGATGTGGTGTTGGCAAGATTCATGCCAGTATTTTGAAAGAGGAGACCCACAGCGCTGAGATGGAGGCAGGCAGGTATGACTGGAAATTGCACCCACAGCGCTGAGATGGAGGCAGGCAGGTATGACTGGAAATTGCAGATCTGTGTAAGTGCAGTGGTGGCATTGGAGGGAAGTTGGCGTAAACAGGTTAGTGAGTGTAGGCATTGCTCTGATTCCCTCAGGTTACCATGTGTTTATGCTGGGAGGCAGAGGAGGGAAATAGAGACTTCCAGCTTTTTTGTTTCTGGAGGAGGATCCAGCGCTTCCTCTGAGTTGAGTGAGTTTCTCCTCCTCCTGTATGTCTCAGGGATTTTTCAAATGGCTGTCTCTAGGCTGTATCTCCATGGGTTTATGCAGCCCATTGTCCTGTTGTCTTTTTAAAGGCAGAGAGTCAGCTTCCTATTACTATGCTCGCCCAGAACTAAACCCACTGAGTTTTAACATTCTGGGCTTCAAGTCCCACTGGTTGTTAGAACTCAAACAATTTGCCCCTCTTGCTTTCGAAGCCAAATGTATGGAGACTGGTCTTCCTTGCACAGGCTTCTGGTGTGATAGTCTGTTTCTTGCCCTTTGTGCTGTGGCTCTCTCCCTCCCACAGATAGCTGAGGTCACTTTAGCTTCCCACCACATCTTCATCTTCCTACCATCTTCATTGTGGCCTCTTTGTCTTTAGTTGCATAGTTTGTTCTGCCAGTCTTCAGGTCATTTTCCGGGTTATTGACACTGATGTGAGTGTCATCTAATTGTATCCAGGGAATGAGTTATGTGTAGGGTACTCTTACTCTGCCATCTTCCCATCCTCCTGTTTCACTTTCTTTAAGGTATGTTTGGATGAACAATATTTGTTGATAAAATAATTTAGTAGGGATTTTTATTTTCCAATTAGCTTTACTATTTTGTTTAAGGGTGCCTGCCCTATCCACCATCAGAAAGGTTTTATTTTAACAATTTTTTCCAAAAGTCTAGAATTCTGTTTTTTACCTTAATACATAAGGAGTTGATTTTTGGTGGGGTTGCATATCATGCATTAAATGCTGTTCGCACCCCTACCCCCTATCCATATGGCTAAGTGTCACCTCTATTTTTTTATTATTCCCTCCTTTTTCACTTGATCTATTATGCCATCAATTTCATACCTCATAGTTACATTTATCTTTGAATCTTTTCTAAGTTCTACTGATTATTTTGTCTATCCCTGCATCTACACTATTAATTACTATCACTTTAGTTTAAGTATTTATATCTGGTAAAAATAAGTCTTCGTTGCTCATTTTTCTTCTTTGCAAGTATTCTGGCAATTCCTAGCCCTTTTTGCTCCCACATAAATTTTAGAATCATATTATCAACTTTCAAAATATTCCTGATGTGATTTTAACTGCAGTTGCATAAGATCTCCAGGTCAACTAGGAAAATTGCCATTTTCATAATATCATCTTTCTATATAAGAAAATAGGATATTTGATCAGTTATTTAGATTTTATTTAAAGTCTCATTAAAATGTTATACTTTTCTATGAACAATTCCTGCATATATCTTGTTTGATTGTTCCTAGAAACTAGTGAAAATTATGACTTTAGGTTATATCTTCTAATTGTCATAACCATATTTTCTTGTCTCTACTTTTTTTAATTTTGAAGAATCTGATTTTAAACCACTTGCTGTTATTTTAAGCTATAATAATGAGAATTAATCCAGCTGGATCCAAATGAATAAATTAAGCATTTCCAGTCTTCTCTACTTCCCTTTTCTCCACTCTGTTATCCTATTCTAATAAGACAAAGTCTTTGATGCTCAGCAGACACTTGTTAAATGCTAGTCACCACTTCACCTTGCCAATATTCTCAAATTTTTCCTAGGGTCAACCTTTGAACAGCAACATTTTTATTAAAGAAGGAAAAGCCAATGTTTGCCTTTCCCACCGCTTTGCGGGGGAGGGGGAACCAATATGAAGTTTCCAATTTCCTCATGGGCAGCATGACTCAGCCTCATCCATCCAAATCCCGAATTGTACTGTGTCCCAAAAGGTGTTTTAAAAGTCCTGAGATGATTCAATTTAAAATAATAAGTGGTAAAGCGATCAATTACATTTTAAAACTACCATTTATTGTATTTCCTACTTGAAGAGAAAAAGTACAAATTACTGCATAAGAAGTTCAACCATAAATAAATGTTCAACCTTGCTTTTTCAATGTCTTCCAAACTTATTTAACAATAGACAGATTTGACTATATATTAACATCCTCTAAGATAATCTTCAAGAAATTCAATGGTAAGAAATGAGTTTCTTTTGGGCAAAATGTCCAGAGTATTTTTAACAAGTATGAACATTAAGTACTTTTGATTAAGGCATATTAATGCTAATCTATAATATGGAGAACACTGAGTAGATTTTATGTTAAAATAATAGAAAGTAAGACACTCTACTAGATGCAATTCTCACTGTGGGGGAAAAATACCTTGCTTCCACTTTTTTTTTTCATTACCTCAAGAATATTAAATGCCAGTGTATCCAAGCAACAAGATGGGAACACTTATTATCTATCGTACATGTATTATTAAATTTGCTGTCATATTAAAAAAAGAGAGATGTATTAAGCCAAGAAACAGCTTTATTATATCTAAATGGAAAAATATATATATATATAATGGTCTATTACCAACTGTTCAGTTTTGGAAACATACAGAGTAAAGGAGTGAAGTGATATAGATGTAGTCTGACTAGATCTTTAATATCTTCCTTGAAAGTAAAATTCAAACATCTTGTTGAAAAAGAAAGGAAAGAGACTGTTCCTGGAAAGAAACCATTAAGAAATCCATCTACCTATTAAATAATAATTCCACATGCTCTTATCTACCACAGGCTTGGTAGTTACCATTCTACTTTCTTTCTAAGACTTTGACTACTTGAAGTAACTCATATAAATGGAATCTTGTAATATTTGTCGTTTTGTAACTGAGTTATTTTACTTAACACAATGTCCTCAGAGTTCATCCATATTGTAGCATATATCAGAGTTTTATTTATTTTTAAGACAATAATATTCCATTATGTGTACATATCACATTTTATTTATCTATTCGTCTGTCGATGGATACTTGGCTTGCTTCTACCCTTTTGCTATTGTGAATAATGCTTCTATGAATATGGGTGCAAAATATGTATGAGTCCCTGTTTTCAATTCTTTAGAGTATAAAGTATATACCCAATGGTGCAACTGCTGAATCATACTATAATTCTAAGTTTAATATTTTGTGGAAAATGCTATAACTTCCACAGTAGTTACACCTTTGTACATTCCTACCAACAGTGCATAAGCATTATTGGGTGGGAGGAGAAAGGCAGTTCTTTACTTTTTTCTTTCTTTCTTTTCTGTTTATTTGTTGTTGTTGTTGTTAGTAACCATCCTAATAAATGTGAGATGATGTCTCCTTGTGGTCTTGATTTACATTTCCATAATGATAAGTGATATTAAATAGTAGCTCCTCATGTGCTCGTTGGTCATTTATGTATCTTCTTTGGAGACATGTCGATTTATATCCTTTGCCCATTTTCTAATTGAATTGTTTATTTTCTTGTTGAGTTGTGGTTCTTTATATATTCTGGATATTAAACTCTTATCAGATTTATGATTTCCAAGTATTTTCTCCTGTGCTTTTGGTGTCATATCCAAGAAATGACTGCCAAATCTTATGCCAAAAATATTTCCTCCAATGTGTTCTGCCATAACTTTTATTGTTTTAAGTTTGTATGGGCCCAACTGGCATCCTGCCCAAAATTCTTTTGTTGAAGCTCTAAACCCTATTACCTTAGAATGTAATCACATTCGGAGATAAAGTCTTTAAAGAGGTAACTAAGTTAAAATAAGGCTTCAGGGCAGGTCCCAATCCAATATGACTGTTGTCACTATTAGAAGAGAAAACTTGGGGGTGCCTGGGTAGCTCAGTCTGCTAAATGTCCAATTTCGGCTCAGGTCATAATCTCATACTTCGTGAGTTTGAGCCCTCATCAAGCTCTGTGCTGACAGCTCAGAGCCTGGAGTGTGCTTTGGATTCTGTGTCTCACTCTCTCTGCACCTCTCCCTCTCATGCTCGGTCTCTCTCTCTCTCTCTGTCTTTCTCGCTCTCTCTCACTCTCTCTCTTTAAAAAATAAATAAACATTAAAAATTTTTAAAAAAAGAGAGAAAACTTGGATACAGACATGCAAAGGAAAGAACACGTGAGGATACGGCCAAGGAGAAAGACCTCAGAAGTAACCAAAGCTTTTGACAGCTTATCTTAGACTGTCAGGCTCCAGAAATATGTGAAAATAAATTTCTGTTTTTTAAGCCACCAACTCTATGGTATTTTATTATGGCAGCCCTGGAAAACTAACACAAGGTCTGTGGAGGTTTGTTTTGTTTTTGGATTAAACTTTCTTTTTTAAGATTATGTAGTATTACATGCAATTGTGTCTTTCATTGTGTTTCCTTTAATGATAACATCTTATAGGAATAGAGTACACTGTTACAAAGAAGATCCTGATATTGAGACCATTCAAAGGTCTTATTCATATTTGCCCATTTTACTTTTACCTGTGTATATCTATGTGTGTAGTTAGTGCTGTATAATTTTATTATATGTGTCTTTACATTATCAACCATTTCACTTGAGATATTGAATATTTCTGTTTACAAAGATCTCTCATATTGTTGTTCTGTAACCACAAATCCTTAACTCCTGACAACTGGTAATCTGTTCTCAATTTGTATAATTTTGTCATTTCAAGAATGTTATGTATGAAATCATACAATATAAAACCTTTGGGATTGACTTATTTTCACTCATCATAAATCTTTTGAGATTCTTCCAAGTCGTTGCTTGTATTAATAATTAATTCCTTTTTAATGGTCAGTAGTATTCCATGTTGTATATGTACCAGAGGTTATTTAAACATTCACCTGCTCAAGGACATGTGAGCTGATTCAAGTTTTGAGCTATTTGCTTAAGTCTATCACTTCATTATTGTTTTCTTTTGTTTTCCCTGTCTCCTTTCTTGCCTTCCTGTGGGTTAATTGAGCATTTTTTCAGATTCGATTTTGATTTATTTATACTGTTTTTGTAGTATATCTCTTTGTTTCGTTGTCTTTAGTAGTTGCTCTCTATGGAGTTTTTAAAATTCTTTTTCCTGATTGCCTTTCAAGGCAAGGATTACTAGTGCTACATCCCAGGTAAGAAAACTGAGGCTCAGAAATAGTATGCAGTAGGCAGCTGAGCTGGAAACTGAACCTAAATCTGTCTGACTCCAAAAGCACTCATCTTGCTACCTCTATACATAGCTTGCTGCTGGCCTCATGGCAAAATAGAAAAGTCTCCCCCATTCTGAATCTCTTTATCAGGGAGGAAGTTCACAAGATTAGGCAGTACTGAAGAAGAATCTGAAGTATCATAATTCAAGACTTTTGCTCTTATTCTCTCAGTTTGTGATGCCTCTTTTTTTAGCCTTCATTTATCGAAACCCAATTTGCTGAAATATAGCTACCTTCATGAATCCTTCTCTAAATGGCTTCCCTCTCTACAGCGTAAAGTATTCCGCCCCCCCCGCTTTGGCTTCTCCGGAGCAGTTTGTTTATACCTCTCCTCTGGCCTGGATTCTGACTAGCTATTTATATATTTCTTGCTTCCTTTCTTGATTGGAAACTCTTTGAGGAATTAAATGAAGACATAATTAATTATGTCTCTACAATGGCTTAGCATATAGTACTTGATGTAGCAAATATTTGTTGAGTTCAGTGGAACTAAAATAGGGCTCAGAAGCTCTGGGTAAATCTGCTGAGTTATTAGGAATGAGAGTCAATATGAATCATCATAGATAATGATCATTTAGTTACTTACTTGGCAGATTATACTTTTAAGTGTGTTAAGGAAAATTTTTAAGAGGAGAATTAGTAGAAAGCAGATCAATTGGATTCATTTATGGTGAGTAATTCTTCATTCCTGCTTGGAAAATTTCTCAAGCCAGTAATTATGAAGTTTTTGTTTTTTTTTTTAATTAACCGAAGCTCACATTGCTGGTGCTCAAAGGAAAAAGTGAAGGATGTTTTTATTTTAATTATTATTGATCAAATACTCTGAAATATCTCTTTCAGGATTCTCGCTCTAAATTCAGGACAAAGATAAGCCAGCAAGTGTTTGCTAAGCTCAGATTTTTAAAACCTACTCCAGGGAAAGAGAAGTCGTTTAGTTGACATAATGACCTCTTTATACATTTAAGCAGTGCTTAGCTTTATGAAGCCATAAAAATATATGTACAGTAATATACTCATTTCTCGTTCTAAAACAACCACTATAAACGATGATTTGTAAGAGTTTTAAACATAACTGCTTTCCAAGGAGGACATGTATACGATTTATATTGCTGTACTAGTCCTTCCTAAGTGCTTCTTGAAGTCCATTTTCCTCATGAGTTATGGCTTTTCCAATAGAATGGAAGTAATATTGAACGTTGTTAATGCAATTCTATTTTTAAAAGATAAGTTTGATTACTTGAGTATGACCAGTCAAAAAAGGAACAATTGCATGAATCCTTATTTTTAATTTAACTAAGAATAAATACATGCACAACAACAATTACCCATCTCTGGCTTAAAAATCATAAATCTTTGGGTTAGAAGAGAGCTTGACTGCAGCTGAGTGCTTCTGGCTGAAATGATCTGACTGTAAGCTGCACGGATTTGTAAAATGACCTACAATTCATAAGTAAATTGCACAGTGACTTACACTTTATAAAATATATTTAAATAGTCATGATGGAGAGCACGGATTTGGAGACTAAGCTTAGGGAAGTTGTCTGACCTCTAGACGATTCCATTTCCTCCTGGCTAGTATCTATTCTTCATGGCCCATTACCTACCGGGTATCAACATATTGTTTTCAACATTGTCCACATCTTCTGCCCCATGAAGCACTTCTGCCCCCTCCCCACCATTCACCTGTGCTTCCTTGTCCATTTCTTTATGCTCTTTTCCAAGACAAGCTCACCTTTTCTTCTTTCTATCGAACTAAAGCCTACTTGTATCCTAAATGACAGGTTGAGTCTCATGTCTTTTATGAAAACTTCTAGACTACTACATTTAAAAAGCTTTTTTCTCGAAACTGTCATTGATTCATTTAACAAGTATTTGAGTTCATAGGCACTTTGCCACCCACAGTCAGCTATATTCTCTGCCCACAGCATTTTCAATGGTGGTTTTTCATCTGTGCCCCACAGAGTTCTTGCGGGTAACCTAAGGATCATTTAGTTGGCCAGGACACTGGTGACATACGGCCGTTCCTTTCCAATTTAATCAGTCTTAATTTTATCAGTTTTACCTAGAGAACTGCCCTAATATACAGAGTTCTGCTGATTTTTTTAAAGGATGAAAACTTTTCTAATTAAGGAAATAGGAAATAAATAGATAATTACAATCGACTAAGTCATTATACCAATATGTATAGTTAGGGAGTAACTATAAGGGGCACAGCTTCTTATTTTTGGCTGTCTGCATACCTGTTTCTCTCCAAGTTTTCTTGAAAGCTTTTCATTAGTAGGACTTACACCCTCCGCTAGAATCCGTAAGGGCGGGGTGCTATCTATTTTGCTTGCTGTTGTACCCAGATCCAAAGAACAGTGCCAGGTCCAAGGTAGACACTGAATTATACTAGTAGGATACAGGAAATTTATAGTTTATTTGCTTCATCTTGCCCACCATATGCAATATACATGATAAACGTTCATGACATATTTGACAAATGAACAAAGGTCTTTTGAAAAGAAAGATATGTCTTAGTGATAGATATTTCAGTCTTGAATATTCTCTGCCCTTTCAGGTAAGAAGCAAGACAAAGGAATTAGGTTATATAAAATGTGTGGAGAAGAGAGGCTAGTGCCAAAAGAAAAACAGAGGTCTTAGATGGCTGTACTCCTTTTAAACCCCTTACCTGAAAAAAAATTAATATGAAAATGTAAATTGAATTTAGTTCTTTTACTGGTAATATCTTTTTATTTTATGGATTCTTTTGGTTATCGCTTAGTCTTAATTTACAATTGTTACTTTTAAAGATGATTTTGATAGACAAAAAAGCCAAATATTTTTTCAAAGGTAATTTGCTTTATATCGTTCTAAGATTTAGAACCTTACCTTTCATTTATTTTTTAAAAAGAATTTTTTAATGTTAATTTATTTTTGAGACAGAGTTTATTTATTTTTGAGCGTTCAAGAACATGCAGCGGGTGAAAACATTTGTCCCTATAAAGAGGGTTTTGACCCAGGTATATTTCATGAGTGTCTCCGGGCCCACAGACTTTAATAGACAAGGCTTTTCAATGCGGGCACTATTTGGGTAGGATGATTCCTTATGATGAGGTTTGTCCCGAGTGTTGCAGGATGCTTAGCAGTATTCCTGGCTTCTGTCACTAAATACCAGTAGCACTATTCCCACTCCATTCCCTTGCCCCTTATTTTTTTTTAAGTTTATTTGTTTCGAGAGAGAGTATGTGCGATTATACACTTTAGTGCGCCAGTTGGGGGAGGGGCAGAGAGAAAGGGAAAGACAGAATCCCAAGCAGGCTCCGTGCTGTCAGCAGAGAGCCCGATGGGAGGCTTGATCTCATGAACTGTGAGATCATGACCTGAGCCAAAATCAAGAGTCAGTCGCTTAACCAACATCCAGGCATCGCCACTTGTCCTCTTAAATGGGACTAACAGAAAAATCTGCACACAGAGCCAAGCATCCCATGGTAGGGAAATCATTCCTATTGAGAACTATGGATATCAACTCTAAGATCAACTATGATGGATAAAGCATAATCTCAAAGTAATGCTGGGATTATTTCGCAGAATTTCTAGACTATAGAAATCAAAATAAAATAAAATAAAATAAAAACATTATTGATTACAGTAATTGCCTTTCAGTAGATCAGATCCCCAATTGTTATATTTTAGTTCTGGCTTTCTAGTCAGTGTTCTTAAATGGGCAAATTTAGCTGAGGTTGTTCATTAAAATTGTGCACTTTGTTAATTTATAAGACATTACTCTACTACTAGTACATACCACATTTCTGTGTTTCATGACCTATAAAATATAAGATCTAGATGAGAGATATATACTTTCATGTAAGAATCTTGCAATGTTATTTGTAGATAAAATAAATCCCATAAAATACGACCTACTGGGTAGTAAATAAGAATTGTTGATAGTTTGAAAACTCCCCTTAACTATGTCAAATTAAAAATTGTGGTAACTTAATTTTTATTCTGTGAATAATTTACAATGCTGGAGGATCTTTTAACCTTTTCAACAAATACTAAGTAAGCACCTATCAAATGCAAGGCTTAGAGAATGTAGTAATAATGAATGTGAATTTAGTGCCTTCCTGTAAAGACCTCTTTCTGTAGTCTGTGTGTTCTCCACTTTTCTTATTATATCCAATGTATTAATTTTCTCTTCTTATATATTATGTTCTTATATATACTCTTCGTTCCTATATATCCAAGGTCTAGTGGTCAGACCACTGTTCTTCACTGCTACAATCTTTTGGTGCTAAAACCCACTTTCGTAGGTTTATTAACCAAATCTTCATATTCAACTAGTTTACTTCTGAGCTCTAGACTTTCTTTCATCTTCAACTCTTCACAAGGCAATTACTTCAATTTTCTGTTAGCACCCAAAATGCAGCAAATCAAAATTATCTTTATCACACTCTTCGTCCCCTGTGCTTCTACGGAATAGGCTTGTTGGAATTTCTAGTCTGCCACATTGTGAGAGACAGAAGTCTTAATGTTTTTATTGCAGTTTCCACTGCCTTGGTCCAGAACCAATATATTACAATACTTTTTTTCTCCCCAGTACCCACCAAAATAAAGTGTATCTTGATTGTCATTCAAGGCCTTTTTAGATTACACTAAACCTACTTTGATGTTCAGTTTAATATAAACCCTTGACTCAAGCCACCTGACCTCCCATTGTCTGAACCTACCATGTACATTCCTGCTTTTCCCCTCTCTCACAAATGAATTAAAGAACAATTGCTGGCATAAGGCAACCAGATTTTTGTTTATCCAACTTAATCTTTATCTGCTTCCTGTAATTAAATTTTTTAAATTTAACTTAAAAAGTCAAAGATTTTTGTCAATCTTGCTTAAAATTTTCCAGTACTTTCCATTGCAGTTAAAATAAACTAAATACTATGTTTCATGAGAACTTCTTCAAATTTAACAGTGCACACTGTTTTTATTTACTAAAGCTTGCAATTCTAAAACCATTCACTCATAAACTGGCCACCTTTCTCAAGGCTTCCCTCAGGCATTAGTCCTTACTGTTCTTTCTATGTAGGATGTAATTCTACAGTTGGTCATACGTTCCCTCTTCTCTTTGTTCATGCTTCAGTTCAAATGCCATCTTCTCATACAGGACTTCCTTTACTATCTAGTGTAAAATCCATCCTCACCCCCCACCTTTGCCTTCTTTTACTTTCTCTATAGAATTTATTTTTATGTATAATTAGTGTGTTTGTGTCCTTATTTGTTTTCTCTTTCATTAGAATAGGAAAAAGGCCTTTCTCTTACTCAACCTCATCTCCAGAGTTTTAAACACACTTGACACACACTGCTACCAAATATTAATAAATATGTTGTTGAAAAATTCAATGAAATATTTTAAAATACTTACTGACCAATGCAAAGAATAATTGTACAAGTGAATAACTGAATAAATAAATGTATGTCAAGAATAGAACAAAGGAGTTCTTGCATGATAGCCTAGTAGTTCTTATTATACCAGCCCTCTTGCAGATAACAACTGTAAGTTACAAACATCTTCATAAAAAAGCAAATAAAAAACCCAAACACTACTTGACAGCATGCATCTAGTCCATGCGGTAGGATTCACTAAAACTCTAAAAGAAAATTTCAGTCTTGTTCATATAAAAAACAAGTTAGTAGACTTCTGTACGAAGAGTCAATATGAAAAGTGAGTGAGAAAATTTTCAGAGTGGAGGACTCTACTGACAGAGAACTTTAAATTCTGCCTAAACTCTGCCAAATTTCTGATGATGCCCTGAACTATGAGTGAACTATAAATGTGCAGGAAAGTTGCCAAGAGGTCTAGTTTTACATTTAGCTTTACATTTCAGCACTAGCAATTTTCTTTTTTAAGCGTTCTTAATTGTTGAAATTCTCTATGGTTCATTCACTGATACCATAATATTCCTTCAGTTCTTTGAAAATATTTTAATGCTCTGAAAATATTTATATTAGGTGCTATGATATCTTTTTAAATCCAATGCCTGCATCCAATGAAAATCATATTTTCATGACAGCCTTTTATCCTGAGTATGAGTTACATTTTCCTGTTTCTTAGCATGTCTAAAAATTTTTAGTTGAAAACCGAATATTGTAGCAGATATATTGTAGCAACTGGATTGTGTTGTGTTCTTATGATGATTTTGGCTTACTTCTCTAATAGGCGGTTAACTAACTTACCTGAATTCCAACTGCAAAGTTTGTCTTCCTCATGGCACACAGTCACTGATTTCATTGTTCTCTTAGCTTAAAAGGCTTCAGTTTTCTGCTCAATCTGTGCACTGCTTGAAATGTACTCAGCTTAACAACAACAACAAAAAAAAAAATTGCAAATTTACAGATCTGATCCCAGTGCAATTATATACTCTGTCCTTTTTCATGAGAGGCTCTGGAGTATTAGCTATGAATGTACAGTTCAACTTTCAGCTAGTGTTTTGGGCAAAGTTAGTATTCAAATTTGGGATATTACCTCTACAGTTCTCTTGCTGCTAAGATTATCTCTGTAAATTTATTGCTGTTCTTTTCAACCCTGCATTCTTATCTCTGGTATCTTGAACTGATAAAGGTGAGGTTTTCTACTGCCCATGCTCTGCTCCTATAGCTCTGGAGATTTGAGCCCTCAGGCCAGACTCCTACATCCTCATACTTCTTATACCTTCCAGTGGCAGATTTTCAATTGTGAATTCTTGTGTGGCCTCTTTCTGCTTTTAGACTCTTTTAAGTTTCTTTAAATGTTCTATTACACTTCATGAAACTTTTAAATTGTTATCTGTGAGAGGTTTCACATGACCCCTTACCCCTACCATTGTTACCATATCTCCTTTCATTTTTAATTTTGTTTTGAAATAATATTTCTGGGTCTCAAGAAATACCTCTTGTTTTGGAAAATGCTAACATATTACAAAATGATATACTTTCTCTAATGAAAAGTACTTATATCATCATCCTTTTAGAAATTGTTGAGTTTTTCAAAAACACATTGTTCATTAAATCTTATATGTCAGTATATATTCCTTTCTATTTTTGTTATATGCAAATACACTTGTATTTGAGTTTCCATTGAAACTAATCATTCTAAACATAAATTAGATAAAATTTGAATATCTTTTACTTCTGTTAATTTATAAATGATATGTATCTATTATATATTAACAATATTACATATGGAAATTTTTGATATAAAGTCATGATTTATAATAGAGTCAGAGTTATTCTAAGAATCAATTAATATATAAATTTATGGTTGATCAATAACTACTTTTCAAAAGTAGTTAACTACTTTTCATAAGTGGTTTTCTAATTTTTAATTTTTTGAGAGAGAGAGTACAAGTTAGCGAGGTGCAGAGGGAGACCGAGGGACAGAATCCCAAGCAGTGTCCATGCTCAATGCCTTGCTGAATTGGGGCTCCATTTTATGACTGTGAGATCATGACCTAAGCTGAAATCAAGAGTTGAGACTTAATCGACTGAGCCACCTAGGTATCCCATAAGTAACCTCTTTTAAAAATAAAATGTGGAACCATTAACTACCTTTAAAATTTTCCCATTATTATTTTAATCTTTGGCAAGAAGAGATCTTAGACATTTTAATAAGTATCTTTAATACTTGATATTTGTGAAACAAGAAAAAAAGTCAGTAGTGGCCAGGAAATATTATATAAAGCATAACATTGGGCAGGAAATCTGTTATTTGGGTTCTCATCACTCTTCTATTGGCCAAGTTACAAAATTGTTTTGAAATAGATTTTCATATACAGTAAACTAGGGCTCTGTCAATATTTGTAGAGGATACGATAGTGTTCTGTCTCAATCCTCCCTTCGGGACTTAGGCACTTACTCTTCTACCCACCAAGAATGTTGACTGACTGCTAATGGCCCACAGAGTTGACTTCTTCTATTATTGCTTTAGTGCTTAGGAAGTTGTTCCTCTTCCTGAAATCATTTTAAAATTACATAGTTACTGTACTATAATTTTTTTACCCATATTTCCTTATCTGAAATCTTTCAACTATTTCTATGACAGTGTACCATTTAGAAAAATGATTTGTCTCTTTATATCTGCTGGCGAAATGCTGATTTTCTTTCTTCCTTCTTTCCTCCCTTCTAGTTAGAGTTTCTTTTTATAATTCCTAGTTTTTGGTTTTTTGTTGTGATATAAACATTTTGATGCATAAATTAGGTAGACGCAATATACAGGAAACTAAATTTTAATATTTTTAGTTTCCCAATTCACAGAATTTGTTTAATTTGAAGAATTATTTATTAGTTCTATTTAGCATAATGATTATATAGACATAATGTATTTGAAAATAATACTTTCTCTTACTCTTTTTCTAGTAATGATAAATTATTTTATTTTATTTATTTTTTTTAATTTTTTTAATGTTTATTATTTTTGAGACAGAGACAGAGCATGAGTGGGGGAGGGGCAGAGAGAGAGGGAGACACAGAATTAGAAGCAGGCTCCAGGCTCTGAGCTGTCAGCACACAGCCTGACACGGGGCTGGAACTCACTGACTGTGAGATCATGACCTGAGCTGAAGTCGGACGCTCAACCGACTGAGCCACCCAGGCGCCCCGATAACTCCTTTTATAGGGGGAAAATTCTTTTCTTTTTTTTTGAGCCAGCCAAGATATTCAGAATAATATAAGTATTAATGAAATTAGAATGCATATTTTTCATTTTAGTTTTTGGTTATGGGTTACCTGATCATGAGAATTGTTTCATTTGCATATGAACAGACATATAACTAGAAATAAAATTTGGAGGGTGGTCTCAATTCTTTCTCAAAACTTTGTCCTAATTCTTTTTATTTTCCTTTGTATCTCTGTAATTCAAATGTTTGATAGGATTTATCTAGCAATAACTTTCTTAATTAATTGGTCTTGGCCTTTACATTCACTTTTATTTAGAAACAAACATTTTTCAACTTCAGAAATTTTTTTCTGAATAAATTTTAGGTTTTTTAAAAAAAAATCTCTATTCTTTTCAGGTTCTTCCTATTTGCTGGGTCAATTCTCTCCTCTACTGACAACACCATGGCTTTTAGTTCTACTGTAAAGTTCTAATTTCCTAGAAAGAGTTCAATTTGTTTTCTTCTTCTCCTGAAATGTTTTTTTTTTCTTTTAAACCATCTAAACTGTATTCTGATATGTATAGTAAATAAATCTGAGTAAATAAATCTTTTTTTCTGAATGTCAGTTATGATTGTTGTTTACTTTTATCTGTAGTTTTTTTTTCCTCATAGGATTATATGTTAATTATTTTTCTACTTACTCATCAGAGAACAGAGACCTATGAAAGCCCAGTACTTGCCCAAAACACTGTGGTTTTCCTCTTGGTTCTAAATAACTTACTCTGTATAAATGGTGATTAAAACAACTTCACATAATTGCAGTTGAACAAAAGGCCCAGTTTCCATTGTCTAATGTGTATGCATAGACTGCAAGTAAACTGACATAAATTTTATCTCTTAAATCTCAGTTTTCCAACATTATAAGTAAAATTTAGTAAGTGCAAAACCACACTCCCCAGCATGTATGCCAACTAGGAAGATTCTTTTTGCCACTATCTTCCTTCACTATCTTTTACCCATTGGTTTTCTGATAACTCTGTCTTAGAAGGGTAGGTAGTTTTTCTAATGCAGTGAACAAAGGTTTTATTGACTAAGAACAGTGATTTCTCAACTCAGCATTGTGCATTTTTCAGTGAATAGGATTACCTCCAAGACTCTACTTTTTTCAGAGTTGATACTTTCCACTTTCCTTTCCTTTCCTTTCTTTTTCTTCTATTTTTCCTCTGTGTGTGTGTGTGCGCACACACGATTATTTGAAGTAATAGTGTGAAGAGCAACATCAAGAAGACTAGTCAAATATCACTGAATCCACAAATAATTTCTCTTGAAGAGTAGGAATTTCCTAGTCAGAGAAAGGAGTGGGAGGAGACATCCTCATAAAGAGAAATGCATGTTGAAGACAAAGGAGGGTGACACCATGCATGTTTGGCAAAGAGAACTATTTTGCTGTAGGTTAAAAACAACATGTCTGGGCAGTAGAAATCCTGTTGGAGGAAGAAAAGTAGATGACTAGCTAACTAGCTGACTTCAGACTGTATAAAACTGTACATATTTATATGTGGGTTCTATGGTTATTGGGAAAACACAGAGAGAGTTCATCAGAGCAGTGGTGTGGCTAGCCTATGATTTGAGCCAGGTGGTGACTGTGTGAAAGATGGATAGAAAAAGGAGGTGTCATAATGACCAATTAAGACTCTATTACAAAATTCTGAGCATCTTAATAAAAGTTTTAATTAAAGCATGGCCTTTGGAATTTGAGAGATATTTTTGTCACAGAATTAAGAAGACCAACTGATGGAAGGGATGCATTTTCAGAAATGTGGGAGGGCGTCGGGTATGAAAGAGGGAAATTGAGACATAATGTAACTAACTGAGAAATAAAAAGCAATGGGAGAGTAAATTGGTTGAAATCTTAAGGAGGTCAGTTTGACAAATAATATATATATATATAATCTTTGATTTCCTAAGTCCACTTCTGTAGGTTTGTCCTAGATATTCTTCTATACATGTTAAATAATTTATATAAAAGTTGGTTTATTACCAGAATGTTATTTACACCAAAAGATTAGAAACAATTGCAACATATATCAATGGGCAATTATTTAAATAAATTAGAATATATTCATCCAATGAATTACAAAGCAATGGTTTAAAAAAAACATGTTTCTATGTATTGTTATAAAATTATCTCAAATGGTTAAGTTTTTTTAAGTGTAAAACTCTTTCATAGCTTTATTAAGATGTAATTACATACATAAATGGAACATATTTCAAGTGTAAAATTCAATGGATTTTGGAAAATATATACACAGACAAAAACATCATCATACTCAAATTAGTAAACATATATGTCACCTCCTAAAATTTTTTCATGCTTCTTTTTAATCTCGTCTTCCTTCTCATCAACCCTCCTTCACCTCATTCTGTGTTGTCACTGATCTGCTTTCTGTCACTATAGATCGGTGTGCATTTTATAGAATTTCGTATATGTAAAATTACATAGTATATTGTCTTTTTAGTCTTCTTTCATTTGGTATACTTATTTCATGATTTAGACATGTTGCAGGTATCAAGAGTTGACTCTTTTTTATTAGTGAACAATATTCCATTGTATGATAAATGACAACTTTTTTTCACTCATTCATCTTTTGGTGGCCACTTGAATTGTTCCTAAGCTTATGGTATTATAAATAAAGCTGTCATGAACTTTTGAGGGCAGAGATTTTATGGGTGCAAGCTTTCAATTATCTTGGTTTAATACCTAGAACGATGTTTGCCAAGGTATGGTGAATGAATGCATAACATTTTATGGAATTGTCGAACTGTTTCCAAAGTGGTAGCTCCATTTTACATTCCCACCCGCAGTGTGGGAGAGTTTAAGTTGCTCCATCTATTCTTCAAGACTTTGTATGGTTGGTCTTTTAAATTTTAGCCATTTTGTTGTGAGTATGGTGGACCTTCATTAATTTGCATTTCTGTAATGATTAATTAGTTGAATATATCTTTATGTGATTATTTGCTATCCATATATTTACTAAGAGAAATGTCTATTCAAATCTTTAGCCCAAAGAGTTACATATTCTATATATAGGTGATTCTCAGTTATTAGTTTTGTAAATATTTTCTTCCAGTTCAAGGTGTAGATTTTCTCAAGAGTGTATTTTGAAGCGCAAAGATTTTAATTCCAGTAAGGTCCAATTTGTTAATTTCCTTTTAATAGTTCATATATTTTCTGTCACATTTAAGAAATCTTTCTCAAACCCAAAGTGACTAATATTTTTCGTATGTCTTTCTCTAGTTTTATAGTTTTAGCTTTTCCATTTGGGTGTAGCATCTATTTCAATATGCAGTATGAGGTAAGGGTCTAGCTTGACTTTTTTCTTTTTCTTTTTTCACATATGGTCTTTTCTCAGCATCTTTTATTGAAAAGACTATTCTTTCCCACACTGAATTGCTTAGGCACTTTTGTCAAAAATAAGTTGACTGTGTATGCATGGATATATGTCTAGATTTTCTAGTCTAGTCCTTGATTCATGCTCTGGGATTTAGTGCCCATATCAAAGAAGAAAACACTGCTCTGTGAAACTAGAAAAGTATGTATCAGTCAGAGTTCTGGCTAGAAACAGTCGAACTCCTCAAAGTGACTTCAGTGAGGGAAGCTTTGACAAAGACTTGCACAGGAAGGGAAACCCAGAAAAAGACATTGGTAGTATAAAAGAGAAAGTCCCTTGGACCTCTGGGTTAAGATAGGCATTGATGAATTACTGCCCCATTTTATTAAAAAAATTAATGTTTATTTATTTATTTTTGAGAGAGGTAGAGACACAGAGCAAGCAGGGGAGAGAGGGAGACACAGAATCCCAAACAGGTCTCAGGCTCCAAGCTGTCAACACAGAGCCCGAAGTGGGGCTCAAACCCACATCCACAAACTGTGAGATAATGACATGAGCTAAAGTGATGCTTAACCAACTGAGCCACCAGACACCTGTACTGTCCTCATTTTTAAACATCTAATTATAATATGTAGTAACTAATTATGAGAAAAAGTACAAAGTGCTTTAAAAAGATATAATCAGGAGTTAGGAAGTACTGATCAAAAAGAAAGTTAATTGGGTAAATGGAGTGTCACGTAGAGGGATTATCATATGGTGATGATCATCTAATAAAAGGTAGAATAGTACACTTCTTTTTTTGAAAAAATTAATGTTTGTTTATTTTTGAGAGTGAGATACAGCACAAGCAGGGGAGGGGCAGAGACAGAGAGAGAGACCAGAATTCAAAACAGGCTCCAGGCTCTGAGCTGTCAGCAGAGTCCCATGCAGGGCTCAAACTGGGGAACAATGAGATCATGACCTGAGGCCAAAATTGGATGCTTAACCCAACTGAGCCACCCAGGCGCCCCACATTTCTTTTAGCTAAAACATTCCAGAATGTGAGGAGAGCAGCCGAAAGTAAACCTCAGGAGGCAAACAGAGGCCAGGCCACAAGGCCATATAAGTGAAGTTATAGGGGCACCTGGATGGCTCGGTTGGTTAAGCATTCAACTCTTTGGTTTCGGTTCAGGTCATGATCTCACGATTCGTGAGTTCAAGCCCCAAATCAGGCTCTGTGCTAGCAGTATGCAGCCTGCTTGAGATTCTCTCTCTCTCTTTCCCCCTCTCACACTGCTCACACTGTCTCTATCTCTCTCAAAATAAATAAACTTAAAAATATGTTATAGATAGGGATCTTTATTCCAGGAGCAACAAGAAGTCATTGAGGAGCTAAATGATGAGTGAAGAGTGACATAATATGTTTTGTAATTTGGAAAGAATTTTTGTCTGGTGAACCCCATCAAGTTTTTCACAGTATAAAATATGGGGAACTTATTTAGGAAGCTATCACAGTAGTAAAGGTTTAGAAAGGCAACAGTGGAGAATAAAATAAAATGAATGGGGTTTCATGATGGAGTCGATACAAAGAGTTAGACAGAGAAAGGTGAGCTTATTGAACTTTTAGAAATACCCATGATACCTTTACTTCCTTTTCCACTGTATTCAATATTTTGTAAGAACTAGGTCCATTCCGAGACTGGATAAAGCCCCTCTAGGTCAAAGTCAGTTCTGGGCTTATTAACATTCAGATCCTTCCCTCCCCTCCCCCCATATGGTTGTTTAACTTCTGCAATCTAGATTGATAGTAGCTTCCTGCTATTGCTAACCTCTGGATTGCCTTTATATACTCAATTTCTTAGCTATCTCGTCATTTGTGTAACCAAATTTCCTCTGCTTTAAGTTCTTAGGCAGATTTCTGCTTTCCTATTTGGACTCTGAGTGATAGAAACCTCAAAGCCCAAATCTGGAATTAATCATTATAAATGTTTAAGATTCGCATCAAGCGCTTGGCTCTACTCTTCCAGGTCAATGCAAGAGGTGCTCTTTATGGGTTAAGAAAAGCAGTTGTGTAAAAAATTAAGCACTGAGCTATTTTGTTTCACTAGGCAGTCCTCGAACTCATAACTCCTTTTTCCAAAACAGAAATGTTTTTAAAGAGTAAAAGAGTTGTTTTTATATACTAAACCAGTAAGTCCATTCTGACTTGGATCTTAGAATGGTGTTATGCTTGTCCTTCATAACATCCCAACTACATAAAGTAAACATTCTGAATCAGGTAGTCAGATTTTTGCATAAGATTTTGATCTCTTTCAAAATCTTCTTTCAGATTTACTATTGAAAGTTATAAACAATTATATAAAATTATAATTTCATTGAAATTATGTTATATCAACAATTAGACATTTAACAATTACCTGCTAAATGAGAAGTATAATGCATATTTTCACATATAGTATTTGATTTCATATCCCTTATTTGTCACAAAAAATTTAGAAATTGATGCACAGAGAGGTTAATCAAATTGCTGAAGGTCACTGTAATAGACCATGATGTCTCACTTAAGACCTGCTACATATAGACCATCTATTTATTTTTGGTATTCTTTGGACTAAATCTACTTTTTTTCTTTTTTTTATGTTTTTGGTCCACTTAGGTCAGATAACAATTAGATGTAAAAGAGAAATGACATATTAGGTCATGCATTTGATGGAAAATAGCAAAATTATAATTAAAATATTTCAACATTGGAGGCAAAATGAAAGCATCTGAGAGAATTAACATCACACTGAAAGACTAAGCCTTCTATATGCTAAAGTATAACATGTTGAACAGACTGAATAAGTTTCTGTATTAGCTATCTAAGTTTCATGCAGCAGAAATCAATTTTGGCTAAATTATTAAAGTAAATTTTTGAAAAGGAATTGGCTTCATATGATCTACAATAAATCCAGTTTTTAAAAGCTGTTCAGTTAGACTAGGATGAAATTCACCAAAGACCCTCACCAAGAATGTCACTTCTATGAAAAAAGTAGTACCTGTTGTTTTGTCCTGACAACAAACCAAGTTGAAGGGTGTTAGGTAGCTTGGGGCCTATGAGTTAGGGGATACCGAGAGTCTGTCTCAATGCACTCATCCTGTTGGCCGTATTGCCCCTTAGGTAAATATTTATATTAGTGTATTTATAGAACTATAATACTGGTGGTGCAGAGTAAATTTGTTGTGGGTAATGATGATCCTGTGGAATAACTGTCTACCGTCATGGCACCTTAAGGAACCATTGTGGCCTGGTCTGGAACTTGGAAACTGCAGCGAGCAGAGCTTACCAGTAGAGCAGGGATTGAGAGCACATTTCTGGTTGTCCCGGACTTGTCTCCTGGCTTCTATTGATAAAGATACTATCTTCAGCTCCTGTGAGGGCAGTAGTATCCCCGATCTTCAAATATGTCTTCAAACACAGTTCTAAAGCAATACCAGGTCCTAGGCATTGTATAGGAGGCAGAATATGGCCCCTTAAAGACATACATGTCATAGCCTCTGAAACCTCTTAATAATTTACCTTACATGGTAACAGGAATTTTGCAGATGTAGTTCAGGTCCTTGGGATGAGAAGATTATCCTCTGTTACCCAGGTGGGTCCAATCTGATTATGAGTCCTTAAAAATAGAAAACCATCCCTACCTATTAGAGACCAATATGATGACAGAAAAAGGGTCAGATAAATGCAGCAATGCTGGCTTTAGTTTGAGGATGAAGACCATGAGCCAAAAAATGTGGGCAGCTTCTCGAAGCTGGAAATGGCAAGGAAGCAGATTCACTCATAAAGTCTGCAGAAAGAAACAATCCTGCCAACATCTTGATTTTAACCCAATGAGAACTAGTATCAGACTTTCTGACATACAGAACTGTAGGACCATAAATTTGTGTCTTAAGCTACTCACTTTATGATATTTATTAAAACAGTGTTATGAGTTGAATGATGGCCCCCAAAAGATATATCTACTTCCTAACCCCCAAAACCTGCAAAATGTAATCTTATTTGGAAAGAGTCTCTGTAGTTGTAAATAACTTATGGATCTTGGATAAATTATATGGATAAGCCCTATCCAATAGTAAATATCCTTATAAGGGATACACATGATATGTAGTAATATATTTTTCATAGATTTACTGTGAGGATTAAGCAAGATAGTACATTTTATGTATTTATCACAGGGAACTATAATAATACATTAAGAAATGTTAACAATTATTTTCTTAATTTTTGTTATTAGCAGTAGTTCTATCAGATAATTTTAATAATCAAATTATACATTTTATACCATTTTTGTGCACCAATTATTATATATGTGCTTGGAAGGGTAGGAGAACCTGGGAATGCAGATATTGAATATTTTCAATAAGCTCAGAGTCTAAGCTTAACTGTTTAATTTTTTTAATAAAATCTTAATACCTATCTTTAGTGAGGGCACACAAGAGGTATTAACAAAAACATTTGACCATTTAACTGTATCCAGTATTTTCAACTTTTATAAGTAACTTTACAAATTATTTTTAAAATATTTTCTTTCACTTTCTGTGAATAAAAGTTTGGGAATATGGAAATGATGACACCTTTATTTCCAGAGGCAAGAGATTAATTAGGAGATTGTGATAATTGCTGGAGAAGAGTTATAGGCAAAACCTAGAGAGAAGGAAACATTAGCCTTGCTTTTGCATTTTGAATGCTTCATTTGGAAAGTAGGTAAATTTTAATTCATCTGGTGATATTTCAATAATTTTAAGTCTAGTGAATTAGTTCGTATGAGGAAATGATTTAGCTCCATTGTTGCACTGCAAATTGGTGGAAAGCGAAGACTGAAAGGTGCCTATGTACTACTCCGGATACTGCTTCTGCTTCTAGAAGTCACTCTGTATCTCTCTCACCCCCATGCAAAATGGAAATGATGCTAAATCAGTGTCTTAAATTTTAATTCTCCATTGTGCAAGTTTTCTGGGTGGTAGTATTTATGCTTTATTTTAAATTTATATTAAAAAAGTCAGTTGTTCTCCTGTGGGGAAAATCCTTTAAATATTTTAAGTTCATAGTTAATTAAAAACTATCTCCTTTGAGACAAAGTATTATTGATCTCTTTGCTGTTTCTCCTACAAAATGGTCTGCACATTTCCACCACTTGGTTTACTCTGCTTCTCTGTACATACAGCAGTCTTGGTTCTTTTGAAATCACATCACTCACAATCTCACGTAGCCTTTCCAGCAGGGTTCTTGCCCAAAGCAGTGTGCAATAATTACAACTCTAGACTCAGGTTCTATAATTCTGTGAATACTAACATCACTTCCAGTGGTGTTTGGAGGACTAAATGACCTCCTTCTGGTCCTCCTCCTTCTCTTCTCTAGAGTGGTAGGTCTGTGTCCCACTGGTTTGCCTTTATGTAGCTTTCTTGTACACATAAATTTAGGGCTTCTTTTCCCTTTCTTTGTCTCTTCAATTTCATCTTACGTTGACTGTTTAAGAAACTTTTGATATAACCTAAGTTTTCTTAGGCCATTCCAAATTGGCATTTAATAGGCTTACAATTTATAATTATAATAGTAATCCTCACTTAGTACCCTATCAGCAGATTCTTTGAATCTCAGCTTCTTTTATACTGCTCCTTTTGAGATTAAGGTGGATAAATCACAGACCAATTCTTTAATATCGTAAAAGGTGATATCTATCATTTTCTTACTCTTTATTATTTTATTATCCACTCTCCCTGGTTGATCAAATAACTATCTAGTCATTATGTTGACTTCTTGGTGATTGTTCTTGTTATACCCCATTTTAACGCTTCTTAATTTACTCTGCATCAGATATATTTTGTTTTGATGAGTGTTTGGAGGCTATAGATGACATTTATTTCTAAATTCCTATCTAGAATTTTGCTGGACTTATACATTAAAATAGGCTAAGGTCAGCCTGCAGAATATCCTTTTGGAAAATCAGGGCATTATTTATAATTACCAATATTCTGAAAATTTCCCACATTACGTTATATTATGAAGATCATAAGACTATATTACAAGGGTGGTTATGACATATCTGAGAATTATCACAGTAGCCTAAGATAAAGTCTTCCTGGCTTTGGAATTTTCAACTAATTTAAGTTGGATAGGAATCAATAACTTTTTAATTATACATAGTAAAATAAATAAGTATAACTTGGGAAAGAGGGACTAACCATCTTAATAAGGACCTTCAAGGGGTGCCTGGCTGGCTCAGTTGGTTGAGCGTCCGACTTCAGCTCAGGTCATGATCTCATGGTTCGTGGGTTCGGGCCCCGCGTCGGGCTCTGGGCTGATGGCTCAGAGCCTGGAGCCTGCTTCGGATTCTGTGTCTCTCTCTCTCTCTGCCCCTCCCCTCCTCACTCTCTCTCAAAAATAAACAAGTATTTAAAAAAAAATAAGGACCTTCAAGACCACACTGGTCTTGGTGAATTTACCATCATTCAGGATCCAAACCTTAACTTTGTTTAATGAGAATGATGATTAGTCAGTAAACCAAGAACAACTGAACCAGAAGTAGGCAACAATCTTAACCAATTTTATAGAAGTTAACCTGTGAAATCTGTACCCTTTGCTTCAGGATGGATTAAACATGGACACAAGAGAAATAATTTCCAAACAACTAAATATAGCCAATATGTAGATCAAAAGTGAGGTTTTTCTCAGAATGTGGGAATCAAGTAGAAATACAACTATATAGCCCAGTCTGAAACAGATTTGGAAAAACATATCAAAGAGACAAAGTAGATTGTAGGCTAGCAGGGCTTAATTCTCTTGGGCCATATGAAACATAAACAAGTCTGAGTTATGTTGTTTTATTAAGACATCTATCTGGACATTTGTCACTCTTTATGGACTGAATCGTGTCCCTCAAGATTCATATGCTTGAAGCCCTAGTTCCCAATGTAACTGTATTTGGAGATAGGGCCATTAGGTAATTAAGATTCAGCGAGGTCATAAGAGAGGGCCCCTAATTGGTTGGTGTTCTTATCAGGAGAGGAAGAGATAACAGAGATCTCTCTCTTTCTCAGAACAAACAGAGAAGAAAGGCTACGAAGAGAGAAATGAGGAATAGAGGTCTCACCAGAAATCAATCTTGATAGTATCTTAATATTGGACTTACCAGCTTCCAGACCTAAGAACAAATAAATTCCTATTGTTTAAGTCACCCAATCCATGGTATGTGTTATGGCGGCTTAAGAAGACTAATACACTCAAAGCCTTTTTAAATCATGTCTTACTATTGAAATATAGACTAAGCTGCATTTTTCAATCCTATAAGGCCATTTATTTCTGGAATCTATTCCATTTGTTCCATACTTTGTTGAAAAATCTGACAACCATTGCCTAAGGTCATATTTTTCTTATAACAGTAGGCTAGAGGCAACTATGCTCTTTCAAACCACTTTTCCTATAGTGACACACCTACTCAGCTGACACACGGTCAGTCTCCAAGAAGGTACAAATGACAATTTTAACAAACGTTTTGTTCTTGTAAGCTTTTTATACACTTTTATTCCTTTCTGGGCCCACAGTAGACTATTTTCACATCCTTTCGTGCAACTAGTGGTGGCTTAGACTGAGGACTCGGCAATAAAATATAAGTGAAAATAAGAGATGTGTATCATTGCTCGGGTCACAAAATTCTCCCACACGTAGTCTTTCATTCTCTCCTCCTCCCAAAAGTAGAATGGAGAGAACCTTTAGTAGCCTGTGTTGAAAATGATAGGGACACACAATAGAATGAGCCTTTGTCCCCAAATTACCTTTTAGAGGATTTCTGGTAATTAAAACCTATGAATTGAATTATTACGTGTGAAAGAAATCACACTTTTATGTGTCAAGTCACTTATTTTGAAAGCTCCACTGGTATAGGAGCTAGTGTTAGAAAGCTGTACTGAAAGAGAAGGCTCCTGAATCAAAAACTTAAAGGACTTAGTATTGACTTGGTAGTTAGCTGGTAAGTGATAAGAAAATAAACACCTCAGCTGGAGACCTATGTTCTGCCCAGAGCTCCCCCTTCTAACAAACTGTATTAGAAGTTTGTGTACATAAGGAAAAAAAAAACCTACATTAAACTACTGAAAATTTGGTATTTTTGTTTTCACAAATAACCTAGCCACCTTGATCAATAAAAAAAATCTAAAAAATTCATTTTTCAAGAATAAATGATAAACCATAAAATAATTAACAAAATATGAAAGGCCTGTGTATTTAAAAATGGCATTGAACACCATGCAGAAATACATGAACATAGAGTATCACAGAAGGTTTTAGACAGATAAACAGTATTTAAGGTTTTCATTTTCTCTAAATCAGCATATTTTTATTTAGTGCAAGCACAGTACAGTTGCTACCAGGTTTTATTTTCAGGGAAAACAAGGATATAACATGATC
Source organism: Paguma larvata (assembly GCA_030068075.1). Classification (NCBI taxonomy): domain Eukaryota; kingdom Metazoa; phylum Chordata; class Mammalia; order Carnivora; family Viverridae; genus Paguma; species Paguma larvata. The sequence goes on from CM057824.1 coordinate 44,953,180, forward strand.
AGGAAACTTAAGAGAAAATATTGAAGAGGGGATAGTCTAATCACTTATTAAAATACAAATTTAAAAATTAGAATAATGAAAAGTTTAATAGGAATAAATACTCAGATTGCCAAAAATTTTGAGGAGTTTGAGATTTTACCCCAGTACAAGCTAATAAGATAGCCTGTTACTGTTTCATAGATGCTAAGAGAAGAAATGAAACTCCTAGATCAGAAAAAAAGACTTTATTACCCATATTACAACAAGCAGCATGAATATCAGCATATTTGCTGTGCTCACCCAAAATTTTACTACAAATATACTATCTCCAGTACAATACTGAGAAAGCAGACAGTCTTGGCTTGTGCCTGAACGTAGGGGGAAAATGTTTAGTTCTACCATTAGATACGATGTTAGCTGTGTTAGCTGCGGGTTTTCCTAGACGTCCTTTATCAAGTTGAGAAAATTCCCTTTGATTCCTAATTTGTTAGTTGTTTCTTTCATGAATGGATGTTGAATTTTGCTGAATGTTTTTCTACATCTATTGGGATGGCCATGTGGGGTCTTTTATTCTATTTACAAGAGGTATTAATTGATTTTTCAGATGTTACTGTAAAAACTGAACAATGTATTGAAATAAAGTCAAATCCTTTTGGGGAAAAGTATAAGAGTGCTCATTTCTTATGGATAAAGAAAAGTTTAGGGGCGCCTGGGTGGCTCAGTCGGTTAAGTGACCGACTTCGGCTCAGGTCAGATCTCACGGTCTGTGAGTTCGAGCCCCGCGTCGGGCTCTGTGTTGACGGCTCAGAGCCTGGAGCCTGCTTCAGATTCTGTGTCTCCCTCTCTCTGCCCTTTCCCTGCTCACGCTCTGTCTCTATGTTTCTCAAAAATGAATAAACGTTAAAAAATTAAAAAAAAAAAAAAAAAAAAAAAAGTTTAGTTTTCTCCCTAAAAGTAAAACTATGAGCCATTATTCTGTGCTTCAGGCAAGAAAGTAGTCTCTGGTCTTCCTGGTTTGCATCTCCCAGCTTGGAACCTCGGTATGTGAGTGAGCTTGGGTGACGGTATTTGACTTTCCAGTATTCTCGGGCTGGGGAACAGCTTCTTCGTACTAGTAGGGACTGGTGAAAAAAAGGAGACCCTCACTTCTTGGACATACTCACCATGACTTTAGTCTCTCTCATTTTGCATTGGAGAGAATAAGAAATACTGGTGACCTTCCCCTTTCCAAAGCTCTCAATCACAGTCGCCCTTGACTGAAAGCTGAGATGAGGGAAGCAGATGTGCTAGACGGCACCTGCTAGGAGGGGAACTTGTTTCATGCTGAGTTGAGATGGAGAAGAGGGAGGGAAAGGATTGTGTCTCAAATGCCACAAAGGATTGTGTCTCTGTTTTAATCTAATTTTAATAAATTTTCTTGAATAAATGTTTCTTTATTTGTCCTATGACTTTGGAGGCTTTTATAGATGCTGTAATTTGTTTTTAAATATACTTTAGCCAAATTTGCTTGTTTTAAGGGCCACGGAGCACCTCATGACACAGTCCTAGAGGTTGTATATGATTTTACGTATTTTAAGATTTGGGGGAGAAATCATAAAACTATGCTAGTAATTATCTCTGAAGAAAACGATTGGGGTATGATAGGAGGGAAACTCAATTCACATCATATTCTCTTGTGTAAAATGAATTTGTTGAATGATTAAGGGAAATTATTTAATGTTTATTTATTTTTGAGAGAGAGAGAGAAACAGAGTGCGAGTTGTGAAGGGGCAGAGAGAGAGGGAGACACAGAATCTGAAGCAGGCTCCAGGATTCTAACTGTCAGCACAGAGCCCAACACAGGACTGGAACTCATGGACCATGAGATCATGACCTGAGCCAAACTCGGACGCTTAACCAAATGAGCCACCCAGGCGCCCCAATTAAGAGAATTTTATATGTCATTTGTTCCTTTTATCAATTTTTACACAAAAAAATGTTTAAGATATATAATTCTTTTTTCTCTTGTATTTCAGATCATTTTATGATGCTAAACATTCTCAAATAAACACATGTCTCAGAAGTTACTAATGGACTGTTTTCTTGACATGTAGTTAATATGACCAGGATACTCCCCTTATCCAAAAGGAAAATTGCGTACAACTTAACCTGGCAAGTAGGGCCCTTCATATTCTAACTACAACATATATTTCTGGCTGCATTTTCTACCCAACACAGTGTGATCTCTCATGCTCCAAACCTTCTTTATGACCTTGCAAGTTCTTTCTCTGTCCAACTCCCTTGTTTCATAAATTGCTGATATTTGTCACTCTTTCCTCTGTGTTCCACATTGTACTCACTGCCACCTCATAATTTTAGCCATAGAGTAGATATATGTGTGTGTCTATTTTTCCCACTAGACTAAGATTTGTAAAGCCTTATTCACCTCCAGACCCCCACTAGAGCCTAGCACTGAGTAAATGAGGAAGAATGCTGATACAAATGGACAAAATGCAGGATTTTTAGAAAGTAAATATGGCCTACCTCATATGTCTTTGATTGTCCTGAAAGAACTCATTTATTTTCTTCTTTGAAAATTAGCTCAAAAATATGAAATTTTTTAAGAACATGTATAAAACAGAACTGAATCAGGCTGTTATTATCTAAAGCTGCAACAGAAATGAACTATCCTTGTAAAGATAATATAGGTAAATGGTGAAAGTCTGTCAGTAATGATAAGGAATTACAGTATAAATTGTTCCCATCCTAACTTTAGAACACAACTGTCCTTATTCATAAAATCATGAAACAATTGATCCATATCTACTTCACTTGACTTCTAATCTAAGAGACTCTGATTACACTTAGAGTCATTGCTAATGTCTTTCAAATCAAAAACAATTACTCCAAATTGTCAGAGAATAAAGCTAAAAAGATCTGTTTTATCAATATAAGTTTGCAGGTATGCATGTATGAAGCTTCGTAATCTTTAAAAAGTGAAAAAAAAGAGAGAGAGAGAAATTCTTGGCCTAGAAAAAAGGTCTTTTTAGAGGGTCACAGAAGACAACATGAAAAATTTTCAGAAACAACCCTTTTCCCCTTGGATCCTAATTGATTAATTAACACTTTAAAAGTCTATATTAATAGAATTTGAAAAAGGTCTTAACATTGCATCTTATCATTCATCTAACTCTAAATCATCATGAGGCTAATATAGGAAGAAAATTAAGCTGGAAGATAATTGGGCCAAATCTAAAACTGGTTTTGGAATATGTAGACTGAAAGACACAGATTTCCAGTTTAATGAGACTATTTCTACCCTGTATCCATATGGTTTTATTGTGATTTTTATTATTATTGTTTCGGCATCTTTGGAGTATCTAATTAGGGAAAGGTTGTGGGGCTCTGTCAGGAATAAGAACTGATGTTCCAGTAGGAAGATACAGACAATGGGTAATAGATATATTCCAAGTATAATCTCATGGAGACAAATAAAATAGAAATGAGGAATAGAGAGTGCTTGAGGTGGGGAATTTCTATTTTAACCCAAATTATTTTAACCTATAAGGAAAAATTATTCCTTTTGAAGTTAGCAAAACTAATATTCCTATCTATGGATGTCTTCCTTCCTTCCTACCTTCCTTTCTTCTTTCCTTGCTTCCTTCCTTCCTTCCTTCCTTCCCTCCTTCCTTCCTTCCCTCCTTCCTTCCTTCCCTCCTTCCTTGCTTCCTTCCCTCTTTCCTTCCCTCCTTCCTTCCCCCCTTCCTTCCTTCCCCCCTTCCTTCCTTCCCCCCTTCCTTCCTTCCTTCCTTCCCTTTTTCCTTCCTTCTTTCCTTCCTTTCCCTCCAACATCTTCCTTTATTCCTTTCTATTCTTCCTTTATCATCTGGACTTTGGTAATCACTCTTTCTCTTTAAGCATTGCCATAGCACAGTGGAAGAAGCAAATAATATATTTTATTTGTTGTGTATTTTTCTGATATTTAGATGGTTTCCAAAAAATGTGATCCATTATCAAAAAATAAATACCGGTGCAAAATTGCACCGGCATACTTCTCAAAGCTAGAGCAAACAATCCTAAAATTTGTATGGAACCACAAAAGACCCCTAATAGCCAAAGTAATTCTGAAGAATAAAACCAAGGCGGGAGGCATCACAATCCCAGATTTTAACCTCTACTACAAAGCGGTAGTCATCAAGACAGCATGGTATTGGCACAAGAACAGACACATAGACCAATGGAATAGAATAGAGAACCCAGAGATGGACCCACAAGCATATGGCCATCTAATCTTTGACCAAGAAGGAAAGAGTATCCAATGGAAAAAAGACAGCCTCTTTAACAAATGGTGCTGGGAGAACTGGACAGCAACATGCAGAAGAATGAAACTAGACCACTTTCTTACACCACTCACAAAAATAAACTCTAAATGGATGAAGGATCTGAATGTGAGACAGGAAACCATCAAAATCCTAGAGGAGAAAGCAGGAAAAAACCTCTTTGACCTGAGCCGCAGCAGTTTTCTATGCAACACATTTCCAGAGGCGAGGGAATTGAAAGCAAAAATGAACTATTGGGACCTCATCAAGATAAAAAGCTTCTGCACGGCAAAGGAAACAACCAACAAAACTAATAGACAACCGACGGAATGGGAAAGGATAATCGCAAATGACATATCAGATAAAGGACTAGTATCTAAAATCTATAAAGAACTTACCAAACTCCACACCCGAAAAACAAATAATCCAGTGAAAAAGTGGGCGGAAGATATGAATAGACACTTCTCCAAAGAGGACATTCAGATGGCCAACAGACACATGAAACGATGCTCAAAGTCACTCATCATCAGGGGAACACGAATCAAAACCACACTGAGATACCACCTTTCACCGGTTCGAGTGGCTAAAATGAATAAATCAGGAAACTATAGATGCTAGTGGGGATGTGGAGAAGCAGGCACCCTCCTACACTGTTGGTGGGAATGCAAACTGGTGCAGCCGCTCTGGAAAACGGTGTGGAGTTTCCTCAAAAAAATGAAAATAGAGCTACCCTATGACCCAGCAATAGCACTGCTAGGAATCTACCCAAGAGACACAGGAATGCTGATGCATAGGGGTACGTGTACCCCAATGTTCATAGCAGCACTTTCGACAATAGCCAAATCATGGAAGCAGACCAAGTGCCCATCAACTGACGAATGGATAAAGAAGTTGTGGCACATATATACAATGGACTACTACATGGCAATGAAAAAAAAAAATGAAATCTGGCCATGTGTAGCAACATGGATGGAACTGGAGGGTATTATGTTAAGTGAAATAAGTCAGTCAGAAAAAGACAGATACCATATGTTTCCACGAATAGGTGGACTTTGTGAGACTAAGCAAAAACCAGGGGGAGGGGAAGAGGGGAAAGGAAAAAAAGACACAGAGAGGGAGGGAGATAAAACATAAGAGACTCTCAAAGACTAAGAACAATCTGAGGGTGAGGGAGGTGAAGGAGGTGAGGGAGGGGGGCGAGGGGGTGACGGATATTAAAGAGGGCACGTGTTGGGATGAACACTGGGTGTTATATGTAAACCAATTTGAAAATAAACTATTATAATAAAAAAAAAAAGAAGGGACAATAAAAAAAATACCGTAATAAAATTTGCATGAACCGAAAATGAAATGTAGTAAAGCAAAATAATAACATGACATGAAGTCCTATACTGCTAGAATTCCACAAATTTGGCTCCATGCTTTCTAGGAAAGAGGAGAGGGAAATTAGGTGTGGGATGTAAATTCCCTAAGGTAAAACAAGTCAATTGCTAGGGCAACACATGGTTAGAATGTTGCCAAGGCAGTATCATCAAGAGACCACTTTACAATAAAGTCAATAGCATTATCCCAACAGGATCTTTCTTTGGTGGGTAGTTGGTACTTGAAAGAATCCCAGTGTGAGTATAATCCTATGCTACAGGAATTCTAAATCTTCTTAAGAGTGTCCACTATACACCAAGGAATATGTTACTATTTTAAGAGCTACTGTAGTATATTCAACAACATTCACTGTGTCACAAATTAAAATTGCAGAGAAGTGAAAATTTCCCGTGGGCTGATACGATTTTTTTTTCTAGGAGAGACTTACTTAATTTAAACTTTGATTTTTTAGAAGTGGAAATATAAGGAGAAGAACACCTAGGATCCGGGTGAGAATGGCAGTAGTTAGTAGAGTGTAGGTAGTTTTCATTATCACCTGCTTCGAAGGTAGTAAAGAAATCATATTGACTTGATAGTAAGGAAGTCACATGCAGCTTAATTTTATGAAATAGTGGGAGAAGAGATTGTGACGGAGATAGGAGATGATCTAGTTGTAGAGCATTAAGTTTAGAAAGTGTAGATTTGATGCTTCAAGATTCAGGTTCTAAATTAGAGGTACAGTCCAGGGGGTGTATGGACCCCTCGAAATGTCATGATTGTGAATATATATATATATATACATATGTTGACTTATCTATGAAAAGTGCCTGTCTTGTTCATTTTCTGAAAAGGACCATAATCTTCTCACACCAACACTGCCAAACAACAACAAAGTATAGAAACATTGCCATACACTCAGTGATGAGACATAGACATTTTTTAACAAGGGTATCATCAAACTTTAATTAAAAACTTCAGGGTGGGGCGCCTAGGTGACTCATTTGGTTGAGCGTCTGACTTCGGCTCAGGTCATGATCTCATGGTTCTGAATTTGAGCCCCGTGTTGGGCTCTGTGCTGACAGCTCCGAGCCTGAAGCCTGCTTCGGATTCTATGTCATCCTCTCTCTCTGCTCCTCCCCTACTCGTGCTTTCTCTCTCTCTCTCTCTCTCTCTCTCTCTGTCTCAAAAATAACATTAACAAAATTAAAAAACAGACTGGGGCTACTAGCAAAAAGTTGTCTCTGCTTCTGATAAACATTATAAGCAAAATGTAACTAAAGTATAAAAAATAATTATTGTAAGAACATGGGCTTGGAAATCTTAATTTGAGGAACAAGCAGAGAGCCCAGAGTTCTTTTCCTCTTGATTGTGTGGTGTTACAAACAATAATCTCAAAACTTTGGCAGAATTTTCCGCACTCTGCCAGCCTTTCCTCAGCTTATTCTCCTAACTGGTTGATTCAAGACTTTGTAAAGCGAATCCCAGCATAGGAATTACTTGCTCATACTGGAATGTCATCCTCAGGTTTAAGAACATATAATAGCCAATACTGTGGCCAAAAACCATGATTTTTCCAATCTAATGAAACTGACTTTCATTATTACAGTTGTCACAAAACGAAGTTATTGCAACATAATTTGTAGCTCGCCAACACATCTTCTACCAAGTAGAATTCTTATTTTATTTATTTTTTAAATTTTTTTTCTTAAAATGTGTTTATTTTTGAGAGAGAGGGACAGAGTGTGAGTGGGGAAGGGAAAAAGAGAGAGGGAGACACAGAATCTGAAGCAGCCTCCAGGCTCTGAACTCAGTGCGGGGCTCAAGCTCAAGAACCACAAGATAATGACCTGAGCTGAAGTTGGATGCTTAACCGACTAAGTCACTCAAGTGCCCCTGAATTCTTCTTTTAAAAAGTCTAATGACCATATGAGGTATGAAAATGCAACTTCTTAAAGACATGGAGAAGTTGATGATAGCAATAAAAAGCAATAAAGTCAAGTCAACATTAGGTAAACATAAGAAATGAATAAAATGAACTAAAATTATTTTAGGATTCAAAAATTTGCTTCTTTCAAACCAGAATCTCTAAGCATATAAAATCTCATGTAAATCAAAACTAATTTACTTTGCCAACTGGGTTTGTTTACTTTGGGGTATTTTACAATATTCTTCCTCATGTTTCCAATTACCAAAAAAGCTAATTATCTTTAAATTAAGGCCTATACGACAGCTGATTTTTCAGTAAACTCATGAAAACAAATTTGTGTTTTCCCATGGCGGTACCATAAGATATGGAAATATCATAATATTGTGGTTGTATACAACTACATGTCCCTGTAACATGTAAAACTTTGTCTTTCCTAACTATGCATCACTGTAAAAACTTAATTGTAATCTGTAAAATCTAGAACCAGACTGAATACATTGGGTGTGCTCAGTATAGACTATTGGCTCATTTGAAATTTCTTGTTTCCTTGTTTCCACAGAAGCTTGTTAAAATATGGTAACTGGATACGTTCATTGGTTCCTCAGCCATCTGAGGCCCCTCGTAGGCAGTGGTACCATGAAAGAGCTCTGGTCAGCAGGTTGTCTGTGGGACCACAAATGAATACTAGATCCTTTGTTCCTAGGTCTTGGCACTGTTAGTACGTCAGCCAGGTGACCCATAAAAGTGGTCATTATTCCCTCTTACTATATCATCTAGCACGACCCTTTTGTGTTCTGCCTAAATGATAGTTTTGTGTCCAGAGTCATTATGTTTGATGTTCAGTGGTCAAGGCTCATGATGGCTAACATCAAAGGTTTCCTCCTAATGAAATATATCCCCTTCTTGATCAGTTCAGCCATATTCCTTCCTCAGCCTCTTTATTTTCTGAGATCTACAGAAATACACACACACACACACACACACACACACACACACACACACACACTTGATAGATATTCGCACCCACATACATATATAGATGATAGACATTTGCACACACACATACATATGTGCATATACAGTCACTCAAATCCCATATCTTTCTTACCATTGATAGAATTTTTTTTTGCCTCTTATATACCTGTTATTTCATATTTAAAGAAAAAAAAGATCTGGGAGGGGAGAATGAGGAGTTTTTATTTCATGAGTACAGAGTCCCATTTTGCAAGATGAAAAGAGTGCTGTGGATGGATACTGGTGATGATTGCCAGGCAATGTGAATGTACTAATGCTACACTTAAAAATGGTTAAGATGGCAACCATTTTTTTTTTTAAGTTCTGGGGGCACCTGTGTGGCTCAGTTGATTGAGCATTCAACTCTTGATTTGGGCTCAGGTCATGATCCCAGGGCCATGGTATCAAGCTCCGCCAAAGCTCTGTGCCGAGTATGGAGCCTGCTTGGGATTCTCTCTCTCTCCCTCTGCCCCTCTCCCTGGCTTGTTCTCTCACTCTCTCTCTCTGGAAACAAGAAAAAGAGAGAAAGATCTGTTTGTCAATCCGCTCTAGCCAAATATTTCTTCTATGACACAAAATGTGTTTCAAATTTAAGTAACCGTTTTCAAAAACATGTAAAGGTTCCCCATGAACAGATTAACAACACAATGTAAATGACTTACTGTAACTTCCATGGGCCTCTACTCTGAATTTATTTTCTTTCTCTGAGACCTTAAAACTGGCTGTTTAATCTGAGACATAGCTTCTGGTTTTTCAAATATGTCATTACTTTTGTAATACCAATCTTAACGAGCTCATGCTCTTCTGTCTTTTTGGAACTCCCTTCCTTGTTCTCCTCCTCCTTACAAACATCATTCTTATCTTCCAAGATACAGGCGAAGTATTCTCTCTGCCCTTAAGCTTTGTGAAATTCAAAAAATTCCACATAATAGCAGAGTTCTCTATAAACCCAAAAGCTCACACATATCGCCACAAAAAGTTTATATACTTCACCTGTCTTTCATCATCCAGTCACAGTACAGCTTTGTCAGCAAACAAATCTATTGGAAAACAGTCTATATGTTATTTTTCCATCTATGTCTTTTTTTATTTTATTATTTTATTTTTAGAGAGAGAGTGCAAGTCGGGGAGAAGGACAGAGGGAGGGAGAGAGAGAGAGAGAGAGAGAGAGAGAGAATCCTTAAGTATGGTAAGCATAGAGCCTGACACGGGAGCCATGACCTGGGCCGAAACCAAGAATGGGAGGCTCAGTCAACTGATCTACCCAAGTGTCTCAGCCATCTAGGTTTATTACCTCTTGGTAGAGCATTTTACATACAGTAGATGTGCAACTATTGGTTAAATTGTATAATATATCTAGATTGGCAGCTTTAGTACCTTTTTTTAGACACTACCTAGAAAGTTTAAAGTGACAAACTTCATGGCAATACAGAAATTTGAAGAACAAGCAAAGTAATAATAAATTGTCTCTGTCCTACCTGAAAGCATTTAAAAATTTTTTTTCATGTGTATTTGTTTATTTTGAGAGAGAGAGTACAAGCAGGGGAGGAACAGAGAGTGAAAGAAGGAGAGAGAGAATCTCAAGAGGGCTCTGCACTTTCAGCACAGAGCCCTATGTGGAACTCAAACTCACAAACCATGAGATTATGACCTGAGCCTAAATTGAGAGTCAGTTGTTTAACCAACTGAGTCACCCAGGTGCCCCTACCTAAAAGCATTTTTTTTAATTACTAGTTAAATGTTAAAATACAGAATAATTACTTTATTGAAATGAAGGCTTTGTCAATTTTAGAGAACTAAATGATATATTTAGTAAATTGAGCAGTTTTTAATTGAAGGAAAACTCCAGAATCATGGGTGGTGCTATGAAATATGACCCTTCAAATATGGGTTAAGTCACATCCTAAATATATGGATTTATTTTGCCTCAAATTGTTTGTTCTTTGCTGCTACTGTTCTGTGTTGCTCAAGCTTGGGCTTTGCATGAATATAATAAGCTGGGTTTTGTTAGAAAGTTAGATTTTAAAGCCAGTAACGGTTGAAAATTTTGGTTGGTCTCTGTGGAAACCGATGCATGTGACTGGCATAAATGTTGTTAATGAGAATGTCTGTGAAAATTTCACATTTGGCATGTTTTTCTGGCTTGACATTAACTGAATTTTGTTCCATTCTACTATTCCATGCTTATGATTTGCAATTTGTAAAAACAATAATCACAGCAGGTTTTCCCCTAGTCCCCCCCTTTTTTTGTGGCAACAGAAGGGTATACACATTCCTTGTGCCATGCCCTCTAGGCAAGAAGGCCAGGGATAGAATGCTTTCATTTTTTGTTAGTAGAATATAAGTCAGATTCTTCTTTCCCATCCATTTAGACATATCATAGGACCCACTTTTAATAAAAAAAATGTGAGTAGGATATTATCATTTATTTTAAAATTTTAAATTGTAGTTATTGTAATAATTGCAAAGTATTTGCTTCATACAAGAGTTTAAAGTTTCAGAAAGACATTGAATAAAAATTATCCTTCCCACTTAAGTGTCATCCAAATACCTAGTTCCTCTGTGTAACAACCCACTCTCAGTGTCCTGTGTAACTTCCTAAAGATATTCATACACAAATGAGAAAAACAGGTGTTTATTCTCATTTTGCCCTTTTTTTTTCATTGTAATCATAGCATCTTATACACATATCCACTTAATTTTTTAAATGAATTTCCATTTACATATAAAAGGTGTTACCTCATTTTGTTCCTTTCCCATAGCTCTTTTAAACTAAGGATTGTGTCATGCATACTTAAGTCATTCATGTGTGTGTGTGTGTATATAGTATATGCATATGAGAGATATGTAGAATAATAATAAAATGACTACTCATATAGCTACCTCATGGCTTGATATAGAACATTACCAATAAACTTGAAGCCCATTGTGCATAACTCTCCAGTCAAATTTCCTCTTTTCATTATCCAGAGTTTTTTTTTTAATTCAGCTTTTTATTTGACTCTTACTTTTAATGTTTTATCAAAGATCGTATGTATATATATACATATATGTGATTAGTTATCTCATATATATTACTCATGTATATGTATATGATTACTGATTTTCACACTGCATGTGTTTGAGCAATAATAAAAAATACTGGATATATTTTTCTACAAAATACTTTTTACATCACGTGTGTGACTCATCTGTGTTCATGCACATAATGATAGCTCATTAATTTTCATCATTACATAGAAGTCCACATAGGATTATTCATGCTTCTATTATCAGATGTATGAATTGTTTCCTAGTTTTTGCTCTTATATATAATAGTGCTATTAACTTTCTTGGGTATGTCTCCTGTATATGAGGTAGGGTTTCTGTACAAGATGTATCTAATAGTGGAATTGTTGAGTCAAAGGTATGAGCAACCATCAAATTTATGATACCGGATTGTTTCCCAAAGTGTTCATATGGAGTTACACTGCCATTACCGTACTTATCAGTCTTTGCAAATCTGTAAGTGTAAAACTGCATCTCATTTAATTTTTTTTCCATTATTACAAATTAGGTTAGGAATCTTTTTACAGGAAAATATGTTTTCATATCAGAAATATGTATTCATTTGATATAACCACAGAAGAGGGTATAAAATGTGTAGGCACAATTTGAAGAGTAATTATAAAGCAGACTCTTGTATAATTATAATTCAGGTAAAATTCAAAACATTTCCAACATTTCAGAAGCTCCTTCAAGTCCATTCCTAGTATTTCTTTATTAATCTTCCCAGAGGTAACCCTTGTCCTGATATTTTATGTTGATAATCCTATTGCTGTTGTTTCTTGTTTTATAAGTCATATATGTATTTTTAGTCAGTAGAGCTTAGTTGTGTCTATGCATAAATCTTATATAAATGGAAATATGCTAGCCATATTTTGTTGTAAGCATTTTTACATGTAACTCCAGTTCATTACTATTTAATGCTGTATAGGATTCTACGAAAGAAACATAGCACAATTAATTTCTCCATTCCATTCTCTTTGGACATTTTGGTTATTTCTAGCATTAGCTATTTCAACCCTGTATGAATATTCTTGTATTTCCTGAAACATGGAGAAAAAGATATTACCTCAAATATATCAGGAGCAGAATTGCTGGGTCATAGGATATGTCTATGTTCAACTCATTTAGATGATGTCAAATTGTTTTCAAAAATGGTTGTATCAAAATTATACTTCCACCAGCAGTCTGTGACAATTTCTTTTGGTCCAAATCTTTACCATTTCTTGATTCAGTCTGTTGTTGTTTTTTTTATTTCCCAACCAATCTGGCAGGTATGTAATAACATATCACTGTAGTTTCCATTTTTATATCCCTTTTTAGCATGAGTTTAATAAATCAATTTTATGGATTTTTGTATTTTCTCTTATGAAATGCCATTTTGAGTCATCTTTTTATTGAGTAATTTAGGAATTATTTGAATAGTTTAGATATGAATTCTTTGTAGTTATATGTGTCATAAATATCTTCTCCCACTCAGTCACTTATTTTTTCATTTTCATTATGATCTCTTTTGATATATAGAAGTTTTTTTATTTCAACGTAGTAGAAGTTATCAGTATTTTTATTTATATTTAGTTTCACTTTTGTGTTTTATTTTTTAAAATCCTTGTTTATCTTGAGGTCATAAAGTAATTGTCTTATACTAGCATGTGTAATTGACTTTCACATTCCATCTAGAATTGATTTTTGTTTATGGTTTGAGTTAGGGATGAATTTCATTCTTTTCCATTGGATACCTAATTGTATGAGTGTTATTTACTTAAAAGTCCATTTGATCCTCAATTATTTTCCATGTATTTCTTTTATATACCAAGCATCTATACTGTGTAAGTCTGGGTGCTTGCTTTCCATTTCAGTAGTCTATTTCTTGCATGTCTTAGTTTTACTGCTTAATATAAAACATGCCAACACCCATTAAGGTAAAGCCTCCCACTATATTCTTCTTACAGTATGTTATGGCTATCTTTGGACTTCTTCACTTCCATAAATTAACTGATACTTTTACAATATTAAGTAATCCATACATGAACATGATATATCTATTTATTTAGGTTTTGTTTCCTCCAACAATTTTTAATAAAAAATTGTTAAATTTCTCCATAAATTTTCATTGTCACATTTTTGTTTTATAGGGTTCTGTAGGGATTTTTTTCTGTTTTAAATTCTTTTCTTTTTCGAATTAAGTACCTGGTATTCAGAAAGACAATTGACCATTGTATATTGATACTTTTTAAAGTAACCTCTTCCAAGTTTCTCATTAATCAAGTGATTTATTAGATCATATGATTTTCTTTGTTGACAATCATATTTTCTATGAAAAAATATTAGTTTTTTTTTATTTCTCTCCAATTTACTCTTTTGTTTATCTTACTATACTAGCTGGAATGCCAAGATATATGCAGAATGTAAATGATAAACTAGGCCTCCTTTCCTTCTTCCTGATTTTAAAGGGAATACTTTTAATGCTGTACCATAAAATTGAGATTGCTATACATTTGAGTAGGTACCTCATATCAGACTTTTCAAATCGTCTTTTATACTTAGTTTCCTAAAAAATTTTTAACATAAATTGATTTTAAATGTTGTCGAATGTTTTTCTGCATTGAGATGATCAGAGAAATGATCACATTATTTTTCTTCTGTAATCTCATAAATCTTTTTTTTTTTTTCAGGATATATCCAATTTGTTCATAAGTTAACCTTGAGAGGAAATTCCCTCCCCTCTTTTTTTCTTCTCATTGCCAAGGTACAATATCAACCCAGAACTACATTCACATTAATTCTTTGCTTGGGGCTTTTACATGTTACTGATAGTTGGAATTTGGGGCACATAACTGAGTGGGAACTAACTTGCGAACCCATTTTCTAAGAGGAAATATTTTATTTTTTGATTCACAACAATGGTCAACATAGCCATGTTTACTATGTTTACATGGTCTTTCCATCCCCTACCTGACATTTTTGTTATGGTTGTAGCCATTTGGGGTCCCATTTTTATGATAGGGAATCTCTGATTCAACTTCCCATGATGCAACAGTCTCACCTCTTTTCCTGTCTTACATGGCTCTTAGCACTGAAGCCAAGGAATAGCAAGTTCTTTAGGCAACCACTGGTTATAGCACCTGCTTACCTCTGAATTTGTGCTTTAGTTTTGCATTGTCTTCTAAAGCTTTTCCTTATTTTATTGCAAACTTAGCCACGTATATGAAATGTTTTAATTTTAATGCCTTATGTTTAGTTGCTTTATAGTGGAAAGGTTTTGTTGGTTAAGGGAAATGACAATCACTTTTTATCTGGCCACATGAAATTCAATTATATGTACGTAACATAATCTATGTCACCACACAGATTTTGTGTCCAATGTTTATGAAAACAAGGCTATAAAAGTCATTTCACACAATAGGAGTATATAAGTAAAAAGTTTTGGAATGACAGGGACAATGGGTTACATGCATTGGCACTGTAATGTGTGTTGACATATTGTTCTCCTTAGAGGTTGTACAACATTACCACTAGTGGTATGAAATTGCCTGTTTCTCTTCATTCTAACAAGAATATTTGTTACCAAACTTTGGTATTTGCCAGTCTTTATAGATAAAAAATGGCATATCAGTTTTGGTTTAATTTGTGATTCTCATATTTAAGTAAAGGTGAAGTCTTTATATATGTTTAAGGATGATTCATAGCTTTCTGCAAATGTTATGTTCATATTTATGTTTACACTCTTTGTTCCCTTTCTGTTGGGTTTTTGGTCATTTTCAAATTGATCTGTATCTTAGCTCAAGATCTGTGATATGAATTGGCAATATTATTTTTTGTTTTTTGTCTTTTTCTTTGTCGTGTTGTGGAGAAGTATTTTAATGAGATAAAAAAAAAGTGCCTCTGGATTATACATCAATATTGGGAAAGCTTTCTAACTTGGGGTATTAGGAATTTGCACTTTCAACATTACTTAGTTTTTCCTTTTTTTTTTCTATATGTTTTGAGAGAGAGAGCATGAATGAGGGAGGGACCGAGAGAGAGGGGACAGAGGATCCAAAGTGGGCTCTGTGCTGACAAGCCGACAGCAGCTAGCCCGATTCAGGGCCTGAACCCATGAGCCACAAACTCATGACCTAAGCCAAAATCGGATGCTTAACCCACTGAGCCACTTCCTTTTTTTTTCTTTAATCAAGTTTATCATTACTATTGTAAAATCAAGTTTATCATGTACTATTGTAAATGAACTATAAGTACATAGGTTCAAGATATCTATGGCTATTTCCCTCATTTCTTATGTATTTGCTTTTTCCGGCTCCCATCCGTAATCTTAGAGTCCTGAATAAGATGCACGCGTATGCAACTGTACTTCATTTCTCTGATATTTAAATACACCGCAGCATTCCCAGAGCAGTTGGTAGTTCTTTTTCCAATGGCATGGTCTATCTGAGATAGAAGGTAAAAATGAGCACAATTTCCTCAGAGGCCTAAGTATTATCAATAAATATTCTCTGAACTGAGAAGCTGAGAGAGAATCTGATACAGAAACATCAACTAACAGAATAGTAAGTCCCCTTTCATTTGACATGATTGAATGAGATAGGCAATTGACTCATAGACATATATATATCCCTTTGACTCATATATATATATATATATATATATATATATATATATATATACGTATATGTATATATATATCCCAATTGACTCATGACTAAGGACTTTCATTTGAACATGGCTTGGTTGATTAAAACTTAGTCATCTTATTGCAGAAACCATACAGCTGTATTGGCATTTCCCTGTTTGGTCTATTTAAAGTGTGTGTGTGTGTGTGTGTGTGTGTGTGTGTGTGTGTGTTTTAAGCACTTTGAGTGCCAAACTTTTCTAGAATTTTCAACTACATCCCAATCATTTGTTGTTTCTTATTCAAAAGCATTTATTTTATGAATGTGTTCGAGAACAGCCCACTAGCTACGCTCATACAAGATTATGTAGGCATCTATCCATGTGTAGTATAGTAAGAATGAAGAATGATGGTTAATCGGTGACTCGGTTAAGTGGAATTAAATTAAGGATACTTTGACTGCGTCTGCCGTGGAGAATGATGGTTAATTCAGTGAGTTGATTAGGTGGAGTTAGATTAAGACAGTTTAAATTGTACCTGCCATTTTTACATTTTTTAGAAATGGCAGACATATTTTCAGATCCTTTAGTTGCCTAATTTTTTTAGGGAGATTGTAACAATGTAGAGTTATAGATATAATCATGTTCTAGAAAGTGAATTTAAATCATTGGCCAAAAAATTCTGAGAAAATAAAATGCTTTTCCCATTATATGACTGATGCTATTTGAGTTACGATGAGTTTTTCTAAAATGTTTTCTTGTCCTTAGGAGATTTTTAGCTATAGACAGCTTACAAAAATTGGCACAAAGTTTCAGTTTCCTTAATTATATGTACCACACTTTACTTGGTTTTTGTCTTACTTGGAAATCTGAGAAAACACAATCTCATGGACACATGGACAGCTGTTAGCCACTGGGTCTTCCGAAATGAATATTCTAGACAAGTGCTATTTGATATCTGTAAATATTACCATAATCATCCTTTTTATCATTATCAGAACTATCAATTACTGAGCATACACAGTACGTCTGTCACTGTATTTTATGCTTTATTTGTTAAAAGTCTGTAAGGGAACTGAAGAGTGTGAATTATTGTTCACATTTTGCAGATGGGGGAAGCTCAGTTAGTTATCATTTCTGAAAAGGCAGACGCTTAGCAGGTGTGAGAATAGGATTAAAAACTGATCTTGTCTAATTCTTTCCTATTCAGTAGAAATTTTTTCACCAAAATGTTAGTTGAAAATATGGTTTACAGTAACAAAAATCAACTTGAGTCAACTTAAAAAATGAAAATTAATGAGCAGGATATTAAGTTCATCTCATGAATCAGACAGAGTAACCAGTCAGACTTTTGGAAGGGACTAAGACAGCAATCAGAAAGTGATCAGAAATCCAGTCTATGTCTTTTGTCTTTTTTGCATTCTTTTGCTTTGTTCTCATCCCATCCTCTACCTCTCCTCCTCTTCCTGGAACCTCATGAGTTTAATGCCTTTAGTTCTAGTGACACACAGAAAAGGCCTCTGAATCTTACTTTCTGATTCTTTGGAAGGAGTATCTAAATTTGATAGGCCCAATTTGTGACATGTCATTCACCATTAATAAATCAATGAAGGTGGGGAGGAAGGTTATATGTTACTAATATAATGGGAGAGGACATCTCATTCCTGGAAAGACAGAGGCAATTCTCATAAAAGAGGTACAGCAAAGACTGCTAGTAGATCACCAAAATCTACATTTTCTTATTGGAATACAGATTGCATATGTCAGTCTTTTTTATAGTTAGCTACGGCAAAGTGATAGAGTTATTGTTCTAGAATGTGACTGAAAATGGCATGTGCCATTTCCAGGCATAGGCTCTTAGAAAAGTCTTTACCAGCTCCCCCCCCCACCACCCCATTTAGGGCTGACTGGAACAGAGAGACCTTGGAAGCCATACTGTTAGTTTGGCAAAACTTCTGCAGCCTGGATTTCTAAGTGACTAGGTGGAGGTGGACTACCTTGCCAAATTTACCAAACTACACAGTAGTATTACTTGGAAGATAAAAATCTTTCAGTCTATTTGAGTGACACGATTTGGGGTCTAACTTTTATACCACTAAGGAGATCTCTCCTAAGTCATACTAAAGAGAAGTCTCATGGGCTGAGAAGACATCCTAGGAGACATTTTCTATAACCTCAAAACTGGAGAAAGAAACAGAAAATCTCAAAAGAACTGTAAATAAGCTATAACAATAAAATTTCCTTGAAGTCACCTCTTTAATTTAAAATACTTAGTTTATCATATCTATCAAGTGACTTCATATATACAATATCACTTACTCTGATTGTGGTTGTAACTGAAATCCTGATATTATCCAGATTCATTTTGCTTGGTTTATCTTAATCATATATTAAGAGGATGGAGCCTACTTGTTTTCCTTTTTCCCTCTGGGCATACTTTCCAAAGCAACTCATCGTCAGAATATATATGAGACTGTTCCAAAATATTGAGTATATAGTTTTGTGTATACAATGTTCTGCTTAAGAATAGAAATACCAAGTTAATTCAGTACATCCATTCTCCCAAAGGAGATTACTGTATAATTGAGCAAAAGAGACACAGACACTACAATGATTAAATAGTAATATAAAAAAAAATTAAATGCCAAGCACAAGTCTTTTCTTCATGTATTCGATTTTAAAAAAAGTTTTCAAAAGTATGTATTCTGGATTCCCCCTTTTGAGGTTAGTGTATTTCATATATAACTATACATCATAAATGTCCGGAATACTAGTCTCCTAAATATTAATAGTGATTGTTATGAAAGGATTACAGGTAATAATGGTTTGTTTATTTTGTATTATGTTTGGAGTAAAAAGTCTAATAGGAAAATCTGTAGGCAAAGAGGGGAATTCTGTTCATTCCCTATGAGTTAATCCTAAAATATTTTTAAAAGAGAGGTCAAGGAAAATGTCAAGTGGCAAGCTGTGTTTATTTTGTAATAGAGAGAAGGGGTAAAGGGAGATAAGATGGAGATTAATGGAACAACCACACCTAAGAACTCCTCAAATATTTGAACTAGGATACAATCCATGAGAAGTTATTACATTCATGAACACATATTAAGATTTTAATACTAGGTTAACTTAAAAGATACTTTATTCTTTTGGAGCTGAATTTTCCTTTCTACAAGTCAAATGTGTCATTTGTATATTATTCTGGCCCAGGAGAGGGCAGACCACCACGCATAAAGAAATTTAACTTGGCCTTGTAAAGAAATAATGCCTATGACATGACCAAATCCTTACAAAAGGAAATGGCAACTCATCCTCAAAATATGCGTTGTTCTTTCTCTGTTATTTCCATTCCCATTTGCAGCCATCTTCAAACACAAATGCTGCTTTCTGAATAAATTATTACTGTAATAACTTTGGTGCCACAATTATTCTTCCTAAAAGGTTTGCACTTATTCTGATCAGATCTTTTCCACTTAGTGGTTCTCTTTTAAAACAAAAGTCTGCTGCTCTTTTAAGGAAAACAAACAAAAATACTTAAGACATAAACTGGTCCTATATTTTTAAGTAAGCAAATAAATTAATGCCAAAGTAGCTTACTTAAAAGAGAGGCATGATAGGATGAGCATGAATAATTCAGCGGAAAAATTCACTGAAATTAAACTCCTTGTAGAAAAAAGTTAAGCCTATTTCCAAACTATTAAATATTATCGAATATGTTTTAACATTTGACCATCTATTTCTTTCAAAAATTTAATAGGTAAATTATTATCATGTTAAATTTTTTGAATCTACCAACTGGCTTTATTAAATGTACCACAAAAGGTAACTTGAATATATGATAAAATGGTTTGGTAACTATATCGTATTATATTTTGGGTGCTTCACTAAGATTCGCTAAGAATTTATCATAATCTAATGTGCCCTTTGGCCATCTGGTTTAAATTGTGTTTGAGGCCAAACCTTAAGTACAAAATGTCAGGTTGATATTTAAAATAAGTTCAAGGTTTTAAAAGTTATCCAAAACCTTATTTGCCTTTGCTTTCTCATTCTCTTTTTAATGAGCTGATATTAAAATAACCTGCCATTATTAAGGTAAGGGGTTACGAATTACAAACATATGTGCAAATTAGCGTCAAACTAAAATCTGAAATTAACGGGAACCCAAGGAAGAACATCTTCCAGGACATTTATTTTTCTGAGGTTTTATTATCTACTCTTCTGCCAGAGGACACTTAATTAGTAACTGAACAAATTACTCTAAAGATTTTAGGATGTATTATTATAAATAATTTTCAAAAACACTTAAACAAGTTAATATTCTCATAAACCCCAAAGAGATTAAAAATGTACTGATGTATTTGATCAGGCCAACGTAAAGCTTTAAGCCAGTGATTATATTGTCCAAAGCTATCACTCTCCAAGACTGGATATAAATTATTTACACTCATTATACTCTACAATTGTTACTTATATCTCTATTATGTTGTATGAGACAGTTTATTAAAAATCTCATGTGCCCTGATTTCACTCTTGAAAAACAAACATTTCTAAAATCCTGAGATGGGGATTTTTTAAATAAACAAGATTAACTTTGAACTTCAAAAAGGAAAAAAATAAGCCCTCCATTCAGCCATTCTCCACCTCCAGGTATGGTTCAGAAGTCACAAGAAAAGTAAAGCTAGCTTAGAACCCTTGATTTATGATCCATTAGACTGGCTTTTGGTGACTTATTTAAAGCATAAAACAAATCTTTTCATTATGTTTTCCTGGGTTTGATAACTCTAGCAATTAAAGGGAGACATGGTATACTACTAAGGCTCTCTAAACATACACTCATAGGTGGAAAGCAAAGAAAACGAAAACAGGTTGCCACAGATTTATAGCTCATGAATTTACCAGAATAAAATATTTGGCTTGTTTATGTATTTAGGAACTAGATGGCTTTCCCCCTGCCCTGGCTCCATGGAATTTAAAGCGTATCACCTGTTCTAGACTTTTGATTTTCCTTCGTTTGTCAGCAAACAATTACGCCATTTTAAATCTTGAAGGAATCTTGAAGTTCCACTCACTCATTTTGTGGAAGAAAACTAAAATCCTGGAGGAACACCTAATTCATTCTGTGGCCAGAATCAAGAAATTTCACACGAAAATCAGACACACTGACTCAGTCATTTGTTTGGTAATAAAGCGTTCAAGAAAACTCATTGTGAACACTGTCACAAGCACTGCTGTTCAGGCCACAGGTAGGAACATGATTAGCCCCCACCATTAGCCATCTGGTTGCCCTCAGGTCTCACCCATGACCAGTCCACGTGCCCTGAGCTTGACATATGCCTTGTTTCCTGATGAAAGAGAAGCTTTGAGTCTTACCATTGATTGAATAGTGGAGAAGGGCTATGCTCAACTCCCTGCACTGGAAGTTCCACCCAAATGTTGTTCAGTAGAAATATAATCTAAGTCAGAAATAGAATTTCAAATATTCTTCTAGCTTTATTTTTAAAAAGTGAAAAGAAATAGGTGATAATACATTTTAAAATAGGTTTTATTTGGGGGTGCCTGGATGGCTCAGTTGGTTAAGTGCCCAGTTTCAGCTCAGGTCATGATCTCAAGGTTCTTGAGTTTGAGCCCTGCATCCGGCTCTGTGCTAACAGCTCAGAGCCTAAAGCCTGCTTTGGCTCCATGTCTCCCTCTCTCTCTGCCTCTCCTCAACTCACACTTTGTGTCAAAAATAAATAAACATCAAAAAAAAATTTTTAATTGTGTTTTATTTGGGGCATCTGGGTGGCTCAGTTGGTTAAGTATCTGTCTCTTGATTTTGGCTCAGATCATAATGTCATGGTTGTGAGACTGAGCCACATCAGGCTCTCCAAAGAGCATGGAGCCTGCTTGAGATTCTCTCTCTTCCTCTCTCTCTGCTCCTCCACCATCTGCTCTCTTTCTCTCTCTCAACATAAATAAACTTTTTTTTATTTGCATTTATTTAGTTTTGAGAGACAGAGTGAGACAGTGTGAGTAGAGAGGAGCAGGGAGAGAAGGAGATACAGAATCTGAAGCAGGCTCAGGCTCTGAGCAAGTGTTCAGCACAGAGCCCGATACGGGTCTTGAACTCACGAACTGTGAGATCATGACCTGGGCCGAGGTCGGACACTCAACTGACTGAGCCACCCAGGTGCCCCTCAACATAAAGAAACTTTAAAAAATAAAATAAAATATGTTTTATTTAATCCAACATATCCAAAACATTATTGTTTCACATGCAATCATTATAAAAATATTTTTGAAACACTTTATATTATTTTTTCCCTATTTTTTCTAAAATGGTGTGTATTTTACACTCACAGTCCCATCTCAGTTCAGACTAGCAGCTAGTGTTTTGGACAGTTTGACACCATCCCCTCTTCACTTACCTACACAGGCCCCAAATAAAAAGAAATGACTGAGCAACTGTGAACAGTTTAGCAGATGAAGAACAGTTGAACATGATATATACAAATAAGCCGATGCTTAGTTTTTAGGTCACAGGAGTTCATGGTTTAATGTGCCAGAATTCCAAACCCAGACTCCTTATGTCGGAAACCTCCTTGCTTTGCATTCAATTACGTGTCCTTGGGCACATTGGTTAACCTCTTTGTGCTTCAGTTTCCTCATCTGTAAAATGCAGAAGTAGAATGTTACCAACCTCATACAGTCATTAGAGAATTAAGTAAGTCAAGATGTCTAAGAATATAGAAGAAGGCTAAGACATGTATTGGCAGTTGTTATTGTTGTTATTATTTGTTATTATTACTTCTTAGGATAATGATATTTAGAGTGTGTGCAGCATCACATGCAAACTTGTTACAAATGCAGAACTATTGACTAAGAATCTTCATTTTAATAAGACTGCCAAATGGATTCATATGCGCATTAAAATATGGGAATCAACATCTTTGAGATTAAGTAGAGAAATTATAAAATTATAAAAATGACAAATATGACATCTGGGAATTACAATTTATGCTACAATTTGCAACGAGAAAAACTAGTGTCTTGGGGTTCTCCAGAGAAACAGAACTCTCTCTCTCTAAAGATAGATGATTGATGATAGATAGATGACAGATGATTGATGATAGATGATAGATAGATAGATAGATAGATAGATAGAGGACTGATAGGTAGATGGTAGATGATAGAGATCGAGAGAGAGAGAGACAGTGAGACAGAGATTTATTTTAAGGTATTGGCTTATGCAATTAGAGGGGCTAAGAAGTCCCACAATTCACCCTTTGCAATCTGGAGACCCAGGAAACCCAGTGCTACAATTTGAAGGACGGAAAGCTGGAGTGCTGATAGTGTCAATTCCTGTCCAAGTCTGAAGGCCCGAGAACCAGGAGTGCCATAGGAAGAAGATTGCCCAGTTCCAACAGTCAGGAGAGAGAGAGGAAGACACAGACACGACTCACAGAGACAGAAGAACATAACCTCCCTTCTTCCACTTTTTATTCTATTCAGACCCTCCCACAGTGGGGAGGTCAATTCACTTCACTGAGACTACCAACTCAAATGTTAATGTCTTCCTGAAACACCTTCACAGACACATCCAGAAATAATGTTTAACCAATTATTGAGCATTCCTTGATCCAGTCAGGTTGACACACGAATTATCTGTCACACTGGGGAAAAATAGATTAAACAAACAGGGAGCTGTAAAATACCAAAATACCAAAAGGAAGTTTGGTATAGAGACAAAAACCTAAGGAATTCTAACTATGCAAATAACTTCAATTAAATTGACTTTAATTTAGGTGACTCATTACCACGAAAAAAACTGGTTCACTGTGGCAGAAGAAATAAGAGAAATAAAAGGTAGAAAGAGAAGTCTAGGAAGTCTCATGTCAGCCTTTCTGTGTCTTATAGTCCTCTTTGGTTATTAATAGCTCATATTTGCAGAACAATTCGTTGAAGTGATTTCCCCTCATTTGATAAACTAAGAGACTGGAGAAATCATGACTTTTTACATTACAGAGAATTAAATGGGAGAGCTAAAATCGACATGACTTAAAATGTGGTCAATCAGATCTTCATATCACATAAGTGCCTGTAGGATAATACTATTACTAGTAGTAATAATAAAACCAGCTAACACTGCTAAGTTCCTGTTACTTCAGGATGTGGCATATGTTAGCTCACTTAATTATCATAACAACCCAATCAGGCAAGTGTTATTTTATAAATGAAGAAAGTGATGCACAGGTAGGGTAAATTACTTCCCCAAGTTCCCAAAGTCAAGAAATCATTGAGACCAACTCCATTTTCAGGCAGTCTGGCTCCTGAAACTGTATTTTTAACCACTGTACCATACTGTCTACTTGACTTCCTCGTTAGAGTAAGGAGTTGCAGGACAGAGTCCTAGCTGTGCAACAAGGAGCTGAATAATAAATTTCCAAACAGTCCCTGACTCTATAAAATATTCCTCAGGCTTTCTTTTAACTCCAAAATACTTTTAACATCAAGCTCTTTCAGAAAATATGTGCTGGGTGAAGCAATATTTGGTAAATTGACACTAAAGTTAATGTTACATAGAAAATTGAATTTATTTTTAAATCAAGAAAGTGAATCTTTTAAAAGTATTAGAGGTTTGACTGAAAAATTTCAAGTCTATCTCAAATAACTAATAACAATATTTTGTTGAGCCCTCACTTCTAAGAGTTAGATGTAGTGGGGATGGGTGGTGAGAAAAATTAACTTTGCTAACTAGTGGGTTTTCAGACTGTTCTGATATATTCTGTTCAGTAACTTCAGGTCCAAATAGATTATTAAAATCTACACTTAATTTTGCGTATTTAATCCTATTTTTATTCTCTGTACCCACACGTTTGCTGGTGATAAGGTAGAAGTGATAAGGAAGAAATTTACATTATGTCCAGCACATCCTTGTTAGTGGCAAGACTTTCAGCCCTCATTTGATCATCACAATGATCACTTGGATGCCACAGTGTGGCCAATGCCCAAACCCTAGTCCTTTTATGAGCCCTTTGTATTTGCTCATTTTTCAGAGGTTTCACTGCTGCTTTTTCTGATACCGCAAGCCTCTTCCTCTCCCTCAATCCCCAGTCGATAGTCTACCCCATAGACTCTTACTCCTGGGTTATTCTCGTTGTTCCTGTGGACAGCTGTTTTGTGGTACCTACAAGATAGCTAAAGCCTCTGCTACCTTGGGCACTCTCTACCCAAAGGATCTCACGGACTCATGTTGCTTCAATCCATGGCCCTGTAGATTGACTTCAGGAACTTTGTTTCCTCTTTTCCCCCGCTACTTCTCTGTAACCTTTAACATTAACACTAAAGTCTAGCTCTGGGCTAAGCAACTTTCAGATTAAAAAAAAAAAGTCATTTATCCAAATGTAGTAGTAGAAGAGATCCTGACCATAATTGTATAGAAAACAGAGAAATAATGCATCCATTACCCAAACTCCATTTGTGAAGGAGAAAGGAAGGAGTAGTTATATGTTCTTGAGCTCTGTTCATCCCTAAATGTTTGTGAGCGCGCGCTCTCTCTCTCTCTCTCTCTCATATCTCTCCCTTTTAGTATACTTGCCATAGAAGCACTGCTGTGTTTTAGCAAAACTTCATCCTGGAACCTAAAGTCTTTTGTTCTTAGCCTTGAACTTTGTCAGAAAAAACCTACAATAGATTTATGAACCCCGAAGCATCAGGAAAAGGGCTCAATAATCTTCACATTTTCCCATTATCATAGCAAATACCCAAATCATAAAGAAGTAAAAATCTAGAAATTTAAATATAAATTAAGGATATGGTTTTTACTTTTCAATAACATATACTGAATTAATATTTATAGATACTAATAAATGAAGATGAATACTATGTCATGTGCAAAATACTTTATTCTGCTGATTAAGAATACCTGTTATGAAATTTGAGAAATAAAACTAACACTTGCTCTAATCCATCTAATCTAATCTATCCAAACTAATCTAATATAATTTAATCTGACATTTGCTCTAATTTCTTGTATCACAAAGATTTGCAAAGAGAGGATCGGAGAAATTGCAAAGCCAACCACCTACTATCAGCAACTTTAGAGATTATTGTTATTATTATCCCCATTTCATAGATGAGGACTCTGAGGCTTAGAAGTATTGTTCTCGCTCAAAATTGTATGAAAAACAGAATCTCTTGAGTTGTGACAATAATTCAAAATATCTTGATATTGGCTTATATCAAAGATATCTATGGTATTCATACGATCTCAATTTCATGTAAAAAGTACAAGCTTTTCAGTACGTTTACCAAAGTTCGATGACTATTCTTTAAAAGTAACAATAGATGTGGCTGCTCACGTATGTTCCAAGGTCATATATTGTCAAAGGTAAATACCAAGGACGATGAATTCTAAAGAAAAATGAGAGGAAGCCAACTTGGATAAGTTTCACAAAAGAAATCAAACAGATTTCCTTGGTGCCAAGATATCTGGCAACCTTCTCATGCAGGACTGCTTCTCATTCTCATTTCTCTCACCTCATCCCACAACATGTAGCCTCATAAATGCCTGAGCAAATGTCTGAGCATTAACTTAAGAATTTTAAGTTTGCTCATGAGATCTAAGCAGAGATTTTCTTGAAATAATAAAATGATATTCAGGCCTTTCAAAGTCAGACTATATGCTATACAAGAAGTCTCCCAGAACTAGTGTTGGCCAGCCCGAGATGATATCTTCCAAGTCAACTGAACGGTAGTCCTCTGACAGCAATATCTCTTGTGAAGATGGATTCCTTAGAAAAACAAGTTTAATAATCTGTCTTTTGTAATTAAAGTGGAAAGAAGAAGCAAGTAGGACAATGTCCTGTCCTGAAATTATCCTGTGTACATTACAGATATAGTTCCAGTTAAATTAATTATATTCTGGATTATACACTTCAGACTCTTTTGATTAGCTAGAGTGGGTAACCAGTTCTTCTGACCATGCTAAATCCAAGACAGTGATAAGAACCTTTAACACAATTAGTACCAGGGATGAAATCAAGTCTCTTTAAAGTTCTTTCTTATTTTCAAACACACGTTGCTCATATACCAGTGGTTCCTAATTCTTTTTACTTCAAGGATCCCTTTGGAAATCTGATGAAAACTAAAAGTGCAACATATGCCTAGGAAACAAACAAAAAAAAATGACTGTCATTTCAAGGGTTAGAATTTGAAGCTTAGAGTCTCACTTAGGAACTCTCATCCTCAAAAGACTTGCCGTCTGATTCAGGAAAAGATAATCACAAAATCAGCGTACAAAATTCTGTGTTGTTTATATACATGTATGCGTTCACACACACACATACACAGAGAAAGAAATTCCACTCTCAAAAGGAAACTGGAGGTCCCTTTTGTTTAGATAAGCTTAGTGATGGTTTTGTGTGTGCAAGTTTGGAGATGTAGCTGCATTAGAGGAAAATCATCCTGCCCATAAAGGAAAAAGAAGTGTAAGTTGCCAAGGGAGACACCTAAAAGGAAGAATCTTGGGCCTATTGGCTTCTGTGAGGAAATAACAGGAAAACTAGATCCTGGTAGTGAAGTGGCAGAAAGGAAAGTCTGGAGCAGAGATAAGTCCTTGGAGAGATGAACTAAGTTAGGCTGAGGCAGCACACACCCTCACAGTTCAGTGCCTTACTTGTCTTATACAATGAAAAATTGTTTTTCCACGTATCATCCCAGGGGTCTGAGCAGCTACTCAGGTCAGTTGCCTTTTAAGTGGACACGTGGCGATATAGGGCACTTCGAACTTTTGTCTCTACCCTCAAAACCAAAGGATTTCTCATGATAGCTATACCCGGGAAAGAGAGAGAATATAAGGTCTCATAACTGCAATAAACACATTTCACTTCTTTTTTAAAATTTTCTTTAATGTTTATTTTTGAGAGAGAGAGAGAGAGAAGGGGAGAAAGTGGGGGAGGGGCAGAGAGAGAGAGGGAAACACAGAATCCAAAGCAGGCTCTGGGCTCTGAGCTGTCAGCACAGAACCCAATGAGGGACTCAAACTCATAAACCACGAGATCATGAACTGAACCTAAGTTGGTCGCTTAACCAACTGAGCCACCCAGGTGCCCCAACACATTTCATTTCTATTGCAATACCTTGGCTGAAACTAGTCACATGATCCCACCCTACAAGGGGGTGGGGAACTAAGAATTTCTACAGACTCAAAATGAGAAGATATTAGTTCCAAAAATGTCTACTATGAGACATATTTAATAGAGGAGTCCTAATTCATTTGCTGGTGGTATCCATTGTTAAACTTTTCATTCGTCTCTCCTATGAAATCTCAGTGAAATGCATAACTTTTCTCATTCTTTAGAGGAACCTAGGGAGGTCCTGAGCTCTGCATATAACTGGAGTGCAAACTACGTATAGGAAGGCCCACTCTAGGTACAGTTAGAGTACAGTGAGCAGAATACTGCCGTCTGATGGTAGATTACTGTGAGACAGGCAGCTTCCATGGTAGAAAAGAACTGCCTGGCTTCCAGTCCAGGCTACGTTCTACAGTCCTGATGAAATTAAGTGACTTGCCCATCTGTAAAATGAGAAAGCCGGATTTTATGACTCTCGTGTTAAATTGTACAGCACTGGTAATGGATGCAAAAGCAATTAAAGAAGAGAGAAATCAATTTAAGGAATAAAATTATTTTTGGCAGGTAACCTCATTTTTTAGCCTATCTGACCAACCCATTACTACCTCTGATCATCACTTCTATTAATGAGATTTTATTAGGTAAGATATATCAAAAAATCTAATTTTGTTCCCTAAATTATAACACTCAGCAGAGAAAAACATTCTCCAGTCACATCAAGTGGAGTACAACATGGATTCTTATTTAAAGAAAATATTCTTATTTAAAGAAAATATATACTAGCATGGTAAAACTTTGCACAATGTATTTATCTCTACATTTAGTAGATGCATTTGGGATAATTGCATATATAAAGGTGATCATATATCAGGCTATGTCTGTATTCTGTTGCCTGGGACAGTCACAACAAAACTATTAATAGCCCCCAGTTTCATTCTCAAGTGTGTCCCATTTTAGAGAGTAAATTATATGTCACCCAATGTGTATACCATACAATTTTTAGTAACTGACTTTTGTGTACACTAAGCAGCAAGGCCCTTACTTGCTACTATTATAATCAGACTCCAAATTAACTTAAGTCCAGCACTTGGGAACACTCAGAATTCATGCAAAATATCAATTTATTTTTTATCTCTTAATTGTTCAACCCGGATAGAAGGTTCTCCATGTTCAGATCACCAACTGAAACAATCAAAATGAGTAATTGTTTTCTCCTGACTCATTTACAAAAGGAAATCCTCCATTTGAGGTGAATAATCACTTCTGATTTCTCAGGGGTAAGCAGAAGCCAATAATAACAAGCATTATCCTGTTACGTTTTGACATTGGTCTGAATAATGTACCTGATAGAGCACTGGGAAACATGAACACAGTCTATAGATTTTCAGTCTTCTGTTATGGAGGAGCTCAGATTATTCCTGAGAATAACTCTTTTCTAATTCAAAGTTAATTAAAAAAATGTTTACACTACCCTTAATTTAAGCTTAATAAGGATCTCCTAATTATCTTCTTTATATTTGCTATAAACAAGAGTAATTTTAACTATTTTAGAAGAGTGATTACCTTTGTTTTTTTATTTAAAAATTCAATACATTTTTATTTTTTTCAAATAAATAATTTTTTATATTAAATCCAAGTTAGTTAACATATAGTGTAATAATGATTTCAAGAATAGAATTTAGTGATTCATCACTTACATATAACACCTGGCGCTCATTCCACAAAGTGCCCCCCTTAATGCCAATCACTCATTTAATGCATCCCCCTATACAACACCCCACCAGCGAACCCTCAGTTTGTTCTCTGTGTTTAAGAGTCTCTTATGGTTTGTCTCCCTCTCTGTATTTATCTTATTTTTGATTCCCTTCCCCTATATGTTCATCTGTTTGGTTTCTGAAATTCCACATATGAGTGAAACCATATATTTGTCTTTCTCTAACTTATTTCGCTTAGCACAGTACACTCTAGTTCCATCCATGTTGATGCAAATGGTAAGATTTCATTCTTTTTGATTGCCAAGTAATATTCCATTGTATACCATATCTTCTTTATCCATTCACCAATTGAAAGACATTTTGGCTTTTTCCATACTTTGGCTATTATTGTTGATAGTGCTGCTGTAAACATTGGGGTGCATGTGCCCCTTTGAATCAGCATTTTTGTATTCTTTGGATAAATACCTAGTAATACAATTGCTCAGTCTTAGGGTAGGTCTATTTTTAATTTTTTGAGGAACCTCCCTACTGTTTTCCAGAATGTCTGAACCAGTTTGTCCTACCAGCAAAGAACCAGGTTTCCTCTTTCTCTGTGTCCTTGCCAACATCTGTTGTTGCCTGAATTGTTAATGTTAGCCATTCTGATAGGTGTGAGGTGGTATCTCATTGTGGTTTTGATTTGTATTTCCCTGATGATGAGTGATGTTGAGTCTCTTTTCATGTATCTGTTAACCATCTGGGTATCTTATTTGGAAAAGTGTCTATTCATATCTTTTACCCATTTCTTCAGTGAATTATTTCTTTTCTCTGTTTGAGTTTTTGAGTTTGATCAGTTCTTTATCGATTTTGGATACTAACCTTTTATCTGATATGTCATTTGCAAATATCTTCTCCCCTTCCATTGGTAGCCTTTTAGTTTTGCTAATTGTTTCTTTTAGCATGCAGAAGCTTTTTATCTTGATGAGATCTCAATAGTTCATTCTTGCTTTTGTTTCCCTTGCCTCTGGAGACATGTCAAGTAAAAGTTGCTGTAGCTGAGGTTAAAGAGGTTTTGTCTATTTTCTCCTCTAGAATTTGGAGATTTCAAATGAATTTCATCAATTTCTAATTCATTTCTGTGTATGGTGTAAGAAAGTGGTCCAGTTTCGTTCTTCTGTGTGTTGCTGTCCAGTTTTCTCAACACCATTTGCTGAAGAGACCGTCTTTCTTCCATTGGATATGCTTTCCTCCTTTGTCAAAGATTAGTTGGCCATACATTTGTGGGTCCATTTCTGGGATCTCTATTCTGTTCTGTTATTCTGTGTGTCTGTTTTTGTACCCGTACCATACTGTCTTGATGCTTACAGCTTTGTAATACAGCTTGAAGTCCACAATTGTGATGCTTTCAACTTTGGTTGTCTTTTTCAACATTACTTTGGCTATTTGGGGTCTTTTCTGGTTCCAAACAAATTTTAGAATTGTTTGTTCTAGCTCTGTGAAGAATGCTGGAGTTAGTTTGATAGGGATTGCTAAAAATTCAATATATTTTTAATACTTCTTTAATGTCTGCTAAGTTTTCCTACAGGCTGATTACCTTGTGTTCCTTTAATTCACTGTCTTCTTTAGGGATCAAAAATTGGGTAAAGTAAGACCACCAAATGTTGGTAATAACAACTAAAAAATGACTCCCAATGATTGCCAAAAGTAAATTTTGTATCATCTGTGTATTTTGCTCTGCAAAGTCTTATAGATCACCCTGAAGGACTCTACAGGTATAGATATCTATTAGTGTTCCCTCACAGAGTCTTGGTTGCTCTGTTTCATAGGTATGTAGGTTGGTTATGTTAGATGAGCCTGATATATGGTCAGGAAAGGCAATGATGTTTTAATTATGCACTTGAATCAACATTAATGTAATTCAATAAAAATTTGGGCAGGAGACTATTAGCCATCTCATAAATTCACAATATTTCAATAGCAAAATTGCCTGATTTAGTTTATTTTAATATACATATATTGTTGGTAATTTTCTGTAGAATACAGAAAAGCTTCATTCATATACCCTTAATTTAGAGATTGATATGATTCTGTTAATAAATGCTGAATTGTGGGACACCTGGGTGGCTTAGTCGGTTGAGCATCTGACTTTGGCTCAGGTCATGATCTCTCAGTTCCTGAGTTTGAGCCCTGCATGGAGCTCCATGCTGACAGCTTGGAGCCTGTAGCCTGCTTCTGATTCTACATCTCCCTCTTTCTCTGCCTTTCCCCTGCTCAAGCTCTGTCTCTCTCTCTGAAAAATAAATAAAAATAAATAATAAGTTTTGTTCCACTTATATAAAGTTTCCAAGTTACTTATCATTGAATGCAGGAGAAGATACAGTGATTCTTGAAGGAAGCCACAGGTGTAAAAGAACTTGGGTTCCCTCATTCACTGCCTCCCAGAGTCAATGGATACAAAGAGTAGAAAAGAGCCTGAGACATTTGTAATTAATTGGGCAGCTGGTGGTAGGTGTATTATTTTGAAACAAATTCCAGATGACCTTTTATGTGTAAACATTTCAGTCTGTATTTCTAAAATAAGGATTCTTTAAAATCTAACCACAATTTTATGATAATACCTTAAAATGACAACAATTCATTAACCCTATCAAAATTTCCAAGATACTCATTAGTATTTTAATTTTTAGTTTAATTTTTTGAGATCCAAATAAAGATCGTGCAATGCAATAAGTTAACATCTTACAAATCTCTCAATCTCTTCTGTCTCTTTTTCTCTCTCCTTGCAAATTATTTATTGATTAAAAAACCAACCAAACAGCAAGTTAACCATATTCTGTAGAGCATCCTACATTCCAGATTTTGTTGATTATATCCTATGGTGACATTTAACATGTTCATTAACTCTTAGCATTGATCGAATATTTGGTTAAAATTAGGTATAATTTATATAGGAAGAGTGGATATTTTATATATATATATATATGCTTAATAGAAGAGTGGATATTATATATATATATATATATAAACATATATATATATAAACATATATATATAAACATATATATAAACATATATATATATGCTTAATAGAAGAGTGGATATTTTATATATATATATATATATGCTTAATATTCATGTTTTGGGAACTGGGAACTGACCCCCAAATTCCTTATTCTTAGTCCAGGGTCTTTTCCAATTCATCTGTGGATATCTATTAACTTGTGCTTATTTTCTTATTTATTGTTTGGATTTCACACAGAGTGACTCTGGAAAGTATCTGGAAGGATATAATTTAAGGGACAGGAGAGAATTGTAGGGTGAGCTATCACAAAATAGTTCTTTACATTGAGACATAATGAGTTAACATTACATGAAGACTTCTTGGTGACCCTGTCAATAATTTTTCATCACTATACAATAAAACACTGAGTCTACACCCAATAGAAATTTGGATAACACCCCTGAAAAGAGTGTGTTGTTCACAGTAATATTAGCTGTTTAGCTTTGGTGCAATTTTTTCCAGACATTATTTCATAAAATATGACCTCCTCAATTAATGAGTTTGTGTTTTGTTCTGACAATTTCTAAAATATGGCTGCAGAGAAAGAGAGCTAAGGCCCTCAGGCTTCGGGACTTAGAAATATTGTGGTTTGAATGTGAATATCTCTGATTAAAAAATCTATAAATTCCAGTATATGCTGATTTGAAGATTTGAAGGCAGATCTTGTTTGTGCCCTAGCTACATACATTCAAGTAAGGTAATACCTGTCATTGCTGTTAACTGTTTTTTTTTTGTTTGTTTTTTTATTTTTTTAGTTTTGTTTGTTTTTGTTTTGTTTTGGTTTGGTTTTTTTGGTTTGCTTGTTTTAAATTTTGTCAGTATATCGAGGCTGTAGAATTTGGAAAAAAAAGCTTGGAATTTATATAATTATTTAATAATCATTACATGATGTGGATAACCACAATAATATTAGAACTTTTAAAATATATTTTGGAAGCCCTTACTTGTCCTTAACTATGTTAATTGATAAAATTAAACTGATATCATATTATTCCTTTCTAGTTGCTGTTAAATTTAGAGCAATTACTGGACCATGTGCCAAATGACCTGAGATTTGGCCTTGATATTTACTAACTAAAGTAAACTAACTGAGAAGGGCACTTTAATTCATGATATTGCTGGAGACAATTCTCATGGGTCTCCTGAGTTTCTGCATGTCTTGTGAGCAAAGGTACTGACGGCCTTTGTTGAGCTTTGAAAAGATTGTCTTTTCGAGGATGTTTGTGTAGTGAGTAGCTTTGGAAGTGAGAGGGAGAGTCTTCTCCCAGAGCAGAGAGCAAGTTTGTTTACTCACCAGTTTAATAAATATGTTTTCCTCTAAGTAAAAGTTGGACAGGCTGTCTTTGCAACCCATTATAAAATAGTAGAATTTTCTAAGCTTGGGGCTTCTCAACTGTGACACAAAACTTGGCCCCTATGGGACAGGTAGTTTGATGTAAATATAAAGTTGATTCTTGCTATATTGTGAGTAATGGATTGCGGGTTTTTTTTTGACCCTCAGAGTCTGTGACTTCTACAAGTTTCCATAATACTGTGGCGGGTTAACTTGTTAGCTTGCAAGCAGAGTGAATTTTCACATTTTTAAACAGATACTATAATTTGCTTATCTTAAAATTAACAAATTGGTCTGTGAGCTGGTTTCGATTTGGTTCTTATTATTCGATATAGTTCTGACTTGATAGAATGTGGAAAGAGTCTTGTTTCATGTCCCCAAAGGATTACAGTC
This sequence comes from Paguma larvata, assembly GCA_030068075.1. Classification (NCBI taxonomy): domain Eukaryota; kingdom Metazoa; phylum Chordata; class Mammalia; order Carnivora; family Viverridae; genus Paguma; species Paguma larvata. Next base: position 44,988,004 of record CM057824.1, read on the forward strand.
CTCTAAGACTGAAAATGTAAGGAAGTGTGGCTGACTCTCTACCTGCAGCCCAAGTGAGACTCAGTCATCCTCACCATATCTGTGACCTGGTTGGAGAGCTGAGTGGGATGAAAAGTGACGGTAAAGAGCAACTGTATGAAGGCATATGTTCACCTTATCTGTTGGCAGAAATGGAGAGACTGGAGATTACTATCTGCATGATTGTAAAGACCACAAAATGAAGATAACCCCCACGGAATCAAACCTGATCCCCGTGGAAAGAGGGATCAAGAGTTATCATCACAAAAAACCCCTGAGATATGGAAACACAAGAAGAGCTGTTCACGTCTTCAGTGACAAAGCATAAAACAGGATGACAGAGATGAGAGTTATTCCCACTTCGGCACAGTACATCCCTCTCCTTGGTACCATGAAGTCTCGGTATGATACATTGCAGTATTATCTAGAGCACCTGCATCGGAGCAGCAGAAGAGACCATGATGGTCAACTGAAGATGGATGTTCCCAGTGAACACATCAGCACCCAGAGTCAGCCTGGTGGGGAACAGAGGATGTTACTTGTAGAACCAGCTTTAGTGCCCACAGTTACAGAAGCAACCCTGGGTACTACAAAAAAATACATATATATATATACATATATATATTTGACAGGAAATTCCCAGGGTACTGAGTTGAAAAAAACTGAAGCAACTTTCATTGTTATCATTCACGTGACCCCATTTATACTTATGGCTAGTGAGGCGTGAGGAAGCACAGGTTATACAGTAAATACGGTAAAATATGATGAGTGTTGTAATAGAGGTTAGTGTTATGAAAACACAGAACAAAATACTTGGACTAGATCTTGAGTGATACATAGGCTGTTACTAAATTGCCAGTCAAATGAAAAGAATTCATTACAGAGAAAATTATCACAAAGGCACAAACACTGGATTATGTATTTTAACTTGAGGTTTTTTGCAAGAGCCAAATTATGAACATTTTCAAGATTTAATTGTCAGTACCCAACTAACAGTCAAAGATATGTTCAAAAGATACATTTCAGTTGTACACACCTAAATTTCTTATGTCAAAAATTTATCTATAGCAGTAGAGTGCTTACAAATTCAAATTCTGTTAACAAAATAATTATTTAAGTTATGTCCTTGGCCCTGTCTGTTCCTATAGTGTGTATATATGTGTGCATGTATTCCGTGCAAGTTTGCCAATAAATACAATCTTCCTTTTTTCCAAAAATATTGTATATCATTATAATAATCTATTTTTCAATTCGTGTTTAACCAATAATTGATTTAATAAATAGAATATAATATACACATAACTCTTTAAGAAAATACTTTCTCACCTATTAAATATTCACCTCTATTTTTCAGCTTCTAATCATCAACCAAGGTCAGTTAGGACAGTTTAAAGGAATGCATGTTGGAGGTTCCTTATATTTAGGCCGGCATTTGAAAGCGATGAGAGAAATAACTCTAAACAGTTTCTTCATTGTGTTTGATAGACAATGTGGTGTAGATGAATATGCTTTTGTGGGTTTTTGTGGTTTGATGTTGTAAATTTTTTTGTCTCAGAGCGATTAAAAAAATCAAAGTACAATATAGCCTAGAGAAGTGAGGCATTGCCAAGTTTGAAAAGTTCTTTAAAAAGTTTTCTTTTGATTTTTCCTATCTTTTTTGATCTTTTACATGGTGGTTTGCAACATCTTTTATTTGTTTACTGTAAGTGTCACAGCAATATCTGGTAAGGAATATAATAAATTATATGTTAAACTACATTGCTGAACACTATCCTTGATATGTTAAATCATCCTGTTCCATTGAAATGAAGAATTATTTTAAAGGGATGTGACAAACTAGCAGATACAAAATATCCAGGAGCATAAATATTTCTTTTGGGTGAGACTAGCAATCCATTATACCCAGTGTTCTATCTTTGACATTGACACCTGTAGTTGTTTGCAATCAACTGCTCCATTGCTGTCCATGACGCCATAATTCAAGGTAAGATATGTTGGAAGATGATGGCAATAATATCGCCCATACCACATTCTCTTCTTACCATGTGGCTCTGACACTCTTCCCACTAATAAGTAAGGTCTATGTTTATTTCCCTTAATCTGGGAAAGCTCTGAAAACAGTGGAAGAAATGCTATGTGACTTCTGAGGCTAGATTTTTAAAAGACCATACACCCTTCGCTTGTTTCTTTTGGGATCCTCACTCTTAGAATGCAGTTACTATACTGTGAGGAAGCCTGCGTGGCCATACTGAGACGTCAGCTGACAACCGGCATCCACACACTAATCATGTAACTAAGTGAGCCTTCAGGCCATTCTGATCTACCATTCTCAAGTCATTTCCCCTCGCCCTCAAGACCTCCCAGCTGAGAATTCAGACATTGAGTACAGTCACGCCATCCCTACTGAACTCTTAAAATTCCTAACCCGCAGAACCCATGAGCATAATAAAATTTTTGTTTTATGTCACTAAAGTCAGGATTATTTATTAGGCAGCTGTAGTAACTGGAACAATATGTTGTCCCTAGAATCCCAATTTTCCTTTAATTCCTGACTAATCAGTCTGCATTATTGTGCATTAACATTTTCAATGTTTGAATTTTTGGCTTATGTGACATATTCTAAAACCTCTTTTCTTTAATTTGACTTAAATTGTTTTTCATGGCCATGAGGAGATTTTGCAATAATCTTAAGTAAGAGTAAGTAAGAGTATTCTGAGCAGAGAGAACTGCATGTGTAAAAAACCTGAAGTAGAAACAAGTCTGGAGGGTTTGAGGAACCAAAAACTGGCCAGTATGGCTGGAGTGTAGTGAGAGAGGAGAATGGTATAAGCATGTCAGAGACCTCTCATCATATACAGCAGAACAGGCCATGATGAGGAGTTTGGATGCCATTCTAAGAACCAGGAAGGTTTTACACAAGAGGGTCATGTGTTTTGATTCTCATTTTTAAAGATCACTGCAGCGCAGAGGATGACCAGTAAACTTGAGAAGGAACAGAAGGAGAGCACCTGCAGGATTACAGGCAAAGAAAAGGGGCTTGAGCAACCATGCTAGCAGCAGGACTAGAGCAAAAGTAATACATTTGGGGCATATTTTGGAGATGGGAATTATAAGAATGTGACATACTGCATGACTGAACTTGAGACAAGGGAACGAATTAAGGATTATGCCTAGATATGCAGCCAGAATAACTGAATGGATTGGGAGGGAAGTTACCAAATTGAGTAAAGGTTATGGAAAAGGAAAAGAATTGAGGCAGCTGTATTCAAGAGTCGAGCTGGAGAGATTTTTGACAGTTCTGCTTTTAAATTCTAATGAATACAACCAGACAATGGGTTGATCTGATCAAAATCCAGTCCATGGAAAGACAAACAGACAGACAGACAGAGAGAAGGAAAAGAAAGGAAAGGAAAGGAAAGGAAAGGAAAGGAAAGGAAAGGAAAGGAAAGGAAAGGAAAGGAAAGGAAAGAGGAAAGGAAAGGAAAGGAAAGAGGAAAGGAAAGGAAAGAGGAAAGGAAAGGAAAGGAAAGAGGAAAGGAAAGGAAAGGAAAGAGGAAAGGAAAGGAAAGGAAAGGAAAGGAAAGGAAAGGAAAGGAAAGGAAAGGAAAGGAAAGGAAAGGAAAAAGGAAAGGAAAGGAAAAAGGAAAGGAAAGGAAAAAGGAAAGGAAAGGAAAAAGGAAAGGGAAGGGAAGGGAAGGGAAGGGAAGGGAAGGGAAGGGAAGGGAAGGGAAGGGAAGGAGGGAGGGAGGGAGGGAGGGAGGGAAGGAAGGAAGGAAGGAAGGAAGGAAGGAAGGAAGGAAGGAAGGAAGGAAGGAAGGAAGGAAGGACCAGTCACAATTTTCCAGGTAGATTGTATTTCTTATTCTAGTTTCTCTCTATATAATACATGGTCTCGATGAATACACCAAATTAATTCAAAGTAGTATTGTTATTCCAGTGTTTTTTTATGTTGCACATCTCCATTCTCATCAGCTGGATTTTTTAGACTGAATATCAAGATGTCTACAATGTTAAATAATCTTAGAAAAAATATAAATAAGAATGAGTTAAGGTTGATTAACTATCACAAGATTTTGGCAGATTTTGAACACTCTTGGGAAGGAGTACTTGAAGTTGCTAATGTCAGAAGCCCTGGCCAAGGAATAAAGTTGTAGACAGTGAGGAGTAATTTTTCAGCATTTGTGGCTAGGATATGGGTAATTCATAAACAGGAGCCTCCCCTTGAAAGAATTTTAGTCTTGGCATCCTTTTGTTGGAAAAACTAGATACTTAGGGGTGTGCCCTTTAAAATACTAAAATCTTCCATTTGTGGAAAGTTTGGTAGTACTATTTGGAAATAATTACCCTTATGTAGAGAAAAAAATGAAGAGAGGTATAGTTCTTATCGCTGTTCCAAAGATAAACAAAACAAACAAAAACTAATGATATCAGTATGATTCACCTGACCGTTACTTTCTACAAACACAATTGTCACCCTTTGTCTGAGAGGAAGATGTTTAAGGCACTCTTTCCTTATATGGTACAATTGTCATGTAAGAGAGAAAAATCACTCTTAATTACAGATAAGTAAACAGCACCCTCAGACAGTGTCATATTGTAGATTAGAACAGGTCAGCTGGCTCACACATCCAAACAAGTGTTGATTGCCTTATTCAAACTGTTTCTTTCTTTTATTTTATTTTAAGTTTATTTGCTTCAAGAGAGACTGAGAGAGCGAGCTGGGAGGGGCAGAGAGAGAGGGAGAGAGAGATCCCAAGTGGGCTCCTCACTGTCAGCATGGAGCCTGATGTAGAGCTTGAACTCACAAACAGCAAGATCATGACCTGAGCCGAAACCAAGAATCGGATGCTTAACCGACTGAGCCACCCAGGTGCCCCACAAGCTAGTTGTTTCGGCTCAGACTTGTGTTCTGTATGTGTGTATGCATATGCTCATATACATGAGCATGCACAGGCATACAAAATAGATATGCTTTTTAGACATCAAATACAACATGACCTAGTAACTGTTCAGGAATTAAAGCATTTTTTTCTCTAACTCCTTCTCTCCCAGTGCTTTAAATTATGGGCCCATAATTTAAATTCAGCTATAAATTGTAGTCAGAAACTATGTCTGTCTTAGCACCTAGGGGCACCTGTGTGGCTCAATTGGTTAAGCACCTGACCCTTGATTTCGACTTCAGGTCATGATCTCACGGTTTGTGGGAAAGAACCCTGTGTCAGACTCCAAGCTGAAAGAACTGAGTCTGCTTGGGATTCTCTCTCCCTCCCTTTGCCCCACCCCTGCTCATAGGCTCTCTCTGAAAATAAACAAATAAACTTAAATAATATATCTTAGCATTTAGCTTAATTTAGTACCTAGCACATACTAAGAACCAGCTATGTGTTGAATTGAATGCAAATTTTTTCTTTTAGCTACTGCCTTTTTCTATTTCATTTTTCCACACATCTTGCAAAAGCAACTTTCTCTCACTTATCCATTTGGGGGCAACATTTTTCTGATTCTCTTGATACTGTCTTTATCTAACAAAAGGGAACAATAATCATTCTTTTGCCTAATTCGATAACTTTTTGTTAGCCCTCATCCTGTTTGGCCTCTGGGTAATATTTAGCAGAGTTATCCATACCTCATATTTGGAACTCTCTTTTCCTTTGAAATTCCTCTGACCTTTGTCAAACTACTTCATGTTTAGCCTCTTCCTATCTGCAAAACCTCCCCTTCTTTATGTTCACCATTAAATTTTGCAGTTACAAAGCTTTTTTCCTTAGGCCTATTCTCATTTCACTGTACGTGTTCTTTCTGGACATTTTTCATCCATTCGTAGAGCCTCAGGTCCCAAATCTTTGACGATGGTGTCTAATCTATAAGCAAGTCTTAATATTGTTTTCTGAATATTTTTCTTTGCATACTGAATATCTCCATTCAAACATAATATGAGACTACTTTAGCTTTAAGAACAAAATGACAACAGACATCGGCTCTGTCTAGCTTATGCAAAATCAAAGGAAGAAAGAGAGGCTTCCTGGAGTGATTACTGGGGAATTTCAAGGAACCTACGGGGATGGAAGGTATTGCCGCCATGAGAGGCCAAAGTCTTGAGAGAAACTCAAGAAATTTATTTCTCTGTCTCTCACCTGTACCTCTGAGTATCTGTTTATGCCTTCTCTCTCACCAGCAACCAGCATTTTGTACTCTTTAACCCACATATTGGAATGTGACAACTAATGGTCACCAAGTTTACATACTCTCAGTTTCAGATCATCCAGAAAGAGATCTACTTTCCTTTCTCTGTTCCAGAGAAACAGAGATTCTTAGTGGCCCATCCTAGGGAGATATTACCCTAACCAGTCCATTCTGGCCACAGGAAAGTGTCCATTATACAGATGATGTCTGCTTCAAAACCATGTGATGTGAGAAGAGACATGTGTCAAAAACAGGAGATAAGTGAAGAGATAAGATTTGCTTGGCTGGAATAAATAATAGGTTTTTAATACAAACACCCCCTTGGCATGTGCCAAAGGTGAAACTCATGTGCCAAACTCTTTATTATCCGCCAGCCACCAACTCAGCCATATCTCCTGAAAGAAAGGAGAAGAGATCACCAGATCTCAAGGTAGAAATTGCTGAATTGTCTTTGCCTTGTTCCTAACCATCTATACTCCAACATTTTCTAGTCAGTCAGTTTTAACACTGAGCTATTTAACAATGAGCATATTTTCCAGGCCTATGGCCACCATCCTCTCATAGCCCCTCATCTCCTGCCTCCTGTCTGGAATCTGCAACTTTATCATTTGTTTCTCCAAACTTTGTCCATACTAGACTACGAAGCTAGACCGCATCACATCTTTGTTTAAAAACCATTGCAATCTATAGAACAGAGTTAAAATGGCCCAGTTCTGGCCCCTCCTTACCCAGAGAATCCCACGACTATCCATAGACAACCTTAATTTAGTCTCATAAATTATATTTATTTACTCAATCTCCTGGACTTTTTGTATACATCAATTCTAACTATACTCTTATTTATTTGGCAAAATCTTTATCATCCTTCTGGGTTTACCTCAAGACCCAGTTCAAATATCTTCTCTGAGAAGACCATCTTAACACTACATCACCAAGGAAATTAATCTTACCTCTCTGACCTTAACTCAGTATAATACTTTTAGCACCTCATGGTTTTCCTACGGTTTTTTATTTGTTTTATGTATTAGCATTTGGACAATTTAGTGCATTTTATATTTTCCCCTTTAGAATTTCACTTAGGGTCTGGTATAGAGAAAGAATATATGAATATTCATGAATGAAAAATAAGAATATTTTTAATGTTGACTATAGCTTTTAAATGGGCTCTTTCTTGGTATGTAAATTTTGAAATTATGAGAAATCTATTTAAATTGGATGTCTTAGAAAAATTATTCAACTTAAAAATTATTGCATTCTTCTTATGTGATCTATGGCATGGCTGAGATTATTATTGTGTTCTTATGTGATCTACGGCATGCTTTATACCAAGTTGTTTATTCTATAGAGCTGAGAATGACATAGAAACAAATAATAATGTTGTAACTCAGGTTATAAATGCTAGAGGTATAAGAAAGTGCCTATAGGAAAAAAGAGAAAGGAAAGATTAATTTTGGTTGGAAACTGGTGTCACAAATGAAAGCATATAAAGCAGAGGGAGACAGTCTCAAATGGCACCCAATATGGTCAACTAAATGAACTCTGTGTTTCTTCAAAAATTCTGCATAATTGTGGTACATAGTGTACAAATTCTGTCCTCTAACTACCAAACTATTTTTGTTAATTTACAACCATAGTCATGATTTATAATGCCTATAAAAACCAGCCTAAGATAAACATTCTCAAATACACAAACACTCACACATACATGATTGCCAAAGGTGGTAATTTCATTGGCTGGGCTTTTAGTTCTACAGCTGAGTTAAAGGAGAAGATTAACATGTGTTAAAACGAGGGTTTGCTAAGGCTTAACTCTGGGTGTCAGATTGCCTATATAAAGCAGTAAGTAAAATACCAAGCCAAGACAAAAGTATTTGTTCTTCACTTAGGCTTCCAACCCCAGGCATCATGTACTTAAGAGCAAGCTTAAAGGCAAGCCTTTGGAGAATAGAGCATGATGTTGGCAAGCAAGTCATTCCCAATTAAGCAAACTAAATCTTAAGAACAAAACTACAATAAATGGTCAGAGAATGTGAGAGAACAAAACCCAAAGTGGATGGTGTCTTGTTTTTCTCATTTCATTGCTTTCTTCCTCATCCCGCTCATTAAGAATTGGCATTAAATGCTCTATGGGATCTGATCAGAAGCGCACAGAGGATTTGGGCCTGCTGGAAGAGCAGTTGCCTGGCAGCTCCTTGGGTTTGCTAGCAGCCGTCTAAATGAGTAGTCTGTGATTCTAAGGAAAGACTAGTGGTTAATACACTTATCAATTCATGTAGTAAACATTACTTCAGGGAATGGAAAAAATGGCATCTTGACATTTCTTCCACCAGAAGCAGGTCAGATGGCTAGACTTGGGAAAATTTTAAATTTTACTCCAAAAAAAAAGAACAAAAACCAGTATGTCTTTTCAGGCTGTCAAAACCAACTACCAAAATAAATAATTCCATAAGATTGATTTTGCTATCAAACATTTGACACATAATACGTCAGTTTCTTATTCAAATTCCCCATTGTTGGGCTCTATTATTTTCATTTGTATTATTTTGAAAATGCTGTTTTAGTTCATATGTAATGAGTGACTAATAATATATAGATATATTCCTAACTGCTTTCATTCTCCATTATTCATAGCATCTATTCCTCATTCATCTAGCAGGGTAAAGAGCTCTGGGGAATGAGATGACCTTTTCATCCAAGACCAGTAAAAGATGAAAATGCATTTTATATGAATAATCTCTCTATTCATCAGAATTCTATCAAGGATCATCCCAGAATAATGATTGTTATTTGTCCAATACACACCAGTTTGGCATAGTGGTCAGCATCTGATATCAGCATCTCTTAGGACCCTCGTAAATAGTTGTAATGATCTGAATGGATATGGATAGAGACAGAGGTATAGAGATAGATAAATTCTTTTTTTAATACACTAATTTTCAAAATTACCTGGAAGAAAATGTGCAAGTAATATTCATATTAATATGTGCACTAATAGCTTGTATTTTTTGTGCCTACTTCTCTCACCCTGTCCTCCATAACATCACGCAAACTATCATTCTGAAATCATGTGATCTTCCCTTATCATTTCTCAGAAGTAGACTTCACATGTCATTTATTTTGCCTAATCTGTTAAAAATATCAGTATATTTTAGTCGGTTGAGTGTCTGACTTGATTTTGGTTCATGTCATGATCTCACGATTGTGAGATCGAGCCCCACATCAGCCTCTGTGCTGAGCATGGAGCCTGCTTGGGATTCTCTCTCTCTCTCTTTCTCTCTCCTTCTGCCCCTCTCCCACTTGTGCTCGCTCTCTCTCTCAATAAATAAATACAGTATTTTTTAAAATATCAGTATATTTTGTCATATTTAAAGCATTTAAAAAATTATCTGTTTTCCACCTTTAAAGACCCAAGTGCCAGTAAGCTAAGGGGAAAGTGGTGTGTTGGTTATTTATTCAATAAGTGTATATTGAACCTCTGCTTTGAGCCAAGAGAAACTAGAAGTGCGACAGTTGGTTGGAAGAAACAGTTTGAGGCCAGCAGGGCTTATGACAGAATCTTGGGTTAATGAGTCAACCGTTTTACTTTATTAGGACCATTAATTTGTCCTTTTTGGGATTCAGAAAAGGTTGACCAAAATGGTCATTCAAATTTAACACATTTTCCCACATCTCCTTATACCTCTTCGTATGGATGAAGGGTGGCAACTCCGGTAATAGCCTATTGTGTCATTTCTCAATGCACTACTTGTTCTAATGTTGACTCTTACTAACGTACACACTATTCTGCAAGCCATTAATAAAAAGCACCTGAAATATGAATTCTTACTAAAAGAAAAATCAATGTCATCTCTACTTCACAGATTAAGTCACTCAAAACCCAGAGACTTTACAATTTTCCCAGCATTTCACATCTATTAGCGACAGAACTGATTTTTTTTTTGTTTTTTATATTAGTCATCCAGTGTTTGTGATCACTGCAGTCCTTAATCTCCATCACCTGTTTCACCCATACCCACCCCCTTAGAAAATAAAATATCATTTATTTTCTAAGTAGAATATCCCCTCTGGTAACCATCATTTTGTTCTCTATACCTAAGAGTCTGTTTCTTGATACTCTCTCTCTCTCTTTTCCCTTTGCTCATTTTTTTTTATTGTTTCTTAAATTCCACATATGAATGAACTCATATGGTATTTGTCTTTCTCTGACTGACTTAGGTCACTAAACATTATACTCTCTAGTTCCATCCATGTCATTGCAAATGGCAAGATTTCATTTTTTATGGCTGAATAATATTACATTGTATCTATATACCATATCTTCTCTATCCATTCATGTATCAGTGGATGCCTGGGCTGCTTCTATATCTTGGCTACTGTAAATAATGCTGCTATAAACATAAGGGTGCATGTATCCCTTTGAACTAGTGGTTTTGTATTCTTTGGGTGAATACCTAGCAGTGTGATTACTAGGTCATAGGGTAGTTCTATTTTTAACGTCTTCAGGAACCTCCATACTGTTTTCCAGAGTGGTTGCACCACTTTGGATTCCCACCAATAGTACATAAGGGTTCCTTTTTCCCCACATCCTCGTCAACACCTATTGTTTCTTGTGTTGTTGATTTTAGTCATTCTCATAGGTGTGAGGTAATATCTCATTTTACTTTTGATTTGCATTTCACTGATGATACGTGATGATGAGCAGTTTTTCATGTGTCTGTTGGACATCTATATGTCGGTACGTATCTTCTCCCTATTTGTATGAAATATTCATTTTGGGGTACTTGAGTTTTGTAAGTTCTTTATTTTGTGTACTAATATACTATATTTTGTATATTTTGTATACTAACCCTTTATTAGATATGTCATTTGCAATATCTTCTCTTATTACACAGGTTGCCTTTTAGTTTTGTTGATTTTTTCTTTCACTGTCTAGAAGTTTTTTACTTTGATGTAGTCCCAATAGTTTATTTTTGCTTTTGTTTACCTTGCCTTAGGAGACATATCTAGAAAAAGTTTCCTAGGGCCATTGTCAGGGAATTTACTGCATGTGTTCTCTTCTAGATTTTTATGGCTTCAGGTCTCACATTTATGTCTTTAATCCATTTTTAATGTATTCTTGTGTATGACATGAGAAAGTGGTCTAGTTTCATTCTTTTGCATATTGCTGTCCAATTTTCCCAACACCATTTGTTGAAGAGAATATCTTTTTCCCATAGGATATTCTTTCCTTCTTTGTCAAAGATTAACCATAAAGTTGTGGGTTTATTTATGAGTTTTCTATTCTGTTTCATTGATCAATGTATCTATTTTTGTGCCAGTACCATACTGTTTTGATTATAATATAACTCGATTTGATTTTGTAATATAACTTGAAGTTCAGAATTGTGATTTCTCCAGCTTTGCTTTTCTTTTTCAAAACTGCTTCGGCTATTCAGACTGTTTTGTGGTCATGCAAATTTTAGGATTGTTTGTTCCAGCTGTGTGAAAAATGCCAGTGGCATTTTGATAGGGATTGCATTAAATGTGTAGATTGCTTTGGGTAGTATAGACATTGTAATAATATTTGTTCTTTCGATCCATGAGCACGGAATGTCTTTTTATTTCTTTGTGTTGTTCACTTCTTTCATCAGTGGCTTATAGTTTTCAGAGTACAGGTCTTTCAACTCTTTGGTTAGGTTTATTCCTAGGTATCTTATTATTTTTGGTGCAATGATAAATGGTACTGTCTTCTTAGTTTCTCTTCCTGCTGCTTCATTATTGGTATATAGAAATGCAACAAATGTCTATAGATTGATATTGTACCCTGAGACTTTACTGAATTTGTTTATCGATTCTAGCAATTTTTCAGTGGAGTCTTTCTTATTTTCTAAGTAGAATATCATGCCATCTGCAAATAGTGAAAGTTTCACTTCTTTCTTACCAGTTTGGATGCCTTTTATTTATTTTTGTTGTCTGATTGCTGTGACTAGGACTTCCAGTACTATGTTGAATAAAAGTGGTGACAGGAGACCTCCTCATCTTGTTTCTGACCTTAGGGGAAAGGCTCTCAATTATTCCCCACTGAGTATGATGTAAGCTGTGGGTTTTTCATGTATGGTCTTTATTATATTAAGGTATATCTCCTCTAAACCTACTTTGTTAAGATTTTATCATGAATGGATGTTGTACTTTGTCAAATGTTTTTCTGCATCTATTGATATTATCATATGGTTCTTATCCCTTTCTCTTATTGATAAGACGTGTCTCGTTGATTTGTGAATATTGAACTCTTGCAACCCACTTGATCATGGTGAATGATTGTTTTAATGTATTTTTGGATTCAGTGTGCTAGTATTTTATCAAGGGTTTTTACATCTATGTTCATCAGAGATATTGACCTGTAGTTCCCTTTTTTTTGTTTTTAGTGTCTTTATCTAGTTTTGATATTAAGGTAATGCTGGCCTCATAAAATAAATTTGGAAGTTTTCCTTCTTCTCTTACTTTTTTTGGAATTATTATTATTATTTTTTAAGCTAGGTATTAACTCTTCTTTAAATGTTTGGTAGAATTTTCCTGAGAGGCCGTCTGGTCCTGGATTTTTGTTTGTTGGAAGTTTTTCTATTATTGATTCAATTTCTTTGCTGATATTTGGTCCGTTTAAATTTTCTATTTCTTCCTGATTCAGTTTTTGTGAATTATATGTTTCTAGAAATTTATTCATTTCTTCTGGGTCCAATTTGTTGGTATATAGTTTTGCATAATATTATTCTCTTATAATTGTATTCTTGCGGTATTTGTTGTTACTTTTTATTTGTCATTTTATTTATTTGGGTCCTTTCTCTCTTTTTTTTTTTTCTCTTGATAATTCTGGCTAGAGGTTTATGTTTTTTTTAAATTTTATTTTAATGTTTATTTTTGACAGAGGGAGACAGAACATGAGCAGGGGAGGGCCAGAGAGAGAGAGGGAGACACAGAATCCGAAGCAGGCACCAGGCTCTGAGCTGTCAGCACAGATCCCGATGCGGGGCTCAAACTCATGAACCACGAGATCGTGACCTGAGCCGAAGTTGGATGCTTAACCGACTGAGCCACCCAGGCGCCCCTAGAGGTTTATTAATTCCATTGATTTTTTAAAAGAACCAAGTCCTGCTTTCATTGATGTGTTCTATCGTTTTCTTTAGTTTCTACATCCTGTATTTCTGCTCTAATCCTTATTGTTTGCTTCTGCTGGTTTTAGGTTTTGTTTTTGTGTTTTTTCATTTTGTTTTGTTTTTGTTTGTTTTGTTTTTGTAGTTCTGTTAGTCATCAGATGAGGTTGTCTATTTGAGATTTTTCTTGCTTCTCGAAGTAAGCCTATATTGCTATAAACTTCCCTCTCAGAACTGCTTTTGCTGTATCTGAAGGGTTTTGAATCATTGTGTTTTCATTTTCATTTATTTCTTTGTACTTTTTATTTCTTCTTTTATTTCCTGGATGGGCCATTCATTATTTTATAGCATGTGATTTAATCTCCATGTATTTGTAGCCTTTTGAGATTTTTTCTTGTGTTTGACTTCTAGTTTCATAGCATTGTGGTCAGAAAAGATGCATGATGTGACTTCAGTGTTTTTTAATTTGTTGAGGCTTGTTCTGTGGCCTAATGTGTGATTTATTCTGGAGAATGTTTCATGTGCACTTGAAAAGAATGTGTATTCTGTTGCTTTGGGACAGAATGTTCTGAGTATATCAGCTAAATCTTTTGGGTCCAGTGTGTTATTTAAAGACATTTGTTTCCTGGGACGCCTGGGTGGATCAGTCAGTTGACATCCAACTTCGACCCAGGTCATGATCTCTTGGTTCATGGGTTCAAGCCCCGTGGTAGGCTCTACACTGACAGCTCAGAGCCTGGTGTCTGCTTCGAATTATGTGTCTCCCTGTTTCTCTGCCCCTCCCCCAGTGTTCTTTTCTGTCTCTTGTTTCAGTCTTTGTTTTAAAATATATTTTGCCTGATAAGTATTGCTACTTCAACTTTCTTTTGACATACATTTGCATAATAAATGTTTTTCCATTCACTCATTTTTGATTTGTAAGTGTCTTTAGGTCTAAGATAAGTCTCTTGTAGGCAGCATATAGATTTTTTTAATCCATTCTATCACCCTATATCTTTTGATTAAAACAGTCCATTTACATTTAAAGTGATTACTGAGGGGTGCCTGGGTGGCTCAGTCAGTTAAACGTCTGACTTTGGCTCAGGTCATGAACTAGCAGGTTGTGAGTACCATCCCGCATCAGGCTCTGTGCTGACAACTCAGAGCCTAGAGCCTGCTTCAGATTCTATGTCTCCCTCTCTCTCTCTGGTTCTCTCTCTCTCAAAAATAAATAAAGATTAAAAATAGATAAGTAAATAAAGTAATTATTGTTATGCATCTATTACCAGTTTATTACTTGTTTTGTGATTGTTTCTGAAGATTTTCTCCAATCCTTTCTTGTCTTTCATGATTTGTTGGTATTCTTTAGTGATATATTTACGTTTCTTTCTCTTTTTTCTTTGCATATTTATTTGTGGCTTGACCTGTGGTTACCTTTAGGTTTGTATATTACATCTTCTGCCTATAGCAGTCTGTATTAAGTTGATGGTTATTTATGTTTGATCCCGTTCTTTACTTCTTTCCTCCCCATGTTTTAAGTAGATGGCATCGTAATTTACATTTTTTTTTATTTTGTGGGTTCCTTGACTGATTTTTTATAGAAATATTTATTTTTACAGCTTTTGTGTTCCCTACCTTCATACTGCCAGTTTTGGTATTTTCTTTCCATTCAAAGTATCCCCTTAATATTTCTAATAGGGCCGGTTTAGTGGCCATGAACTCCTTTAGTTTTTATCTGGGAAACTATCTCTCCTTCCATCTGAATGAATGATAGCTTTGCTGGATTTGGCGACAAGTTTTTCCCATTCAGCACTTTGAATACATGATACCACTCCTTTCTGACTTAGAAACTTTCTGCTGAAAAAATCCACTGATGCTTTTGGGTGGGGAGAAATGTTCCTTTTTATGTAACTGTCTTCTTTAAATTGCTACTTAAAATTTTTTTTCTTTATCACTATATTTTGCCATTTTAATTACCATACATCTTGGTGGGATCTGCTTTTGTTGAGGGTTCTCTGTGCCTCCTGGATCTGGATTTCTATTTCCTTCCCTAGACTAGGGAAGTTTACAGTTATTATTTTGTCAAATAAGTCCCCTGCCTCTTTTTCTCTCTTCTTCTTCTTCTTCTTCTGGGACTCCTGTAATACAAATGTTATTATGTTTGATGGAGTTACTGAGATTCCTAAGTCTATTGTCATTTTGCATACTTCTTTTTTCTCTCTTTTGTTTGACTTGATTACTTTCCATTACTCTATCTTCTAAGTCATGAATTCATTTCTCTGCCTCTTCCAGATGGCTCTTCATTCCATCAATCAGATTTTTCATTTCATTTATTGAACCCTTCATCTCTGTTATGTTATTCCTTATCTCTGTGTTACGGTGTCACTGATATACTCTTTTCTCAAGTCCAGTGAGTATCCTTATAATTATTGTTTTAAATTCTCCACCAGACATATTACTTTTATCTGTTTCACTTAGATCTCTAGTCATGGCCTTGCCCTGTTCTTTCTTTTGGGACATATTCCTCTGTCTTCTCATTTTGTCTAAGTCTCTGTGCCTGTTTCTCTGTGTTAGGAAAGTCAGCTATGTCTCCTGTTCTTGAGGGTAAAGGCTTATGAAGAAGAGTTCCTGGAGTGCCCTGTACTGTAGTGTCCCCTATTCCCCAGGGCCTGGTGCTTCTTTGAGTATCTCCAATGTGTGCTGTGTGTGCTTTACTAGAAACGTTATCATTTAGGCCAATCATCTGCAGTTCTCTCTGCCTTTTGTAGGGAGCATTTGGTGCCTGGCCTGAATATGGTGCATTTTAACTAATATGCTCTGGAGCGCTTATGAAAT
Source organism: Paguma larvata (assembly GCA_030068075.1). Classification (NCBI taxonomy): domain Eukaryota; kingdom Metazoa; phylum Chordata; class Mammalia; order Carnivora; family Viverridae; genus Paguma; species Paguma larvata. Next base: position 45,004,146 of record CM057824.1, read on the forward strand.
GAGACCTCTCTCCTCTGCCTCCAGAACCGAGACCTCACAAAACTCCTGGGTGGCATGGGTTTGGGCCTATCTTTTCGGGGAGGGGACTGCCACACTTGGACTAAGGCAAATGTGACTGGAAAGAATGGTTCTGATGACAGAGCAGGGCCAGTGTAAGCATGTTAGGTAGTGAGTATCTATGCCACACTGGTTCCAACAGAGCACTCTGTGTTTATGCTGAGGGGCAGAGGAGGTAAATGCCCAGTCCTTAGTTCCAGGAGGGTTCTCTGCATAAACATCGCCACTCTGGGACATGCTCCGAGAGGAGCAACTAACCTCCCCACTGTGTACCCTAGGTGCTCTTCAGATCATTTCTACGCTGTATGTCCACAGGTGATTTTCCCTTCTGTCTTTTCTCTAAGAGCAGCCCCAATGACCTCCAAGCTCCCCCAGGGCCAAACACACTAACCTTTAAAACTCTGGCTTTATGTCCCTCTGGTTGCAAGAGTTCACAAAATTTGGACCCTCTTGCTTTTGAAGCCAATTGCTCTGAAGATTCATTTTCTCTGTGTGCTCCCCTGTGTGCTAGTCTGTCTCTCACCCTTCTCCATGACCTTGGCTCCCTCCCCACCACAGTGGCCACAGTCCATTTCTCTGTCAAACCATGTTTCTTCACTCCATACCTTCTTTGATGTGGCCTTTTCTCTACCTTTAGTTGTGAAGTTTTCTGCAGGTCTTCAGGCCAATTTTATGAGGTATTTAGGATGATTTGATAGTTATCTAATTGTATCTATGGGACAAGGCAAGACTAGGGTCCTTCTACTCCGCTGCCATCTTCCCCCTACCCAGAAGTGATATTCTTTATTTTTCTTAATGTTTCATTTATTTTTGAGACAGAGAGAGAGAGAGACAGAGCATGAGTGGGGGAGGGGCACAGAGAGAGGGAGACATAGAATCCGAAGCCAACTCCAGACTCTGAGCTATCAGCACAGAGACCGATGTGGGGCTCAAACTCACAGGCTGCGAAATCATGACCTGAGCCGAAGTCGGGTGCTTAACCGACTGAGCCACCCAGGTGCCCCAGAAGTGATATATATTTATCTTAAATCAATCAAAGACTTTACCAGGATGAGTCAGAATTAATATTCAAAGATCATTTTTTGGTCTATTTAGTTCTTATTAATTTATTATTCATTGATTAAACTATTGATATTCTTTTCATTGTTAACATAAATTTCATTAATTTGTTTAATTTACCCCATTCCCAAAATTGCATGGCCACCATATATATCTAATTTTCAGGGGAATGATATTTCCTTCATAAGTGAACTCCATGTTCATTATACTGCTTATCTAGATATGAGCAAATATGCATATTTCTGTATCAAGGGATTCAGAAAAGTCAAGATGGAATTAAAATTTGCTAAATAAAAATTTTATATCCTATTCCCCAAAAATATTGAACTTAATCATCTATATTTTAAACAATAAGGAGCAAAATGACTGATATCCAGTATGTAATTTTCCTCCAGAACAAGGATATTAAAATTCAGAGGCTATTTTAGAAGAAACACTGGTCTCAATTGTTTGCCAGATTACTTTAGTGTATCTTGGTATTACCTCCTTTTGTTTTATTAATATTTTACCATCCTTTTGCAGGTATGGTAAATGCATATGCTATGTTTGTGAAAATGCAGTATTTTCTGTTAGAATAGCAAACAGAAGAGGAATTGATTACAACAACCATTTATTATTACTCAAAACATTATAATTATCCATATTCTATTTGTTCTCATATATAAACATGGTAGAATGGACAGCTAATGACACCTCAAAGGAACAAATAAGTCAAAACTGCACCTAATAATTTATTGGTGTATATGGCCTAACCACAAGGGAATTGCATCTAGTTCTATCTTGAAAACATTAAGCCTCTGGATTATAGAGAAGGAACATTAAAGGAAAAGGGGATAATGAGCATATATCATAGGATTTAGTGGGTTTTTTTATAGACTTTTAAAAAAATTAATGTTTATTTTTGAAGGAGAAAGAGAGACAGAGTGTGAGTGGGGCAGGGGCTAGAATCCAAAGCGATCTCTAGGCTCCAAGCTGTCGTCAGCACAGAGCCCAGTGTGGAGGTTAAACACACAAGGCATGAGATCATGACCTGAGCTGAAGTTTAACACTTGACTGACTGAACCACTCAGATGCCCTGAGACTTTATTTTTTTAGAGAAGTTTTTAGGCTTACAACAAAACTGAGCCAAAGGTACAGGAATTTCTTATATACCCCTGCCTCTACACATGCATATCCTCTCCCATTATCAACATCTCCCACAGAGTAGTACATTTGTTACAGCTGATGAACCTACCCTGATGCATCATAATCACCCAATGGCCATAGTTTACACGAGGTTTCACTCTTCATGTCGTATATGCTTTAGGTTTGGAAAAATGTCTAATGACATGTACTTAGTATCATACAGAGTGGTTTCAGTGCCTAAAAAACTTCTGTGCTCCACCTAGTCATCCCTCCCTACGCAATAACCCCTGGCAACGGCTGATCTTTTTACCGTCTACGTATTTTGCCTTTTCCAGAATGTCATATAGGTGGAATCATATAATATGTATCTTTTTCAGAGTGAATTCTTTCAGTTAATTTCAGTTTCCTCCATGATTTTTCATGGCTTGATAATGCATCTCAGTTTAGCACTGAATAATATTATCTGGATGAATTGTAGTTAATTTATCCCTTCACCTACCGAAGGATATCTCGGCTCTTCCGAGTTTTGGCAGTTATGAATAAAGCTGCTATAAACAACCGTGTGCACGTTTCTTGTGAAGATAGGTTTTCAACTCCTTTGGGAAAAAGCCAAGAATGATTGCTAGATAGTAACCAGTGGGATTTAGATGGCTAGTGAGGGAAAGAATCCTAATTTAGGGAGACTTTATTCCTCATTGTTTTTATAAAATTTCTAAAAAATATATTTTTTCTTTCAACCTCTGAGTTATTTGCCTGAAAGTCGAAATACCATTTGTAGCCAATTCTACCTGCCAGGGTTGTGCCCCCTGCTATTTTTCTGTAAAGCCCTGTCAGGGAGTGCTTTCCTTATTCCCACAGGTCAGTACTTCTGATACGTCACATCCCTGATAACTACCTATCGAAGGCTATATCCTGTGCTGCTTCCCTTTCCGCATCCGCTGTGCTTGTGTACAATTCTGTGTACAAAGACCAGAATAATTTTGGGAAAACATGTGCTTTTAAGAGTCACAAGAGCAGTAACATTTATTCTCCAATGCCATTATCACCATTTTAAACCACAAAAGAAATTATTTTAATTTGTGTTTTAAAGATAGACCAAAAAAATTGTTCTCTCAGCAAATAATTAATTTATCTACCCATTTAATTTATCATCAATAATGAATAAAATAGCCAGATATTTGTAACTATATATTTTGTATAAGATTCAGCATATTTTATCAAGTGATTAATGGGGAATAAAAAAGGAAGTTTTAAGAATCACTTCTCTAGGGTATTAGATGATTATATTTTTTCTTATCTCTTATTTCAAGATACAATTTTTGTCTGAATTGGTGAATATTAAATAAAAAGAGATGGAAAGGAAAGAAAATTTTTATGCATTGAAAACCTTTTCTCACACACACACACACACACACACGACCTTTTTGGGAACTCTTACTTTTGGGGATTTATAGTAACAAATTTCTATGATAATCCATAGGAATTTTAAAGGTTTATATGATAATGAGTTAAGTTCCTAATCTATATCAAAGATATGTAGTTACTAGACTTTGGTATGCACAGTGAATTCATGCAAAAGTCTCATTAGAACTGCAGGTCAGCCAAACTTATTCATTTATTAATTAATTAGTCAATTATTTTAATGTATTTTATTATGTTAGGAACAGGGATTGCAAAGCCCTAACCCCATTAAAGTATGTAAGTTTGGACTATAATCCAGACTATTGCAGCAAATCCCTGACTGGATTCCTTTTTTCTACTCCTTCTCACTCTTATCTATTTTTCAGATTGAAGTCAAACTAATTTTTCTAAACTATGGTTATCATTCTGCTCAAACCCTTAAGCAGTAAATGGCATCCCATTGAACTCAGGATACAAGGTGAAATCCTTAACCTGACCTTGTAGGTTCTTCATAATCTGAACCCTGCTCCCTCTAGTCCTACCACTAGGCAGTCTCCCTCTCTGCTCACTATACCACAGTTCCTGGCCTTTTATGCCCTCATGGGCACCAAACTCTTTCTTTCTTGTAACCTTTGTTTTTGCTTGACATGCTCAGCTCCACATCTTTGGTGTGGCAAATTCCTGCTCACCCTCCGTTCTTCACTAAAAGATACATCATCAAACAACATTCCCTGAATTGGATCTTCCTATTAGACTCATCAAAAAGAGTCTCCTTCTGTAGTTAATATACTCATCTCTGCAGATATTTAACAGAAGTCTCTCTCAAGAGACCAAAACTCTATGAGTGTAGAAATCACAACTTTCATATTTACTATAGTGTATATAGCATTTAGCATAATGCCTGACATATATAAAGCAAGTACTGAAAATTATAAATATTTGATCAAATTAGTATGAGAATGTTCCAATGGTACCTGGACACATGCAAGCTCCTCTTTTAAGCAAATTAAAATTAATCCATTAGTCTTTAATCTGCATGTCCAATTTCTAAATTGAGATATGTGAATGTAAATAAAGGAGGGGACTCTTTAGAAAGATTATCATAAAGATCTTACAACCTAGAGTAGAGGCGGTGGGTAAAACTCTTGATTTCAGCTAAGGTCATTATCTCATGGTTCTGAATTCAAACCTCTCATTGGGCTCTGTGCTGACTGTGCAGAGCCTGCTTGGGATATTCTCTCTCTCTCTCCCTCTCTTCCTCTCTCCCTCCTCTCTCTCTCTTTCTCTCTGCCTCTCCCCCCCAAAAATAAATAAACTTTAAAAAAGTAAAAGATGGGGGAAAAGCAAAGGAATTATTAGAAAAGCAAGTTAAAGTGAGGGTAAGTGGAGTACTAATTTTATTTTAACAGCTGTGCTTATAAATGTTTGCATTTTTTAATGATACTTTTTAACACCCTGAATTTTTCGGGGAAGCCGACTCTTTCCTTCCAAAACATTACACAGGAAAGACCTCATATTGTATCTTCCAGAGCTTCCAGGTCCAAGGCTGTGGCTAGGCTCAGTACTTACATGCCCATATTCACTCTTTAGACCTTGAGATGAGTATAGAATTCTGCTCACGTGAATTCATTTAATACTTGATCCTTAATCCATTTTCCTTCTTCCTTAAAATCAGAGTTCTCTCTTTCCTACAGAACTTTTGAGGATCAAGGCACTTTCTTCTCACGTTTCATGTCACAGAAAGTTACACTAAAAAGATTATATTAAAAAAAAATTATGTGTGTATACTAAGTGTGATGTATTTTCTAAGCCTTATCTGAATTAAAAATACTCTAGATTTGAAGTAAATATAAAAATATGAGTTCTGATTTCACAGAAAAATATGAACTGAAGATCAAATCAGCTTGAATCGTTATTGCTAATATATGCAATTTTACTTTCCAGATGAATGAATAAAAACTACATTGATTTCTCAATTATAATTATGTTCAATTTCTACTAGTTTGGATACTATGAAGTCAAATCAAAGCCCAAAACACATTTTTATAAATAATGCATCTAAAGATTACCAAAATGATATGTTAATAGGAACACAATAAACATCTCTTAGGGAGTTAATATACATGTGTCTATTCAGTATTATAACTCACAAATGCCATGAAGTAATACTACTCTTTAATTATTTTTTCCTTAAAAATCTGCCTATGTTATGCTTTTCATTGTAGCTAATGAAACCACATTATTCTTATCCTCCAAAATACAAGTGAAGTACCAAGAAGAAAAAAGTAGATAAATATTGTACAATGTTTTTAAAACTATGGATATACATCTAATAAGAAAGCAACAGGAAATGGTGCTCAAGATACAATATGTAGAAGTAAAAAAACTCTGACATAACAATTAAAGTGCTTTCTTTCTTAACTTTGAAAGAATGTTGAAGTTTTTAATAGCAAAGAGGAGTCTAGTAGAGAAGAAATCCCATTTTCTTTTTTAGCTTTAGTTTTGACTGCGAGATTAGTCAATCAATGCCTTTGATGTGTCAAGATACCACTGTTTAAAACATTAGATTACTAAATATACTTTTCAATAAGAGGCATTTCAAGAAAAAATTCTTTTCGGCTTTATTACATATATTCAGTGTCAATTTGCATGGTGAAAAATATTGGAATCCAAACTCTCAATGTGGTGGTTATTAGGGATGGGACCCTGAAAGATAATTAGGTCATGAGGTAGAACCCGCGAATGGAGTCAGTGCTTTCCACTATGTGAGGCTACAATGCGGAATCAGCTGTCTTCGACCTGGAAATGAGCTAGCTCTCACCAGAACCTTATCATACCGGTGCCCTGATCATGGACTTCCAGCCTCTAGAACTGTAAGCAGCCACCTTAGTCTTTGGCATTTTGTTACAGCAGCCTCAACTGCCTAAGACATCACGATATGTTATTTCCTTTTTATATAAAGAAAAACTATTTCTTCTTAAAGTCACCTATCTTACTAAGTTCTCTTATTATATCTTACAGTTTCTCAGGTATCCCTCTCTGAGGTTCTAGGTATATAATCAAACTTCTTGCAAATAATTTTATCTTCTCCTTTCCACTTTTAATGCCACTCTTCTTTTTTTTCCACTCTGCTCTTTTCTAATTAAGTTGAACATTCTAACAGATCAATATTAGATTTATTGGTAATATTCACAGAACTCCTTTCAGTATTTTACAGTTAAGCACAGCCCATATTTCTCAGAAATACATTTTTCCCATGTTAAGAAAATTGTTCATCTTTGTTAATTAAAATTTTATACAAGGAAGAAAGTGGAATTCTGGCAAAAGATTTTTTAATTGCAATCTTTGATGACATACAATGAAGAAAATTAATGGATTTCCAAATATTAGCCATCCTTGCATTGCTGAGATCAAAAACAATTGGCTGGACTACAACTTAATTCATATGCTGCTGCATTCTATCTGGGATTAATTTATTTACCATTGCATTACTACTTGTAAGAACTACTTTGAAAGTTTTTTCAGTATCTAACAGAATGTTAAAATTGACATTTTGACAAAGCACCAAGATAAAATATAACGTGCTAGACATTCCTCCATTCCAAAGTAGGTGTTATGCCTCATGCAAGATTTACAATGAAAATATCCCTAAACTGGCAACACAATTCTTAAAGCCCTACACCTTCGTTAAGAATTGAAATGTTTGAGATTTGTTATTAAAGACAAGATTCTGTGAAAAGAAATTCTAAGAGTATTACCAACAGCGAGGAATCTCAATCCTGTAGCAGGAAAGATTTGGACAGTGTCTGATTCTCACCCTGAGTGTAATGAAGGAGGTTTTGAAGGGAGTACCTAGAAGCTTTATTCATGTCCCCCTAGATTTGTGGCTCTTGCCTAAAAGAGCTCAAGTGATCTCTGAATGAAGGCTGAAACTGGGAAGTTTCTTTCCTCTCCAAAAGCAGGTCAAATGCAGGTTAACCATGGTGACTATACATATGGATCCCACGTAGAAAGGTCATTCTTGAATTATTTGTGATCCACCCCCCAAAGGGTTGCTTTTTAGGATGATAAATATCATCTGAAAATGGATATGGGGTGTCCATCCAAAGGAAATCCTCCGTGGTGAAGATAGACCTGACAAAGGAAAGATACTGCCTGTCACCGGAGTCTGAGAAAAAGGCACTCCACAGAGAAATCTTCAGAAAACTCACAAAAGTATCCAACAAATAAAAAAGTTGGCTTTAAGTATCTTCATTATCTAAAATCATGACAATATCTGTGAAGTGTGAATTTTCCTTCTTGCCTCGCCTCTTCTTTCACACTTTACTCTCTCCCCAACCCCACTCACTCTAATGGTGTTAGATTAAGAGATGCCAAGTGGAACAAGAGGTAAGTGAGAAGGAGAGGAAGATAATTAAGTGCTCTCTCTTCCTCCTGAAAGTAGTCACCCTAAAGGAAACACCAGCTGGAAGGGAAAGAAAAATCAACCTCAAAGTTTTTATCATTATACAAGACTAGATATTTTAAAGGTTTGTGCCATAAAAGAATGGTCAGAAAGAAATAGCATTTAGTTTCACTTGGTCATCCAGGGACAGAGAAAGGATAGTGCTCACTAATCAGGTTGAAAAGAATGGTGAGTCAAAAAATATATTTGCTTTTGTAATTACATACCAGGACTTCTTCTGTTTTTGTGAGATTTTTGTGTCCATGAAATGCCAGCTTCAAGAAGGTACTTGTAAACTTCTTTTGTGTCTTGGAGATTTAGAACAGTTTTGATAAATGCCTAAGTCACCTTTGAGGTAGTCATAGGGGATAATCATTTATTTAGTCTTCTTTTCTTGGAAACCAGGTTTGGTATAAGTCATTTTTAAGAAGGCCCAGCAGCTTATGAGATCTATTTATCTTTTTGAGTCCTAATTCTTCTTGACTCTTGTTGCACTATCTTAACTTGGCTATTACTTGCCTTCCAAAGATCACATGAAAAGCACGATGGCCAAGCAAAGTTAAGTTTATGGTACCTGCTATAGCAAAGGAGAACTTTACCTTGGCAGAGGCTTAAAAGTGTCTCAGAGGGAAACAGCAAAGGAAATGTAAGGTTTTAGGGCTTCAGCTGGATCATTATAATTTGAATCTTGACAGGTAAGAAAAGAGCTGTAATCAGGCAAAGTTTATGTTATAATGACTTCGGTTTGGCGGGCATAGCAAGTGAAGGTGAGAGAAGATTTTTTAAGCAAGTCTTGATGAGAAAGCTCAGGGTCTGATTAGTCTACTATCTTAGTTGTTTTGTACTCCTGTCCATCAGGAATAAGTATTTCCTGAGGCAGTAGCTAAGTATTTTTGTTTATTCTTGGTATTGTTGAAATATGGCCAGGAAAGTCTGCTCAGTTGCAGGATTTTTTAGGATGTGTACAGAAAAATATTTAGTCGCAGTATTGTCTTAACACAGAGAAAAGGACTTGTATGGGTTCCAGTTCTCAAATTCAGTTCCACAGATTCAACTCCTAGGAAAGAAGTCTCTTAGAGTTACAAGAAGAAGCTGTACATCTTCAGTGATTAAGAATATGGAAAGAACGCACAGAAACATGAGGTAGCATGGGATTTGTCTGATTGGTTCCAGACTGACAAAAGTCTCAGGATTCCTGGGATTCATAAATAACTTTAGAAATAGCAGATGATGGCCAAAGATAATACTGTAAGCCTAAGAGACTTAACCTTTTCCTGACCTTAGAGTTTATGCTTCTTACAAAAAGAGTATTTGACTGAGTTGCCTCTTGCTTCCATGAGGGGCATCTATTAGGCAGACTTACTGCCAAGCTGTTCAGGATGAGTTGCCCTGCTCTCTCCCTCCAGCTTAACCCACACAAAAGCATGAAAATCATGATAAAAAGAAAAACAAATGAAGATTAAGAAACAAAATAGTCCATCTAAAATATGTGAAATCAGCTTATTCAAAATTCTTTTAATGTTTATTTATTTTTGAGAGAAAGATAGAGTGCAAGTGGGGAAGGGATGGAGAGAGAGGGAGACACAGAATCGGAAGCAGGCTCCAGGCTCTGAGATGTCAGCACAGAGCCCTATGCGGAGCTTGAACCCACAAACTGTGAGATCATGACCTGAGCCAAAGTCAGATGCTCAACTGACTGGGCCACCCAGCTTATTAAATTATAAAAACCAAAATATAATTCTGTTTTCCAAAATAAAATAAAAATCAAAAACTTTTCATCAAAATGGAAGCTGAAAGATATTATCACTAAGCCTCTCATGTTAACTGCCACCTAAGATATTTTGGTCAGACTATGCCTGTGACACATGGCCCCTCTTTCTGACCCAGGCAGCTGTGGTCAGGGAAGCCATGTTAACTGCACCGTCAGTGCCAAAGTTGAACACCTAATAAAGAACGAGTTAGGACCGTATTCTACAGAAAGTTTCTGGGAAACTGAGACTTCAGGGCCCAGTCTTCTTGGTATCCAGTTTCCAGAGGAATCTATGTATCTATTCTGTATTGTAAAAAACTGCCTTTCTAGAAATTTGCTGTAAGGTGTCCAGTAGGACCCTGTCCACAAGATCTGAATGAAAGGTATATAATTTATGTAAGCCCCGGTCCTAAATTGTACTCAAAACCCTGCCAATTAATACTACAGAATTGTTACCCTACATTCATAGCATTATTTAAACAATGTTAATCAACATTAATCTACCATTCATTGCAAACGTTATGTAAAGTAACTTAAAGGCATAATTTTAAGTGCAACTTAATATTGATCTGAAGCCATTTTTACCTTTTCCTTAATCATCTCGCTTTGAATCAAAAGTCGTATTACAAAGACATACCTGGAATTTTGTCCATTTACCTAGGACAGGGGTCCACAATAGCATACTGCTGACATGTGGGTTGGATAATCATCTATTATGGGGGCTGTCCTGCACATTATGGGATGTTTAACCGCACAGTAGATGCAGTAGCAATTGCTCCCTCACCCAACACCAGTTGTGACAACCAAAAATTGGTCCAGAGTTTGCCAGATACACTGAGCTGGTGGAGTGAGGGCAACAGTCCCTGGTGAGAACCCCTGTCGTCAGGGAGCATGAAGGCCTCCCAGTCGGCACGATCTGTATCAGCTATCTCAACACTAGGCAGCCCATTGATCATCACTGATGACGTCTAAGCTAATTGATTCTTAATTTACCTTTACAACAAAGTCCATACTCAAATACACATGGCAGGAAAGAAACAGGGGGTTGAAATGCCTTTAGGAGTATGCTTGTATTTGTTTCCTTCAATTAAAATGTGTTATATTCCTGCCGGAGGATTTAGATCAATAGTTTCTTCCTCCCTTAGAATCAGTTATGGGATCGGCATTCTAGCTCCGTGTCAGTTCCCAGTAGCGAGATCCTACTAACCAAGTCCTCTCTGCACAAAGCGCTGTATTCGATGACAAATTTCAGCAGTTTAATAAACTGTCTGACGCAAAACAACCATTCCGAACACAATAAAAGCACGATTTTTGAATTGAAATTTATCTTGGTTTCGTGAGAGGCTGTTATTGGAAAATCATGACTGCAGCTCACTCTAGACCGAACTGTTCCTCAGGAAGAGTCACGAATTTCCCATTTCCCATTCTCTGAGTACTTCTCTCCCTCCCAGGGGAATGATTTATGCAGTGGCAGAATGAGGCTGATTTTCCTCCTGCTTCACTTTCAAATTGCAGCATGAATAACATTATCAGATCTTTATTGGCGGTTCATGAAGATTATACTTAGTTTCTTATTTCAGGAAGATCTTTCATTGCAATGTTTAGCTTTTTAAACAAATTCTGGCACGACTTCATATTTTCAGCTTGTTCAGTAGTACTTGTATACATGTGGGGGGAGAGGGGAGTTGAAGAGGAAACAGAAAGGTGGCAGCCAAAAATAAAGCCCTTTAATGGGCTAGATGCCTCTCGATCCACTACCAAAAAACAAAATGTATGGCATAATTCCTCTGAGATATATTTCATGTAACTAAGTGCAGTGTGATGGAAAGAACAGTAATTGTAGTAGACCAGCAAGAAACCTGGCTTCATCCCCTTTTGGAAACATTTAGTGTTTCCTTGTTTTCTTTATTCATAACCTATACAATAAGAATTTATTGAGCGCTTAATATATGCCAAACATTATGTTTTGTGCTTAGAACACAAAGATAAATGTGAAAGACTTCGATGTTGTCTACATTAATACTAAAATATTAATATTAAAAAAGAACCATCTAATATGCAAAATGTTGTGTAAATAAAGCTTGGAACACAAAATATAGATCAAAATGTGAGAGTTTACCATTAGAGATAATATTCCTTGTATATAAATTGTATAGGATTATACAAATTTATGTGCTCTATTTCCATACATAAAACTTGCCAAAGAAACATAAAACATGGGGAAATTTTAACGGTTTTGGCTATTATATTCAGTGCAATATTAATTCAATAATATTTTAGAAATATTTATTAAATTTAAAATGATCATATCCTTGACATAGCATTTTCACATCTAGACAGCCTTCAGAAATAAGTGTTAAAGCATGATAACATATATACATTTCTATGTTGTTGTTGTTTTTTTAGTGTTTATTATTTTTGAGACAGAGAGAGACAGAGCATGAGTGGGGGAGGGGCAGAGAGAGCGGGAGACACAGAATCCGAAGCAGGCTCCAGGCTCCGAGCTGTCAGCACAGAGTCTGACGTGGGGCTCGAACTCACAAACCATGAGATCATGACCTGAGCCGAAGTTGGATGCTTAACCTACTGAGCCACCCAGGAGCCCTTATATTGTTTTTTAAGTATTTATTTACTTATTTATTAATTGAGAGAGAGAAAGTGCAAGCAGGGGAGGAGCAGAGAGAGAAGGAGAGAAAGAGAATCCTAAGCAGGCTCCACACTGATGGAGTCCCATGTGGGGCTCGAACTCAGGAATCATGAGATCATGACGTGATCTATCAGATGCTCAACCAACTGAGCCACCCAGACATCCCCATTTCTGTATTATTTTGATAGCTAAGAACTCAGATTTCCATCAGTAGGGAACATGAAACTGTTAAACATAATGAGATAGACTTAAATTTAGCAGCACGAAATAATGTTCAAAATATATTTATAAATGAAAAATGTCAAATTTCAGAGAAGTCTATATTGTCTGATATCTTTCTGTAAAAATAGAATATAACACTATTAGTAATATATATAGAAAAAATCTGAAGGACTAGAGAGGCAGAAACTAATGGGGAAATGCAGAGGACCTTAATTCATTTTTTTTTCATTTCCTTATCATTTGGATTTTAACTTTTGCTTACTTTTATAATTCTAAAAAAATAAAACAATATAAAGTTTTATGTTACTAGTGTTGTCTTCACAAGGATTTGACATTTAAAAAAATTTGGGTCAATTTTCTTCTGTTTTTATACCAGTTAGAACTTCCAAACTGAGTAGCACTAACATTCTTAAACATTGCTATCCCAAGTCGTTCCTTAAATACTTTTTAATTAGTCATTCCTTGGAGAAAACATGAGCTGCCATTGAGCGAATTTGTCTAAACAAAAATGATTTAAGAACTCACATCGTGAGATTTACACTTGTGCAGTATTTGACATCTTTCCTTCCAACTTTACCAGGAGTTTAACATTTTTCAGATTCATTTTTAAGTAACTATTTTTATGTGTAATTGCATTGTAAATAACTCTGATAAATTATTGAAAAATTTTCCTTGGCTTCTTTTGTGTTGTTTTTTTTTTTCCCTTGGAATTTTATCTCTTTGATTTAATTAGGTTGGAAAAGGAGATGTAAGTTAGTTAACTGTGCTTAACCCGCAAAACCCTAGTCTAGATGGGTAGTTGCTGTATCAGGTACAGGATGTGTGAAGTATTATCACGTCAAAATGTGCTCAAACTGAGCAAGCTGTATATATAGGCCAAAACAACTGGTTCAAAAATTGTTAAAAAAATCTGTGTATGTCATTAAAATATCAGCTGAGGTATATTTCCATATAGAATACATGATAACATCAACATTTCCTTAGTCTTTATTGCAGATTTTGTTTATTTCATGTTAATACATGATACAGGCCTCAGGAAACTTTTGGTTAAAGTTGACCAAGGTCAACAAGCTTTCGCTACAGAAAGTCATCTGTAAAATTTTCTTATGAATGTAGTAATCCTGATGCATTATACTCTAGTCTAAAGACCATGAGGAGGAAAAAAATGCATGAAAGGCACTTTTTACAAAACGGAGCAAATCTAAATTATGCTAGGTAAATTGAGCAAATTGTATAGTACTTTGTGATGCTCTTTGCAAGTTCATTATATTATCATCTTTATATCAGTCATGTTATCTTGCCATTCTTTAGCCAATTAGGTATAGAAGAGTAGAACTTAAATGTTGTAGAGTAAATAATAGAATGTAGTCATTAGTCACTGGAATGAAATATTTACGCACTTGTCTACATAAGGAACGTCACCAATTGTACCTTTATGGTTACTTGGGCCCAAATCCAAATATATGTGCCAGTGCCATTATGTATAATATTGCTAGATATTTAAATAAAGGCAAAGTTGAATTTTAGTAAAATTCTACTTTTTGACTAAAGTAGTCATACTTAAACTCTTAAATGCATTGTTCGTTTTCAGTGCTCACTTTTCAGTCCATTCAGTGGTCATTTTTCAGTCCTTACATTATGGCCCAAGGGTCCTATTGGAACTCATTGGTAGCATAAACTTAGCTTTACCAAGTCTGGTATTTGGCCACATAGAACAGATTCTTAGCCTGTACTTGGAATTTAAAAATTGGCGTTCGCTATGCAAAAAGCAAACAAACAAACAGAATAAAAAGACATTCCATTAGAGAATATAGCTCGCACAAAGATTTAGAATGAAGAGAAAAAAATTCAGAATGATTGAACTGGGAATTCTTTGTCTTTAATTGATTACCCTAACATATCTTCATAGGGCAAAATAAGATTACAAATTTATATTTTCATTTAGTATTTCTTGAAATCATAAGGCTCTTAATATTATTATTTTCTTATCAGTTGAGCTATTATTAGAGCTATTTTTTGGAAGCCAGTAGCAAAATAACATATTGGTAATTATTAGACAAAAAAAAGAAAGAATGTGTTCTCTATGTGCAAGTCTTTGTTAAATTAGTTTATGAATTTTCCATCAATGAATGTTTTGTATTTCTAACATGAAAATGGGTTTAGTAATAATTATAAGTTGAATAGATATAAATGCTGATAATCCATGTTTACATAAATAAGTAGATGGAAAATGTTGCAGCATTGACATATAATTGAACTAATTTATTCTGAGTTATAGGGCAGAAAATACTGTCATCAATATTTATTTTTAATGTGTTAAGCTAAATGCCAAATAGTTCCTGCTTCCCCTTAATTAAGAGCAACTTAAATACTATCTGATTTCTGAAAAATCAGTTATCCAGTCATTAAATACTCATTTGCCCAATACCAGCATCAGTCTTCCGATGGCCACTTTGTTTGACATGGAGGTTACACCTTTGGCCAAAGCCCTTTAAGTAAGGTCACTGTTAGAGGAGACAGAATTTGTCTTTTGTTATCTGGGGAAGGGTGATTATGAAAAGAGAGGTAAAACTGAGAACCAGCGTATGACAGATGGATTCATTTTAGGCATAAGCATTTTTTAAAATCTCAGCTATTCTATAAAAGATCCATTTCAGGAAGCTGAGAATTGGAAATTAACTACTTTAAAACTATCTGCCTCCAAATATCATTAGGAACGTCTTCTTGCACTCTCCCTCTAAGCCTAAGGGTGTTCTGGTTTGAAGGGTACAGGCATCTTAATGTTCTGGCTTAAAGTTAAGATTTCATATACAGTTCCCTTCTCAGGCAAGTTCAAGGGCTTGTTACCTGCCCCAGTTTCCTACCACACAGCCATGGCACCCATTCACTTGTTTCTCATTCTTGTTTGCTCTACTTTCTTTATTGTGAGCCCCTGAGGATCTTACTTTCTTCCCTCTGGGTTCAACTACACATTTATAAAAATTTTGGTTACAGTTGCCAGCATTCCTGTATTAGGGAAATTCTTAAGTCATCTTAGCGTACCATTCCATTTGAATAAAAAACTTGTGGGGCACCTGGGTGGCTCAGTCAGTTAAGTGTCCGACTTCTGCTCGGGTAGGTCATGGGTTCAAGCCCCGCATCAGATTCTGTGCTGACAACTCAGAGCCTAGAGCCTGCTTTTGGATTCTGTGTCTCCCTCTCTCTCTGCCCCTCTCCTGATTGTGCTCTCTCTGTCTCTCAAAAATAAATAAATGTTAAAAAAAAATTAAAAATGTTCAATCTATAAACTCAATTATTCAGTAATCTCTGTATGGGAGGGGCTTATGGGTATAGTCTAGCCGGAATGGAGAAAAGTTGTCTTTAGTGCATACTATGCACACTGCAATTTTTTTTTTTGGCTGTATATTATACATCAATAAATATAGAAAAATGTCATGGTGATATTCATGCTTCCATAATATTTAGAAACTATAATGATATCAAGGCAGGGGTAGGGATGGGGGAGGTAAATGAAGGTAAAAACACCCTACCTAAGACCTTCCTTGATACCTCCACTCACTATAATATGCCAAAAAATAAAGCTAACACTTTAATAGCTACACCAAGAATAATACAGTGAAAGTGTTATCTAGAGAGACAGTAAACACTATTTGATATGGATGAATTATAAATACTATGAGTTGATGGAAAAGAACATATACAACAAAATTGATGAATAAATTTTGCTCAGTACTAAATAATAAAAGTTTGAATTTGCATAGCTTTATAATGTGAATCCTTTGAGTGCAAGACAAAAGCTTTTTAAAAATTTTGTTTATTATATACCATTTATGAAAAAAAGTGTATGGGATTGTTTAATAGTATATCCATATAACTATTTTCAAATTACTGCTAGGTATATTAAAGAAGATATTCAAATAAATAAATCCACAAATAGAAAAAAATAAAGCATAGTAAACTCTTCAACTGGAGGTAAATAAAGCATCATTAAATTTGTTCAGTCAGAAAACTTAATCCAGCTAATTTTGCCAATGTAGGGGATATAACCGAAGTTTGGGACAGGGTTGGAAGATGGCAGAGAAAGAGGCAAGCCTGCAGGCTGCTGTCTGTATTTACCTTTTAACCACAGGATTTCTGGGATTGCCTTACTCTCTGTTTGATCTGGAATTCTGGAATGTTCAAGGATAATAAAAGGATTATGTCAATGGGCAGTGAACAGGATTTTTAGTGCTCCCTGAAGCACTATATGATTTTCTTCTACTTTACCTAAGAATAAGCCCTACTTTCAAAGATCTTTTTATGTTGAAGAGTGTGGTTTTCACATAGGTAGGCTTTGTGAGACCTAACAGAAAACGGGGGGAAGGGGAAGAGGGGAAGCAAAAAAAGCCACCGAGAGGGAGGAAGACATAACATAAGAGACTCTCAAAGACTAAGAACAAACTGAGAGGAGAGAGGGGTGTGGGAGAGGGGAGAGTGGGTGATGGGCACAGAGGAGGGCACTTGTTGGGATGAGCACTGGGTGTTGTATGGAAACCAATTTGACAATAAATTATTAGAAAATTTAAAAAAAGTAGAAAAGTGTGGTTTTATTTATTTTGTCTGTGGTTTTTGTTCATAAGCACTATGATTTCAAGGATTGTTACTGCCCTTTTTAGCTTGACGATAATTCTTTATGAACCAAACCTTCCTTATTGAACAGACTTGACCACTCTTTGTGATATGTCCACCTAGAAACCACACAGCCTCATTTGGATCATGATCTAGATCCTCAGGATCTTAAAATTCCATGTCCAGTAGTCCTGACTTTTCTTCCAGGCTTCATCCTCTCAAACGCAGACTGAACCATTCTGTATAATCCCTAGACCCAAGGAAGTAGAGTTGAATAGGGAGTCCACATGTATGGACAGTACCAGACAAAGTGGGATGGTATTTGGGTTGTGATACAAAGAAAAGTGGGGCAGGCTTCAGGCCAAATGCTGGCTTCCTCTCTCTGTGCTGTGCTCTGGTATGGGACTCTCATACCAAAAAAAAAAAAAAAATCGAAGTTTCCTGAATTTACCCTGGCCTTCCAGGTCTTTACGAAGATGTATTTGTCAAAGTGGAAAGAGGGTACCTATTTTATTTAATAGTTTATCAGGTTTACTTGTTACCTTTAAGTATTTAGATATGTAGTATTAGAATCTGCTATTGGTGGTGGCAGTTTCTTTCTTTCTTTGCCCTGGGCTCTACATTACATGAAGCTAGGCCACAAAGCATCCCTCATAGCCACAGCAGCCAGGGCCTCGCAAGATAACTGAATCTTCAGGAGATTCATATGTATTCACATATAACCAAGTGCAAATCAGAGTTTTCCACATGAATATTTACAATGCAAAGTCAGCATATGGTAGGAAAATGTCTTAGCCTGCTTACCTTCTACCCCCAAAGCAGAACTTAAGACTAAAGCTTTTGTGACACTGACTTATTTCAGACGGTGACCTCAGAAAGTAGAGAACTGAAGAAAAAAAATGAAACTTAAGTGCAGGGAAAGGCAATCTAAAGCTGTAGTGATGAGTTGGTTTTCTGTGGGCTCAGTTCTGCTCAGTCCTGCAAGCTACTGGGTAAAATGTGTCTCAGAACCATCCATCCAAGGAACATTACAGAGGAGTTCACTGACTCTCAGCCCTCCAATATTCTTATGGGTGTTAACTCCTTTGCTCTTTCAGATTTGTGCCTGTGTCAGTATGACTGAGCAGGCTCTGCAGCCTGGAGAAGTCCCACTTGGATGAAGCAGAGAAAAGTGAGAGGAAGAAAGTAAAGACATACACTATAATTGAGTGAGGTGCTGTCAGGGTGCATCTATAGGCAGCCAATTGCATAGAAATGGTTGGAGTAACTAGGCAGAGTAAGAGGAAATGAGATAGGCAAGAGAGATTGCTGGTAGCCTTCCTTCAGAGAGGAACCAGGGAAAATAGTGATTACATTCAAGCTGGGCTCCAGAGAACGGGCAGACAATAGTAGTTGGAGATGGGGAAGATATTCAGTTCCTAGGGCTGCTGTAACAAAACATCACATGTTGGATAGCTTAAAACACCACAAATGTATTCTCTACTATTTCTGGAAGCTAGAAGTCCAAAATCAAAGTGTCTACAGGGTTGGATTTATCTTAGGCCTATGAGGGAGAGTCTGTTCCGTGCCTTCCACCTGGCTTTTGGTGATGGTTGGAAGTCATTGTAGATACATGACCTCTCCCTCTGTGTTTGCATCTTCATATGGCCGTTGTCTTATGAGAAAGCTCACCAGTCATACTGTATTAGTGGCTCACCTATCCTAACTAATCACATCTGCGTTAACCTTATTTCAAAATAAGGTCACATTCTGAGATACTGGGGGTTATAACTTCAACATGTCTTTTCAGGGAAACACAATTCAGTCCATAAGAGGGGAAGATCATTATAGGCTGAAAGAATTTAGGAAAATTATGTAGAGGCTTAAAACTATTCAGGAAATTTCAGTTAACTGTTATTAATGGAACTTCGAGACAGTGGAAATGGAGAAGTTAAGGCATGGATCAGACCATTAGGGTTTGGAACGCACAGATGAGGACACTGGGCTTGGTTCTACAGGGAGCCCTCGAAACCCTGTTTGCAAAGGGTAGTGTGGTCTGTGTTCCCTTCTGCAGGCTCAGGTATTAGGGATAGGGACTGAAGAAGATTTGATTAATATTCCTTTTTATTTTTCATGTTCTTTAAAAATAAAGTTTTCTCTGCAACACTCTTTGTAACATTTTTTTAAGTTCTACAGTATATCGACAATGGCATTTACATTTAAAAACAAACTCCTGAAAACCTTTGCTTCAGAATCCTAGATCCCCTTTTATAAAAGAACAATACCAAAGTTGACTATTGCTTCCACGTGTTTCTGTTTCTTAAACGTCAAGGTCAGCAATGCAAAGAAAGAAAAATGACATGAAAACACTAAACCTTTTTGATAAAACTTTGTGTATCTTTACTCAAATATCATCAGATGCAGAGAAAACTAACACACTTATTAGTTAAGACCATACAGTATGTAAACAAATTTAAATTGTCATGTAAACGTAGCCTATTAGTTGTAGTAGCATATTACATTAGTATTAAAGCATTATATTCACCTTTAGAACTATTATAATTTTTTAAACATGTGCTTTGTAATCTCAGAGTAAAGGCACTGAAAAAAAAAAAAACAACAACTAAGGAATATCCACAGGACATATTGTTACTCCATATTAATTCCAGTGGGCAAACATGTGGTGACTGATTCTAAGTGCCTTGAGCATCTATAGGGTGATAGTTTGTGCTCACAACTTGCTGGAAACTGAAGTCTATGAGTTTAAAGAAAGGAAACAATCAAACTTGGCTTCTTCAGTATCTTGGAGAGGACGTGACTGTGAGCTCACCTCTCCTAGGCTTTCCGAAGTCAGTCTGCATGGTTGGAAAAGGAATGCCTGCTCTTTACGCAGGATCTGTTATACAAGTACTAACAATGAAAGCAAAGAAGTGGACTTGGTGTTCAAAGGGCTAATCCACATGTGAGCTTGGCTTGCACAATAAGAAGGGGACCATTTCCATATCATCACAGGACCAAGAACAGCCAGGCTTTGACAGGGCATCGAAAATGTCCGGCCTCTTGCTGGTACCCATTCTACTCTTGTCACAGACGTTGAAGCAAGTGGGCTTGGATAAATGCAAAACTGGGCCTCACGTGGTGTTCCACCATTACACACATGTCAATATGTGGAGATTTCTGCCTGAGAGGAAACCATGGAAAATGGAAATTCAACATATGGTCAATGAGGGCTGCAAAAATCATGGAGAGGAACAGTTGCACCCCTGAGGCTTTCAGTGGCACTCCTCCGTAATTGCTTAATTGAAATTTTATTCCTTTCATTCAGCCTCACAGCAGGAGAGAATCTACAATTACAAAGCAAGTTTTGATATTTCTTTCCTGCCCTTTATACCAGTGGGTGAAGAATGGGCATTAATTAAAGGATAGCTACAAAACAAATTACTCTGGAGGGGAAGAAAAGGGAGAGATGGGAAAATGTGTATGAATGTAATTAAAAGAGGGAAGAGCAGAAACAACATAGAAAATTTTTCATTTTTTTTTGTATTGGTAACAACAACATAGGAAAATAACTTTACTGAAAATTTGTGGGTAGGTAAAAAAGAAATTAGAGTAAAAAAATTTTTTAAATCAGTCATAGTTCACATTTTATAGGCCAAGTGACTTGAACAATTCGGGTCACTCCTCAGAGCCTCAGATATCGTACAACGGGGGTAATAACGGTAAATCGTTATATTTTACAGGGCATGTGTGAGAATAAAGTGAGATACTACATGGGAAAGCATTTTGCAAATTGTAAAGCTCCTGTGCTCAGGAAATTGCATGATTGATTCAGAGAATGATTTAATCATCCATTTATTTTTCTAATATTGTGAGGAAGGGAAGCAGGAACTGAGAGCAATCAGCATACTCCTTATTAGTACGCTAACAGAGTTTAACTTTCCAAAACTAATATGTGAAAGAGAAACTCAGTTCTTCTGCCACCAGTAATTAGCCACGGGAAATAATTATAATGGGATTGAAACTTTAACATGCTTTTGGAACTTATTTAGATATGTCCTCCATATGAGTAACTGGAAACAGGGTTGAGTTAGCAGTGTCATAGGCCAAATCTCTGGATCTTAAACTATTAAGGATATAAAATTATTGTTTTTATTTGTGAATAATCTAATGAGATTAGTGTGCAGCTCTCACTAGTCTCTAACTGTTCAAAGGCAACATCTGCAAGCAGTTCTGTGAGTCAAGTTGGAGGTTAAACAATTTTCCCAGTTCCACTAAAAACAAGTAAGCTCCTAGGGAACGGAACAAAGTAAGAGGAGATTTGGATGAACAATAACTGCTAGGGCCAACTAGGAGAAAATAGACTCAGGCAACGTAAGTTTCTATTTTTTTATCATTATAAATATATCTATGGTTTGAAGACCATTAAAAGCAAATAAATATAAAATAATAATCAAAGATCGTATTGCGCTACTTATAATTCGGCCAACATATGATATTGAGTAATATAAAAACAACCATGTTCACATGTTTCTATTCACGACAGAGCCAACTGGATCTCGACACAATATCCATTCTCCCTTTCTGCTTTAAGAGCAAACAACCAGTATTCTTTGGAGCACTGAAATGCCCGATAAAAATATTTTATTTCCCACTCTTCCAGATAGCTAAAGGTTTCAACATGACTAAGTTCTGACTAATGAGTTACAAGTTAAAAGTTTTGGGAAGAGACTTCTAGTCTGTATGGTTGGTTCCTTAAGGGATAATATTTCTTTTTTGCTTTTTTTTTACTCTTCCCTTGCTGTCTGGTAATGGATGGGAAGGCTGGTGCCACAGCAGCTGTTTTGAATAGTGAATTGCCTCGAGGGTAGAATTTAACCAACACTGGGTTAAATTCAGTTTTATTTTGTGTTAGAGAAAAGCAATGTGATTTTTAAAATCTTTACACACATTTTTTAATCCAGACAACCTAATCTTAACTAATATACAACTACAATATAAGTTCCTTGAAAGCTGAGGCCTTTTTCATTGTTCAGAGCCCAGTACACAGATAAGCCCATAGAGGCTCAAAAATTTTTGTTGAATCTGGACGTCTAATACTTACTTTTTCCCGTTTATGTTTATGTTTTATGTTCTTAAATAACTCCTTTCTACCTCTCCTCTTTTCTACTTTTTATACCATAATTTCCTAAATTATTTCCTCTTTTGATTTGGCTTACTTTTCCACTGGTCTTTGTTCCTCATATTGCCCATTGTAGTTATCTTGTTTCTTCTTATTTAGATGAAAGTCTGTCCCGATGAAAAGTGAGCAAAATATAAATCCAAGAGAAATGATAACTCTTCTTTCAAATTTGGTTTAAATAGAAACCAGGATGGGCTACTGTGTATTTTTTTTTAATTTAAATTCAAGTTAGTTAATATACAGTGTAGTATTGGTTTCAAGAGTAGAACCCAATGATTCATCTCTTACATATGACACCCAGTGCTCTTCCCAACAAGTGTTCTCCTTAATGCCTGCCACCCATTTAATCCATCCTCCCTCCCACTGCCCCTCCAGCAACCTTGTTTATTTTCTGTATTTAAGAATCTCTTATGGTTTGCCTCCCTATATGTTTTTATCTTATCTTTCCTTCCCTTCTCCTATGTTCATCTGTTGTGTTTCTTAAATTTCGCGTATGAGTGAAATTATATATCTGTCTTCCTCTGATTGACTTATTTCACTCAGTACAATGTACTCTAGTCCATCCACATTGTTGCAAATGGCAAGATTTCATTCTTTTTTAAAGAAAAGCAAAAATGGACTATTGGGACCTCATTAAGATAAAAACCTTCTGCACTGCAAAGGAAACAATCAACAAAATAAAAGGCAACCAACAGAATGAGAGAAGGTATTTGCAAATGATATTTCATATCAAAGGTTAGTATCCAAAAATCTATAAAGAACTAACCAAACTCAACATCCAAAACACAATAAGCCTGTGAAGAAATGGGGAGAAAACATGAATAGATACTTGTCCAAAGAAGACATCCAGATGACTAACAGACACATGAAAAGATGCTCAACATCACTCATCATCAGGGAACTACACAGGAAAAATGAGAATTCCCACTTAAAGAATACAGTTTTATCTTCTCAAATAAAATAATTCTTTCCTACAACCTTATAAATATTTTATAATGGTATTATGACCAAAAACAAAGATTCAAGTTTCATGGTCACTGTGAATTTAAAAATTTTGAAGATTGTATTTTGAGTGAGTCAGTGGGGGATAGCACATGAGAAAACAAATCAAGTTGAAGACTTGGACTCAAAGCTTTAAATTCCCAATTAAGGAAAAAATGTCACCTCCTAAGTTTCAAAATAAAATTATAAAGGGAAAAAGAATTCAGGCTAGAAAAGGAGAAATGATTAAATGTCCGCAAGCTGATTTTTCAATGTGACTATTTGTATTTCAAATTACCCAGTCATACACATTTATTTTTGTATTTTTTTACAATTTTTAGGATAAGGGGCTTTAGGATGAATTAAGTTAAGGAAATATATATCACTCTAAGAATGTAAGAAAATGAAAGAATAAGAGTAATTTATTGCTAGTTGGAGAAGTCAAATAATGTGGAATTTTTTTTCTTTATGCTGGCTGTTTTTGAGATTTTCTCTTCCCTTTATTTTTTCATCAGTTTTCTTAAGGTATGCAAAGATGAGGTGTTTTTGGTATTTATATACTAGAGAGTAGTATTTCTTTGTAAAACTGTATCTTGAGGAGCTCCTGGATGGCTGAGTCAGTTAACAGTCAGGCTTCAGCTCAGATCATGATCTCACAGTTCGTGATTTAAAGCCCCGTGTCAGGCTCTCTGCTGACAGCTTAAAGTCTGGAGCCTGCTTCAGATTCTATGTCTCCCTCTCTCTCTGCACCACCCCTTCTTGTGATCTGTCTCTCTCTAAAAAATAAACATTAAAAATTAAAAAAAAAAAACAACTGTATCTTGATATCTTTCTACAGCCTTGGAAAATGTTTTGCTATTATCTCTTCAGCTACTTCTTCAGTCCTATGTTCCTCCTTCTCTCTTTTCTTCTACATATGCATTATGCCATTTCCATTATTACTTATGTCTCCTAATCTTTTTTCCTGTTTTAGCAGCCTTCTTTTCTCTTTGTTTCTCAATCTGGTTATTTTCTACTGACCTACATTTTTGTTTTCTTATATCTAATCTGCTGGTAATTTACTCACGAGTACTCTATTTCAGTTACATCTTTAAGTTCTAGAACTACCATTTGAATATTTTAAATATATCCCCATGCTTTTTAAAACTGTCTTGTCATCTATTTTATTGGACATATTGATTATAGTTATTTTTAAGTTTCTGTTTTATCATTTCACTACCTAGATCATCTGCGGGTCTGTTTCTAGCACTTATTCCTTCTCTTGTTTTTTGATCATTTGGTACTCTTGTAGATTTTTTTTTTTTTTTAATTTTAAATATTGTAGATAAAAGACTGCCAGGACAGGAAGCTCTATATGACATTATCTTTCTCAAAGAATAGTTAATTATTCTAGTGAGTACTTAGTGTAAGGGCAGATTCCCTCTGTCTAAGCTGCGATTAATAAAGTTTGAGAACTGGTTTCAAGCTTTGTAGAAACTGAAAATATTTTTAATATTTTACCATTGCTTATGTTTCTTGGAAGATTGTAAATTCTAATTTGTGTTTTTCTGGTGCTATGAAACTGCTAAAAGTTTTCTTTGCCTTTTTGCCTGCTTTCTTCTTAGTTCTTCAGTCTCCTGAACCTTGAAAGATTAATGCTGGACAAATGCCTCAAGGAAAAGAATGTTGTCCTCACTTCCTGACAAATGCATTTTCTCTAGATCTTGTTTCTTTGATTCTGACCTACCTTTTTAGCCATTGTATTTTTACCTCCTCATCCCAAGTTGGAATAACATTCTAGACAGACACTTTCTGCTTAGACTCTGAGCCTCCCACTATGAAATGGCAAATAATAGCAAACGCTTTAATGGGACAAAGCAGCTAAACAAGTATATTTCCCTTTAGTGTGTTTTCCTTCTCTTTTTGGTCTGTATCTCTAACCCTGGCTGCTTTAATAGCTCTCAATGCCTAAATAAGCCGAAACTTTTTCAACTGAGGTTTTATAGTAGCTTTTGACTGGAGACCTTGTGTAATACAAGCTATTTCATTAGAGTTGGAAGATTTTTTGGAACCAACTCTTTGACCTTTCATTTTCCCTGTAGGCCTGACTACTTGTTCTGTGGATTATGTTGTACCAAGTTAGAACTTTTCTTAAGAGACTAGTGAAAATTTTCTTATGTAACATTTTAGAAATACTGGAAAATTTATATATTAAAACTGTACTGCTTAGTTGTTTTGTCTCTAATTAAAGAAGAAGATGTTGGGGAGGGGACATGAATTTATCCCTATGGGATTAGTTGTTTTTATTATTTATGTGCTTAGAGAGGAGTATAGAAGAGAATTGGTTAAAGTTAAGAATTTTTGTTTTGTTTTCCTTAAATAGCAATCCCATTGGGATTAAATTATATTTTGGCCAGCTTCTTACATTTATTTGCCAATGGACAAGTCCAAATATGAAGGAATTTTGTTTCTATTTGGACTGATATAATTAGCCTGTCTATTAATAGATTATTTATATCCATATATTTTAGCTAATGACTTGTCTTATGGTAGATAAATCGTTATTTTAAAATGTCCTGAGTGTTGAAGAGAAGATCCAAAGGAAGAATATTTGTTCCTGCTAATGTAGAGTGCATACTATACTAGAAAGATGGTAGGGCAGTGGGGTAGGGAATGTATATTCATATAGCAGAATCTTCAAAATGACATACATTACAAAATGAATAATTATGAAACACAGATTACAAGAAAAACCATTAAAAGACATAAAAGAACTATTGAAGAACATAAAGATAAATCTTGGGGTAACTGAGTGGCTCAGTCAGTTGAGCATCCAACTTGGGATCAGGTCGTGATCTCACAGTTCATGGGTTTGAGCCCCTCATCCAGCTCACTGCTCTCAGTCCTGAGCCCACTTCATGTTCTCTTTTCTTTATCTCTCTGTCCCTCCCTCCCTTCTCTCTCCAAAATAAATAAACATTAAAAATAAAAAACAAGGGGCGCCTGGGTGACTCAGTCGGTTGGGCGTCCGACCTCAACTCAGGTCATGATCTCGCGGTCCGTGAGTTCGAGCCCCGCGTCGGGCTCTGTGCTGACCGCTCAGAGCCTGGAGCTTCCTTCGGATTCTGTGTCTTCCTCTCTCTCTGCCCCTTCCCCACTCCTGCTCTGTCTCTCTCTGTCTCAAAATAAATAAACATTAAAAAAAATAAAAATAAAAATAAAAAACAAGATAAATCCTTTTCTAGAATTTTAGGAATACAAGTTTTATGGATACCCTTGCATGATTTTAACTTAGATACAAGACTATAGTCTCATAACGTTACCTGGTGTTTTGGTGCTTTACTTCTATGCAATCCAACTGAAATGTCGTATCTGGTATGGTGTGGTTTAATTTAAGAACAAAATGCCTATTGTAGTTTCTGTTGCAGAAATCTTAAATATTTCATGTTGTGTTAACAATGCTAAGGTACTTACCTCCAAGAACTGTATTCTGATGTGGTTATTGACCTTTCTCCTCAATAATTCTTATAGAGAAATGCAGAAATGAAATTTAGTTTTTCTTTCTTCTCATGTGTTAACTGTTAAGGTGAGTCTCAAAGAGAGTATGGAAAACATATGGTCTTAATGACACATGAAAAAAATAATGCTCATCTTCATGATAATAATCAAATTCCAATTAAACATAGCTTAATTAAACAGTGTCACTATGTAGTAGCTTGAAACAAGCCACTGTATCTAGCTTGCGTATCAATTTTATGTTCTTTTAACTTTCTAAAAAAAAAACTGTTGGGGAGATTATTGCTTTTAAGGTCCAGAAAATTCTAGAGGTTTATTGTTTCCTCATAACTCACCTGAGGATAGCTAAGACTTGAGGTTTTCATGGTCGCATACAAAGTCAGGAGTGTAGTTCAATTTTTAACTTATAGTCCCCTCTATTTTTTTAAACTCTACAGTGTATTAATTAGCAACTGAAAATAATAAAAAAAAACAGATTTTATGTTCAATATGACTACAAATTTAGTCAAACTTCCTTTGCAATGGAAGGATTAATAAAAATTATATGATTTCACCTTTGCTCATCTTCTGTTGAAGCTCATCGGTTGAATTGCTAGTATAATTTTTGGTCAATAAGGAGATTTGTCTTCCTTTTGTTTTCATGAACTCTTAAGGCATATAGAGAAGCAGAATGGGTGATTACCTAATGTAATAGCAACATTCAATCTACTACAATAACGTATATATTTTCTTCAAAGACTGTCACAAGATATATACATGTAGATGGATAAAGAACTGATTAGAAAAGAAAACTTGAGAAACTATAAAATGCAAAGTGAAAAGATATGATTGAGATGGATGTGAAAAAACAGAATTTTCAATTTCATTTTCAACCAATCGGGGAAACTGTATAGAAAAGGTGACATTTCACACAGAAGAAAAATAGGTACTTTGATCATCTGGTAAAGAAAAGGCATTTGAAATGCAATTTTGATTCACTTGTAATCTTATTCCAGTTTTACACTCTTTGTATTTTTTAATTTGCTGATAGAGTATAATTAGAAAGTAATGTAAATTTTCTCCTCAGCTTTAGGAATCTTGACATTTAGTACTTCATTTTAACAATACCCTTTATACAGTGTCATTTCCTTTTATAGTAATACACTTAAATTTTTTTTGCTTTCACAGAAAAAAAAAAGATAAAAACAGTATTAGAATAACTGACAATTCAAAGGAAAAAAAGGGGCCCCAAGACACACATAGCTAAATAAACATAAAAGAAAAGTTACATATTGTTCCTATGTAAAATTAAATTATAGCTGTAAGAATATAAATGGCTCAATCTGTATTATCTTTTGTTGATCCAGCAGCTTGTTGCTATAAAAATACTGACAATTATAAATATAGTCCTTTTCCTTCTGCCATTTGAGCCCTTATATCTTCCTATGAAAGTCACAAGTGAGAGATAAATTTGACACCTTGGGTAGGAAATTGAATAGAAGCAAGAAATCAAGTAGAAATTCAAATCTCTCCCTTGACTCTCACAGGAACATATGAAAGTGACTTCCATAATGGCAAAATTTTCTGAGAACATTAAATTAGAATTTTAAGGACATGTTTATTCCAAATCAATATGGCTCCAGAGACTGAAAAAATTCATGCCTTTTGAAAATAATGCATAGTGTCATTCTGAACAGGCAAGACATACTTATGAAATGTCCTAAAGAACAAAGACTAGAACAGGGAGAAATACTAAATTTACTTTTATTATGAAATCTTCCCAGAATTTAACTTAATTTAAAATTAAAATAACTTCATCTTTATTATTTTTATAATCATTGCTGAATGTTTATTGAGTGCCTACCCGAGTACAGAACAGAGAATTAAGTGTTGCCAGCCCAAAGAGAAATGATAGTCTCTACCTACAGGGGCCCACTATCTGGTTGGAAAGGAGAAAGTAAGTTTCTGCTGAAATGTGTTCCCATTATTTATATTACTCTCTTGCCCTGTTTGGAACCATACAATTCTAATAAGTCTTTGGGCTTTCATTTAATACAAGTTTTTATTTTTCCTTCTTGGAGTAAGTTGAGACAATGGAAGTCACGGGAAAATGTACCTCAAATCTCAGATCATCACTCCTACTATGTCTTCAGCAAGGACTTCGGATATCAGTAACTCCCTACTGAAATCAGAATTTAATGGTCAACATGTTTGTCCTATAGTATTAGAAGTCCCAACCTAGCATCGTCAGAGAATATGAGAAAATACTTTAAAGGAACACTAACTTTTTAAATTTTTTTACAGCTGTATCATTTGCAGAATATGAATCACACTGTGTAGTCACCTAGCAACTATTTATTTGATATGACATTTTAACCTAAAACAGACATTTTTTTCCCATGACTAAATTCTATTTCAAGTATCACATCTATTTTCACATTTATTTTCTATGTCCTGATAGAAACCATAATAATTTACTAGGATAGGCAAGTGTCAGATCTGCTAATAGTGAAAGCTGCAATGGGGACTAAAGCACAGATGCTGGGTGGTACTTGCTGACTCTGGACATGTTTAAGATGTTATTTCATGAACCATGTTCAGAATGAAAGGAAAATCAATGGGAAAGTTACTGGATTAAACATCATAAACTCGGTGTGTCTTTTGTTGTCTTTTCCTGGGCTTCCCTTTGATCCAGTACTCTTCATATTTTATTATAATGGTCTGTTTGTGTTTCTTTCTACTCAGACTATAGACTTTTTAAGTGAGTACAGCCTATCTTATCAAGAAGTAGGCAAAGTACTTACATCATAGTAGATTTCAAAAGTGCTTAAATGGATGAATGGGATAAGGGTCTAAAATGGTACGGTATCTATCAGAGAAATAAGGAACAAGTTGTAAATAATGATATAGGATCTTGAGGTCTCTATGATTTTATACAACTTGATGTAATTAGAGAACATGGAGTATAGAGGGTTGGTATTCATTACTGGCCACAATCTTATAATTTGTTGAATAAATATTTTGCAAATGCTGAAAGACAGAATGAACAATTCCCAAGCAATCTTGGCATTCATAATTTGGAGTTATTTGAAGTTTTGCTCAATCACAAATTTGAATCTCATGTATTCTGCATGAGCTGGTGAGTCACTCAGCTGGTGATAGAACCCAGCCTTGAACGTCCCAAGCAATGTGTTGTCACAGCTGTTAGGCCTGAGTCTTTGGCCCTCTCAGCTCTGAGGCTATAAAGTTTTAAATGTCCTGAGACCTGAGAAAAGGAAAAAAGCACCAATTTAGTAAACTGTTCAGCATCTACTTGTCAGGGCAACTTTGATTTTTTTCTGTTCATCATGACTTACACGATAACCTTCACAAGGAATTAAGAATTTCCTTTATTGTGAAAATTGCATTGCGTGAAAACTCTCCAAGTAAGTTTAAAAGGTGAGATGATAAGAAGAGAAACCATATTGGCATTTGGTGAAAACCAGGAGCCTATGCATATATAATAGTATACATAAATTTCTGGGTTCAAGAAAATTTTGAGATTTATCATTCATGAATTTCACAAGCTTACTGTGCATGAAAGAATAAAGGAAAAGATTTAGGAAATGGAGGAAATGTATTTATTGAATCTCACATTAAGGTCTCCTGTGAAGCACTCATCTTGCAAAAGAAGTGGTAATTTAGTGAAGCTCAGAAAATCTGATTCTTTTCCAAAGGTACAATAACAAATTAAACAAGAGGTCTCTTTTGGTTGAGATGAAATCAGTCAAAGAAAAGATACACGTTAAATAAACTGACACCATGACTTCCAAAAATAGAAAAGTAATAAAAGGTAGAAATTAAATCATCTTACAAGAGAAAGAAGACACAAACTCAGAGATAAAACCAAAGGCAATGAAAGTTTCAATGGGAGATGGAGTGTCATACTCTTTAAAATTGTCTACTAGAATTGTTCTGGTGCAAACTATATCAGAAATTATCATTGGAATTGGAGGCAGATACCGATCCAATCAAGTTATAGAATTATATGCATTTTCTTCATATGAACATTATCTTTGCACTAATCAACAATATTCATAGCCCTCTTCCTGTACATTCGTCATAATTGTGCTTTGTTATTTGAATGATTATTGGTATAATGACAATTTTTCCAATAGGCAAGAATTTCCAAGAGGTAAAGACCATGCCCAACTTGCTCACCACTGAATACCACGTACCTAACACACAGTCTGATATAGGGGAGGTGCTTAAACACCTTGTTGAACTTATAAGTGAACAATGATCTTCATTGGTTCTGCAACGATTCAACTGTAAACAGTGCTACCTTTGACTACCATTACACATTTTAAATTTGAAAAGTAGACAGATCTGTGACTCTTACACCTACAAAATAGGTTGGTATTGAGCTGAATAGATCCAGGAAACAGGAAAGGAGGGATCAGCATCTGGCAGGGGTATTTCCACGGAACTGCTCAGAATCTCTGATACCTGGACATATTTAAATCCAAACCTAAATGAATAAGTAAATTCAACTGCATGAAGTGATTCTTTTTATTTTGGTTTAGGGCATTTATCTAAGTGCTTCTTAAAGTGTGGTCCCTCAAACAACTGCATCAGCATCACCTGTAAATTTGGTAGAGATGTAAAATTTTCAGTCTCCTCCCAGACCTACTTAGTCAGAAGCTGGTACTGGGTCCCAGAAATCTGTGTTTAACAAGCCTGCAGGTGGTTCTAAGATAAAGTGTGAGTAACTCCAAATAGTGTGTGAAGCGAATATTACTTTAAATAGACTAGTGAATTGTCATCTCATATCCTTTGTTGTTAGGGAGTCCACAATGAGCAATATGGTAACCATGGCTATGGTGGCTCCATCAGCATCTGGACTCCCAGTCTTTCAACATCCACATGAATAACAGTAGTGCTTCTTTGATTTTGGAAGAATTAATACAGAACTGTAAATTATTATGGATTGCACTTACACATAACACTACATCTAATAATTGATGCTATTTTCAAATACTTTTAAGAATAAAGGAAATGCATTGTAGAAAAAAAGGAATTATGACTTTACTAGTTCTACCTGTAACTCCCTGTGATACCTTTGTTCTCCAGGTTCCTCTTTTTTTAATATCACACAATATACTGCATGTATTTAAAGTATACAATGTGGTTAGTTTTCACTATGTATTTGCCATGAACCATCATCAAAATCAAGACAATGAGTATATCAATACCCACCAAAGGATGCTTACAATAATTCCCACTTAACTTTCTCTGTCCCTCCCCCTTCTCCAGGCAACCACTAATAGGTTTTCTGTTACTACAGACTGGTTTTTATGTTCTAGAATTTTATATAACTGGAATAATACTGTGTGTATGGTCTCTTGTCTCAATTCTACCACTCAGCAGAATGATGTTAATATTCATCCATTTTGTAGCATATATCAATAGTTCACTCCTTTTTCTTGCTGACAAGTATCCATTACATGGACATACCAGAGTCTGCCAATCCATTCACCTGTTGATAGGCATTTTGGTCATTTCTAGTTTGGGATATTACAAATAAAGCTGTTGTGTGAACTTGTGCTCAATTCTTTGTAGGGACGTAGGCTTTCATTTTCCTTGGGAAAATGCCAAGGAGTGGTTGACCAGACTATATTATACATGTATGTTATACAGATTAAGAAACGGTCAAACTCTCAAAGTAGTTATATTATTTTACATTCCAACAGCAGTTTATGAGATATCCAGTTTCTCTACTTCATTATCAACATTTGGTATGGTCAATATTTTCAATTTTAACCATTCAAAAATATTTCCTTTTTAATGTTTCTTAACTTGCTTTATCTCATTCAGAGTTTTTTTCGTGTCACTCATCAAATTTCTTATATTTAGAAATTCATATTGAGTGGTTTTACATCTTCCATGCCTCTCCTCAACTCTTTGAACATATGTAATATAGTTGTACTAGCAGTATCAATGTCCTTATTTGTTGATTTTAACATTTTATTAGTTCTAGGCCAGTTTCAATTTATTGTTTTTTTCTCCTTAATGGGATTATATTTTATTATTGCTTTGCATGTCTATAATGGTTTTGGGTGGTTTATTGTTTTGTTTTGTTTTGTTTTTTGGGTTTTTTTTTTGTTTTTTGTTTTTTGTTTTTTGTTTTGGCCAATCATGAATTTTACTCTGTTGAGTTCTTTAGTTTTGTCTTTATATAAATATTCATGAGGTTTGTTCTATGATGCATTTAAGTTACTTGCAGTTTGTTCTTTTTGGATCTTGATTTTATATCTGTTAGAATCAGAGCAGTATAGTTAAGACTAAAGATTCCCACTCTTTACCCAGTCTATTGTTTACCCAGTGGTCTTTGATCATGAGGTTTTCCAATTCAGCTGGTGGTAACAGACAATACTTCAAGTCCTGTGTGAGTGCTAGGCATTGTTACTTCTAATACTATCAAGTGGTTCTTTCCTCAGCCTGGGGTAGTCTCCATGCATGTGTTAGTATCCAGTTGCATATTCAAAGGGTGTCTTTTTCTAGAGCGCTCCCTCTCTCTCTCACTCTCTCTCTCTTGCTCTCTTCTTCCTGATACTCTGTACTGCAGATTCTAGTTACCTCAGTTTATACCCAAAGTTCCATGTCCTGTATACATTAGGCTTCTACTGGATCTCTCTCTCTGAGCCTAGAAACATTTTTCAAAGTTTATTTATTTATTTTGAGAGAGATAAATAGAGCATAAGTGGGGGATAGAGGGAGACAGAGGGGAAGAGAGAGAATCCCAAGCAGGCTCTGTGCAGTAAGTGTAGAGCCCAATGCAGGGGTTAAACCCATGAACCCTGAGATCATGACCTGAGCCGAAACCAAGAGTCCAATGCTTTAAACTACTGAGCCACTCTAAGCTCCCTTAGCCTAGAAACTCTTAAGAAAGTAAGTGGCAGCATTCACTGGGCTCACATTTTTTTGCTTCCTCTTTCTCAGGTCTCACTCTCCTTCATCATCTAACATTGAAAATTGTTGTGTTTTTTTGTTTTGTTTTGTTTTTTTCAAAATTTTTTTTAACGTTTTTTATTTATTTTTGAGAGACATAAAGACAGAGTGTGAGCAGGGGAAGAGCAGAGAGTGGGAGACACAGAATCTGAAGCAGGTTCCAGGCTCTGAGCCATCGGCACAGAGCCCGATGCAAGGCCCGAACTCACAGACTATGAGATCATGACCTGAAGTGAAGTCAGCCGCTTAACCAACTAAGCCACCCAGGTGCCCCTGAAAATTGTTGTTTTATATACTTTGCCTCATGGGGGAAATTGTTTCAAATGGGAGTCTTTATTAATCCATTTTAACTGATGATGAAAATATCTCCTCATATTTTAAAAGTCACGTTTGGAATAAGTGACTTTAAAGATCAACCCTGCTGTGAAAATTAGTAATTCTTTCACAGGTCAGAATATTCATATCTGTGTTGGATCATCTACTGCCCAGTAGGCTTCACTGACTTGTACTCTCCAGACCTCAACTTTCTGACTTTGTTCTTGGCCTGAGCAGCACTAGCTTTGACTTAACACAGTTCTGGGATGATAAAGTCCAACTACTACCATGATCACTATAGATCAAGAGACCCCCAACTGGTATTGACCACTTTCTCCAAACCACTGGCTGGGTCAAAGCCTTACAGATTTTTTTTTTCATAGCTTTTACAGGCTATGGTTATGGTTTCTCTGTTGGCTGTGTAGAAAAGCTAGGTCATACAACCCAGGAGGGCGGGGACTTCATAGAGCCTGGAGTGGATTTGACCAGTGAGAAATAGTAAAACCATCAGATGAATTACTCCTCCACCCAAACCCCATGCCCACCTAAGAGACATGAAGCTTATCCAGAGATATACCATACAACTAAGTAATAACTGATTGCATTTTCTTGTGAAATCACAGACAGCTGTATTCATTTTTCCTCCTCACTTCTGCCTCATGTCCCTTTTTCCTTCACTCTCACTGCCCTTTTATGTAGAATATCACCCCTGCCAAAGAACATTAATGTATACATTTTGGTTCAAACTCTTTTCTAGGGTTCTCAGGCTAAGAGAGTGGGGAAATAAGAGAATATCAGAAAGACAGTAATCATTGTGTTATATAACGTCTACTTGCTCCATTTTTACGTGCAAAAAAATGTAAAATTTTTTATGAATATTTTAAATGAAGAAACAAAAACATTTAAATTTAACATGTTGAAAATTTAACCCAAATTTACAGTACTGGGAGAAATATCAGAAACTGTTGGTTTTGCTGAAGGAAAAATAACAAAATACAAATCCACAGTTCAAGAATAGCTGCCAAATCAGGGAAGGCAGAGAATTCTACATGCAGGTGCAATGTCACTGTGAACGCTGGAATTTCAGAGCTCTTATCTAGAATATGATTTGAAGGTTTGTGAGAGACTGATGATCTAAAACTTGAAACAACCTGTAGTTTGCCTGCATTCATAAACACCAGGATGACTTTAAATAGAAGAAGCTAAAATGTTTTTGCCTCGGTGTTCTGTCCTGTATCACAGCTTTGTGATTTGTTTAAACAGGTTTCTTCAGCACAGTGGAGTGATGTTAAGCATCTGACTCCTAAGCCAAAGCTACAGACTATGCATTAGTTGAAGAAAAGATCATTTGGTAAGTATGAATTTGATGGTGAATAAATAAGTTTTCATAGTTTATGTAGACAGTACATTTTTAATCAGAAACCAATTATAATGTGAGATTTATTCATTAAATACTAAATTAGTCAGAGGGAGTCCTAAAAAATTATGATTTTAACTTTCCTCTTATAAATTATTCTTGCTTATTCATAGAAACCAATAAAGTGAAATAAGGGGATCTAATGTTCTTTTACTTTCTAATGCAATTTACTTAAAGAATCCTAAGACCTAGTGTTGTGGGTTGAATTGTATTCCTCAATGAGATATGTTGAAGTCCTACCCCAGTACCTATCCATGTGCTCTTATTTGGGAATAGAGTCTTTACAGGTTAATCAAGTTCAAATGAGCTCATATTGGATTAGGGCGGACCCTAAATCCAGTGACTGGTGTCTCTATAAGAGGAGGCAAATTTGGATATGACACATAGGGAAAACACATGATGAAAAAGGCACAGAGTGGTGTGATGCATTTGCAAGCCAAGAATGGCCAGCAAACCGCGCTAGAAAGATTCTCCCAGAGAGCCATTGGAGAGAACATGAACTTGCCAACACCTGGATTTCAGACTTCAAGCCTCTAGAACTGTGAAAAAATAGATTTCCACTGTTTTAAGCCACGTACTTTATAGCAATTTCTTACAGTAGCTCTAGAAACTAATCTACTCAGTTATAATTTTTAAAAGACTTTTTTTTTGTTCTTAAGTGGTAGGTTTTATAAAAATTACATAAAGTAAATGAAAATTTGTTTTCTGATATTATTACAAATTATACTATTTTAAGGAATCTTTGAGGATTACATTTGAACTCTATATAGAAACTATTATTAAAGAAAATATTTTCTTTTTCATTAAGGAATTTCCTATAATTTCTATTTAGTCCAATTTAACAGGTTGTTTGTAATTATTTATACATTAGCCAACACCTTGATTTCAGTCTTCTGGCCCTTTGTTTTAAATCACCCATTTTGTGGTAATTTGTTAAGGGAACCCCAGGAAACAAATACAATACTGACAACTTGAGGATTTTATGTAGATGATAAGAGGATTCACGCCCCAGCCTTATGACCTAATTTTACATTAATTACTTCCATAAAGGCCCTATCTTTAAATATAGTCATTTGGGTATTGAGATTTCAACATATAAATTGGAAGGGGGGGTCACAATTCAGCCTAGAACACTGTGATTATTTTTCTTTATTTCTATAGATATTTAAAAATTTTCATCTTTCCATTAAATGACCCCTTATTCCTGTAGTCTTTTACTTTTAGAACCAAATTTCCCTACAACACTTTGTTCACATGATTCGTATAGGGGTAATCACAATCCCACACCAGGGATGGCACAGGCCACAGTCCTAATTATTCAGAGAACTTTATCTTTCTATTCAGAAATGAACATGGAACCCAATGAAAAATTTTATTGGGGCTCTACAAAAAGATAGTGGCCACTATAGATCATGTTCCCCCAAGGTCACCAGAATTAACTTTTATACAATGTGGAGTGAGCCTGCCAGAAAATAAAGACACTCAGAAAAAAATAAGGCCAGAGAGAGGAGAGACAAGGCAGACAGATACGTGCTAATATTCAAACACTCAGTGCCATCTGTCAGAAACTGGACCAATGCATAGACTCCTGAATTACCTGATAAATATCCTATGTTGCCTAAGCCAGATTAAGTTGGCATTATGTTAGTTAATATTAGAGTCCTGACTACAACAATTCTGGAGTTATAGAAAACTTGTAAGTAGATATCATAATCTTCTGTAGTCAAAGCACTTGTGTTAGATCATGTGATAGGCAGTTTTTAACATAGTCCCCAGTGATCCTCATCTTCCAGTATAAGATGCAACCTCTTCTTCTTAAATATAAATCGAACTTACCGATTCACATTTAATGAAGTGAATACAGCAGACAAGATGGGATCTCACTTCTTAGATTATTACAAAGACTGCATTTTTGATGTTTGTTGCTCTGTCTTGCTCTCTTTTGGATCACTTATCCGGGTGGAGCCAGTGAGGAGACATGAGGCCCATCTGGTGAGGGACCACACAAGTGAGATTGGAAGCAAATCTTTTCTTCATTCCCCAAACCAATTAGGCCTTCACATAAGACCATAGCATCAAGCTGACAGCTTGATGTGATGTCATGAAAGACTTTAAGCCAGAGGCAGCCAGTTAAGCTATGCTTGGATTTCCAATGCACAGACACCATGAGAGTAAAAATTTTTGCCATTTTAATCTGCTATGTTTTAAAGTAACTTGTTATGTGGCAATAGATAATACAAATCACTTGAAAAATAATAAATCTTGGAAGCTATTGGAGAGCAGTATTATATAGCATAATATATAGCATATTATATAATATACTGTAGTATATTGTCCACAAACAGAGATAAAGCTATTGACCATCTATGAGTTGCCTTCTAAATAAGACACATATTTTCATTAACATTGAGAGTCCCAACACTTAGAATCTCAGTAACAGGAAGGAAACATCAAAGTATAAGAACAATTTGTGTTTCAAGCCCTCGAATTTGAATGCTGAGTCTACCTCAACAGGGCAAATCATTTAAGATCTATGTACTTCTGTTTCCTCTTCTGTATAATGGAGATAAGAAAATCTACTTAGAGTTTTCTGGAGATTAGAAATAATATATGTAGAATACTAAAGTCATGAGTGGGCACAGAGGACTGGAGCTCAATAATACATGGTTAATACTTCTCTGACTAGTATCTTTAAGATGAAAGAGCAGATTTACAATAGGAAGGCATCCTTTGAAATGGGCATGGTGCTTGGTATGGACCCCAGTTGTGACCACTTGCTTGTTAGCATTAGGTTCAGTCAGGTTCTCATATTAAGGTTGCTTATGGTCCTTCTTTGAAACTCACTAGGAAATTATGTTGTGTTGAGTAGAAGATACATGTCTTTGATGTGTGAGCTAAGTAACTTTTTCCCCATAATGGGACTTTTCTGTTGTCAATATTTAATCAAGTGTCCTCAGACCTCTTTAATATGTTCCTTTCTGTAAAGATATTAAAACATTTCACAGATTTGCTTACCTGTTTATGCCATTGTTGAATCTAATATTTTCTATTAGTCTAAATAATACCAATCTTTATCATATCCCCAGAGGACATTTAGGCAAACTTGTATATCATCAATTTGCAAACGGGAAAACCAGTATATCTAGAGTTTAAATCCATTTATAATGTAGAAAAATCAAAGCCCATTACTGATTTGGAAAATCTCTGGTGAATTCTGTCTTTTCCATAGTTTAGGAACTTGCAAAATAAGAATATATATTATGTTAACACAATCATTGACCATAGTAAACATGAGTTTGTTTCTCATTATATTTAAGTCTAGTCAGATCCTTATTAGAGAATAGGGCCCCATTTGGCAATTCATAAATAAAGTGGATATCTCAGATAGTATTGAATAATAAAAGAAAATTAATAGTTGAGTGTTAATGTAAAGCATAGCCACAGAATTGCCATGAAGGTGATACCTGGGCATATTAGATGTGCTATATTATAGAAGATTTTATTGTTTATAAACCCAGTGTTTGATGTTTAATGAGTCAATAGATAGTAGCATTAAAATTAAAATTATAATTTTTTCTGATTCTAACAATATATATTCATTAAAGAAAAAAATGCCAAAATTTAAAAAAACATTCATAATTCCAACATCCAGAGATAATTGATTATAATTTGACATTATCTGTATAATATATCTAAATATATAGTATATATATTTATTTAAATCTAAAAATTGTATATTTGGGATTATACCAAAGACATATTTTTGGGTGAATGCTACATTTTTTTTTATTTAACAGTATCATAATGTCAAACCTGACTTAATGTTTAATATATCATTAATGTGTCATGTATTGTATATACAAGTGTCATCTGGACACTGCAAAAGTCTAAAGGACATCATTTACATAGACTGTGACACACATCCTAGAGTTGTATAATGTGACAGCCTATATTAAAAGTTCTTAGAAGACATTTGAAATGGTTACAAAATTGCTCGTTACATGAGTATTCCATTCTTTATTAACTGTTAGTGTACTGTTGGATATTTAACTTGCTTCCATTTTTGATGTTATAAATAATGCTATGTGAAATTATCTATGCAAAAATATTTATGTTATCTGCTCATTCACTTAAGGAATACCCTTGGAAGTATAATATATATAAGTCAAAAGATAAACAATTTTAAGTATTCTCTGTATATATTGATATATATATAACAAATGCTTTAGACTAATTACTGGGGGCTCTTGTTTCTCATTTAAGCCTGTATGTCCATCACAATTTATTTGATTTCAAGTAAAATAGATTTATTTCACTAAGAAATATCTATATCTATATACGTGTATATCTCTGAAACATAAAAGAAAATATCACAGAGTCCTAGACACTCAAGACTATGAAGAAATGAACCAGGAACTCAAAAACCATTAGGGAATTAGTTAGTACTAAAAATTTACCTGTCTCTGAATTTGCGTATTATTCCCCTCTCTCTTCCTCTCTCCCCCTTTCCCTTTTCCTCTCTCCTTCTCCTTCTCTCCCTTTCTCCTTTTCTCTCTCTCCCTTCTTGCTTCTCTCCAGCTTTTGGAATGGTCTAAAATGTCCACAACACAGCTTATTTTATATCTTCACTCAATTGACCATTCCAGATCAAAATAACATTTTCGATCCATGTAACATATTCCTAGGAGTTAAACCTTATTGACTTTCTTAAGCCATTTGTTTCTTTTCATTCAGTCGATAAGAACAAACATCGAAGAACCATGTAGTACAAATGTGACTATTATGGCCCATGATAGGAAGGGATTTCTAGAAGAATGGCAAACATTATGATACGGACAGATACTGTAAAATATGACCAAATAGTGCCTTAATTAATCATCTGACTGATAGAATTGTGGATTCTAAACTGATAGAACACTGAAGATAGTCCAGTGGCTTCAAATTATCTTTACCTTAACTCTTAGGGAATCACAGAAGCACCACAGATGCCAACACAGTAAGGAAGTAAATGGAGACTGGGTAAATTGAGTTTGGATCTGGGACCCTTGATTCAACTACAGCTGTACAATTGTACATGTTTTATATATATCCCTTTCTTGTAAGCTTCAGAGAAAGAGAATTTAAGACAAAAAATGTGGGAAAAGGGAAGGGGGATAGTGAAGAAAAGGGAGAAAAATTCTGTGGCTAAAAATCACTTGAAATCTCTTATGTACTTCATCTTTGTTTCATCTGAGCAGAATCTTTTCCTTAAAATAGAAGTGGATCTAGAATATGGGTATACAGATACCCAGTGCCACATTTTTTTCATTATAGAATGCTGCCTCTCGTAGCTTCTCAAATTCACGTTAATCTTACATTAAGATCCCTCTATAAAGGGTTCCTTTAGGGAACATCTTTTAGATAGTCTCCCGTAAGACTGTAATCCTTATGGAACACCCAAGAATAATTCTGAAACTACCCAGGAGCTCTAAAGACCAATAATTTTGCTGTAGTGTCAGTGTAGGAATTATTCTGCTACTTCAGGAACTACCATAGCCCCCCATTGTAGTAAACAATGGCCCTATGCTCTCTCTTCCTCTCTTCCTGAAGCGACAACCTTGTCACCAGTTACCATCAATTCCTTTGGATGTTTTGCACATTTCACAGCACAAGCATTAAAAAAACATTGGCTTATCTCCGTCATCCAGGACAGGGGTGTCTGTCTCACTGTCTGATGTTTGTTTTTTTCCTCAGAAAATGATGAGCTGCTGGTTGCCTGGATGAATAAAAGGAGAGTAGAAAGACTTTGGGATTTTCCATTTTGTGCTGTATTTAGTGTTCTCTTAAAATATCTAAAATCAAATATACAACTTCCTTTGAATACATCCTTTCCTGAGAGAAACTGATATTTTCCATTATCTTAATGTTATTTATTTCATGTAAACTAACACCTGAGATTATTATATTAAAGTCTATTTACCCATTGCTTGCAAGCTCTGAGTTACTTAGGAAAGTAACTTCCATTAACTGATAATGAAAACCATTATCAAATAAATTATTCCTTACTAATCTGGAGGCTAAATATTGTTTTACTTCCTCATCTGAGGATGATTAATATGCTTAATACAGGGAGAAAAGTCACTTAAAATGAATCAACATTAAATTGATACTACAATTTCGTTTGTAAAAATAGAGGAAAAGATTTTGATTGGAACTTTATCTTGAGAAATAAAACCACAATTGTAAAAATGTGATCAAATATAATCTAATATTTAACTAAATTTGGTTTACGATTGCAAAGATGGCTCAATATTTAGAAAAGACAAAGATCATCATTTTCTTCTTGGTATAATTTACTAACAAATTTGTACTATTGCATGATACCATTTCTGCACAAAATGTGTTTTATTTTTCAGTATGATAATATGGAGGATTATTTTTGCAAATACACTCATGCTTAATCAATTTTTGCAAATATCTCTCTTAAGTCTTTGATTTTTAAAAATCATTCTCTTTTGAAACCTCTATCCTATCCTTATTTTGTTAACATTTTCTTCTCCCATTGTTTATTGCTTATTTGCCAATGACTTCAAATGAGATTTAAATATTTCTCTAATATCCTTCTCATGGTCTCCATGGGATTCTGTATCTTTCGTAAAGCTCAAAGTTTCATTTGGCAATAAATTGACAATATACTGGCCTTCCAAACATCCAAGAATAGAAGCAGACCAAGCCACAAAGAGAAGGGAAGCTTCAGAAGAGGACTAAATATATTCTACTGTTAAAACAAAATGGAGGTTAAAAGATGTTTGGGGGAAAACTAAATTTCTATGAGGTTTGTTCATTCATGATTTTTTAAATTCTCTATGTAATCTTATAGTGCAGCTCCTTGGAAGGCAAAATACACAGATAAAAAAGGACCTTGTAGATAAGAAAAATGAGGTACAATTTCATTGACCTTTCAAGATCCCTTAGAGAATTAAGAAGACAAAACTAGTTCTA
Source organism: Paguma larvata (assembly GCA_030068075.1). NCBI lineage: Eukaryota > Metazoa > Chordata > Mammalia > Carnivora > Viverridae > Paguma > Paguma larvata. The sequence continues at coordinate 45,046,775 of CM057824.1, forward strand.
CATTTCTTATTTTAATCTATCTTTACGAATCTTGCTTTGTGTAGATCATGCAATCACAATTCCCATGAAATCATTTGTAAAAGTGATAGTTCAAGCAGTTGAATATGTCTGTATTGCTCTCTAGATAGTATTAGGGCTACTTCTCGGCAAAGCTGTGATCTAAAATGAGAAGATACTGGTGTTTATCCTCTTCCAGTTTCTGTTACACAATTTTCTTAGGTGCTTTGGTACTTGCTGTCCTTCTTTTCTATCCTTCCAATCCCATTTTTCTGATTATCTATGGTTGCATAAGAAACCACAACACAACTTAGTGGTTTCAAAAATATGTATTATTATCTCTCATGAGTCTATGGGTTTATTAGATCCAACTGGGTGGTTCTCAACTTGCAGCCATATATGTAGTTTTAAGCAGATGTCAGCTAAGGCTGTAATCATCTGAAATATATACTAGCTAGACATCCAGGATAGGTGTGGCAGTGATTTGATACATAAGGGCAATTGATAAAATATATTAAGGATAGTAAGAGCCTAGTTTCTCAATGTCGGACTAAGAAGTTACAAATAGGGAAAGGGCAAAAACTATAATGAACTCTATGGTGTTGCATTTGAAGTGGAGATATTAATGTGAACTCTTCATACTCTAGATAGATAAACTATGCATGGATGTAAGTATAAATCTATAAGTAAATATATATCCCTACCCCCATACCTAAATAAATATATGTAAGTAAAAATAACAATAAAATATATGTGTATGTATTAGCATATATAAATATAATATATACAAATATATATATTTATATATTTATTGATATATATATATATATATATATATATATATATATATATAAGAAGAGATTTCCTATCTCTTTCCACTGAGAAGTTTGGAATCAGTAACCTCCAATAGTAATGAGAACACCTAGCATTCAGATCTTAGTTTCTAAATATCACTGTTCACTTAAGGGAAGCAGAACTCCTTGGACAAGTAACTCTATCACTGGGCAGGAATATTGCAATATGAGCCTGGACAATCATGTGTCCGAAAGAAAGAAATTCTCAAAAAATGATGGAGAAATGTCAAAAGGACAAAGAAAGTGCCCTCAAAGGGGACCTAGTGACCAAGTCTAGGACAAGTTTAACATTAAAGTAAACAATGAGCATATTGGACTGCAACTTATTGAATAAAACAAGAATCTATCAATCCGTAGTGATTTAAATCAATGAATAAATTGAAATTGTAACGAAAATTGAGATATTTACCTAGCCTCAAATACTTTTTCTGATAAAATAATTTATTATAAAGGGGAAAAAGTAACTTTGTGATAAGAAGCCTGCAAGATACCACCTAAAACAAGTGACAAAAGCTAACATTACCAGTAACAAAAAAAACCCATGTGTCACCTAATAGGATGAAAGGAGTATAATGCAGAGTCGGTTTTGTGGTATGTCTGCCCAGGTTGAAAATCTAAATTTAATCACAGTGAAACAAGAGAAAATCCAACTGAAAGACTTCTACAAAATAACATCTATAATCTCCAAAAATGTCATGGTTGCGAAAGTCTCAGAAAGACCAAAGAACTATTCCAGAGCGAAGTTGTTTAAAGGATTATGACAAATATCATGCATGATTCTGGACTGAATCCTTTTCTAATAAAGGACATTATTGAGACTATATGAAAAACTTGAATGGAACCTAAGGATTAGATGGTAGTAGTGTATCAATATCATTTTCCAGGGTTGTTGCATTGGGGTTATATAAGAGAATGTCTTTGTTCTATAGTAAAGCATTCAGGGATGACGGAGCATTGTGTCAGTCTCCCACGCTCAAATCGCCCAGGAAAATGTTACTTGATGATTCTTAAATTTTTTATAAGTTTTAGATTGTTTTGAAATAAAAACACTTTGAAAAATTAAGTGACAACTGCAGAATCATTCAGCAACACTCGATGCTAACAAGATAAGAGTAAAAGTTATGACCTGTAATTAGCTATGCAGAGTCAAGAAGCTTTCTCAGCACAAAGCACAGAAGTGTTATGAAAAGAGTATCAGGGACCCAAAGCTGGAAAGGATAGGATCATTCTCTTATAAGTACTGGTACAGGTGGTCCCCAGGCAGGCCTCTAATCCCCAATGTGAAGGAATTAGAAATTAACATCAGATTCCAACATATAGATTTTGGAGTTTGTTATAAATTCTATGTTGTTCTCCTAAAACATGGGGTGCAGTGATTCTAAGCCACATTATTGTCTAAAAAATCCTAAGCCTTCCATGAAACCTCAAGGTGTACATTACCAGATTATATGCAAATATATATTTCAGTATAAATTCCTGGACTAAAGGGTCATGCCTAAGCCCCAAGTGGAAAAAATTAGGAAGGTGTTTTCCCATACAGAATTCTGTCTTGCACATTGATCCTCTCTAAATTTGCTATCTAAGATATTATACTGAAAAATACTTGGCTAAGCTGAATGGTCTGTACATATTTATGTAATAAAATTCCCATATTAAGTCCACAAAACTTAATTATAAATGAAGATCTAATATAAACATTCTTTGGATTTTAGCACAGGAATAATGCTTTCATGTATACTTCAGGATAAGAGGAAAGTAATAAATAATAAATCACTCCACCTTCAAGAGTCATAAATGTATTTGCATTTTATAATTCCCATTCTTCTAAACTACAGCTTAATGCTTCTTTGGAAAGTGATGAAATTTACACAGAATCAAAGGATTAAGTTTCTTTGACTCACTTTGCTCTCTTGCAGAATGGGGGTTATCAGTTTTAATTGAAGGACCGACTAATTGAGGGATTAATTCCCATTTGTTTAATCCTTTGAAGATTAAGTGTTACTCAAATACAATATTATTAAGCTTTATTCGTCACTCTCAAAAGCCAAGCCTATCACAAACATAAACTCCCTATAATCAACCTTTCATTTACAAGTGGGATGAGGTTAATTCTATTAACAAAAATTGAAATAAAATGTAAGATTCCAATAATCCCTCCAAAGATTGCAGCAGTTAAAATCAATGATTATGACAAATATATTATGCTACAGTCCTTAGTAAATTGTTTTATCTAGAGACATTATAGCATACAGAATATACCAAAATCTATGAGACTTGCTGCATCATTCTTTTACAATTATATAAAATTGTGTTTTTCTTAACTAGTCCATAAATATAGATTGATGCTTACTCTTAATACAACTTCTTGAATCTTCCAAAGCGTATATCAGTTAATAGAATCCTCCTTTTAAAATGAATTTTTGTTTTCATTTAATTTTTCTAAATTTATTTGTAGACATTGGGAGAAATTATATGCATATATGCTGAAATTTCCAAAAATAATCTTTACCTTTAGATAACATTTTTCTTGGTTTACTATGACAATAACTAAAATTTCAAATTGAATAATGGACCCTGATGTGCTCTTGTAATAGTACTAAATGAATTTATCAAAGAAGCAGCCCAACATTACTTAAAGCACCACACGATACCTCTTATTTTATTTCAGATATTCATAGGACTCTAAACTAAATGACAATTTATTTTATCTAAGACCAAAGTGAATTCTTGGCTCCTTTCAGTGGAATTTCATATGATATCTGAATATATTTGCTGTCTAACAAACGAGTCATACAAATGTTTATTGAATGCCTTTCCTAATCTCAACTCACTGATATATGTTGCACAGAATAGAAGAGAATTTTAAGCACATCATTGCATTCCAAAAAGGATTCAAAATGCCTTTCCACAGATAAATAAAAGAGAAACAAGTTAGTATGAATTAAAAATAAATGTAAGAAACTATTAATAAGGATAGGGACATCCGGACATAAGATGTTTTATAACCAAGTGCAAAAATGTAAACTTCCTCCCCAACCTCATTCCATGCATTCATTCTCTTATTCACCCACTCCAGTCACACCGACTCATTACAGACTTGTCAACTTACCGGTTCTTTGAACTTGGTCTTCTCTCTGCTATGTTCCTCCAGCTTAGAGCCCTGACCCTCTCAACTTCAACAGTCCTACCTTTACTCTATTTGTTCTCCTCCTCTACTGTCTTCAAAGCACTTATCTCTTTGGGAAATTATTATTTATTTGATAGTTTGTGTATTTATTGTCTCTTGAATCCAATAGAATGTTGGTTGCATGATGACAGAGACTCCCTCTTACACAGTACTTAGCAAAATGTCTAGCATATCTAGATGCTTAGTAAACATTTGTTGAATGAAAGCACTAGCTGTAGACAACTGTTATCATGTCACTCCCCTATTCAACAGCTTTTTATATAAACATCAACAAGTCCAAATCTCTTCAAAATTGCTACAAGTCATGCTTCCATAACATGGATTCATTCCACCTTCTGTAATTACCTGTTGCCTGCATCTCTTAGCCATCATTAGTCACGTTTAATTAAGCACTCTTTTTGTGGGAATTTCGTACTTATACCCTATTTTTTCCTACAACATGACCTTTGCTCATATGTTTTCCTCCTTCTGTCTCTATCTATTCACATCACATCATATCTATTCTTCCAGGAAAAGTGACAATGTAACTTTGGAGAACCCAAGTCGCTTTATCTTCAGGAACTCCTTCCTCCATCAAAATATTAAAACTTATTGTATTTATATAAAAACAAGCATAATCCTTGCTGACTTTGTTATTATATTGTCATTACTGTTATATTAAATTTTCATGATATTCAAATAAGTCAAAAGTAAATATTTTATCTATGGGCTTCTAAAAGTATCACAGGTCCCAGGTATTTTGTTTGTTGTGTCTTTAGGCTAGTTCCTCTTCCAAGTGCAATTTAAATATCAACTCTTCTTGAAAACATTTTCTGAGCACACCCCCCAACACACATACCCAGACACACACACAGACACACACACACACATACACACACACACACACACAACATGCGCCTTACTTTTTCTGTCCTCTACTTTCCAAACACATTCTATGGGTTTCATTGAATTTAGTAATAGACTGAAGTCTAAGACTAACTAATTCATCTTTATGCTCCTCAAAGTTTCTGTCGTAGAGCTTGATACTTTCTAAGCAACAATGAATGTATTTTGATTTGAGATTAATTCAGATACTAATAATATGGATTCTTATAGTTAAGGAAGTTTTCAGTAAAGAAAACTTTATTTATGTATATTTGTGTGTATGTATGTATGTATTTATTTTAAATGTTTATTTTAGAGAGAGAAAAAGTATGTACATACAAGCTGGGGAGGGGCAGAGAGAGAGGGAAGGAGAAAGAGAGAATCCTAAGCAGGCTCCATGCTGCCATCACAGAGCTTGACATGGGGCTCAATCTCAAAAACTGTGAGATCATGACTTGAGCTGAAATCAAGAGTTGGACACTTAACTTACTGAGCCACCCAGGTGCCCCAAAGAAGACATTATTTAGATGGCCCTAGAGGCATTAAGTGTCAGATCCTAGGTCATAAACTACTGAATATGTATGATAGAAAGATTTTATGAATCACATCTGCTAGAATAATAGGCGATGAAGTTGGGTAGATAAATTGGGGCCAGATTATGTAGAACCTTGAATTTCAGGCAAACAATTAGGGCCTTGATTCAGTAAACCAGTGGGGAGATGCTGCATGTTCGTAAACAGGAAAGCAACATGATGAGAATAGTATTTTTAGGAGATTTATCTCCAAGTTGGGTATTAAAGGGATCAAAACAGGGAAGGTCTGGAGGCAAAGAAACCAAAGAGAGTATAGAGTTTAGCCAATATGGCTGGACTATATGCCAGGTTCCCATTTAGTCTCTTCTTGCTTGGTTTTACTCTTAATTTCATTTTCACAGTAAATACAGTTATTTTATTCAAGGTTTCCATTTTCTAAGTTACTTCTAAGTTTATAAAAAATCATAAACCTAAATATGACTTGAGGTATCCTTCATCAGAAACATTAAATATTTCATTAGATGAAGCAATAAATGCCTTTTTAAATTTCAAATCCAAACAGTCAATAAACAAGCAATTTTTAAACAAACAATGTAGGTAACTCCTTTTGTTTTAGGCCATAGAAAAAAGAAATTGCAAATCGTAATAAAAGTAACTATCATGTATGTGCCAATTTTCAATAAAAGAATTGTTATATTATTTTATTTAATTAATCAGTGACTTCTTAGAATTACATTAACTCCATTTTTTAGAAAAGGAAACTGATATCTTAAGGCACTAAGAGGAAACCTGGGGCATCTGACACAGAGCCTACCTACCTTCTACTTATCTCCTCAAGGAAGGTAAAGCATATACATGATGCTGTTATATCAGAAAATAAGGGAGCTGATGGCACAAAGTCCAAAGGGCTTGCCAAGAAATGAGACCGCACAGAAAAATTGGTATCGTAGCCGGGCTTTGAAACTGTAGCTTGTCAGAGAACATTTGGATGGAGAAAACCACAGGAATGCAAATGTGGGGGAAGGAATCATCTTGTCACATGACTGGAAAAGCGTGTAAATGGTAGTATCAGAGAAAAGCTGGGTGTTGAGCAGGCTAGCGAATTGACCTGGATCAGTGAGATATGGCAAGATAGAAAAATGGGACATCAAGAAAGCTTGTGTAATAAGAAAACCATGTCAAGTGGTGGTGACCTGGTGACCTGGTGGTGGTCAAGCCATCCACCAGGAGCAGGAATACAGGAATACAGACAGAAGAAGGCAGAGTTGATGAGAACAGGCACAATGAATTTAGTGTTCAATACGCAGTGTTCACATGCAGTTATTCTTCATAAGAAGTTGTCCAGGTGACAGCTGGTGACGGTAAAACACAGCAAAACAGTGAGACAAGAAGTTCCTGGAGTAATCCATTACCAAAGAGAGTGCAGGCATTTATGAGGGAGGGCTGGAACAATAACCACATCTTCAGAAAAGGGACGTTTGGAAAAAGAAATGAGTTTTACATATATGTTCAAGTATATATTCAAGTAGAGAAGGCAAATATACTCAAGTGTAGAAGGTCAAGAAAAGACTGTGGAGCTGGTTAAAACAGGTATAAGGTGCAATGTATAAAAATATGATGTTAGGGTTTTCTTCTCCATCCATTTTGCATAGAAGAAACAAAAGGGCAAAATTTTAAATTTTGCTTGGTAGTATTTACAATAGTAATGACTACCCATGACTTAGAGGCTCTTTGTATGTATGGGGCCAGTGGTGCATGGTCAAGCCTACAGTACACCAAGTGTGGAAATGGATCTTTGCTATATATTCTTAACTTTAATCCTCTCAAAAACTCATGAGATTGTTATAATTATTTCCAAGTTGGAGAGGCAGGAATTGAGTCCATACTACTTGTCCATTGGGTGGAAGAGTCAGTGTTCAACCTCAGATCTGCCTGACCCTGACTCTTGCCTCCTATATTGTAAACTTCACTAAATTCATGGGCCATAGGGAAATATTAATGCTGGGGTACAAACTGGTAATTGAATGGGTTCCCAATTATAGTTCACATTTCACCACAATGCAGCAAAGATGAGCTCCTCACCGACAGTAATCACCATTGCTCGGCAACAAGGAGTTAAAGATACTTAGCATACATTACAGCGATTAAATAACCGTCTCCTGCCAATTCCATTCCTTTTCTTCTTTCCAAACCTTTTAAAGTGACTATGGTGTGCAAGACTACATGTCTTGTCTTCCAGTTCTTTTCATGAGCAAGCAGAAGTGAGATTTAAATTGCAAACAAACAAATAAGAAATAAGGGAGTTTCTTTGTCTCTGGATTTCCTCAGCCTCTGGGCAAATTTCATTTAAATATTTTACAGTACAGTCATTCCTTTCCTAGCTTTCAGATGGTGAGCTTTTTAGTCATCATTTTAGAAGGCCAACACATTTGTTGACTGAAACAGTCATAGAGAGGCCAAGAGCAATAATTCTTATCATTTTATTCTGAGGGAGTGAATCTATTTTATACCATCTTTGGACACAATGTAAATCTCAGGGAGAATCAGAAGCTAGTCTGTTTAAATGAATCAACTTCATACTGAAGTAACCATGATAGTTTGGGCCATAAATTAGGCTGATTTAAAAGAATTCCGCAGAACATTCCAAAAATGGTTACAGAGCCAAGAGACGGGGATCTTTTACTTTTAAAGGAAGTCATTCTTAAAAACATTAGCTAATAAACTTCCTGGTTTTTGTTATAGGCGTAATATTATTGGTGTAGTGTATTTTAGAGCTCCAGCAATGAGAGAAAGTTATATTACCATTATTGGCACACTGTAATTATCTCCCTTAGTAAAAGCATATTAAAAACATTTTTCCCCTCAGTTTTTGTTAGAAGAACTGAGTATATTTTCTCCTGAAGTAATGAAATATAGGGAAAGAACACTTTTATATTAGAAAAAAAAACTAGAATAATAGCACATGTATTTTTTAGGTGTTTTATCAAAGAGCTGTCTCTTATAATTGAGATTGCATTATTGAGGTCTATTAATGAAAATGTTTTTATTAGCTCTCACTTGGCTATACAAGCATAGGCAACGATATGCGTTCCTGGACCTCTTCCTATGTGCTTTTTCTCCCTATGTGCTTTACATATATTACCACATTTCTTAATATGGACCCTAGGAAATAGATATTTCTGCTATTCTTACTTGATAAAGAAACTGAGGTTCAGAGGGGTCATCATTTACCCCTCAGGAGTGGTCAGTCAGCTTGTGAGGGGCCCAGCAAGAATTCAAACCGAGGTAAGCACTGCTTGGCAAAATTATTATCCTTACTATGCTATTTTATTTTTAAAAAAATTAACCTTATGGAAGTTTAACTTACATATAATAAACTATAGACACTTAAAATGTACAATTCAACAAGTTTTGACAAATGGGTGTACCATGATGGGGAAGATAACAGAATATTTCCTCCATCCCCAGGAATTCCTTTCGATGCCAATACCCCAACCCTTCCTCTTCCTTGGGAACCATTGACAGGCTTTCTCTCACTAGATATAATTTTTTGATTTTATTACTTGCATGTACTGTTGGACAAGACAATAGTACCACAAAATGCCAACTCCGCGTTTCTTCATCTCCCGCAGTAACTCAAAACAATATGGTACTTCTGTTAATATCAGGTGATGTAACCAAGTCTAACACCTTACCAGATAATACGGCAATTCATTTAAGGACCAAAGGATCAAAGGCAATAAGGGGGTGGGGGAGGAAAAATGCATATAAATTTGTTTTGTAAATTGACTAGATGAAAAATTAAGAAAGCATAAATAAATTTAATATGGTCTTGTGTGCTAATGATAGCTCCATTGGGTTGTGATAATACCCAGTGGAGAAGGGTGATCACTAGGTCCAGAAATGGGAACTGCAGAGTCATGGAATCATAAGTCTCCTGTCTCCCAGACATGATACTTGCAGCCTCCTCTCTTTTCCTCCCTACCAGCTCCTCTGCTACCTTCTTCATGGGGCATCTAAGCCTTTCCACACACCTTTCATCTTGGGTCATGAGCTGCTTGTTCTGACCAGTGATCCAGCCAGCAAGGGAGAGAACCTAGTTGCTATAAGGCTCGACAAACTAGTATGAAACCTTTTAGTCCTCTATTATATAAGCATTGTGGTTTAATTAAGGGAAATAAATAATGATTTATAAATGGATGAAGCACTTCGTTAAACAGAAAAATTATAACAACATTCAGATATTTAAGGCAAATGTAATTTGTTTTCTATGACTGATCTGATTTTCCTTCGAGATCTTCATCTCTTCGAGTGGCAAATGGGAAAATGAAACACTTTTTCAATTCCTGAACTATAATATGTCATTTCTTCCCTATGAAACTGTCTCTTCTGGTTGATTCTGTCTTTCTCAGTTAAGCCTTCTGGATGCCTTCCCTTCCCTCATGCTTTTTGGAGACATGCTGTGTGAGTATGAACGGACTTTCTTAGGTAGGCAGAGGTTACAAAGAAGGACGTTCAAGAGTACAGTGTTTTCAGGACAGTATCTCTCTGCCACAGATGTGCTTTTCTCCTCTGATCTGGTTTTGGCATCTCCCGCCACTATCTGACTGAGCATAAAGCTTGGGCTCTCTACTTTCCCTTCTTTTCTGCATCACATCTTGCTTCTTCCGAAGGGACTTAGCCTCAGCCGACTCCATTCCACACACCAGGGAAGGAGTAAAAGATCCAGTCAGACCTCCAGCTCCGGATCCCTCAGTGGAGGCTATGGAAATTTGGAAATTCCCTTTATACTGCAGCAATACTAAAATGTTAAGGCATTTGTCTTGCTAAGAATAAAATATACAATTTTGCAATGCAAACCTTAGTACTGATGTTCTCTCACTCTTTTCTTGTTTTATCCTCTGATGTAGTAATGCTAATCTTCCTCGAGGCAGAGTAAAACAATATAAAGGATAATATATTGAAAAGAGAAAAGTCATATGAATAGACGTATCAAAATATATTACCATCATTTCATTTGTAAATGCTGTGGAGAAAAGAAAAAGAAAATGATACATCTTTGCTTCATATTGTTCTGAGTGTCCCTTTCTAACAGGGTCAAAACTTGACAACCACGCATTTGAATTTTCCACAAGTTTATTCATCTCATCTTGAATTATTCTTGAGACACATGTTAAACACATGTTCAAAACACAACAGATTAATAATCATCGTTTCTTTACACAATGTTTACTTTTCTGTTCCCATATCTATGCTCAAGGCATTGTCACTACAAGGTCCTTCCTTTTGCATACATTTGGGCCAAGTCAAATCCCACCTCTACCATGAAGTCAGACAATATTGATAACTCTCTGTCATGGATTCTTGCATATCTCTATTATATATTGTATCTCCATTAGAATAGCTTATTTTTCTGTTATAAATTAGAGATAGTTCTTAAAGAGTCTGCCTCCCACATTAAAATGCATGACTGTAGGGCCGGAACTGTGAACAACCCACCCTAGTTTCACCAATAGTACCCAGCCAGGAGCCTTGTATGTAATACACGATATGTGGTTGCAAGCATACATATCTGTAATGTTGGTTGAATGCAAATGAAAGAAAGAAAATGTCTTCATATTAGTTATTTTTCATAAAATTCAAATGAAATGTGCCTGGCCTTTTGGAACTAAAAAAACCTAATATAGTAGAAGTGTCACTCACAGTATATATAATACAGAGGACTTCACAAATGCCATAGAATTTCTTCAAAAAGAAAAATACTTTTCTATCAGCTAACATATTAAGAGAGTCTATTCAGAAATTTTGCTTTAAAATCTCTATAATTTTTGCCAATAGTAATGAATTTTCTTATGCCACTTGGAAAACTACATGAAATTAGGTGCTCAGATCTTGATATCTAAATATGGAAATAATATAGATTATTTATTGTAACTTCAGAAGAGTAACTATAGTAATTAAAAGGTCAAGGATAGTAATTCAAGAGAAATTAAAAGTAAAAGCTTAACACAGACTAATTTTTTTCTATAGAGTGTAGCTTCAAGAATAGTAACATTCTTAAAGAGTAGAAAGGCAAGAGGAGATACTTTTTTTACAAGAATATAATTAGGACTGACTTATTTACTCAGCAAAATACCCTTCAGTTCCATCCATGTTGCTACACATGGCCAGATTTCATTTTTTCTCATTGCCACGTAGTAGTCCATTGTATATATGTGCCACAACTTCTTAATCCATTCGTCAGTTGATGGGCACTTGGTCTCCTTCCATGATTTGGCTATTGTCGAAAGTGCTGCTATGAACATTGGGGTACACGTGCCCCTATGCATCAGCATTCCTGTGTCTCTTGGGTAGATAAGTCAGTCAGAAAAAGACAGATACCCTATGTTTCCACGCATAGGTGGATTTTGAGAGACTTAGCAAAAACCATGGGGGAGGGGAAGAGGGGGAAGGAAAAAAAGACACAGAGAGGGAGGGAGATAAAACATAAGAGACTCTCAAAGACTAAGAACAAACTGAGGGTGAAGGGGGTGAGGGAGGCGGGAGAAGAGGTGACGGGCATTTAAGAGGGCACATGTTGGGATGAACACTGGGTGTTATATGTAAACCAATTTGAAAATAAACTATTAAAAAATTCCTGAATTGCCCATTCTTTGGGTATTTGTCCTAAGAATTATATCTAGTATTTGTTTAATAAATATTTGTGAATTGTGAAAAAATATATAATTAGGAATAACTTAAGTAGCCAAAAGCGGTGTGATGGATTAGTAAGGTAGAAAGCAATGGCAACAAAGTTTTGTTGATTGGGGAGGACAAAGGCAGAAAGAATATTCTGAACAGAGCACACCATCATTGAGAGATACACTGACACGTTGACATAGTGATACCCAGAATGATGGAATGGATCCAATGCCCCCAACCTTCACAGGGCCATGGATAAAATATACAGAAAATAAAACAAGAATTGTAAGAAATTTTAAAGAGAAATTGAAAAGAGCTCAGGAGTCATCAAAGCGTTAAGAACAAATCTTTAAATAGAAAATACAAACTTATTACACAAGAAAAAATTTTCAATGTTGTAATACATATTCACCGTATTATCCATGAACATTGTCCTTATCCATTACTTTACACCATCTCTCCGAAGCAGCATAGGGAAAGTCGTTCTGAGTCAGACCATTTAGTGAGAAGTCCTCTCTGACAGCAGTGCCAAGGAACATTTTCTTGATGGATATCATCTTCTTGATGGATAATCAGTCACAAAATCCTCTATTCCCACTCTCATGCTTCATTCCATCACTAAATATTCTCTGTACTTTTATTATGTGCAAGACTTCATTCTAATCTCTATTTTCCATAAGGTCGAGTCATAGTGCCTGTTCTTAAGAAAACACAATCCATCAGCTTATGGTCTCACAGTTTGTGAGATGGAGCCCCATGTTGGGCTTAGCCCTGACTTCACAGAGCCTACTTGGGATGCTCTCTCCCCCTCTCTCTGCCCTCCCTCCACTCTCAAAATAAATTTAAAAAAAAAAGAGAGAGAGAGAGAGAAAGAAACCACAATCTACTCCAGAGGAGTAGGAGTAGAAGAAATAAACACCACCAGAATTTCTTTCAGGATTTCATAGAAAAGAAATTATCAAATATTCCAGCTCGCTGCTTTGGGTACAATCAATATTGGTTAAATAGATAATGAATAGATGAATTAGTAAATCCAGAAATTTACCTAAGTTCCATATAAATATATTTGAGATTTTCAGCCTGTATCACATCTGAAGCATAAATTAGCTCTATATTTCATACATATATGTACATAAAAATATGCCTTGGAAGCTTCTAAGAGCAACACTGCTTTTTATGATGCTTGGCCTATCATTAAAGGTCTGCAACACACATGATTTTGTGCAGTTTGAAAACATGCCTCCTTGGATTTAATTTTTTAAGACTTTGAATGTAATAGTTTCCTCTTTTTTTCTTCAGTGATTCTCCTGTCTCCTGGTTGCCTTCCTATCCTTCTGGTTTCAAGTTTTCCATCTCCTTTGAGCTTCTCCTCTTGTATCTGTGCCTTTGTTCCTGCCAGGGTTCTTTCCTTGGCTTTCAGTTTTCTTCATTGTACGTTTTGCTCCAAGTGATAGCACCTGGCCCCATGGTTTCAGCGGCACCCTTGTCCGCTTACATTCCCACACCTAGTTTCCAGGTCAGATAGATGTTCTAGGCTGAGACCCATACTTCTACCTGAGTACTGGAAAGCTCTATCTGTGTGACATGACACGTAGACACCTGACACTGAACAAGTCCTATAAATGCCAGTGCCTAAATATTTCTGGATTCCATAACCTACATATTCTGCTCACTGCAGAGTCCTTTATCTTCTCAGATAGATCCGTTCAATATCACTTATCCGATTATTCTGTCTCATCCTTACTTCCTCACCAGTGCACTGGGATCCATTCTCCACACCACTGAGAGATTGATCTTTAGAAAGCTAATCTGATTTCTTCACTTCCCAGCTGTAAAGAGTTCAATAATAACTCATAACTTAAAAGATAATTAGCATGGTACCTACCGGCACTTAGGATCTAACCACTAACTACCTTTCTGACTTCACCTTTGATCATACTTGTTATTCTCCTATTATAAAACAACTCTTAGTGAATTTGCCTGTTTCTAGAATGTCCTCTTTTGTTTCTATACCAGTACAAATGTTTCTTTCTCCACCCTTTCTCTCTCCTTCATCTGATTAATATAAATACTCATCTCTGAGTATTTCTCTTAGGCTATCTCTTTCAGAAAGCCCTCCTTACCAATTGCAACTTTCTATATACTACACCAAATGCACCAGAAGAATGTAATCTGATTAATCCTTGTTGTAGATAGGAGTGTTTATCTAATAGTAATTCAAGGCCTTGAAGGCCTTTACTTGCTGAGAAAACTGACGGCAAAGGTGATATAGGTTAAAATGACTGTAGCAGCATAGGTTAGTGGTTATTGATCTAGGGGCCCCTGGGTGGCTCAGTCGGTTGGTTGAGCGTCCAACTTCAGCTCAGGTCATGATCTCATGGTTCATGAGTTTTAGGCCCACATCGGGCTCACTGCTGTCGGCACAGAACCAGCTTCGCATCTTCGGTTTTCCTCTCTCGCTGCCCCTCCTCTGCCACAGTCTCTATCTCAAAATAAATAAACTTAAAAAAAAAAAAAAGAGTTTCTAATATAAAGTGTGAGCTGAGCTCTCTTAGCTACCAATTTGGTGATCTTAAGTAAGTGTTTTCTTTGTTTTGTTTTGTTTTGTTCTGTTCTGTTTTATTTAAACTGCTAAGGTTTTTTCTCTCTAAAGTGGATATAGTTCACTACCTCACTGGGTTTTTATCATATTAAGTAAGATATTAAATGTGTATTGCTGACTGAATTGCATGGAATTAAATAGTTACCCTAGTAAATCCCTCCAAACATCTACTAAGTACATTATATATTTAATATTTTATATATTTAATATTTTATATATTTAATATTTTATATATTTAATATTTTATATATTTATATGTTATATATTTGCTAGTATGAAATATTGATGAACAAAATGGTATGATATCTGTCATTTTTTTCAAAATAATCCAGTGAAGAAGAAAATCAGGGCTATTATCATAAAGAGGAAACAAGACTGATGAGTGGCTAACAGCTAAAGCTTGGTAATGTGCATTTGGGGGGATGTTATTACACTCTCCCCTCCCTGTGGGCGTATGTTTGCTCTTTGCCAGAATAGAAGTTCTTTTTTAAAAAGTATTCTGTAACATATACTATATTTATACTTGGTACTTCAGTGCTTAAAGATGTACAATTATATTTATTACGATCAGATGAAATGTTGGCCTGCCTGTAGCAATCTAGTCACTGAAAAGAATATATATTTGACCAGAATCATCCTATATAAAATGAAAGGCTCACACTCTGAGAAGTGTGTGGGACCCGAGAATATAAGGGAATAACTCATGCAGGACACCGGTCTCATGCTCACCTCAGGAACTGGTGCCTTGACGTGCTCTGGCTGGCAGATGTGCCCAGAATATTGACATAACTTGTCTCTCTTTCCCAATGAGCATAAACTATTGAATTTGTGTAATATAAACATATATGCGATAAGACACCAGCATACATGGCTTTAGATAGCAGAATTGTATTGTTTCCCTGTTATATTTACAGCTAAAGCTGCTCTAAACTTTATACATGTGGACCTTTAAACAATTAATGTAGAATTCATGTTCATTTTATCACTATAGAGTAATTTTTCCATTTACAATAAATACATACACAGCACTACATAAAGCAAAAAGAGGGATGCCTGGGTGGCTTAGTCAGTTGAGCATCCAACTCTTGATTTTGGCTCAGGTTATGACCTCATGGTTCATGAGATCAAGCCCCATGTCTGGCTCTGTGGTGGCATCACAGAGCCTGCTTGGGATTCTCTCTCTCCCTCTCTTCTCTGCCTCTTTCTCACTCATGCTCTCTCTCTCTTGCTCTCTCTCTCTCTCTCTCTCTCTCTGAAAATAAGTAAATAAAGTTTAAAAAATTAGGTAGGTTCAGGACACTGGGGTTTTAAACATACTTTCCAATTCTCCTGTCTGCCTGGTCTTAAGCATGTCACTTAAGCCCTCTGAACCTCAATTTCTTCATCTGTCAAGTGGGTGCTCTAGAGTCTCATTTCCAGTGTTGCTTCAAAGGAGGAAATGAAAATGAAAAAGGATTTACCATGTGCTAGGCACCATGCTAATTTCTTTAACATAAGCAAATCCTTCAGTGCTATATTATTTTCTCTTTTTTAAATTGGGTCCAAGGAGAGTAAACACTGAGATAATATAGGTAAAAGAACTAAGCAGATAGTGCATAGGGACTACTAAAAATTTGCCCTCATTCTTTGTTTATAGTACCTGTTCAAAACTGCTTCGGAATGAATGAATTCTAGTAATCAAACCTAAAGAATTTGATGACAGTTCTTTTATCAGATTTAAAATCTGATGTTTTAGTTCCTTGTAGGTCCTCTTCTTTCTGTGGTTTTTAATATTACAATGTGACAAATCCATGTACTGATCACATTAAATTCTCAGAGGAGAGTTTAAATATAGATTTTACAATTAAATATAATTAAAATGTATTTGAAAATTTGAGACGTGTGAGAATTAATACACATGACCTACATATTATTCGTAAAATAGATAAATGAGTAAATGTATAATTAAAGAGTCAATGATGCTTCTGATTTTTTGCTATCTACACCTTTGTTATTATAAATATTTTATTTTCCAGAGTTAGTTTTTTGTTTATTTTTTTAATGTTTACTTATTTTTGAGAGGGTGGGAGTTGGAGCAGCAAGAGGGAGACACAGAATCCAAAGCATGCTCCAGGTTCTGAGCTGTCAGCGTAGAGCGTAATGCGGAGCTCGAACCCATGAACCGGGAGATCATGACCTGAGCCGAAGTCAGACTCTTAACCCACTAAGCCACCCAGGCTCCCCAGAATCAAAGTTATTTTTAAAGAAATATTTTCTGGTCCATGTAGTCCGCCTTTGTGAATTTTAGATCTTCATGCTTGGAAATTTTAATTGAAATGGGACATGAAATTTCTTGAGTATTGAATTGCCCACTGGAATGTAACAATTCCCATTTAAAGTCACTATTTATTTACATTTGATGCCTCAGTTTACATACAGAGAGGTATGTATTGGGAATTCTGTAGCTTTTTGCTTTAAGAATTTATGACCTTTTTGCAAACTGGAATGCATATTTTGGAGGCCAAAATAAGTGAAATTACTTCCCAGGACTTTTAGAAATGGTTAAAAATAATTTAATGATGCTTTTCATTGTGTTTATGAAACCATGAATATTAAAACGGTAAAAGTAAAATCTTACATAACTTAAATTTTTCAAAAAGTTTTCCTGCTTTGGGTTTGTTGTCTTGGAGCTAAGGACCTTTTTAGAACTTACACATATATGCCACAGAAATTAATGAAATTTAATTTCACAGTGCTTTGTGTTAACATTAACCTCCATAACTCATTTCTAACCTCAGATATTTTCTTCTACTGACTGTGTATATGGATTCATCTGTATACAAGTTACTGCTACTAGTTCAGTTTTCACTCCCCTCCCGATAGTCTGTCCTGTAACTACTAACCTTCTCTATGTCCCTTCACCCTGCATTGAGGCAAGTCATCTTATTTACTGAACAAATCATCTCTAAAGGTGGAATTTTGTTAAAGATACAAGAAAAAAAAACAACTTAAAATCGAATGTCAGATATCACTCCTAAGTTTCTTCAACCATTACTCTTGAGTTGGAGTTTTATTTTTCTTATTTTTCTATCCATTTATTGTCAAATTGGTTTCCATATAATACTCAGTGCTCATCCCAACAAGTGCCCTCCTTAGTACCCGTCACCCTCTCTCCCCTCTCCCTCAAGCCTCAAGCCTCAGTTTTTACTTAGTATTTAAGAGTCTCTTATGTTTGGTCTCCCTCCCTCTGTGGCTTTTTTTACCCCTTCTCCCATGGTTTTCTGCTAAGTCTCTCAAAATCCACCTATGCATGGAAACATATGGTATCTGTCTTTCTCTGACTGACTTATTTCACTTAGCATAATACCCTCCAGTTCCATCCATGTTGCTGCACATGGCCAGATTCCGTTCTTTCTCATTGCTGCACAGTATTCCATTGTATATATAAACCACATCTTCTTTATCCATTCGTCAGTTGATGGACACTTAGTCGCTTTCCATGATTTGGCTATTGTCGAAAGTGCTGCTATGAACATTGGGGTACACGTGCCCCTATGCATCAGCAGTCCTGTATCTCTTGGGTAGATTCCTAGCAGTGCTGTTGCTGAGTCATAGGGTAGTTTTATTTTCATTTTCTTGAGGAACCTCCACACAATCCTCCAGTGTGGCTGCACCAGTTTGCATTCCCACCAACAGTGCAAGAAGGTGCCTGTTTCTCCATATCCTCGCCAGCATCTATAGTTTCCTGATTTGCTCATTTTAGCCATTGAGTTGCAGTTTTAAAAATAAAATCACAATAATGAGCGCACCTTGTCTTTTCCCCTGCAGGAGAGGCGAGAGGATATACGAAATGGCAGCTGTATCAGCTTTGAATTCCATAAAGTTCAGTTTAATTTAAAGATACGATGTAAATAAGAGTGTAATTTATCAATGTGTTATTTTCATGTAATTTATGTCTTTCCTGTAATATCAACAGTAGAGTTGCATTATCATTCACTTAAAGACAAAAATGTAATTACTTTGTATACAATTCCACTATTCTTCCTTTTCTTTTTCTTCTTCCTCCTCTTCTTCTCTTCCTTTTCTTTCCAAAACAGTTCAATCTTAAAGGCATTCAGTGTAGGTGATAAAGGTAAATATTTGCACAGGTTTCAGGGGTGGGAAAGAAAGGGAGTCCCTGAAGAGAAATGTTCTGGTTTGGGGTCCCTAAGTCCAAGCAGAGTAAGGAAGGCATTGTTCCCCCAACAACAGCCAAGCATAAAGTATCATAACCCAAGAATGCGAAACAGGATTTCACATAGGGAAGACTCTGGAACAAGAGGCCTAACATGGTAAAAAGGGTATTTATGCAGAAGAAAGGTAGCAATGATGATGGCAGAGTGATTCTATAAAGGGAGGTTGATCAAATAAGTAATATATTTAAGATATATTTAAAATAATAGGAGCCAGTTTCCTCATTGTCACAGAACTCAGTTCAAATATAGAAAGAAAAAAAAACTAGAATTAAATTTGTTTTGGAATTGGTGGTGTCAATGTAAAATAGTAGTCTTTAATAGGTAGGTAAAGATGGAGAAATATAGATGTAAATCTATGTATCATGTGTATATGTGTATATTATGTGTGCATATGTGTGTGAAAATACATGCATATACAATTTAGCTGGTCCACTAAGTGGTATGGGACTAGTGATACTCTTAATTGTCATGAGTGTCCATGAATACCACTCAGATCTTGGCTTCTAAGTACCATTTCCCACAGATAGGAAATAGGTATTGTGGAAGAAAAGGCCAATTTTAGGTCTTAAGGCAATACAAGATGAACACAGAATATCCTTTTGTCCCAGAAACTAAAGAATTGCTCCAAAAATGATGGAAACATGTCAAAAGAACACAGTAGTAATGTTGAAGGACATTTATCAACCCAAATGAGGAAGAGTTATGCTTTTGGTATAGAAATGGATGTAGAGGTCAATGGAACAAATAAAGAGCCCAGAAATGGATACACACATACTGCTTGACTGTTTTTCAACAATGATGCAAGATAATTCAGTGTGCAAAGTATAACCTCTCCCGTCAAGATGCTAAAATAGTTTTGCTATAATATATATATATACATATACATATACGTACATACATATATGTATAACACTTAACTCTTACTTTAAATCATCATATCATATTTTTAAAAATCAGGCATAATAAATATATTTACATGTAGTAGCAAAACCTACCAAATTCCCAGAAGAAAACATAGAGTAAACTCTTAGTGAACATCAGTTAGGTAAAGATTTTATTAACACAAAGCAAAGCAGAAT
This sequence comes from Paguma larvata, assembly GCA_030068075.1. Classification (NCBI taxonomy): domain Eukaryota; kingdom Metazoa; phylum Chordata; class Mammalia; order Carnivora; family Viverridae; genus Paguma; species Paguma larvata. Next base: position 45,066,786 of record CM057824.1, read on the forward strand.
AGTAATCATTTAAAATTTTTGAAAAATTTGTACTTGGTAAGCAATTTCCTTCAAAATTATGAAGAGAACTCGAGTCTAGAATATATAGAACATTCTTACAACTTAATAAGAAAACAACCCAAATGGAAAAAAAAAGTATGAACAGACTCTTCACCAGTGAAGATATATAGGTGGTAAAGAAGTACATGCAAAGATGCTCAACATGGTTAGTCGTTGAGCTATAATATATATATATATACATATACATATGTATATGGAGATGCTAATCTAAACCGTGAAAGGATAACACTACACACTTGCTAGAATGTCTAAAACTTCAAATACTGATCATATTCAGGTACTTCTGGTGGGAATGCAAAATGGTACAGTATTTTAGAAATGGGTTTAGCCCATTTTTAAAAGTCAATCGGGCCAAGCCATTTCACTCCTACATATTTACCCAAGAAAAATGAAACCATATGTTCATATAAAGATGTGTACACAACTTTTCAAAGCAGCTTATTTATAATAGCCTAAAACTGGCAACAACTCAAATATTCTCTACAAGGTGAATAAATAAATTGTGGTATAACCATGTAACAGAGTAGCGCTCAACAAAAATAACATCAACAACAAAAAAACGAATTAGCAAAATATCTACATAAGTTCTTTGTTTGGTACCATGCCTTCAACTATATTCATTTAGTACCCCCCCCAAAATAATGAAGTACAGAAACAGTTAATTCTCAAAATCATCATGGTGAGTGAAGGAAGACAGGTAAAAAATAAAATAAAAGAATACATAATGTATAATTCTATTCATATAAAATTCTAGAAAATACAAACATATCTTTCTATATCTGTTCTATAACATAATAACCCATCGTCTACAAAAGTGCCATGAAAGGTAAAGAAAGACCAACGAACTGTTCCAGCATTCTGAAGAAGCATGGCAACTAAATGTGAACAGATAAAAGCACGTTTGTTACAAAGGCATCACCGGGACAATTGGGAAGTGTGACTGTGGGGTGAGGACCTTGTTGGAATGGCTGACAATACTGGAAAATGATTAGATATAGTAATGTGTCAAAATCTATTTCTTGGTTTTGTTCGTATTGAAGTTACATTGAAAAATGTCCTGGTTTGTAAGAAATGCTAAAATATTAGGGGTGATGGAAGCACGAGTTTGGCCACTTACTCTCAAATGCTTCAGGAAAAATGAAATTGTTCTTTGCACCATACTTGTAATTTTTCTATAAATTTATATTGATAGATGGATAGGTAAATATAGATAGGCATAGATAAAAAGATTAAAATGATCAAAACAGGCTGAAATAATAAACAATAATATTTTTCTATATATCTATCTATTGAAATTATAGAAAAATCACTGCATGTCTTTCATCTTCCTTTCCCTAACAAAATGTCTCAAGATCTCCACCCTACGACCATCAAATGAATATACCTTTCTTCCTGGAGGAACTCCATCCTCCTCCTCCAGGGAAGGTCTACAACAAGGTGGCCGCAGGATTTGATCTGACATGGAGACCTATTTTATTGGTTACAGAATCTGTGTTTGTTTGTTTTCCCCTCCGCCTGTTTCAGCATCCTATTTTAGAAGCAGACAGTTCACTTTCTAGTTTTATAGAACCAGAAATAAAGATAAATTTTGCTCTAGGGTGCATCTCCAGAGTCTTATTCATATCTGATTAGGTGATGATATTTGGGATTAGGGGGTTGATGAGAATTAGATGAAATTTTGAACTTGAGTTGATGCTGTCATACACTGAGACTTTGGGGGCTGTTGGGATGAAGTGAGTGTATTTTCCATGTGCGATGGATATGAACCTTTGGGGCCAGAGAAAGAATTGTGGTAGGCTGCAAAATACACCACACCCCCCACACCTCCTACACCAGTTCAAAAAGGAAATATCTATAGAAAAACTGTAGAAACTATGATTTTTTTTTCAGAAAAAGGGCCTTTTCAACTGTGATTCAATTAAGTATCTTGAGATAATCCTGAGTTACTTGGGTGGAACCAAATCCATTGATAAGTTTCCTTATCAGAAAAAGGCAGAGGGATGTTTGAGGCAGACAAAAGAGAAGATACAGATATAAAGAAAGGGTGTAGTGTGAAGACAGAGACGGAGACTGCAGTGAGGTGGTCACAAGCCCAGGAAACCCAGGTCAGCCACCAAAATCTGAAGAAACAAGTTGTCCCCTTGATTCCCCAGAGAGAGTATAGCCCTAGTGATTTCAGACTTCTGGCACCATGCCAGCATCTGGATTTATAGTGGCCAGCAAACCTAACAAAGCCTCTACCTCAAGGCATTTATATATTAGTGAGGGAGACATATGAGAAATATATCTGTCATCAAATAGTGATACGTGAATTGATGGGAAATAAAGCAGGAGAAAACACATACAAATGCTATTTTGGGTGATGCTATTTTTGGTTAAGACTCTTCATTATCCTCAATATCCATTTTCCTGAAAGATAGAAGGAAACATGGCTACCTAAGTAAAAATTCTATTTCTCAGCCTCCTTTGTAGCTAGGCCATCTGACAATATCTTAACCATTAGAATGTGACGAGAAACGATGTGTGCAGATTCTAAGATGAATACTTAATAAAGGATACCTTTCTTCCTTTTTCCTCTCTTGGCAGAAATGTGAACCAGCTTGAACAGGGACTCTAGGGCATGCTAGAGCCTCCAAATGGAAGGGATTTATATTCCTGAAAGTTTTTTGGAAGAGGAGGTGCCTCCCTGTCTATTTCTGGAATGTTACACAAGAGGTAAGTACAATTCATTTTTTAAATCTCAATATTGGGTCTCTTTGTTTCAGCAAGCTAAGCCCGTAACCTAACAAATACATTATTTTAATTTTCCTGGTCAAGGCAGGCCTTTCTGAGCAGAGACCAAGTGGACTAAGGAAGCAGAGCTTGTAGAGAAGAAGTTGGGAGTTTTATCTGCCCCAGTTTGGGTTGCTTGAAGAGCAAATTTTGACGTACAGATTTGGGTGCAGGTTCTTGTTTTGAGAGGTGATCCCAGTGGGCCCAGATGAAGGGGTGGAGAAAGAAAGAGGAAAAAAGGGATCAAAGAGCTCAAACACGCCAATGAGCAGGTTACCCCCGAGAGCACCATCCCATTCAAGACCCTCTGAGGAACTTTAAGGAGCATGTCTCAGAATAGTGCCCCCTCCTCAAAGAGATGAGGGACAAAGTGTTTTCCCCACCATATTCAACTCCCACAGAGAGTTTTCTCTGGAGGCATTAAAGACCTGGCACCTTTAAGCTTGACCTTGCAAAAGGTGAGCAAGCCCCCAATCACCAGAGAAAGCTCCCAGGCTGACAAGTATACATACCTGGTGCCTGTGGTGGGAAGCTATAGGCATGTGGAAACTTACTACTTCCCCCTGCAGAAGAACTCAGAAGAAAGCCAAAAGACCATGTGGCAAGACATTAACAGTGTCCAATAGCAAGGGACACCTAAGTGCTCAGTTGGTGAAGCATCCAACTCTTGACTTCTGCTCATGATCTCACAGTTCATAAGTTCAAGCCCCGCATAAGCTCTGTGCTGACAAAATGGAGCATGCTTGAAATTTTCTTTCTCCCTCTCTCTGCTCCTCCCCTGCTCATGCTCTATCTCCCTCAAAATAAATAAATTAAATTAAAAACAAACAAACAAACTGATAGCCAGAGTTCAAATCTTGGCTCTTCCATATACCATCTGGGTCACCTAGAGTCAGTTGCTTAGCCTCTCTCTCTGTGCCTCAGTTTCCTCATCTGTAAAATGGAGATTATTATAGTACCCACCCACTTCAGATGCTTGTTGTCTTATATATTACCAAATATATTATGTACAATAATTAGAATACTGCTCTTCATATGGTTAGAGTTGTTTGTTTATTTTTATCTAAGACAGGACATAAATTTATTAATCTAAGCCATAATCTATTGTTGAATCTTCAGTGCCTATCACTGAGCTGAACAATAGTAGTAGGTATTATATAAATGTTTATTAAATGAGTAGACAAAAATAATTTTTTTGAGGCTGCTGCTAGACTTCTTGGATGTATACGGGTGTGTATCAGAGAAAGAACCAGACTAGACACTTCTCACCCATATCCTCTAAGGACTATCCAGAAGCCTTGTATAATATCACCCTAAGACGAAGTTTACTGTGGGGCCAGTGATTCACCTTGCTTCATGAAGAATCTGAAATATAATTTAATAGAGTGTCACAAGCCTATTTTCTTGGGTAACTTCCACATTTTCTTGAGTAATTTTCATATTTCATGGGAGGCTCAGTTCTAAATAAAGCTAATGAAGTTTCTTAGCAAAACAGAAGAAAATCATGGTCCCGGCAGCTGGTTTTTAAAGAAACCCTAAGTGGCAAGCGATTGTGCCCATGGTTAAGAATGATGCCACTTGAAACCAAGCTAAACTTGAAGGTTTCCAGATTTCTCCAAGGAACAGAATGCTAAAAAAGGCCAGAGAACTTTTTTTACACTGATGGAACAGAGCACAGAATCCGGATGTAAGTGCTGAGAAGAGAAAAGGTGCTGCTCCACACAGCCGGCAACTAGAGCCACCAGTGGCCCATCATGGAGGGCAGAGGACACCTAGCAAAGGGGATGAAGAAGAAAATGAACACTTATTGAGTGTCTAATGAGACCTCAAAACCTTGCATTTAAAGGTTACAGGAGCAGGCCACCTAGGTGGCTCAGTTGGTGAAGCTTCTGACTTCGGCTCAGGTCATGATCTCACAGTTGGTGAGTTAGAGCCTTGCGTCAGGCTCTGTGCTGATGGCTCAGAGCCTGGAGCCTGCTTCGTATTCTGTGTCTCCCTCTCTCACTACCCCTCCCCCACTCATGCTCCGTCTCTCTTGTCCCTCAAAAATAAATAGAAAACCTTTTTAAAAAAGAAAATAGTAAGGGACATCTGGGTGGCTCAGTCGGTTGAGCATCTAACTTCGGCTCAGGTCATGATCTCATGGTTTGTGGATTCAAGCCCCGCATCAAGCTCCGTATTGAGCCTACTTCAGATTCTGTCTCCCTCTCTCTTTGCCCATCCCGTGCTTGCACTCTGTCTATGCCTCTCTCTAAAAAATAAACATTAAAAATACATTTTTTAAATAAAAAAACAAAGTAGATAAAAAATGAAAATAAAATAATAAAATAAAAGTTATAGAAGCATTTCCATCGAATCCTGTTTTGAATAATATTATCCATTAAGTTATGCTCAGCTATCTCCCTCCCAAATTCACGTTCTTTGCAGGCAATTTAAAAGGAGGGAGGGTGTCAAAAGGTTCCTAAGCATGAGCTGTAAACTATTCTCAGAACGTTGTGAACAAACTACCGAAGAATTTGGCAAAGTGCATGAAGATGAGAAAAGCCTTCTAACTCTATGGCTGCCAGCTCTTGGTCATTTCATGAATTCGAAAGCAAGGCAAGAAATAATCACTTGGCTTCCTCCATCTAAAAGTATCTGCCTGGTTAGGGTAAAGCTTCAGAGCATTCCACAAAACAGAAAATCATAGTAATGTCTTACCAAATGGGAGGTCAGTTTCAGATTCCAGAAGCTGCCTGAGACGTCCTGCGATGTGACCCTATTAGAACTCGGGTTCTCCGGAAAGGTGAGGTGGGAAAAACGTTGAAGCCAGCAGTAATTTCGTGGGAAATAACGATCATGAAAATTTACTCCACTTTGGTTTGTTTCGGCTTTGCCCTGAGACTCCTTCAACAAAGAATCCGACGTGAGCCACAAAAGAAACAAATTTTGAATTCAGGTAGACTGCATCACACAGATAAGCATCTCGGTTTTGTTTTGTTCTGCTTTGCTTTTGCCTTTCGGTCAAAGGGTTTCAGTTTGTTTGGGTTTTTGGTTATTATGGTTATTGGAGGAGGTGCTCCTTTAGTGGCTCGTTTCGACTATTTTCCATCACTGGGAGACACAAATAAGTTAAGGGAGTGGGATCAAGGTTTGCAGATCTGTTAAAATTTCCTCAGAGATGCTGGACAAGAGAGAAGTACCAGCGTTCTGAGTGGGCAACTGTATCCAATAACAATATCTCAATTGTCTCAGCAAGCACAAAGGAGCAAGAGGCAGTGGTTTCCTTTCAGATACTTGGTCTGCAAAATTTCTTTGGGCAGATTTTTTTGTATTTTCAGAAAATAAATTTCCTGATGACACAACCCTCGTCATCTTGTTTCACTTTGTAGAAATGCTGGGCCAGCCTCATATGTTGTTGAATTTGGAGGAAAAAAATATTATTTGGATTTCTATTAACAACAAAAAACAAGTTTTGGTTGGATTGAACTATATAAAATTACTGATGCTGAGCAATCTTTTTTTTTGCTTTTTTTTGCTTCAAAGTTGCAATTTTCTATGATTCAAAATATTGAATTGATTTCCTATGAACCAATTTCTTATGATTAAAAGTATTCCTGATACTTTTACTGAGAATAAGTGATTCCCCGGCTAATACTTCTACAGCTCAGTAAGATTCTGGAGTTATAAAAGATAAAATACAATTACGGTATGAGAGATTATCATCTAAATTTTTGAAAGTGGTAATATTTGTAAAGCATAACAGAGTATTCTACTAGTCACATACTTTATTAATTTTTGTTGTTTATACAGCAAGTATTATTAACCATCTACTGTAATATGTTTTTTTTTTTTTTTTTTTTTAATGTAGGACCTAGAGTCAAAATTCATAGATTCTAATCCTGGTTTTCCCACATTTTATTAAAAAAATTTTTTTTTCATGTTTAGTTTTGAGAGAAAGAGAGACAGAGTATTAGCAGGAGAGGGGCAGAGAGGGGGAGACACAGAATCCTAAGCAGGCTCCAGGCTCCGAGCTGCCAGCATAGAGCCTGATGCAAGGCTCAAATTCATGAACTACAAGATATGGCCTGAGCCAAAATCAGTCACTTAACCTTCTGAGCCACCCTGGCGCCCCATGGTTTCTCCACATTTTAGAGTGTATCACTGTCCACATTAATTTAGGTCTTCATGTCAAACGTTCATTTTCTATAAATGGGGGCCAGTGAAGACATCTGACTCATAGAATAGTATGAATTGAGTAAAACAACTGCTCCTCGTAGCCACCACTCAGCAAATGTGGGCAAAACAGGCAACCCTGTTATCATGGAGCTTACAGTCTAATATGGCAGACACAGACACAAATGATCGCGACTGTCATAAATTTTATGAAGGAGAAGAATGTGTTCCTATTCAGGTATAAGAATTACTCTGTGGCAAGCAGGCAAAGCTTCCTTTGTAAAATGAGAATTAAGCTGAGGTCTGAAGGATAAACACTAATAAATCAGGTGAAGCTTTGATGGAAAGCATTCGAAGCAGGAAAAATCCATGCCCTATGTTTTGAGAGACCGTGATATTTGGGGGAACTCATATGAGGCCTGTGAGGCAGCACCGCCAAAGCTCTGCAGGTGAGGAGGAAGTGGGGGCCCAGCCCACAGGGGTCTTTTAAACCATGTAAATTCCTTTAAATAGAGGAGTGAAGTCATTGCCTAAGTACGCTGCATAACAGAAACCTTATTCTTTTTAAAGTATCTGGTGTGACTTATTTGTTTTGTGGCATTTATTAAAAATAATTTCATGTGCCTTGGCTTCCCCGTAATACTTATAGTTATTTTTAAATGAGGTATATGTAGACAGAGTGTTTTCTTTGGTCCAGCTTCTCCATTTTAAATATATCTACAGTTTCCAAAGGTAGCTAAAATGTGAGGTTTGAGGGCACAATCCTCCAAGCTGCCGAGTGTTTCTGGGACCTCTGCACCAACTACAAGTTTGGGGGGATTTCTAAAATCATGGTCAGATTTGATAATTCATTAGAAGGTCTCATAGGACTCAAAGGGAGCAAATGTACACAAGCTCATGGTTTATTACAGGGAAAGAATAAATTGAAGTCAGCCAATAACACATTGGACAGAGCCTGGGAAAGTGCCAAATGTGAAGCTTCTGTTGTCCTCAGAGTGCATTTCGCATCCACCCCTGATGTGTGGCAGTAAACACTCGCTAGTGCCAACCAAGAAGCTCATTCAAGCTTTGGTGTCCACAGCTTTATGGGGACTTCATTAAGTGGACATGATTGATTACCCATGAGGTTGCACTCAGTTCCTAGTCCTATACTTCCCAGAAGCTGTGTTGACACCATGTGGCCCAAGGGGCCCACCATGGGTCACCTCCATAGCATAAAGTATCAGACGTGGTCCATAATAACAAAGACATCCCTATCATCTAAGAAATTCAAAGAGTTTAGAAGTTACCTCCCAGTGGCCAGGGACAAAGGCCAGAGCTTTCCTTTGGCCAAACCAAATGATATCCTATAAAGGCTACCCTCTGGCCTTTGGCCAAGTGTCTTATAGTAAAACAATCATATTCATCTAGGCAACTACATTTAGCATAGCTTGCATATGGTAGACACAACAATAGTATCATAAGAATGTGCCATGCATTTGGAGGTGTCAGTGTGGGGAAGGGATAAGCTTAAAGAAAAAACTAATCCATCGTAGGGGTGACTGGGTGGCTTAGTCAGTTAAGCGTCTGACTTCGACTCAGGTCATGATCTCACAGTTTGTGAGTTTGAGCCCCATATCAGGGCTGACAGCTCAGAGCCTGAGACCTGCTTTGAATTCTGTGTCTCCCTTTCTCTCTGCCCCTCCCCTGCTCACACTCTGCCTCTCAAAAATAAACATTGAAAAAAATTTTAGAAGAAACTAATCCATCCTATAAAGTCATTACATATATTGCACTTATATTTTGCTCCTTGATTTACCATTTTGTGTACTTTAGAGTAAACTTGTGCGATGTTATTTAGCATAAAGATTAGTTGATGATTGGCTAAATTCAGTTCTTCCTTAGGCCAATCATTCTCCATCAGTGTTATGCTTTGAGGAGGTTTTAATTCATTTTCCCAAATCGATCATCAATATCAACATTAGAACCTTAACAACAAGGCCAGTGTCGTGTCCTATCACACTACGGCAGCAGATGTGACTTAATATGTAAGTATTGACATACCGGCATATCACCAGAGTCCCACTCAGTCATTAACTGTGCAGTCCATCATCATATTGTATAACCAAAATGGCTGCCAGAGTGATGCCACTCAGCTTTCTAGTCAACCCTATCAACCCTGTCAGGCTGCCAAAGCAGAAGTGGTCTTGCCCCACTGGTGTAACTGAGCTTTGAGACCATATCATCTCTTGTTCTGAGCCTTTCTCAAAGTAGTAATTTAGTATTTATTTCCCCCACTATAGAATCCATTTACGCCCTCCCATAGCCTCTGTTACTATTTTCCCTAGCTCCATTAACTGCCTAGTTTTACTCAAACATTTTCACCTTTGGAAGAGACATGAAGTTTGGCTGCTGAGCAGATCCAGATTACCAGTAGTAACATTGGTCCAGCAAGCATTCCCTGCTGTGCCCTCCCATTATACAGGGTAGGATTACATGGTACATAGCTAGTGGGGCCTCAGACACTAAGCAACTCACGTGTTACATTTCCCACCAACCCTAATTATGCCAGAGAGGGCGAAGGCACCATCCAACCTATCAGGCTGTTAGGAATTCTGACATAAAAGCTTAAAGATATAGGTACAGCATTTTGGCTAGGGATTATCTCTGCTTTTGGGGGCACCAATAGTCACAGACCTGGTCCTAGGACCGGGTAAGAACAACGTTGAGGTGATGTGAGCAAACAAGAAACAGTGTAGTCATACCAGCATCCTCCCCTGTGGGAAGAATTATATAGTCATACCAGAATACTTCCCCACTTCCTTCTTCTCAGATTACTCAGAAAAGCAGGGGAATCTCTCTATTAGAGATTCCCCCTTGGCCTCCCCTTATGTTGAGTGTGAGAACACACTCATGACTACTCCTGCTTTAATCTACCCCATTTTAAACAACAAATGTTCCTATTGCCCATTCGAATTCTGTATCTAACCATAGCTTTGAGGACACCAGCTCTCTGCCCATTGTTGGACATAGAAGCTATAAAGTGTGTTCCTTGGTGTGATGACATGTGACTTGACAGTCCAAATTGATGTTTCACAAGACCATCCTCAGTTTCCAAAATTTGCTAAAAGGACTCATAGAAGTCTCCAAAAGCTATTATATACTGTTATGGTTTATTACAAGGAAATGATACATTAAAATCAACCAAGGGAAAACACAGAGCAGAATCTGGGAGGGATCCAAACACAAGACTTCCATGGTCCTTAGGACACATTTTCCACCTGGCGTCCATGTGTGACAGTACCTGTGGGGTCTTGACGACCTAGGAAGCTCATCTGAACTTCTGTGCCTTGACTTTTTATGGGAGTTTCATTACCTGGGCCTGACTGGATGGTTGCCCACATGGCTGCACTCAGTCTCTAGCCCTCACTCTCAGAGTTCAGGCTGAAAACAGAGGGCTGAGGCCTGCCATGAGTCATCATAATTAGCATAAACTCTCGGATATGGTCAGAGGAATCCACCAGTCATCTTGCTAGCATAAACTGGCAGATGTGGTTCCAAAGGCCTACCATGAATAACAAAGGTACTCCTATCACTGAGGGTACTTCCAAGAGGTTGGAGATTACCTCCCTGGAGCCAAGGATAAGGCTAGACCTCTCTTTCTGCAAGGCCAAATTCTTTACTACAAAATATATCATTTTGAAATAGGTAATGCATAGAATTTCACTTTTGAAGTTGTACTTCTATGAAATTTACTTTTTTTTTCTTTAGCCCTCTGTGGAGTACAGATGCAGTTTTCCCGTGAAAATGGGACATGCTGCTAGCTGACCGTGAAATATCCATTCTACTCCTCACCCTCATTAATAGGTTACGAAATAATGAACATAAAATACAAAACAAATAATCCAAAAAGAACAAAGCTATAATACATTACTATTTCTTTGAGAAAAATAGGACAAGGCTGATGAAAAAGAAGGAGAGGAAGACAGAGTGGGTGGTGAAGAGAGATGGGAGAGCTTAAAGAATTACCATTAGAGATATATGGAGAACATAACAGATGCAAAAACTTAAACAGAAAATGTAGGGAGGGGTACTTGGGTGGCTCCATCTGTTGAGCGTCCAACTCTTGATCTCTGCTCAGATCATGATCCCAGGGTCATGAGATCAAGTCCTGTGATGGGCTCCATGCACTGAGCATGGAGCTTGGTTACAATTCTCTCTCTCTCTCTCTCTCTCTCTCTCTCTCTTTCTCTCTCTCTCTCCCTCTTTCTCTCTTTCCCTCCTTCCCTCTCCCCTGTTTGCTCTCTCTCTCTAAAATTAAAAAAAATTAAAATATAACGGAGCACCTCAGTGGCTCAGTAGGTTAAGTGTCCAACTCTTGATTTCAGTTCAGGTCATGATCTCACAGTTCTTTTGTTGGACCCCTGCATCCGACTCTTAGTTGACATCAGGAGCCTGCTTGGAATTCTCTGTCTCTCTCTCTCTCTCTGCCCCTTCCCTCCTCGCACACACACACACTCTCTCTCCCTCTCTCTTTCACCGTCTCTCAAAAATAAATAAATAAGCATTTTTAAAAATTTAGAAAATATAGGGAGATTATAAATAAATTTATGCCAATAAATTTGAATATTTAAATAGCTGGCCAAATTCCTAGAAACCATATCAAAAAGAGAAATATCATAGTCTCATTACTAACAAGGTATTTGAATTTCTAGTGAAAGACCTCACAAACTAAAATCAAAGTAAAAGAAGTCCAGATATGGTTTTTCCAGAAAGCTCTGTTACTATCACTCAAGAAAAAACAACAACAATAACAAAACCTTCAATCTTACACATCACATTCTGCTCCAAAGTGTATGTGTGTGTGTATGGAGTCCACAAGACTCCACTTCATATGGAAGGAATTGCAAGGAATTTGTCTCTCATCTTTAATCTGCCACAAAGTGGTTTTCTAAAATATTGTGATAAGGAGGAACATGCCAAAACACAGCAAAGTGGAAGTGTGCTTACATATATTCATAGTAATTTAAACCTATAGTAGAACTTATGTTATTAGTGGTGTTTTAAAACAGAGTATCCAAACAAACGCAATGGCTAATGCTGAATGATTCATGGAGGATAAGGGGCCAAACTACATGTGTATTACAGAGAATGAATTCTATAACAATATATGTCTTAACTTGTATTCACATAAATTGATTCTTTCCGTGCTTTTCAACCTTTGCTTTTGGTACATTCATGCTATGTAGCAATTTGTTTTTATGAAAAATGTATGTATTTCCACTTCAGTATTCTTTCTATATATGTTTTCATATTCAAGACAGTAACACAAATTCTTATCATCTGTTATAGACACTGTCTTGCTTATAGTAGGCATTCCGTATTTGCTGAAATTCAAGTAAGAAAGGATGAACATAAAAAAGATCTGATAAGACAATATTCTGCTTTGTAATATATAGGAAACAATTATGCCAAACGATTATAATGCCGAGGAATAACAATACCTGAGCTCACCCAAGACCTCATAAGGGCTCCTTGCCAGTTTTCTTTCTTGTTTCTGTAGCACTGGATCTCAGTGAATTATTTCACAGCCTCTGTCTACTATGTGAGTTTCATCTGCTATTTTAATCAATATTGTAAAAAATTAGAAGAAACTTTTTGCCTCAAATTCAGCTGTTAGTTCATACTCTGGTGTGTATGTGACTTTTGTTACCTCTGATAAATGGGGACTCGGCAGGTCGAAACTCAGAGGGACAGAATTTGAAGTCCAGTAGGCAAGGCAGATACTAATCATGAATTTTGCATGTAAATGAAAAAATGTAACTGCGATAAGTGTTACCAAGTTCAAATACTGAGCTATGAAAGGAAAAAATAATCAGGAGAGAGTCCTGGTTGGGAAGGGGACATTGGGGAAGAGTTGCAGTTAAAACTTGTTAAATGGAAGTGCAACTGACAAGAGGCTGGGATACTATAGAGAAGGAGTAGGGATGCTCTAACACTGTTACTTTTATTTTTTATGCTATTTATATATATTTTCTTGTAATTTTTATTTAATTTTTATGTAGTTTACATACAGTGCAATATTGGTCCCGGAAGTAGAACCCAGTGACTCATCACTTACACGTAACACCCAGTACTCATCCCAGCAAGTGCTCTCTTAAATGCCCATCATCCATCTAGCCCATCCCCCACCGATCTCCCCTCCATTAACCCTCAATTTGTTCTCTACCATTAAGAGTCTCTTAGGATTTGCTTCCCTCTCTCTCTCTTTTCCTTTCCCATATGTTTGTCTTTGTTGTTTCCTAAATTCCACCTATGAGTGAAATTTAGTATTTAGGCAAACCTGAGTGGCTCAGTTGGTAGAGCGTCCAACTCTTGGTTTTGGCTCAGGTCATGATCTCATGGTTCATGAGTTCGAACCCCACATCAGGCTCTCTGTTGTCAGCATCAAGATCCTCTGTCTCTGTCTCTGTCTAACCCTCCCTTGCTCCCTTCCTTTCTTTTAAAAATAAACAAATATTTTTTTAATTTAAAAAAAAAAGGAATCATATGGTATTTGTCTTTCTCTGACTGACTTATTTCACTTAGCATAATACACTCTAGCTCTAGCTCCATCCATGTTGTTGCAAGTTCCGAGATTTTGTTCTTTTTGATTGCTGAGTAATATTCCGTTGTATATACACAGCACATCTTTATTCATTCATCAGTCAGTGGACACTGGGCTCTGTCCATAATTTGGCTATTGTTGATAATGCTTCTGTAAACACTGGGGTGCATGTACCCTTTCAATCTTTATCTCTGTATCCATACTTTTCAATAGACATTTTGTACTACAAGGCGATGTGTCTAACTTTAATGGTATAAGCAGTAGAAAGCCTGACTGCTCACCATGATGCAGAACAGTTTAGAAACAACCTTGTTTCAGGGGCACCCGGTGTGTCTGTCTTTTTCATTTGGCACCTGACTGATAATAAAACCAGAGGATGCAAGTTTTAGCTCTGTGCATAGGCCCCACAGGAGGCTTCCATTTCAGTACTCAGTTCCAAACACTACAGACACTTTCTGGGATCAGCGAAGAAAAGTTGCTTGTTCCATCAGGCCTCTGGCCTTTGCTCCTGCCAGACATGAAAGGGAACGTGGCTGATGGGAAAGACTCAAATCCATGGTGTACTCACCAGGGAGTTACCAGACAAGAGTGTCTCAAGTGACCACACCCTACAGTACCGCTGGCAGGATTCAGGCTCTCAGACTTTCCTAACTCCCCCATTTGTGATTCCTCTCCCCTTTCCATATTTGCCTATGCATGCAGTGTAAGAAATGGTCTTGGCGTGTTTAGACTAATTATTCAGACTTAAATATAATCATTGTTCATCACCATCACCATCATCATCATCATCATCATCATTGTGAGAATAGTCCTGCCTCGGGTTTATATATTTATTCACATATGTTTAGACTCCTTTAATTATCTTCTTTATCTTTATGATATGTGCTAAATGAAAAGAGGAGTGACTTACACCAATTCCCATGGATGTAGGAACCTAAGCACACTCTGTCCAGATGAGTTACGTACGTCCTTTCTCTGACACAGCCCACAGCAGGATGGAGTGCTGACCTAGTCTCCTAGCTCTAGCGCTGTATCCAACTGGAAAGAAATGCAAAGCACAAAAATTGACTAGCTGAAAAATAATTATGTTGAAAAATAGTCATTTGAATAATATTAAATCACAAAACTGGTGGACAATTAGTTAAAACTTATTAAAAATACACAGACATATAACTGTGTCAGAAATGCCACCTGTTAAATTGTAAAATGATTTGATTTCATGATTTTGTTATTATGACAAATAGCACATTATTATTGGCGATAGCATTTTAGATCCCCAATGTGGCATATGCTCTAAATTTCACTAATAAGTTATACATGTTAGAAATCTGCAAATGTGGAAATATTTAAACTTTTCCCTAAAATTATAAATTAGTTTTTAATTATAAGAGTAGTGTATTCCTTAAAAACCAGTGCCTGTGGGGAAAAATTGAAGATATCTGCAATTTTAACATCTCACCGTCTTTCTGTATATGACACATACATAATGATCTTACTTTATAGTAATTCAGCGTACATCTTACTCTAAAGGTTGTAAATATCAAATGTATAAAAGATGTATGGGTTTTATAGTCATGTTATGCTAGATTTCTTTAAAGCCAAGTTTCTGTACCCTAGTTTCTCTTCAAATTACATAAATCTTTCTCCTTTCAAAAGCAAAGGCTTTGGGGACAACTGGCTGTCTCAGTCAATTGGGCAGCCAACTCTTGATTTTAGCTCAGGTTTTGACCTCAGGGTCTTGAGTTCAGGTCCTTAACTGGGCTCGGAGCCCACTCTAAAAAAAAAAAAAAGGCAAAGGCTGTATTTTCTAGGAAAATTTTAGAAACGAATTTTAGAAACCAGGATACATGTGTTTTTTTGAAAAGCCAGCTTTTGTTTAGTCAACTAAAAGCTAGAGAATTCCTTGCTTATTACCAGAAACTCAGCTCTTGAGATCCTCCCTTCATGGATAGGTTTCTCTCTTATTTCTGTGAAAACCGACAGATAAACTTCAGAAAAGAATGATTCTTTCCAGATCAGACATCAAAAACGATTTTACTTTTTTTTTTCCCCTTCAAATTGCTTAGTGCTGCCTTGGATACTACAGAGCAGGAGGGGCTCCCGATCCCCCTCCGGAAGATGAGGGGCACCTGAGCGCAAACCGCGCAAACTCCTGGGTGCCGGCAGCTGTACGAGCAATTCCATTGAATCCTCACCACAATCCTATAATGTTGGTACATCGGCTCCATTTTACTGACGGGAACTCTAAAACTCGGAGGTACACTGTAAGATAGCATCTTCCCGCTCAGCCCAAAAGAAGGGTTTATAATGTTTTCCTATTGCTCACAGGGCCTGTCGGACCGATTTCAGACAGAAATATGGAGGAGTATTTCGTTGGGATGAACAGCGAAAAGTCTTTGGAAGTGAAAGCTGATCTGATGGCAACCTTCTGGGTGGAGCCACATAAAATGAATACTTAAATGATGGCGGTAGTTGAGAATTGTGCCTGGGCGCCTGGGTGGCTCAGTCAGTTACGCTTCTGACATCCGCTCAGGTCATGATCTCCTGGTTTCTGAGTGTCAGCCCCACATCAGGCTCTGTGCCCACAGCTCAGAGCCTGGAGCCTGTTTCAGGTTCTGTGTCTCCCTCTCTCTCTCTCTCTCTCTCTCTGCCCCTTCCCTGCTCACTCGCGTTCTTTCTCTGTCCCTCAAAAATAAACATTAAAAAAAAAAAGTGCCCAAAGCAGAAAATTTTAAAGGAATTTGAGAAAACATACCCTATCCTTTTTCCTTTACCCAATCCAACACTACCACACACGCCAACCACCAAATGCTGAACTGAAAGATGACTGTGTGGTACCAGAGCAAAAATCCACCTGCTTCCTAAATTTATGTGGAGCTGTTAGTTCCATTGAACTCTGGTTTATGTGGGCTTCATCACTGCTGGCTTCCCAAACCCTGCTAACCTTGTTTCCATATGCTGTCAATTCCCAAAAATCTTAGCACTCAAAAAAGTCCTCTTGTGATCTGTCCTGTTTGCTCTTTGGTTTCTCGCTGCAGTCGTTGCTTCATTTGAATATTTTCTCCAGGAGTCTTAGCGAAGTCATTTTTTTATTATGCTGCTTTTTGCGTTACCCAGACGGAAAGATCATCTAAATCACATTTTAGTGCAGACTCACTGTTGACTCTTTATAGTAATTACATTCCCAGCAATCAGCAGTAGTATTACATTTCAGACACCTTGGAATTATTTCTCTTGTCATGATTCGGGTGCGTTTTTCAGACTCCTATCTAAAATTAAACCCCTTCCATGACGTTATGGTCTTGGAATTTGTCATAGTACTACCTTTTCTCTTTCTATCATTTAAACTTACTGCGAAGAATTTACAGAGAGAATGACTAAATTGTGAATAGTTAGTTCTTTATAGGATTTATTGTCATCTGGGAAGAATAATATTTTGGATGTTCTTAGGAATCCACAAGGTGTTCTATCCAAATGGGATTACAGAAGTAATAATGCTTACTGAGTTCCAATGTTGTCTTACCTGAAGGGAGTAAATTGTTTTTGCAGTGTTTTAATCATCCATGACTAGTGTCTCAGTTTTTCCTAAAGGTTGTCATTGTTAGCAATTATATTCAGAGGACCTAGAAACAAAAGGTGGCACTTAACAGAACATCACCTAACATTCAGTAAGGATATTTTGAAATATTAACTCCTGCAATGGGACAGAACCTACTGCACTGGTGTCTTCCCTCTCTCTCCATGGTGAGAGAAATCATTCTTTCCACCAGTCCTGCAGGTCACGAACAATAGAGGCCTCTCACACACAAACATCTACTCAGCTAACTTAGTTTTTGTTCTCGTTTCTTCAGCGCAAATGAACTTCGTAGGAATTTGCCGAGTTACACGTCGCCTCATTAATCGAGTGATGTATCTTTGTACCAACACCCAGGAAACTAGGAGAACATATGAAATAGATTCTTTCAAGGAAGGTACTTTGTAATTATGAAGTGTTATAATATGTCGTATGTCCAAACATCTGAACACATTCTAAGGTTGTAAGATGTGCATTTTTTCTCTGTGTACAATACTACCATTCACACTATAACAGTAATCCTATAAATACTAATGTATTATTCTATTGTATTGACTCTTACCTTCATCATGGGTGTCTTTTCACTCCAAGAAAAAAACCAAACTAACCAAATAGATATTTCCATTTCACATAAAATCATGGTCTTAAAGTGACTCAGTCATAGAAAGGTATTACTTATAAAACTTCTGATTTGTACAAATGGATAGATCCCAAATTATAAAAGTAGTCATGAAAATAACACTCAATGAATATTCTGTGGCTCAACGAGAATTGAGTGTTTAAAGAATTAAAATAAAACAGTGCTCTCTGTTACATTTCTGTATCTGTTGGATTTAGTTTTTGCCAAATGTATATATCTGAGTCAATTCTTATGTTTTCTTAGGTTTAGTGACTTAGAGAAAGAAAGAGGTGGAAGTGGTAGGGGATGAGGACAGTATTGTTGAGAAAGATTGAAATCTAATGGATAGAAAAGTAATGGTTTTTGAAAATCATGTTCAAGGCCAATAATTTTTTTCATTCTGAGAGAAAAAAAATAAATTCAATCAAGTTTTGTATAGTTTTCAAAATATTTCCATGACATAGTTGGTTTTGTTGGAATTATTTTGTTGTTTTATTTTTTGGTAGCTAATGTGTTTGTTTGTATGAACCTAGGATTATATGCTGAATTTCAACAATGGTCAGCCATGAGATTGGGAGAGTTGTATCCAGAGCAGTCTGGTTCAACTATTTGCCTGTTTGCTGATAGACCACCAAGATACTGAAGTTTAGCCTAGTTCCAAGTATGCAAATAGAAATCATTCTTAGCCTAAAAATTACATCTTGATGTTATGTCATGCCAGAGGTGAACAAACTGCCAATTGTCAAAGAAATTAAAAACTTTTAGCTAAAAATAACTATTAATCATTCCAGTGTAGAACTGAAATATTCAATTATGAGGGAACCTCAGAAACACCCTAGTCGGGCCCCTAAAACAAACCATCATTCCCGATTTCTTCATTCCTGTCATTGCTGCCAAGATTCCCCCAGTTGGCCAGACTCACAACAATAAGGGTTAATTCCACATATTGTTCAGCTTCAGAAATTATCAGGCACCTTTTTTTCAGCTATTTCCAAACTAGCCTGATCTTTATCACCTTTTCATGGTCTTTTGTGGGAGTGCCTGGGTAGTTCAGTTGGTTAAGCATCCAGCTTCAGCTCAGGTCATGATCTCAGTTATTGAGTTCGAGCCCCACATTGGGGCACAGAGCCAGTTCAGATCCTCTGTCCCTTCCTCTCTTTGCCTCAACCCCCCCCTCTCAAAAACAAACAAAGATTTAAAACAAATAGGCTAGGGGCACCTAGGTGGTTCAGTTGGGTAAGCAAGCATCCAACTCTTGGTTTCAACTCAGGTCATGATCTCACGGTTCATGGGATCAAGTCCTGCACTGGACTCTGTGCTGACAGCATGAAACCTGGTTGGGATTCTCTCTCTCCCTCTCTCTCTCTCTCTCTGTCTCTCTCCCATTCATGCACACCTGCTTTCTCTCTCACAATAAATAAACATTCAAAAAGTTTTTATAAAATTAAAAAAAAAATAGACTAATTGTGTTCCCTGTATATACTCTTTTTCACCAAAGGGAAAAATATTGCTTAATGATGCCACATTGATCTTAAAAAAAATGTACATATGTGTATATATATGTATATATATATGCATATATATATATGAAAGGTAAATATAGAAAGTATATAGCTTGAAATCCTAATAGAGTCCTCAGTCCAGTGTTCAATCTATTTTATCTCTCAAGATCTTAATGGTTGTAGTCACATCTCCTCGGGTTATAGTTATTTACTCCCTGCTGCCTTTCACTGCTTTTGTTCTTATCTGCTACACACCTTAGAAAATTCAACTTCTCTCTTTACATGTAAATTTTAAAATGCTAAGGCTCAAGTGAAATTAAACTTCTCTGAAGCCTTCTCCAGAAATTTACACTGAATTATCCTTTCTGTTCTGTCAGAATTTCCAGATCATTTAATGAAATACCCAACATCTATGTACCTATTTCCTATTAGTTTCCTGTATGTAAGTTAAATTAGGGATAAATTGATACTTATGTTTCTTCTCTTCCCCCACAAATCCGATTTTTAAACTACAGGTCATGACTCACATGGCTCATAAAATCAACTTAGTTCATTGACAATCCTTTTTAAAAAATGAAATAGATTAGGGGTGCACGGGTGGCTCACTGGTTGAGTATCTGACTCTTGGTTTCAACTCAGGTCATGATCTCACAATTTGTGGGTTCGAGCCCTACATCAGGCTCTGCACTGATAATGCAGGGCCTGCTTGGAATTCTCTCTCTCCCTCTCTGCCCCTCCCATGCTCATTTGGGCTCTCTCTCTCTCAAGATAAATACATAAACTTTATTTAAAAAATGAAATAGATTAGAATTGAAAATAGGAGAGAGTGGTACCCAGAGTAAGGAGGAGTATTGACTAGCAACTGTTTTGTTTCAGATAGATAACCAGAGAAAGATAGCAAGATAGACATTTGTATTTTGATTCCTAATGTAATTTTTATTTTTACTATGGATCATAGTCATAAAGATTCTTGTAATTTATCAAAATCATGTTTATACTCTTTCATAAGTAGAGTTATTCTTTCATTCACCATGTTAAGTACACCAGAAGTATTAAAAAAATAATAAAATTGTCTCTCTCTTGAGGACCTAGCATTCTCTTAAGAGACATTGGTATGTGTACACACAATTTTAGTATGTTGTACGTGATTTCTAGATACAGAGTACAGGTGATTCCCTGGGAATTGAGGAGGAAGAAATAGAACTTCCTTAAGAGTCTCTTGTTGACTCGCATTCTTTATTCTTCTGATGAGAAATCAGCCTGCTAAGTTTTAATTAAAGTATTTGTAAGATGTTAGTCCTTTTTCTTCTCTCCTTTAATGTTATGTGGTTATGGCCAAGTCATGCAGTTATAGTATAAAATTCTGTGTAGTCTTGAACTATTTTTAAAGAATGATAGTTAGGCTTACACTTCAGAAAAGCTGTTATCTATTTGTTTAAAAAATTTTAAGTTTATTTATTTACTTTGAAAGAGAGAGAGAGCAATCAGGAGAGGGACAGAGAGGGTGGGGAAGACAGAATCCCACGCAGATTCCGTGCTATCAGCACAGAGTTCAATGCAGGGCTCGAACTCACAAACCTGAGATCATGCCCTGAGCTGAAACCAAGAGTTGGATGCTTAACCAACTGAGTCACTCAGGTGCCCTGAAGCCATTATCTATTTAGAGGAAGAAGTTGTTGGAAAAGCTTGACCTCCATAAAGTTTGCCTTTATACGAAATGAGAAAACTTTCTCAGAATACATAACCTGTCTTAATGTTTTCACATGTTCTTGAAATTATATGCAAACATATTACAACATAATATAAAAGTTTAACAGTAGTATTCACATAAAATTTCATATTAATAAGTATTGATGCCTAAAATCATACTGAGTCAAAAAATGTCATAAATAAAGTAGATTTAAAATAATAGATACTCATACATAATTTCTCTTTCCCTAAAATGCAGTGTAGTTTGGATTGATTGGATACACAGTTGACCCTTGAATAATGCAGGGCTTACAGGCATCAGTCGCCCACTCAGTTGAAAATCTGAGTTTAAATTTGACTCCCCAAACACTTTACTAATAGCCTATTGTTAACTGGAAGTCTTACCAATAACATAAACAGTTGATTAACACAAACTTTGTACGTTCTGTGTATTGTAGACTGTTTTCTTACAATAAAGTAAGCTAGAAAAAAGAAAATGTTATTAAGAAAATTATAAGGCAAATACACCGATAGTGCCATACTTATAAAACACACACACACACACACACACACACACACACACACACATCCAGGTATAAGTGGGCCTGCACTGTTCAAACCCTGTTGTTCAAGGGTTGACTTTACCTTTAGAGTCAAATGAAGAAATCTTTTTATAAGAGGATTTATAAAGCACTTGAGGGTCTCTTTGACATAGCAAAAATTAGGTTTGCAGTGGGATTAAAAAAGAAGACACCAGAGTTACACTCTGCCAATGTAACCAAAACATGCTACCAATTTTTAAATAGAGTGCTTCTTGAAATCTCGTTAAACATACCCTGAATGTCTAAACTATCTGTTCCCTTGCATTCTTTTTAAAAATATTTTTATGTTTTATTTATGTTTGAGAGAGAGAGAGAGAGAGAGAGAGAACAAGTGTGGGAGGGGCTGAGAGAGAGGGAGACACAGAATCGGAAGCAGGTTCCAGGCTCCAAGCTGTCAGCACAGAGCCCGATGTCGGGCTCAAACTCACAAAGAGCGAAAACATGACCTGAGCCAAAGTCAGACACTCAACCGACTGAGCCACCCAGGTGCCCCCTTGCATTCTTAGTACATGCTTTTTAAGGAACTGGTATTATTCTTTCTCCAGCTCTAATTTCTGTCATTATTTTTCATTTGGAGTCTATTTGAAGTTTTTAAATGTTCTAGTTCCAATGCATAATTTAAAAGTTGAGCTTCTCTGACAGTTAAATGTATATGCACACCGTCCTTCCCTACAGTATTGCATTTACTAGAGCTTGTTGTCTGTGTTGTACTGCATAAAGCTTTTTGTGCAACACACTTCCTACGGCTAATCATACTATCAGGTCATGGGGCCTGTTTGCTCTGAGGAATCAAGGTCCAGAGTCTAAGCCTCTGAAATTTATTTCCATAGTAAGAGCCTGATTGAATGACTTAAAAAAATTATCTATTTAACTTTCTGAAACAGCTTAGAACTTTACCAAATTTTTAACACATCATTCGTGTTAATAATCAGTATAAAATCTAGTAATGAAATCTCCAAGTGAGTTTTTCTAGTGAAACAGTCCAGTTTTATTTGCTAAGAAGTCCTGGGTTTTTCATAATGAATATTGTGTGTGTGTGTGTGTGTGTGTGTGTGTGTGTGTTACAAATCCATGAAAATATTTCTTTTTTTTTTTAATGTTTATTTATTTTTGAGAGGGAGACAGACAGAGCACAAACAGAGGAGAGGGAGGGGCAGAGAGAAAGGAGACACAGAATCTGAAGCAGGCTTCAGACTCTGAGCTGTCAGCACAGACTCCCATGCAGGTCTTGAACCCACAGGGCATGAGATCATGACCTGAGCTGAAGTTGGATGCTTAACTAACTGAGACACCCAGGTGCCCCCATGAGAATTTTTCTTAAGTGTATTTATTTATTTTGAGAGAGAGAGAGAGAGAGTGCATGTATGCATGTGAGTGGGGGAGGGGCAGAGAGAGAGGGAAAGAGAGAATCCCAAGCAGGTTCCAAGCTGTCAGCGGAGAGCCCAGCTGGGGGCTCGATCTCACCAACTGTGAGATCATGACCTGAGCCAAGATCAAGAGTCAGATGCTTAACTGACTGAGCTACCCAGGCACCCCACAAATCTGTGAGAATTTTTATATGATTTACATAAACTAGTTTTACATATTGGAAATATCTACTTACTTCCTTGAGAATTTTCTCTTGGAGTTTTGTAGTATTTTCAAATATAATCAATTTGCCTTAATTTTAAGACTTCATCTGGTGTGTGTTATATGTATGGATGGATATAGATGTTGATATATAGATATATGTTTTTATATATACAACTGTATAGGGCTTTATACTTTCAAAGACTTATCTCCTACACTAATACATCTGATTCTCTTAATAATCATATGAACTAGACATAATGTGAAATATTTTTGTTGTCAATTTACAGATGAGAAAACTGAGGCCTCAATAGGTAAAGATATTTGCTTAAGAATGAGGTAGTAAGAGGTGGAAGTAGGACATAAAGCCATATCTTCTTATTCCAGATTTCATGTTTTGAATATAATCTGAATATATACAACAACAAAAACTCAGTTGTATTAGTCAGGGGTCTCCAGCGAAACAGAACCAATGGGAGATCTATATAAAAGCAGATTTATTCTAGGTGTCGGTTAATATGGTGTTGGAGATCAAGGCCTTCCTTGATCTGCCTTTTGCAAGTTGGAAAACCTAAAAGCCAGTGATATAATTCAGTTATTGTCTGAAGGCCTGAGAGTACGGGAAGCCAGTAGTATAAGATCCAGTGTAAGACAGAAGACCCAAGAACCAGGAACACTGACGTTCAAGGGCAGAAGATGGATGTTTCAGGTCAGAGAGAGAACATTATTCTTCCTAAGCCTTTTTGTTCTATTCAGGCCCTAAATAGTTTGGATTATGCCCACCCACAGTTGTAAGAGTAATCTTCTTTACCAAGTCTACTGATTCAAATGTTAATCTTTTCACGAGACACCATCCCAAACACACCCAGAAATAATGTTTACCAGCTGTATGGGCATCCCTTAGCCCGTTCAAGTTCAAGTTGACACATAAAATCAAGCATCACACCAGTATTCTTAGAATTGTTCATGATTGCTAACAATATGCCATAATTTGCTTTTTGAAAACGCCATAAAGCCCTGTTTCTGCCCAGATAACTAAATCCTCCCTCCTCTGCCTCCCTAGGCCATCTGCCTTACTGTCCTTTATCCTGAATCCTACCTATTTCAGTACAGTTTGGGAACTTACAGTATTAAAAACTCTGCAAAGCTCAGTGTTAGGTTAAAACCAAGGGAGGAAAAGCTAGTCAGGGAATGGATTTTCTAGACTCGAAGGGCCCTCTATTACTGGGTACTGTGCCTGGAGCTTTCTATATGGTAAATCTCCTATAATATATAACAATCTATGACTTATACATTTGCAACTTCTCAGGATGAGCAAACTGAGATACATAAAAGTTAAATCCATTGCTGCCAAAATTCCCGTGATATACAGATGGAAGCCTGGGATTCAACCCACCATGCGTATAGCCTGAAGTCTAGGATCTTTCCGGCATACCACTCTCTTGTAAGAGTTCTTGTTCTTTCTGAGATGTGGATTTTCTGTAGAAAGTTGTTAGTTGTTCAGTTGTTGTTTTGTTGACTTTCATTTAAAAGTATAGGAACACCTAGTGTTTTTTTAAGCAAGGAGTTTGTATTAGCTATTCTTTTCACTTACCTGAAGGTAGAAGACCTGACATCTACAATGAGCCTAGAGCTTCCTTACGCAGATCATAGGAAAGGATATGCTCTGAAAAGCTGTGCAGACTGTGGTTATCGGAGAGGACTGGATGGAAGCAATTTTTATGACAACTGTCAAAAGAAATCAAGATTAAGCTGTTTTACATGATGTTGGTTTATAGATTAGCTATACTCCATAGACAACATATTTAATTCATGATAGTTTTTGCAACCCCAGCAATAAGAAGAGAGCTTGCAAAGTATGAACTGCTGGATAAAGACAATCAGGGAAATCAAAAGACAGAATGGGAAATGCTTGTTAAAAATTTAAATAGGTACCTATCCCTTGAAAGAATTTCATGCAAATTCATCTACATAATATAATTCCTAATACTCACACTAATAGTTCATAATTCTTCTTTTAAAAAATGTGAATTACTAGGGGCCTGGGTGGCTCAGTCTGTTAAGCATCTGACTCTTGATTTTGGCTAAGGTCATGATCTCACAATTCATGGGATTCTCTATCTCCCTCTCTCTCTTCCTCTTTCTCTGCCCCTCCCCTGCTCACACTTGCTCTCTCTGTTCAAAATAAATAAACATTTTTTAAAATGTGAATTACTTCTTCAATCTAGTAACACTCTTTAACTCATATTTATCTATTTCTAGTCCATGATATTCCTGTCAGATACTTTGACTCTGAAACAATGCAGATACTCTAGAAATAGGCTAGTATGCGGGCGCCTGGGTGGCTCAGTTGGGTAAGCAACTGACTTGGGCTCGGATCATGATCTCATGGTTTGTGGGTTCGAGCCCCGTATTGGGCTCCGCACTGAAGCCTGCTTCAGATTCTGCGTCTCCCTCTCTCTGCCCCCTCCCAGGCATACTCTGTCTCTCTCCCTCTAAAAAATAAATAAACAGTAAAAAAATTTTAAAAAAAGGAAATAGACTAGCATGAAGTTAGGGAGATAGACTGGCCTGTAACCAGCAGTAATAACAGAATAAATCAACTTTCCTAAGTTTATAGAAAAGCATATACAAGTAAATCTCATCTTAAGAAAATCAAGTATATACATGTTCAATTTACAAAATAGACAAATTATGCTGTATTTTCATTGTAGAAACATCTCTTGCATTCCTTCTACTGCAGCTAAAACAGATATCAGTTTATCAAGAAAGCAGGAATATTTACAACCAAATTTCCCAGGTTCTAGTGAGTATTAACTTCAAAGAACATTTATATTTGACTATTCATTTCATTTCTCTAATTGCTTTAAAAGAATCCCAATTGCCTTCTCCCAAAAAGTCATTCTCCTGCCTAAATTTCTAACTAAACTTAAAAGGTATTTTTAGATATGTAGCATTAAATATATAGTGATTCTTCCAACTTCAAGTATCAGAGAAAATGCTTTGTTCCGCAGAGCTCAAAACACAGGCTAGCTTGAGTACCAATCTTCAGAATGGTTGCAACTTCCCTAGGACCCTGGAGGGATTTCTCTGGGTCAGGCTGTTCCTCCCTTTCAGTTAAGTCTCTAGGAATTATGAGCCTGCTTTTTCCTGTGATGTGGAAATATTAACCCTTCCAGTGGGATGCTCTTAAGTAATAAAACTCTACTGACTCTTCGCGTCTTGTGACTAACTTTCATTTTTCAAATGGCTAAAGGGATTGAGTAAATCTTTGAGACAAAGTAATTTCCATCAAACATCTCAATCTGCTGACAGATGGGACCTAAAAATAACTCTGGTATAAAAGTTTCAGTTGGAAAAGCCAAATAGTCAGGTTCGCCAACCACTTGAGAATCCCCCCAAAGGCAATACATTTCTCATAAAGAATACAATCATATTCTTTATAAAGAATATTCTTTTAAACCACTGGTGAAAAAGAATTTTGCCAGAAACTGAGGAAAGAGTACAAATGTTTTAGTGATAAAACTACCAAAAAATGTTTTCCATCTTCAGATTTACATGTAAATGAAATATGATTATGATGTTTTGGTGCAAAAAATCCTATCTAGTAAAAGATCATAAGAAGTATGTTGCATAGACAAAAAATTATCTTTATATATTTGTAAAAATTATGGGATTAACGGTATCAAAAATAACACCGGGACAATCAGCCAAAAGTTAAAAAAAATAAATAAGTAAAGTTAGATTTCTGCCTCACATGATGCATATAAAAAAATCCCAAGTAGGTAAAAAAGCTAAGTGTTAAACTCAAATAAAAACTGCAAACTAACAATGATAAAAGTAAGATGAACTATAGGTATATATACATATCCATAAGTGTGGATTGGAGAAGATCTTCCTAGGAAAAACATAAATGTCAGAATTCATCATAAAAATATTCAGTATTTGTTTTGAGACAGATTCCTTAAACAAAGTTACAACAAATTATAAATTGAGAAACAACATATAAAGCAAATATAAGGAGGATTAATACTCAGAATATATAAAGAGCCCCTTTAAATAAAATGAAAGATCATCAAATAGAAAAATGAATAAAAGAACAAAAATGCAAATGGTCAGTAAATACATGAAAAGATGTTTTACCTCCTGATAATAAGGGAGATTTAAAAATAATATTATATCCTTTTTTGACCCATTAGATTAGCAAAAGATTGTTAATACCCAGCACTGGAGAGAAAATGGACACTTACACACTGTTGGTAGGAGTATCACTTGATAATGCCTTTTAAGAAGGCAATTTAACTAGCACATTCTTATTTAAACAATAACAACATAAATTGTAATAGTTAAGATCCTAGAAATCCTAAAAATCTAGTTTCTAAAACTCTAGTTTATCAAATACAAAAAAGTATATGCATTAGGAATTTAAATAAGATATTACTCAAAATAGGCAGAAAAATACTGAGATAACTTAGATCGAGGGTTCTAGTCAGAGAGCCTGTGGTCCAATCAGGTGACTTTTTATTTGACCCCTTAATTTATATATCTGTAAAATATTTTAGACGTATAAGGATTAAGTTATATTATAAAAGTAAAGAGGTTAGAACTTAGAAACAGAGAATACCCATTATTTGCTAGGCTCTCTTCCCTCAGTATCAGAATCTTGGTTAAGATAGAGACAGCAATGTACTCAGTAAAAAAAGAATCATATTTCTCAGCCTTCCTTGCGTCTAATGATAACCAGTGAAATACTTCTAGTTAATGTGATGTAAGCAAAAAAAAAAAAAAAAAAAATCACTGAGTATGTGGACTAGACTCCTAGGGTGCCGTAACAAAATATCGCTAAGCAGGTGACTTACACAATATATATTTATTTTCTCACAATGATGGAAACTAGAAGTCTGAGACCAAAGTGTAAGCTGTTAGTTTCTACGAAGGCCTCTTTCCCTGGCTTGTAGATGGCTACTTCTCCTGCATCTTTACATGGTCTTCCTTCTGTGTGTGTCTGTCCTAGTCTCCTCTTCATATAAGGAAATGGGTCACATTAAAATAAAGAAAATGACCTCATTTTAATGTAATAACCTTTTTAAAGACTCTGTCTCCAAACACAGTCACATGCTGAGATACATGGTGTTAGGAATTCAAAATACGAATTTGTAGGGGGAAGCACGATTCAGCCAACAACAGCAGGGCATTCAGGAAGGAATCTTAACAGGGGCATAGTCCCTATTTGCATGTTATATTTCTTCCTTGTTCTGCCAGGGATATGGAGGAGAGGTCTGAAGCTAGAACAGCATTTTTGTGACCCTGAAGGAAAGACTAAGAGATCTCAGAATCTTTGACCCTGACCTATTCAGACTGTAATAACAGAGCATCTTGGTAAGTGTATACTTAAGATAAAGCAGGGAGAGGGACTTAGAATTTACCTTGTTATTTGAAGTTTCTCTTACATGTAGCGGAACCCAAACACACAGAGGTGAATGGTGTTCAATAAATTCTAGTTAGCAATAATTATAATTAAAAGCTTTTTTAAAAAAATAAACCTAAATGTTTATCAATAGAGAAGTGTTTTAGGGGCACCTGAGTAGCTCAGTCAGTTAAGCATCTGACTTTGGCTCAAGTCATGATCTCGTGAATCGTGAGTTTGAGTCCTGCCTCAGGCTCTGGTGCTGATGGCTCGGAGTCTAGAACCTGCTTCAGATTCTGTGTCTCCCTCTCTCTCTACCCCTTCCCCACTCTCACTCTGTCTGTCTGTCTCTCTCTCAAAAATAAATAAACATTAAAAAATTATTTAACAAAAACAATAAGGCAGTCCACGTTATGAAATAGTTTATAGCTATTAAAGATAAATATGAGGAAGACCTATATCAAATAACAAGTAAAGTTTTCTAAGATCTATTATGAAGTGAAAGGGATAAGGTGCAGAAAAAAAGATGCATTTATTTTAAGATTACACATAGAGTAAATACATATAAATGCATTAAAGTTCTATAGGGATACAGGACTGTATTGTTGAAACCTTTAATAACAAATATATATTAATGTGCTATAAATATAAAAAAAGGGAAATATATTTTACAAAATTAATCAAGTTACTTTTCTTTGCAATTCTGTACCCGTACGAAGTGCTTCAATTAAAATATTTGAGGGGCGCCTAGGTGGCTCAGCCGGTTAAGTGTCTGACTTCGGCTCAGGTCATGATCTCACAGCTTGTGAGTTCAATCCCTGCCTGGGGCTCTGCACTGACAGCTCAGAGCCTGGAGCCTGTTTCCAAGTCTGTGTCTCCTCTTCTCTCTTGTCCTTCCCCCGGTTGCACTCTGTCTCTCTCTCTTTCAAAACTAAACAAACATTTTAAAAAAAAATTTTTTAAAGTTTGATTTACAAAAGTCAAACCAATTCACCAAAAAGACACATATTTTATTAAAAACACTTAAAGCTTTGATTTTGTTGAAAAAGAAAATGCCACAGGCCAATGTGTGACTACTTGAAGGGCTATATGTATCATTCTTTTAAGAACAAATTCATAACTCAAACTGACTTTCTGTGAAGACACAAGTCTGCTCTCTGGAGAGCTTAATAAATTATGTGTTGTTTTAAAATGATATTTAAAGAGAATTTCACTTGCAACATGACAGTGTCTGGAGCATCATGGACCCATTTTCCAGTAAAACTGGAAAAAAAATTTTAAAAGAAACAACCATTTAAAGTTTGTGGGAATGGTCCTAAGGGCATACAGCAAATGAAGAAACACTTATTGAGGAAAATCTACTAAAACTTACTAAGAACAGTGAGAATCTGAGCTTGCTGCCTCTCTCCTCCAGGTCAGTGGAACAGAAAGGCCACTCGAGGCTGGTGCATCTGGGAATACAGTCATCCTTCTTTCTCCCCAGCTTCCAGTTAGAGTGCTCCCTAATTAGGGAAAGATGTCAGCATTTTACCTACTGTTTTCAAAACCCCAATGATGTTCTTTTGCAAAATGGAGCCTAAGCTAAAATTCATGAGCAATTTCAAGAGGCCCAGAAAGTAAGTTTGAAAAAGAACAGATTTGAAGGATTCACACTTCCTGCTTTCAAAATTTACTAAAAAGCCACAGTAATCAAAACTATGTAGTTTTAGCATAAGAATAGATAAACAGAATAGAATTGGTAATATAAAAATAAACTCAATGGTCTATCAGTCTATGGTCATTTGATTTTTGACGAGAATGGGAAGATGATTCAATGGGGAAAGAACAGTCTCTTGAACAAATTGTTCTGGAAAACTGTGTATCAACATGCAAAAGAATGAAATTAGACCTTTATCATGTACCATATATGAAAATTATCTCGAAATGAATCAGAGACCTGAATTTAAAATCTGTAGCTATAGAACTCTTCAAAGAACATACAGAAGCATATATGCAAGACCTTAGATTTGGCAATGGAATCTTAAAAGTACAGGCAACAAAAGAAAACATAAAGCAGACTTGATTAAACTTTAAAACTTTGGTTCATCGAAGGGTACTATCAAGGAAACAAAAAGACAATTCATTCAGCAAATGATGCAAAACAACTGAACGTCCACATGCAAAAAAAAAAAAAAAATCTAGACACAGATTTACACCCTTTACAAAAATTAACTCCAAATAGTGCAGACCTAAATATAAAATGCAAAACTATAAAAAGATAATGTAGAAGGAAATATAGATAACCTTGTGTCTGGCAATGACGTTTTAGACACAACACCAAAGCACGATCCATGAAAGAAATAATTGACAAGTTGGACTTACTTAAAATGAAAAACTTCTGTGAATGACAATGTCAAGAGAATGTGAAGACAAGTCGCAAATTGGGAGAGAATATTTGCAACAGACACATGTGTTAGAAGACTCTTGTCCAAAATACACCAAGAAAGCATTAAACTCAACCAAAAGAAAACAAATAGCCCAATTTAACAATAGGCAAAAAAAAAAAAAAAATCCAAACCGATATGTGACCAGACGGTAAATAAGCATGTGAAAATGTACTCAGCATTATTTATTATTAGGGACCTACAAACAACAGTGAGACATCACTACAAACTTACTAGCATAGCAAAAATTCAAAACACTGACAACAATAGTTTGTGAGGATGCGGAGCAACTATCCTCGCTGGATAGGAGGAACTATCATTCGCTGTAGAATGTAAAATGGTACAGCTACTTCAGAAAATACCTCAGCCGTTTCTTGCAAAGCTAACCATAGACTTACCATAAGATCCAGCAATTGCACTCCTACGTCGTATTTACCCAAATGAATTGAAAACTTATGTTGACACAAAAACATACATACGAGTGTTTAGAAGGTCTTTATTTATGATCATCCAAAACTGAGCACAACCTCAATTTCCTTCAATGAGTAACAAGATTCATAAACTTGGTACATCGTTAAATGGAATAGTATTCAGGGATGAAACGAAATAGCTATCAAGCCATGAAAAAATATAGAGGAAAACATATTGCAAAATTAAAGAAGCCAGTCTGAAAAGTCTACTTTCTGCATACTTCCATAAGTGTATGAGTTTGGAGAAGGCAAAACTGTACGGCTAGTAAACAAATCAGTGGTTGCCAGGGGTTCCGTAGGTGGCAGAGAAGGGCTTGTTGATAGGTAAAACACAGGGGGAATTTTAGGGCAGTAAAGCTACTTTTAGGGCAAAAAAGTATGATGCAATAGTGGTAAATACAAGATGTTAAGCATTGTCAAAACCCATTGACTTTTCTAGCATGAAGAGTAAATCTTAACGTATACAACTTTTAAGAAACCATTTCAGAGTTTGGAAGATCCTAGAATGGAACACAGAAAGTAGCAAAAGAATTTAAATGTATTACAAATCCCAATTGGGAGAGATTGTATAAAATATCTGACCAATATTCGCAAAACCGTCAAAGTCATCTAAAATAAGAGAATTCTGAGAAACTGTTGAAACCAAGAGATGCCTAAGGAGACATGACTATTAAATTTAATGTGGTATCCTGGATGGGATCCTAGAACAGAAGAAGGAAATTAGGACACGGTTATGAAAATGAAAGACAAACCACAAACTGGACAAAAATATTTGCAAAACAGATCTCTGATAAAGAACTTGTATCTAAGGGCGACTGACTAGCTCAGTTGCTGGAGCATGGGACTCTTGATCTCAGGATTGTACGTTTGAGCCCCACGTTGGGTATAAAGATTACTTTAAAAAAAATCCGAAAAACAAAAAACAAAAAACAAAAAAAAAACCTTGTACTTAAAATGTACAAACAACTCTTAAAACTTAACAATAACAACAAACAAGAGCCATATTGAAAAACCAGGTGTGGGGTGCCTTAAAACCCTCTATACTATCTTTGAAATAGCTCTATAAATCTAAAACTGTTCTAAAACACAAGTTCATTTTTCAAAAATCTTTAATAGTTTCATGTCCATAATCCAAATATAAGATTTCATCTGATCTTAATATAAACAAGTTGGGACAAAGCAGTGAGGTTCATTTAAGCATAAATGACCTTGCATTATTCCTGAAGGATGAGTGATATAGGCTCTTGCTTGTCTTATTTTTCCCTAAAGCCAAGGTGTGTGCGTATGGTTTGGGGTAGGGAGGGGACGGTGGAGAGAGAATATGAAACATTTCTTCCATGTTATAATGCTCTTTTTCACTCTTTAAATTTCTAAAGCCAGAATGTAGTCTACAATTGATAGGAACATTTAAAACAGTTTGCTTGGGTTTCTTTCCTGTATGACTGTTATTAAACCGGTTGTGCATCTTACAATCTTTGGTATTGTATAAACTCAAGAACGATGGCATATGAACTCCATAATAGTGTAGAGAACAATAATGTCTTTCCCAAAAGAATCTTTCAGTTCCCGTTTCAGTTCATGTGACAGGCTAACTCTTCCCCCAGGAGGAAGTTCCATTTGTTTATTTTTATATTCACATTGCACTTGGTGAGCACATAGGTCAAGCTTTACTGAACAGAGTTTGCCACGTTTCTTTAAATACTCCTTTACGTACGCATGCCCTAGGCCTTCTAACTGTCACCAGCCAAGTTAAAAAATAAATACCTCAAGCCAGTGGTAGCTGAATGCTGTCTGCTTCTTTGTTTCATGTCAAGCCTCCAGAGAACTGAGTGTGATATCTGGGTAATATCAATACTGAAACCTGTCCCAAACCTCAGCAGAAGTGCAAAATAGATTAAATTTACATTTCCTGCTGGGCATTCTCTCTTGCAGATGAATGTTATCATCCATCCTCTCCTCTCTAAAGCTCTCAGCAGTTCATGGTGGCTCCTCGAAGTGGGTACATCAACTCTCCTCATGGAAAGATTCTAATCCTCAAATTATTTTCCTGATTTTTCCCATCTATAGCTCTCATTTTTTAGAGACTTCTCTCTACTTTCAGATATTACAGATATGATCATTGACAGTGTATTAATACTAATATATTTTTGGTTTTTTCTTTCAAGTTTTTATTTAACTTCCAGTTAGTTATATAGTGCAATATTAGCTTCATTGATTCATCCCTGACATATAACACCGGGTGCTTGTCACAACAAGTGTCCTCCTTAAGGCCCATCACCCATTTAGCCCATCCCCCCTGCCCACCTCCCCTCCAGCAATGCTAATATATTAATACAGGGGTCAGCAAACTCCTACCTTGGGCCAAATCCAGCTTGCTGCCTGTTTTTGTAAATAAAGTTTCAATGGAATGCAACCACACCCTTTTGTTTAGTATATAGTACTATCTATGGCTGCTTTTGTTCTACAAGGACAGAGCTGAGTATGTGCAACAGAGAACACGTAGCCC
This sequence comes from Paguma larvata, assembly GCA_030068075.1. Taxonomy (NCBI): domain Eukaryota; kingdom Metazoa; phylum Chordata; class Mammalia; order Carnivora; family Viverridae; genus Paguma; species Paguma larvata. The sequence continues at coordinate 45,100,720 of CM057824.1, forward strand.
ACAAAGTCTAAAATATTGACTATCTGGCCCTTTACAGAAAAAAGTTTGCCGACGTATGTTTTAATGTATCATTTGTGTTGGGGCACAGGCATAATTCACCGGGTAATTGATTTGAAAGGGTCCTACTGGGTCATAGGAGGTGGCCACTACATTCTACCTCACTTTCATTTTACAAAGACATTGAAGAAACAACCCATTAAGCAAAATTGGTGATAATATAATTTTGAGATAAAACTTATTAGAGGGAGAAGGCGGAAAGCACAGGCATCTAGTATTTCGGCAAGATATCTGACAAATATATCATGTTATCCCTATAATTGAGATCAAGAAATGAATATTGACTAAATTACAGCAAGATTAGGTGAATTTCATAAATATTATTTTCTAAATTGTTCGTGTGAAACCAGCCAATGATCAGGTAGTGCTTCAGAGCCCCAGCTTATTAAATAGTTTTATTAAAGGACATCGTTGTATGCTGATCGAACCTGTAGAAGAAAAAGTGGAAAGCAATAGAGAATACATCGACTGAAACAATAGTGATCTTAACAGGTCAAAATAAGAGGCTACCTCTACCTACATGTCGTCTAACAGGAATTTAATGAAAAGTCCTAAATGCGGTACACAAAACGATTTCTACAGCTGTACCATATGGGTTTCACGGCTTAGCCTGGGTAGGAAATGCATTAGGATTTAGCGGACAGTAAACTCAGTATGATTCTGCTTGGCATAGCAATTGCCGAGAAAATTTAATTGTATTATTATGTATTAATCAGAAAACCTATCTAGAAGACGGGTGGGTATATAAATACAACTTCTAGATAGTGTGTCATGTTGCACGTTACACTTTCAGAGAAACCGTCACAAATTGGAGCGTGTTGAAAGGAGACCAACCAGGCGAGGAGCCTGCAATTAAGTCGCAATAGTAAAAGCAATAAAAGAAATGGACCACAGGTGGTCCCTGACTTACGGCGGCGTGACTTAACAATCTCTTTTCTTTATTGTATGATGGTGCAAGAACAATGCACATTCAGTAGAAATTGTGCTTTGAATTTTGAATTTGGATCTTTTCCTGAGCTAGTGATATATGGTAGGATTCTTTCCCATGATCCTGGGCAGCGAGCCACAGCTCCCAGCCTTGCCGTTAGGTGGGCAAATAACTGATACCTTTACAACCATTCATAACACACAATTCTTCTGTTTTTCACTTCAGTAAATTAGACATTCAACACTTAATTAAAAATTGGCTTTGTGTTAGATGGTTTTGCCCAATTGTAGGTTACATAAGTATTCTGAGCTTGTTTAAGGTGGCGAGGCTGAGCTACAATGTTTGGTAGATGAGGTGTATTAAGTGCATTTTTGACTTATGATATTTTCCATTTACAGTGAGTTAATCAGACATAATCCCATCATAAACTGAGCAAGAGCTGTTTTTAATCTGGTGTATTCAAATGTTTGAAGGGATGACCTGAAGTTTTAACCCCGCCTACAGCACTAATCTTTGGTTCAACATTAAATACACACACACACGCACACACACATACACACACACACACACACAAGAATAAAGAAATAAATAACCCATTAGAGTTGTCTCAAAAGAGAATTAACTGAATTAGGTGGACATTCATTGTCACAGGAATGATAAAAGCAGACAATGAAGGGTTATTCAGGATTTGGAAGTTAAATTAAGTTTCCCCTAAGTCCCCTTCCTTAGAAAATTCTAAGGTTCATGATTCTTTAGATTCCACATGCTGTGTTGTAAACGAGGTTTGAAGGAAATGCCTCACTAGAATGGACCTTGCCAGGACATGCTCCATTCCTGACTCCTGGCTCCTACCCACATATCCACCTTTGTCTTCCAGTATGCTGGTATGCCAGCTTTACGAAGCTGGGGATACTTGATCATTTCTTACCCACAATAACAATTTCATAGTGTTATATCTAATAATAGAAGTTTTCTCCAACCATGCTTTAAATCTTCCAAGAACCTCTGGGCATTTATGGTTCCATTTCTCTCACATGAGGTAGCTCTCAGGACACTCTGCACCTCTGCCTAGCTACCTTTTTTAGGTTCCCTTTGTCGACTCATCGCGAAGGCTTCTTTAATCATTCCAACAGTCTGATCGTATCTACCTCTGCATATCTTTAAGATTTCTCACCCAGGACAGATGATGTTGCTTTTATATGGTTATTTGTCTTTACCTATAGAGGCCCTGGCTCTTATGAGTGTCATAATACAGCCTACATCTAGCTACTGTGTTCCTTCCCACAGATCAGGGGCTCAATATATAGCTTCGGATAAGGCCAAAAAGCCCAGAAGTGACCAACTCTGCCTCTGAATAGAACTAATCCTGAATGAAATGATATAATGAGATAATTCCTCACAGATTCTCTGACCCATGACTCACTACAGAATGTGATTATTATACACTTCTCATCCTCTGCAGTTGCCAGAGACAGAGCTGAGCTTTGGTAGGTACATGCGTATTAGGAAGGCTTTTGGCAGTGCTGCTACCCGGATTGTTTGTGCAGAATTATGAATTAAGCACTTCTGCCAAGGCAGGTCTAATATTCTTTTCTGCACAATGAAGTAAATCTTCAATTTCTATATTGAGTTCCTTTTTCATCGTTTTCTCTCCCGGAAATTTGTTTTGCAAGAACATTTTAATGCATTTATCTCTTTCCTTCAGCTTGTGAAATTACTCATCCCTGGGATGCATAATTGAGAGGTGTCCTATGACACCCATGGGATTAGAGGCTCTACGAATCACTCCAACATGAAAAGAATGCTTGTATAAGAAGCACTAGATTTTCTGTGAAAGGGTACAAAGATTTTTTAATAACCCCGGCTCTTGGTTTGGGCAGGTCTACAAGGGAAGATTTCTACACACGCAGGCTGCAAATTACATATCGTTGGCAACATTTAAATGTGAAAATACCCTCACGCAGGCAGGCGGTTTTTAACTGGGAATATACAGTATACATTTTCATTCGTTTCTCCTCCTGAGAAACCTAAGACTTTGACATGTTGGAAGGGAATGCCTTTAAACCTGCCATTGGTGCATGGCAGACCTTTAAAATTGGAATTGCAATGTCCCCAAGCTTAGGGACATATGTGGTGTGGGAATGGAATAATTATCTTTAAAGAAAAGCTACTAGGATGAGTTGCCTGAGAGTGACTATGAAATGCTCCACACATCTTTCAGAATACCACAGCAACTTTTCAAAACTTGTATGATTAGTTATATTTTGATTGAAATTAGTAGGAGTTTTGTTTTATTAACCAGAACTTCAAGAATTCTAGATTCATCACAGTCAGGACATTGTGTGTGTGTGTGCGTGTGTGTGCATGTGTTATAATTTACATTTATTAAAATTAGTTGTAGGCAGGGCACCTGGGTGGCTCAGTTGGTTAAGCGTCTGACTTCAGCTCAGGTCATGATCCCATGGTTCGTGGGTTCAAGCCCCACGTTGGGCTGTTTACTGATGGCTCAGAGCCTGGAGCCTTCTTTGGATTCTGTGTCTCCCTCTATCTCTGCCCTTCCCCCACTCACTCCCTGTCTCTCTCTCTCTCTCTCTCTCTCTCTCTCTCTCTCTCTCTCTTCTCTTCTCAAAAATAAATAAATGTAAAAAAAAATAGTTGTAGGCTACCAAGAAAATTTTTTGAGAACACTAAGTGATTACTTGTTAGTCAGGTATCATCGGAATTTTACTCAATGACAATTGTTCTAGTAAGGTCCTTCGTTTTTTAAGTTTACTTATTTATTTCGAGAAAGAGTGGGCAGGAGAGGAGTAGAGAGAGAGAATCCCAAGCAGGCTCACATTACCAGAGCAGAGTCCCATGTCGGGCTTGAACTCAGGAGTAGTGAGATCATGAAACCAAGAGTCGGATGCTCAACCGATTGAGCCACCCAGGGACCCACCCCTAATAAGGTCCTTTTAACTGAAATGGCTAGTACTGGCTATAGTGTTGGGCCTCGGAAAAGTCTGGTTTGTGGTTGGAAACTCTAAGGCATCTAGTTCTCTAAAATGGGCCCCTTTTCTCTCCATCTTCCTTTCGAAGTACTCTGAACTTATTTACTTTTTACAAACTGCTTTCAGGAAAATATCTGAAGCTCTTTCACATAAATGGAAATGAATCATTGAAGTAACGTGGCTTAGCCACACCAGGGACTTGAATCCCATTGAGTCCAACTCTTTTATATCCCCAAAGAAATGAAACAGAGCCCAAAGAAGTTATGTGTGCAGCCGAATTATTGAAAAACTAGACTCATGAAAAATGTGCCCATTCCTTCTCACCACTGCCCTTTTAAGCCTATTATAGCAAACACTTCTTCCCTGCTCTGGGATGAAATCTTGGGCTAAAAGTATTGCTTTTCCAGCCACTATTAGACTTTAATGAATAGTGTAACTGAATAGCCTAATTTTTCAGGCATTGTAAAGCTCTGTATTAGTCAAGGGGGGGTTACCATGGATTGGGTAGCTTAAAAAACAGAAATTGTTTTCCTACAATTCCAGAGACAGAGAAGTCAGAGATCAGAGTGCTAGTTGCTTTTGTTCCTAGTTAGGGCTCTCTTCTTAGCTTGTAGATGGTCACCTTCTTGAAGTGTCCTCCTATGGCAAAGAGAGAGAGAGAAAGAGAGATCTCTCTCTCCTTCTTCTTATAAAATCTTCAGTCTTATCAGATTAGGGCCCCAATCTTATGACCTTATTTAGCCTTAATCATCTCCTAAAAGCCCTCTCTTCTACTACAGTCACTTTGGAGGCTTAGTTCTTTCACATATGGATGGGGGAAACCATTCGGTCCATAGCAATATCAAAGCTTCACTCTTATCTACTTCATAGATAAAGTTATTGCAAAGAATCAGCTTCGTTTGGGTTTATCTTATTATTCTTTCCCGCTTTGGCATTCCTCCCGCATTCACAAAGCTGTTGCTCTTCTCTGTGGTGTGGAGGAAGGACCGAGAAAAAAAAAAAGCAGTACCATGTAGCTCTCTCAGCTACCCATGCCTATGGGTAGATCTTTAAGTTAGCAGTTTTAGGGCGTCTTAAGAGTTCTTCAGAGAGAACTGCTGTTATCAGAGATGCTGTTGAAGACTCCATGCTGCACGATGCCTCCTCTAGTGGCCTGCGTGTGACATCTTCCTCCATCCCTGCTTCCAGATGTCCCACAGAGACTCTCCCTATTATGTCACCTTGCCCTCTCCAGACCTTCTTATTTGGGCCCCTTTCCAGATAACTCAAATCCAGCTTGCTTCTGTGGGGCCTCAGAAATATCTACCTCAGCCTGTGAGAAAGAAGTAACAATCAAAGCTAACTCCTACTATGGGCCAAACCCTCTACTAAGCTCTTAATGTCTTTCAGTTCATCTCCTTCTCACAATGCTCCTTTAAAGTATTTCCACAAAGCTACAGAAAATTAGCTACACAACCACAAACCCCCCAGTTAATACCTGGTGGAGGTGAGATTTGAACTAAAGCAGGAGTGCTTGAGAGCCTGTGTGCTTACTCGCCATAGCACACTGAGGGAAGAGCCTAGGGTGTTTCTTTCCATCTCATTCTGTCTCCTCAGCCTTCAGCCGAGGCCACTCCAGTCCTTTCCAATCACAAGTCAGAAAACCCAACCAAGGAGCACATGCTAGGCTCCGAAGGGATCTCATGGGGGCCTGTGTCGCCCATTTGTGTGGAAAGTACCACCCGTTCTCCCCCACGAGGAGGACGGGAATAACCAGGATCCTAATTCCTTTAAAGAAATGATCATCAATAAACTCCTACAGAGTCCACGTGGTTTGTTGGGCTAAAGATCAAAGAACCAATGTTGGAATTCTCTCATTTCTAACTTCTATTCAGATGGTCTACTAGAACCTCCCATCAGAACACAGGGGCACTTGGTACCTGGTACTTTCAGCTTGGAGGCCTCACCTGAAACTGCCAAGAGAGGAAACACCACACTTTTACATCTTCTGTAGTGAACTGTGCAGTATCACACAAATAGCTGGTTGCAAAGCCAGAAAGAAAATTGCCACCTGGCTGCAAGCAAATTAAGTTAATAAGTCTCCAGAGAAACCTACATTTTTTGTCAGAGAGCAAAGCTAAAGCGAATGGCAATGGATTCGGGTATATTTCTGTGGTGTGTGTGTGTGTGTGTGCAAGCTGTCTGCTATCCATTTTCCCTTCTTGTGTGTTTTTGTGTTTGTTTTATTCTCGTTAGGTACCAAACCCTGTAGTCTTGGCTTCAGGAATAGGCCCCAGTGATTCATCACTTACACATAATACCCAGTGCTCATCCCAACAACTGCTCTCCTTTAATGCCCATCACCCCCCCCCACATCCTCACCCCCATCAACCCTCAGTTTGTTCTCTGTATTTAAAAGCCTCTTAAGGTTTGCTTTCCTCTGTCTTTATCTTATTTTTCCTTCCTTTTCATTATGAACATCTGTGAAGTTTCTCAAATTCTATATATGAGTGAAACTATGTGGTATCTGTATTTCTCTGACTGACTTATTTCACATAGCGTAATACCTCCAGTTCCATCCATATTGTTGAAAATGGCCAGATTTTGCTCTTTTCCATTGCTGCCTAGTACTTTTCCTTCTAATAACAGCAACTTGATTTTCTTCGAAGGAACCACTCTGCCCATACCTCATACTATGTGATGCAGGCAAGGTGTACCCAGTCCCCACAATTCTAGGAATGGTTATATGAACTCAGTCCAGCCAATCATCAAATCCCATTTCTCTTCCCATATGTAATAACTGGTAGAGAGATGTACAGGTAACATAGTGTAGTATGGTAAAAGGCATCTTAAACTTATTCTGGAACTTGTGGAAAGTAGGTGATTTATTAACTCTTGGCTTGCCAAACAGGTTAAATCTAGCTGGTTGTCAATTTTGCCACCAACAGAGATAACCTACTTAAGTATGAAGCCAAAACATAGGGAAACAGTCCAAAAAAAAAAAAAAAAAAAAGAGAAAGAATCATGCATGATGAACCAGAAAGCCTGAATCCAGTCAGGTCTGAAGCCATAGACTCAAAATTCTCTGTTATATTGAATCCTTGAATTAATTTATCAAATGACTTGCAACTAAAAGATCATAATTGAGCATTGTTTTCAACGTCTGTGAAAGACAGAGTTTTCAGTTATACAACTGATTTTCAGGCATCCTTCAGTTACACAATTGATTTTCCTGATGCCCCTGAAATTATATTTCCTATGCAATTGATTTCCCTGGGCCTATGCCCCAGACACCAACAAATCCCTATCTATGTTTGGTAATGACATGTGTGCAGAACCATTGGCTTCCATAGTTAAGCACCGAGATTCTTTGTTTGAGGGCTTTGGGCTGTTGAAGACTATTCTGCTCATCTCCTCGTAGGCCAGAATATCTGGGCACTTCCTGCCCCCCTGAGAGCAGCTCTCAATTAATGACTGTCAGAAGATGGTGGATAAATACCCTAGTTACCTCACAAGTTATTTGAGATGACACACAGCCTACCGGAGGTTGTTAGCAAGACTGAGCCACTATATCCACAGAGGGAGCCTGCTCAGTAACAAACCTCTATTGGCTTCCTTCCCTATCCTACCTCACCATTTCCATGGTTATATCCATTTCTTGAGATCATCTCCCAAATAAACTACTTGTACTCAGGGTCTTCTTGCAGGGAAATCCAGCTTAAGACACTTTGCATTGGCTATATGTCCTCCCAACATACTTATATGTGCAGTGGTGATTATTCGCACTACAACTGTACATGGACAGATATCACTACCCCTGGGCTTTCAAAACCACCTCAAGTATCGCTTTGCTCCTGATCCATCTTGCTGGGACATGTGAAAGAGAGAGAGAGCTTCGTTAGTTGTATCCTTTTTCAGTTCCAACGCTTTCAAGCGCTGAATACAGAGGAAGGGTTTATCCTAAAACAACACCATGTCCTATTCCCTATAACCTAGACAGAGATACCAGAACAGAGTGAGACAGGTAGCTTTCTTCGAGAAAGAAATCAGTTACCTTTTGCCTCTGAATATCAGAAGCGCTTTCCCTCTTATCTAAAGGAGGAAACATGGGACAAGACTAGACTTTCCATAAGATTTATCATGCATTCTAGGGGTGTCTGGGTGGCTCAGTCAGTTAAGCATCTGACTTCAGCTCAGGTCAGGATCTCACAGCTCATGAGTTCGAGCCCTGCATCGGGCTCTGTGCTGACAGCTCGGAGCCTGGAGTCTGTTTTGGATTATGGGTCTCCCTTTCTCTATGCTGCTCCCCCACTCAGGCTCGCTCTTTCTCTCTCTCTCTCAAAAATAAATAAACATTAAAATAAAATTTTTTTAAGATACATCATGCACTCGGGGACAATTTTGAAAATTACTCCATAAAAATTTTTAAGAAAGAAAGTAAAATAATTATGGCAAAACAACTGGTGTAAAATGGGGCTGCCACATGCACCCTGGGAAATATAGTTATCCTACTACGTAAGATCCAAGGTAAAAAACAAAACAAAAAACAAAAAAAAACAAAAAACCAAAAACCAAAAAACAGCAACAACAACGACAAAACACCAGACCTCTTCCTTAATGCAAAGGTTAGAACTTGCCCCAAATATCTCTGCTAGGCAGCACTTTAATGCTTCCTAAGTGATCTGCCCTAAGACCCTTGCCAGGTCTTATGTTCTTATAATTACCTTTCCATTCCCTACATTCTTCCCATTCTACCATCTAATTTTCTATTTTCTCAAACAAGATGTCTGTTCCCTAAGAAAATAACCACTTTACTTGCCCTCCAGGGACATTTTCATTTTAAAAGAGGAGTTTGTGCAATTATGGAATGTACCATTTAAAAGAATAGAGGTAATATGGCAATTAAAATTTTTAAATAATGTGGAATAGATATTTGGGGACAGGAAAACTTTCATATATTCTACTAAAAAAGAAATTGAACTTATAGCTCTAGATTTCTAGTGTGGAGATTTTCAGTGGAGTCTCAAAATCACTCCCTGCCTGCTGTAGGTCTCTTATTGCATTCCCTGCTTTGTGAAGTGTGCCCCCTGGAGTTTCATAGATAAGTCCCTGTCCTGGGGCTTTGTCTCCAGGACTCCGAGGGCAGACATGAATACAGTCTATCAATATAGACAGTTCATGTCCTGGGATTTGGGTACCCATCCCTCCCCAAACATTATCTAATGTTCTAATACAGTCAGGTCTCAGACTCTTGGAGTAGTTTTTCTTTTTCCTTGTTGAGGATGCCACTACCTAAACATTTCTATAAAGTACATGCAGTGATTTTATCTGTGAACTCATTTTATTGTCATAATCTCCCCCAGTTGTTGCTATTTTTTTCCATTTCATTGAACCAAGAAACAGAAGCACATATGTGCACACATACGCCTTATCTCTATGCCCTTTTTTTTTTTAATTTTTTTTTAAGAGAGAGAGAGCAAGCTGGAAGAGCAGAGAAAGAGGGAGAGAGAGAATCTCAAGCAGGCCCCATGCTGTCAGAGCCTGATGTGGAGCTCGGTCTCACAAATCCTGAGATCATGACCTGAACTGATATCAAGAGTCAGATGTTTAACTTACTGAGCCACCCACATGCCCCTCTATGCCCTTTAAACATAGGTTTTCAAAACAATGACAATTAATTTTTTATTCTTTTTTTTTATTTTCAAATTTTTATTTAAATTCTAGTTAGTTAACATATTGGTTTCAGGAGTAGAATTTAGTGATTCATCACTTACATACTATACTCAGTGCTCATCATAACAAATGTCCTCCTTAATACCCATCACCCTTCTAGCCCATCCCCCACCCACCTCCCTCCATCAACCCTTAATTCATTCTCTATCTTTGAGTCTCTTATGGTATGTTTCCTTCTCTCTCCTTTTTTTCTCCCCTCCCATATATTCATCTGTTTTGTTTCTTAAATTCTACATATGAGTGAAATCATATGGTATTTTTCTCTGACTGACTGATTTCACTTAGCATAATAGATTCTAGCTCCATCCATGTCATTACTAATGAAAAGATTTCATTCTTTTTGATGGCTGAGTAATATTCCATTGTGTATGTGCATAAATAAATATATATGTGTGTATATATATGTGTGTATATATACATATATATATATATGTATATATATATATATACCACAACTTCTTTATCCATTTATCAGTTGGTGGACATTTGGGCTTTCTCTATAGTTTGGCCTTTACTGATAATGCTGCTATAAACATTGGGTTACGCATACCCCTTTCAACTTGTATTTGTATATCCTTTGGGTAAGTACCTAGTAGTATGATTACTGAATCATAAAATAGTTCTGTTTTTAATTTTTTGAGGAACCTCCACACAGTTCTCCAGAGTGGCTACATCAGTTTGCAATCCCACCACCAGTGCAAAAGGGTTCCCTTTCTCTGCCTTCTTGCCAATAGCTGTTGTTTCCTGAGTTGTTAATTTTAGCCATTCTGACACATGTTAATGTAGTATCTCGTTTTGGTTTTGATTTGTATTTCCCTGATGATGAGTGATGTTGAGCATCTTTTCATGTGCAAAGGCATTTAATTTAGACTATCGGTCTTATACATTGGCTGCTCGGATAATCTTTTAAAATTTTCTAATGTGTTCTTTTGAATCTCTGAAAAAAAAATAACCTTTGACCTGAGTACATAATGTGTGCATAGGGAAAATGATAAATTCTTAGCAGAAAAAATTCAAAGAGAAATAAAACAATTGTTTTAGTTAGGAGTTGTTTGCCTGCCGGTAACAAACTGACTCTAGTGGCTTACATTTGAAGGTTTTATTCTTTCATTAAAGGAAGTCCAGAAGAGGACCCTCCAGGATAATATGACGGTTCTATGAAGTCATCAAGAGCCAAAGCTCTTATTTTTTTTTTGCTCCACCATCTTTAATAAGGCTACAATTTTTAAGGTCAAAAGATAGCTCATGGAAGAAGTAAAATGTGAGGCCCTTTCTGGGCTTGGGGTTCCTCTGAAAAGCAGAATATGAACTACTAAGTAAATGACCAACCTCTCTTAAACCTTTCTCTAATGTGGCTGTTTCCCAAACGACCACTTTTGCTAATACTAAATCTTCTACAGTTGATTTCCCCCCCTCCTTCTATCTTTAAGGTGATATGTAATCTGCTGGAAAAAGTATATGGCTTGGGTGAGGTGGTATCTCTGGCTGGGGAGTGCAGTCCCCTGACTTAATGGTAGGGCTTTGCTGACACCACAAGTCTCCCCTGCCCAATCCCTGACATCCTGCTACCTAGATATCTCGTTGACTCTCAGGGCCAAAGTTTGTAGCTATTGAACTCAGCACATTTTCTGGCTACATTGACGCATGCTGTATCTCTGCCTTCTTGAGTCAGTTGCCTCTCAGCTCCTGCTGGATATAGACCAATGCACCATCTTTCTATCCTATCCCAAATATAGCCTCCTATTTGGCACCCCACCAGTTACCTCTGCTTTCAACTCAACGGCCATACTACATGGGAAATGAAAGAGGCTCTCGACTGACCCTAGGAATTCTATGTATCTGAGCATGGTGCTCTGGCTTTTTAAATGAACTAGGCTGCCCTCATGCTAGTGTGAGATATCCTATCCAGCATTCTCCTCCTTAGGTACCAAGAAGGGAAGGTGATACCATGCCCTTGAAATTACCATCGTTTATCAAACATACTGCTTCTCTCTGGGTCAAAGCTGAGAGAGAGAAGTCTAGATATAGCATCTGCCCTCTTGGAAACATTAATGTATTTTCCACTTTTGCCTTCCTAAATATGTGAACTCATAAGCTTGTCACTAATAAACAGAAAGTATCCATCTGCTGAAGTAAGATTAGAATTTATTACAAAAGGAAACCATTTATTACAGTGAGCATGAAAAAGGAAGGAGATATTCTGCTTCTGATATGCAAATAGGATGATGCAGTAGGAAAGTGCCTTGCAAGCCAGGATATTGTCTTGAAAAATGATCTCCTCAACTTTTTTCATCTGTTTTCCTCATCCTTTTGCATTTTAATAACCAAGCCTGGAGAATCAGCTTCATCTGGAGGATCAGTTTTCACCCAATGTAGAGAAAATATCCATCTCCATTAAGCTTTGAGAGGAGGTCAGAGTCCTAAGAGAGGGTGCATTTAGAGGGAAAAGCTCCCAGGAGATGGCAGGGGAAGAAGTGCAAGTGAGAGATAACAGAAGGGAAAAGAGAGGAGATAAGGATTGACTTGAGAGCAAGAGTGTGACATGTTTCCAAGAACTAAGCCTTGAGTATCCATATCTGCTAGAGTCTTGGCATGCAGACGGAGGCCCTGAGATGTATCTCATCATCTTTGGTTTCCACCTGATATAAAAGGACATGGACATCGTTGAGAATCTGGTGTGGCGTTTGGCAAATGGGATGGTTTTGGCAGGCATACGTGACTGAAAGAGCTACAGAATAATCACATAGAGTCCAAGTAAGCCCATATCAGAGGGGTCTATGGCACCATCAGACACTGAGGTGGGGCTGGGTCATCCATTTCTTTATCCCATCCCTAAACTTTTACTAAACTGTCAGAAAGACCAGGGTGTGCCCCACCCTCCCTCAGCCTCGAATTGGCATGGAATGCTAAGTAGATAAGGAGCAACAGGTAGAAAGAGGACATTGCCCAGAGGTCGAGGATGAGCAAGGTGGGTGCATTGCAAGCTGTGCCCAAAGATAGCATTACCTCCCTATCTCACCCTCCACCCTAGGTATGTAGTCAAAGGAAAAGGGGTGACTCAAGCTGAGCTCTTCCTTTTTCCAGAGAAGCTGAATATTAATTACCTAAAGGAATTATAATTGGGTTAAATTTTAAATTGGATTGGGTGTTTAGTAATTTCTTTTCCCAATCCCTGGTGGGTAGGGATTATCTTTGCCCAGCTGAGTTACAGTAGAAATTGGGTTTTGCCTCCCATTATATTAGGATTCTCTCTCATCTATTAGATTCAAGATCCCATCCAGTCACTTGCTCCTCCACTTCAACATCCTGGAAAAAGAAATAAAACAGGACATCTTCTACAATAAAACTACTTTGAACTTATTTTTAGGAATAACCAAATCTGCCTCCAAATCCTCATTAGCTTTACTAATGAACTGAGCCAGACAATGAAGGCATTTTCACAGCTATATTTTTTGAGAGAGAGGGGGAGAAAGAGAATCTTTTTTTTTTTTTTTTTTTTTTTTTTTTTTTTGTGAGGGAGAGAGAATGAGCACAAGGTAGAGGAGAGGCAGAGAGAGAGGTGGACAGAGGATTCAAAGCAGGCTCCATGCTGACAGCAGAGAGCCTGATGCAGTGCTCGGACCCACAGACCATGAGATCATGACTTGAGTGGAAGTCAGACACTTAAACAACTGAGCTACCTAGGTGCCCTTTCACAGCTATATTTAAATATTTAGCTGAGGCCCACTGGGCCAAGTCTTTCTGGCTACTTTTTTTGTCTTTACAGCCTTCTCTTCCTTGTTCTCTTTATATCTCCTTAGAGGTGTACTGTAATAAACCTCCATAAGATCCATATGGAACAACCTAATCTCTGTGTTAGAGGAAAGAAAAGAAAGGTACTCATATAGGTCTAATTATTTTGTCTTTATTCCTCCTGTTAAGAACTTAATCTATTTTGCCCCCCGCCCCACATCTTTAAAAGGGCCTGTGGCCATTATCTTGTATGACAGAGAGCAGTGGCCCCACTTCCTTCATCCTACTTGCACATTGTCCTTGAGACTTAACCAAGAGCCTTCTCTGAAGATTTGGGTTGGCAACAGGTCCTCTGCTCACTACCTAAGAACATTTGCAGGAAATTTGCATAAGAGTTGAGTCCTGCATGTGATTTTACTTTGGATCCATAAAAGTAAACATTTTCCTCACTTTTTTCCATACTTCCCAATGGGGATATGATGGGAGTTTTTACATATGTGGACGAGGCCCAGAAGGTGTGAGAAATCACCCACTATCACTCTCTCCCCAAAATCAATTATACTTTAAAATACTTGAATAAGAATCACTATTAAAGTCATAGGAATTTATACTGAAGCAGGACTTCAAAGTAATTTTATACTCAAAGCAGGCAGCTTGAAGCTATAGTCCCAAAGCACTCCACACTCTCCACTCCCCATCTGTCCTCCACTCCTCAGACACACGTGCTGTCTCCATCCACCACCAAATTTCCTTGTTTCTTAGAGTTTGGAAGCTTTGAATTTCTTCAGATAGGCCCAAACTTCAGAGTGATCCTATTTAAGAATAGAGTTCCTCCAGGGAAATTTTGTACAACTATAGTCCGGTAATGAAGTAAGTCAGAATTCGAAACAGTATATGATCACAGTGTACATTCAAGACAATCTGACCTGCTGATTCATGATTCAAATTCTCTGAGGCGATCAGAGTTCTTGAGTATTTAGATATGAATTACCCATATTTCATGAGCTAGGCAGTACCAGTTAGGTTTTGAAAGAAGATTAAGAAATTGTATTCATATAAATTAAGGTTAGTGTGTGTGCGTGCACATGCGCGTGTGTGTGTGTGTGTGTGCCCATTTCCTACTCCAGAGTGACGTTCATTCTGTGAGCTACCAGCTTGTTTAAAAAGCTTTGAAAACATGAGTGCAGTTCCAGTCATAACATTTGGACCTTCATTTCAATCCCATAATAGTTAGCTTAAGTAATGTCTAAATATTTCTTTAAGCCACAATATCCTATTTTCAGCAACAGACTCTAAATCATAATACACTGTATGTGCTTCTCTCTGACTTGGAACAAGTCTCCGTGTGGAAGGGTTGTGAGCTCTTTTGAGATTTGTCAACCACACCAAGGTATAAAGTAAGACTGGCAAAAAGGAAATATGTTCGAATCACTTCACCAATGGAATAATTTAGAAAAATGTTACCTATGTGTTCTGCACCTGATCCAATTCTGTCTTGGCATTTGCTTTACATAGAACAGAAGCACCTCTTGACTGCTAAAAGGCCAAGAACTGTCTTTGAAATTACAATGGTGCACAATTAAAGAGAAGCTATTTCAATTGTCAACATAGGATAACTCAACTGGCCATAGTTAAGAACGTGTATAAATTCCAAAGACATGCAAAACATCTGGCTTCGGATGCTTCTCTCCATAATTGATGTGTTAGCTGTTCTGGGTGAAAGAACATACAGCACATTTTAGTGACATCTGTTTCAAGTTAGGGTTAATTGATTTCCATTTGTGTGTGTGTCTCTCCCTGCCTTTTTTTTTTTTTTTTTTTTTTTAGCTCAAAATGTATTAGAAGATACAATGCAGGGAAGTGAGAGGGAATGCTTTTGCAGATAAGATTTTGTATTTCAATACATATGTTAAGAGAGAAATAACCGCGGCGCCTGGGTGACTCAGTTGGTTAAGTGTCCAACTTCAGCTCAAGTCATGATCTCGCTGCACGTAGGTTCGAGCTCCACATGGGGCTGTGGGCTGACAGCTCAGGGCCTGGAGCTGCTTCAGATTCTGCATCTCCTTCTCTCTCTGTCCCTCCCCATCTTGTGCTCTGTCTTTCTCAGTCTCTAAAGAATAAATAAATATTAAAAAATTTTAAGAGAAATAGACAACTAATATGAAACTTTCTAGAATCTTTTACTATACGATTGTCCCCATAAGCATAAATAAGACTTACTGAGTAATCAGTATGTCCTAGTCATTATGTTAAGTAATTATGTTCATTATCTTTATTAATGACAACGACAACAATCGTACAGGGCCTGCCTTTTCATTGACCCAATTTTCCAAAGTGAAAGTAACTTGCCCAACGATACAGCTCTAGCAAAAGTAATCAGCCAGGAGTCTCACCTAAGTGGTTTGATATTAAAGCCAGCAGCGTATAGTTGCATTAATGGATTATAAAATGCCATTGTAAATGAGCCATTTCGTGGCACTGACAGTGCTATTTGCAGAGCCTGACATGAGGTACTTTCCAAATTAGAGAAAACTTACACAACTGGCCACCTTACAGTCCAAAGGCCATCTCACAATACTTGAAAAACAACTGGGATTGAGTTTTTGTTCCGATAGACCATGTGACTTTTCATGAGTCTCTGAATCTCTCTGAATCTGTGTTTCCTAAGGTGAGCTGATTCCACCTAGCCGAAAGACCCAGCAGGATTTTTGTGAAGGTCCATGGAGCTAATCTCTATTGAAATGTTTTGCATCCTCTAAAGAATATCTTTTCAAAGTGTTAAATCAAAAATTTACTTCCCAGAAATAGTAACAGATGTTCTGAGTGGAAAGAGTTCCTGGGCAAAT
Organism: Paguma larvata; assembly: GCA_030068075.1. NCBI lineage: Eukaryota > Metazoa > Chordata > Mammalia > Carnivora > Viverridae > Paguma > Paguma larvata. Next base: position 45,116,985 of record CM057824.1, read on the forward strand.
TAGTTTGGGAAACTCTGCACTCTGCCTTAAATATTCCCCGTGTAGAGGACATGTGTTGTCTTATTCAGAATCTCTGCCATCCTTTTCTGGTAATGGGATCCCTGCTGGTGGGCCATTACTCCTCCTCCCACTCCACATGCAGCTATGAAATTTGTATTCACCCGGGGAAGACAGCAGGGCCCCCTACCTTCTGCTCTGGAATGTTTTAGTCACTGCAGGTTTTGTGGCTTACCAAGGTCTAAGGATGTGAGTCCAGACCTGCTGGCAACCATGGCCTGGCCTCGTGGTGGAATGAACCTGCAGTGGAAACAATACAATCAAATTCTCTTTTAGGCTGCTTCGATTCGGACTTCTGTGTAATATACTCTTCATAAAGCTTCACTATGAAAAAGAAAATACTAGCAGACCTCAATGAAACATGGTTTGAAAAATCAAACATATGAGGCCAATTTTTCTATTTTTAATAACTTAAGCCATAGTCATGAAGAAACCACACAAAAAAAGTCACTTACATACCAATAAATTGTGATACTGAGAAGGAGAGTTACCGGGCTAGAATCAGAATGATGTTGAAGGGAGAAATTAAGCATTAACAAAGAACTTTAAGATGTTTTTTAATTTTGATATTCTGAGAATTTTTTCCCCAGATGCTCTAGCTAGTAGTCCTTTTGTTGATTCTCATGACAGTATTTTCAGCAGATCATTGTTACTTGACTATCAATGGCATTTTCTGTACATGAAGAGCCTGACACAATGTTCAGGATTGTGTGAAGCCCCCACCAAAAGCTACGTCCTGTTAATTAATTTTTCAGCCATCACACCACGATGATTTTGTTGTTTTAGTATGGTGGCGGATCGAGACATTTCCTATTCACTTTATAATAATCTACTGGAGAAAAAAAGAAAGACCAGGAAAGGAAGTTTTCAAACTGTAAGTGATGTTCTAAAGCCAAGAAGACCACAGCAGCTTAACTCTGTGACTATATCATTTTAAACCTTAAAATATTTTCAGAAATATAGATATTTGGAATGGTGAAGTTTCAGCCTAAATCTAACTTGGCCTCCATCTTAATTGGCTGAGTCTGCACATTCAATAAAAAACACTGAGTTAAATAGCATCTTCTGCTCTAAACTCACAGCCCCACTCTCAGTAGAAGCCATGAGCCTCCACAATGATGATATATCTGTTTGCATGCTTTCAATGGAGGTAAGAGAGGATGCTATTTAAAGTGGCTTAAAATATAGGATGATACAGTGGCTCGCAAGGATTTTATCACTGACTCAGGATCTGTCCATCTTTTCTTTCTTTCTTTCTTTTTTCCTTTTCTTTTTTTTAGGAGGCGAGAGGTAGGAAGGGGAGGGACAGAGATAGAGAGAGAGAGAATTCCAATTGGAATCTGCACATCAGTGTGGAAACTGACGCGGGGGCTCAAACTCAAGAACCCTGAGATCATGACCTTAGCAGAAACCAAGAGTCTTGTTTAACTGACTGAGCAAACCCTGGCAACCCATCTTTTCTTCCTAATTCGTCACTTTTGCCCTTAGGCTTATCTCTTCCACCTAATTGTAAATTGGCTGTAACCAACCCAGATAATGCATCCTCACCATATAGAAAGGCCTTATCTTTTCCTGGTGCCGCTTATTCATGGTAACAATGTTCCCAGGTGCCTCCCAGCAGGCCTTCCCTTGGCTAGACTTGCATCACGTGACCACCACCTGTTCTATTCCTGGAAAGATGAATAGATGTCTTAAGTTAATCAGTATTCACCCTCCTCTGGTGGACAGAGTAATCTCCCTATATTTCAATACAGTCGTGCTTCGTTGTGGACATGGGAGGAGTAGAGGGCAAAAGCGTTTACCACAAGTTCCTTGAAAATAAAATTTTCCGATACATGATTACAAAACGGAAAGAATGATTAAAAAGAAGAAAACATAAATTTAAAATAATCTGAGCAAAATGAAAATGCAAATTCCTTTAAAAATTGTCAATAAATAAAAAATATTGCGTTTTATGGCGTTGCCGGAAATAAAGTTGAGAGAAAATGTCTACAGCTAAAACTTGAAAGGAAACACTTGCTTGAAAAATATACCTTCCTGCAGCTAAATTAGGGGGATGGAGAGCTATATAAATTATCACCATTTTGTTAACATTCCTCCACCCTGCCTTTTGAAATGGGTCTCCAACTGGCAGCTAGACAATATACTTAATTAGATTCAGAGATGAAAGTTTTCTGCAGTTAATTTGGCTACTTTGTGAGTATATATATACATACACACAGTGTATGTGCATAAAAAACTTTTTTAAGAACTGATCCTGGTTCTTAAAGAATCAGGAGGAAAGCAGAGGCCAATCTAGATTGATCTTGTGTATAAAACAGATTCTTTACAAGATGCCTTTTATGCACACCTGTCAAGTATTTCTCTCTGTAAGTGGATGTGTCAGCCCTCTGCCCCACAGAATGTAGGAAATTGGAAATGTACGTATGGAAATGAAATCTTCCTAACCGCTTTCATTAAATCAGATGTTTCTAACACCTGATTTACAAAGAAATGTCTGATAGGGGCCCTAATTGTCCCTCATTCCCCCTCGGGCCCAGTATTTTGGGGGCAGAAGTTAAAAGTGAGCTCCTCCTTTCAGAGGTTAAAGCCCAAGCCAGGCACTTGAGAGAGCAGCTCACCCCATGGGCGAGGATGTGGTTGCTGTGAGCAGAGGCATCAAAGCGGGCCCTGCACTGTGTGTGCTGTCCGGAAGCTCTGCCTCCCCCTGCCACTTGAGCCAGGCAGTCTTGCCTCTAGGACAGACATCACTCTGCTTTTCAGAGCTCTTTAGCATCAGACATGGGCTCACTCTCATAGGTCTTTACAGCTCCTGGGCCGGGTGTATTTCCTATCGGTTCACACTGCCTTTTAGAGGCTCGACAGTCAAGTGTCGGGCTAAGGAGATACAGATAACCATAGTGTAATTTACAAGAAGAATGATCCATGCATTCTTTCATTGTTCATTTAATAAGCATTTATTATCTATCAGGCACTGTGGCTAAATATATCAAGAGGTCCCTTCATTTGGTGAGATTTCAGCTAGAGAGAAAGAGATAAAAGGGTAAATATATATATACATATATATTTAAGTACAGAAAAATTAAGAGGTGTCATGAAAGGTGTGCAATGCATAAGTAGGCTACCAAAAAGGAATTCTCCCTGAAGGGTTCAGAAAATAAAAGGTTGGGGGATGATATTTTGTTCATAAATAATATAGGTTTGCTATCTTCCACCCTCACAAGGCAAATGCACTCACTCAGTGAGTAGATAACTCTATATCTCCAAATAATCACCAAGTAGACATAATCCTGGATTTATTCAGTCCTGCTTGGCTGCTTGGGTTTAAATTTCACCTGCTCTCGAAACAGTATTTTTAGTCACTAATTTTGCAGTGTGTTCTTGGCTCTTTTGAAAGATGATAAAGTATTGTGATAATTATTAAGGAAGAGTTTTCTTTCATTATTTGTTTAACAGAGGGAGAAAGAGAGCCTAAGCCCAAGCTTGGGGCATGGAGGAGATTATCCTCCGCGGTCTTTAAAAGGCTTAGGTAAAATAAACTTGGCATCCGTGCACCTTATCATCAGACATTGAATTGAAAGTTAGGCTGTTTAAGTCCTATTTACTTTGCAGGCACCTTTTTGACTCACTGCTGTAAGTAACTATAACACTCTTGAGCTAAGATAGTTTAAGTTGTCATGTGCACGAAGGAGGCAATAATCTATGGATCACTGACCAGAGAGATAGTGAGAACTCAGCCTGTCCTGCAGAAACTCAATAATAAGTGTAGATTGTAGCTTGGTGAACTGGTGGGTGAGCTGAAAATCCTTCTGAATTCTCAAAGGGACTTCTCAGAGGGGAAAAGTAAGTCAGTAAATAACTTAATATTTAACCCAGGTTCTCACAAAAACTTGCCAGCCCGGTACTTGTCTAGACTAAGAACTTACCTAGTACTTTCAGGCCCCCAAAGTTATAAGACTTCAGCTCTAGAAGATCCAGTTTCACTCACTGCCAGTCAGTCATTAATCCTTGATAACCGAAGGTCTTTGGCTGGTCTTATTTTTTCTGCAGACTTCTATAGACTCATCAGCAAAAGCCTGAAAGACATGTATTTCTCTGCATTGAGATCTCGTTCACACTTGTGATATGCAGCAGGACGCAAAAAATTCACAAAATGAAAACAGATGAATGGCCTAGAGAATAATGTCTTGGACTTTGACTTACCCATCTCCTAGGGTTGGGGACAGAGAATCAAAAAGTGATGATCATGAAAGAGTATGCTTCAACCGAGGGGGTTCTAGGAGTATCTAAATAAGGCACAATGGCCCAGTCAATATGGAGTTCAATTTAGTATTGAAGAAATAAAACAGGGGTGCCTGGGTGCTTGGTCAGTTGAGCTCGATTTTGGCTCAGGTCATGATCCAAGGATAGTGAGATCAAGTCCTGTGTTGGGCTCTGCACTGAGCATGGAGCCAGCTTGGGATTCTTTCTCTTTCCTTCTGCCCCTCTCCCCTTCTCACATTCTCTCTCTCTCTCTCCAAAATAAAAAATAAATAAAAAATAGAAATAGTACACTAGAAGACTAAACTTCTCTTAAAGGAAAACTTTGCCCATTCCCTAGCCATCCTCACATAACTGAGAATCATACAGTGTTCCTGGAACAAGGTAAACTCTAGAAGAAAAAAAGGCCCTGCAGAACTATTCCAATTAGATATCTTTAACCTTTGAATCACTCATTCACTCAGAAAGTTTCTATTCATTCAACATCGGCTAGTTAATTTGAGGGTTTCATGGAAGAGTGAAAGTCCGGAGCCCTTTCTTTAAAGAGTATTAAGAAATTAGAGATGGTAAAAGCAAAGCATTAAAGCACGAGTGGGCCTCTCTAAGCTCAAGGCCCTGTATGGCTGCAGAGAAGCCTGCCTCGTGCTCATTACCTACTGGGCATTGTGCCAAATAACACAGAGGACAAAATGTGAATAGGAAAGAGTTCTTGTCTTCAAGGAGCTTAAAATCTAGTAGTAGAGATAAGACATGTCTGAAACCTGTAAGTCCAGGATATCAAGGATGGCTAATTACATTACATGTGTCCACTGCTTGGATTAGAAGCTTGCCCCTCAGGAAGGGTGTCTATGGAGGTGCAGTTCCCTCTCTCACATTATGTTTCCAGAAAGTTCTTCAGTGCCTATGAAAGCATGATTCCTTCTGACAAAACTCATTTCCACCTAATGTTTGCTGAGCTAATCCTGCTTCTTCCTGTAGATCTCACCGTATTACTACAAGAAACCCCCGGTTTAAGTCAGGCCCCCCTGTTTTGCTCTCACGGCTTTCTGGATCTTTCCTTCTAAGCGTGTATCACAAATTTTTAATTTTATATTTAATTTGACGATTTGGCATTCATTTACTGTAAGTTCTTCTTCAGTCGTTCCCTGCCTCCTTCCTAGCTCGAGGCCAGGGACTGGCCACACTTAATAGGTATTTGTTAAATAAATGCCTAGTAAATATCAATCCTAACAGAAATGGAGGCAGAGGCGATAAGCTGAGAGGGAGAAAATGTAAATTAAAGGGTTGAACAAACTTACAAGGTCTACTTTTAAAACAGCAAAGTGCCCACTCTGACTGGAGAGTGGGCTTGATTGATGGCAGGAAATAGAGGAATTGAAGGGCTTGTGGGTGGGGTGGGTGGGGTCATATCATGGAAATGCCAGAGACCTTAATGGAGAAGTTTGGGCAGAAGTATAAGTAATGGGGAATGGCTAAAGATTGCTGGATTTTTGAAAGCCAAACACTCTATTTTGTTTTCTAGCAAAATATAAGAAAATAAAAAAATAGAGTAGTATGAAGAGTATTTGAAACACAAGTGCTTCTAAGCAAGCTACGGGCTTATTGGAGTGGGTTTTTTTGGACGAGATGAATGTCTAAAGAGCAGAGTTTTTAAAAGGTAAGGCACAAATCTGAATGGAGAGAGAGGATTTGGGGAGGGCCTATGGAAACAAATATGAAGACAAAGAAAACACTTGACATTTTGTTAATAGAGTGAATTTAGTCATCTAACGTGTCACTCTTGAGAAGCACTTCTTAAAATAAGCATTCTCCTTTTTTTCTAACCCCTGGTTGAATTAATAGAGAAACTATTAACTGTAGTACATTTGCCTAAAATAAGGAACTTCGGTTGAGAAACATGTGTGAGCTCCGTCTACAATAACCACATACAAAGTTTCATTTTTAGTCATTTTTAACTTACAAAACTGCAAAGAGAGACCAAATCTCCAATACTGTCCCTTTTGGGGGGAGGTTAATTTTAAGTGGATGGTGAAAAAATTACCATCTACTTGAATTCATGTTACTCCGAAGCATCGGAAGATGTGGTGATATGGAAGTTTAAGTAGACTTACATCCCACCACCACCACCACCCCCAACAATAATTCAGCGCCCAACGAAAAATTATAAAAATATGTCCATTCTTGGAAAAGACTTTTTATTTAAATTAGATGTATGACACAGAAACCAAATAAACCATTTTTAGAATACACAAAAAATGTTGTGGATTCCATCAGCTTCTATCAAACACATTTATTACAGTGCTTTCAAGTGTCGATGGGAGGCAAACGTGCAACCACTACCTCTGCTGAAAGAAAACAAAATGCTAGATGAATGCGGAAGAGAAATTATATCCCTATCCTCTCCATGACAGGCTGGCATTTCGCATCTTGACATATTGCTACCGAACATGGCATGTGAGGTTGGATGATAGTAAAAGCATTGTTGAAATTTAATGATTACAACACGTGCTTTAAAACTCAAGGCTTCTCTTACTGGGTTTATGACTCAGATGTCATTCCTAATAGGGGCATTTTTTTGTTGCTGTTCAGTTTTTAAACTCCTACTAGTCGCTCTATGAAGTTGAATCATAGCCTGCTTCAAATCCCTCATCCATTTTGAGGCTTTCTTTCAAACTCCCCAAATTATTAATCACGCCAATGTATATTAGTAATTATTCACTCGAGAGCTCTACATGCACTAATTGTCTATAATGTGACAAGAACGGTGCCAAGGGCTGAAGATACAAAGAATCATAAGATAATATACCCCTAAAATAATTTTCATTGCTGTGTCTTCTACTTTGAGAATTAATTGGAAGAATATTGAACACTTGGTTGGTCTCACTATGTAAGGTAACAGTAAATATTTTATTCCTCACACCAAGAAGCTCATGGATTCTATTTCTGAGGCTTGAATAAAGGCAAATAGGCACCACAGATATTATACACAATATTTCTAGATATCTTTTCATAGCTCTGGAGGGAAAAGATTGGCTTCTGGCAAGCTAGTGAGGAGAGAACTGAAGAATAGGTATTCTTTGCAAAAAGATTCTCTAAATGGTAATGACTGCATTGCATTCACTTTTTTGCATTTAATTATTGTTCACATATATCTAAGAAATTTGCAAAATGCCTCTAAATTCCCCCCTTGGTTTCTGGTAAAAGCAACGAGGCATACAAGGTGTCAGGTCTGTTTGACCTTAGAAGAAATATTCGTGGTTAGGTAGAGGAGAAAATTTGTTGAAAGGGATTTTATTATGTGGGATGAGTAAACTCTCAGAAATTTTAACGAGCCCCAGCGTCAATGATAGTGCCATCAATCTTGATACACAAGGTGAAACAATTTAGTTTTTGACTGCTTAGTCCACAGTTTGACTACTATTTCCAACATCTTTTTTTTAAGTCTATTTATTTATTTTGAGAGAGAGAGAGAGGGAGAGAGAGAGAGAGAATCAGGGCTCCTCACTGTCAGCGCAGAGCCCGATGTGGGGCTCATGCCCATGGACTGTGAGATCATGACCTGAGCCAAAATGAAGAGACAGACGCTTTGCCGACTGAGCCATGCAGGTGCCCCACGTTTCCCACATCTTAAAGGAGCAGATAGGGATTGTGAGCAGTAATGTTAACAGCTTCCCTGACTTGGAAAAAAATTGTGGAAGGGAAACAAAACCAAATGGAACAAAGCAACATTTATCAATATTAATCTAAGTGAAACATAGTCTCTTACCATTCTCTCTTGTTTTAGGAGAATATCCATACATATTTCACACCAACGAGTCATGTTAAAAGTTGCAGAAGCTTAGTCACACCTTGTGTAGTTCTGCTCTGTACACCAAAAGTGGTTGCCATCATATATGATATGAGGGGATCCAGACAGACCCCTCACTGGTGGTCTTAAGTGTTTACACCTGTTTAAACTCTCTGGTACTCTAAGGACTTGGTTTTAGGGGTTTCTGTTGGTTGCTTTGATTATTTCAGTCAGATTTGACTTTTGTTTTTGTTTTGCTTTTAGTTTTTAATCTTTAAAGCGAGCCATGTTTTCCTTAAAAAACAGAAGATTAAATTGTACGTGTTGAAAAATTATGATGCACTCTGCTCACTTCCCTGGAAATCTTCAGGGTGCGGTCAACAGGGAATGAATGAAGGGGAAGGTCCCCAAGGCCTAAAGACAAGCTTTGCATGTCTTTTTCAAGATCATTGCAAAAATGACCTCTCACTCTTAGCTTCACCTGAAACGTTAGGAGGTTGTTAAAAAGCCCTTCACAAAGCCAGGAAGCCGAACATGTAGCAAACCAAAGCTGGATCTGTGGGGGCTTGGGAGCCGGGGTATTGTCGAGAAAGCTGAGTGCTGGCATGGCTCGAGCTACTCTCTATAATACAGAGTCTCAAAATGTAGGAAGGGTTGCCGAATGACACGTTCAAACAGATTGATTGCTGGGCTCCGTCTGCAGAGTTTCTGATTTATTAGGTGGAAATTAGGTGTAGGGCGGGGTCCAAGAATTGGTAACATGCTTCAAGTGACACCCCTGTTTCTCGGGAGACCACTGCTGAAAGAGGGTTTGAATGAAATCAGGGCCACTGAAGGAGAGTGAAGGTAAGAAATGGCCACAATAGGAAGTAATAGAGCCCGCAGTAGAGAGGAATAACACCCTGCCTGAAGCATTCAGGTTGGAAAGAAAATAATAATAGTGAGTGCTGTTCTAGCTAAACTAAAAGGATATGAGCTTGACTCATCCTGTTTACTTCTTGAACTCAAAAATCTTTTAGGGTCCTTCTATATACTATTTGAGATTCTAAGTACTCTAAATACAAACTCTATTATGACTGGATTTTTTTAATGCTTATTTATTTATTTTGAGAAACAGTGAGCAGGGGAGGGGCAGAGAGAGAGGGAGACAGAGAATCCCAAGCAGGCTACCCGCTGTCTGTGCAGAGCCCGACGCGGGGTTTGAACTCATGAAACTGTGAGATCCTGACCTGAGGCAAAACCAAGATGAGGACAATTAACTGACTGAGCCACCCAGGCACCCCATGATTATGGCTTTATTAAATTTCTTTTCTATATTTTGAAGTTCATGAGAAAATTAGAAAATGGTAATAGGAAAACCACAGTGAAGCAAGGGGGGTGGGCTTTAAAAAATAACTACATGTACTTAGGAATCTAGGGATAGGTGGCCGCCTGCTAACGGAAGCTCAGGCACAGCTAATAAAAGTATGGGGCGATGAGTAGTGTGTTGTAATGTGTGTCCACCGGCTGGGACACAGGCAAAGGGAACCTTTCATTGGGAGCCTACTGTGTGCTATGATCTCTTCTAAGCATCCTTTGACTGTTTTTCTCATTTACCGCTCTAAAGTGATATTATTAAAACATTTTACGGGGGCGCCTGGGTGGCTCAGTCGGTTAAGCGGCCGACTTCGGCGCAGGTCATGATCTCACAGTCTGTGAGTTCGAGCCCCGCGTCGGGCTCTGTGCTGACAGCTCGGAGCCTGGAGCCTGCTTCAGATTCTGTGTCTCCCTCTCTCTCTGACCCTCCCCCACTCATGCTTTGCCTCTCCTGCTCTCAAAAATAAATAAAAAAACATAAAAAAAAACACAACATTTTACGGATGAAGAATCTGAGCCTCAAAATGGCTAGCAAACGTGCCAGATGTCACATATTTAGTAAATGCGGGATCTGGGAACTACGATCTGGTTTCCTCTGATGACCGTGTTGTTTTTTATTCCCTCAGCTAGAGGATTGCCAACTCTAAGAGGTCTGTCTCTCTATCAAACCCCTCCCCCGTCGTACTTGCCTGTCTGAAAATAAAATGATCAAAGTCCCCTTTTCTTACCATTAAATAATAGTCTTTACTGTCCTAGGAGAGAGACGGTATGTTTAGTTATTTCATGGAAATTACTCTGGAGAAAGTGAGGTGAAATGCAAACCGCCGAAGTTTGGGGACCAACTAACCTCAACGTACGTTGTGGTTTCATTAGCGCTGTCACTCTCTTTTTCTGGGTGACATACCAGGGTGAGGTCAATCATAGGTAATATATAGGAGAATAATCAGACCAACGTGACACAACAGGGAACCAAGTGACAGAGGCATAATCCCTGCCATTTGCAGAGTTTACAGAAATCCTAGTTTCTTCTCCTTTTCTCTGAGTAATATCATAAGCCAAAACACTCAGAAAGTGTTTTTACTACTTGTTAGCAGCTCTCTTTTGTTTTTCTCAGCAGTCTCTTATCTTAACTCTTTTACTTTTGCTTCCTGTTCTGCTGGTCTCTTCCGCTTTGCAATGCTTCTAATCTTTCAGTGAGCAAAAAATGTCTTTTGTCTCATTACCTCCTTAGAAAATACACACTAGCCGAGATCGTAACATTCTCTGGAGTAAAGATCCTGTCTGAATGCGAAGTTTAAGCAGACTGCAATCGCACGCGCACCCTCATAGTCCATAATTTAGTTCTTATGTGTTTCTTTCTGTGAAATTAGCTTGAATCTTTCCTGATTATAAAAGTAAATATGCCAATTGTAGAAAACCCTAAAAATGCAGACCTTTATTTTAAAAAAGGGAAAGTCCTCCAAAATCCTGAAACTCAGGGAAAAACCTACATTATTAATATTCTCAAATATTTTCTTACAGGTTTGCATTCACTCTGTGTGTGTGTATGTGTGTGTGTATATATATATGTTTGTGCTCATAATTGAGTTCTTGTGGCTTATTTCACTTGAAATTGTATCATATTCTTTTTCTCTGCTCATAATTTAATAACATAAAAGCATAAAATTTATCATATAGCTATCCCTGCCTTTTATATTTGTTTGTTTGTAATCCCCACATGAAAAGAGCCAAGATAGAAATATCTGTTGAAATTACCATTGCTTGAAAAATAGGGCTCATAAGAAAAGACATGGTGGAATGCATGTTCAGCCTCATAATTGTTTACTTAATAACTTGGAAAAAGTGTGGAGTGTGTAGCCACAGATTTGGCAACAGAATTAATTAAAGTCTCAAAAATTCAGTACCACTCAGTGATTCAGGAATGGTTTTATAAATCGTGTTATATGTTGTTATTATGAAAATGTTCACTGACCTGCCATTTTCGTTATATTTTGGAAGCCAATCACTTTCTATAAATATCTGTGAGGCAATTGAAAACAAAGACAACTTTCATATGTTTATATTTCTATGCTATAAAAATATTTTTAAAGAAGGGAAATACCAGTACCTAATCTTTTTATTTTTTTAATGTTTATTTTATTTTTGAGACCGGGGGAGAGAGAGAGGATGAGAGAGTGAGGGACAGAACAGAGAGAGGCAGATGGAGGATGCGAATTGGGCTCTGTGCTGACAGCAGGCAGAGGACGCAGGGCTCAAACTCACGAACTCGATGCTTAACTGATTGAGCCACCCAAGCGCCTCCTTTTTTCTCTAGTTCCTAGTCTTATACAAACTAATATAAATGATAGATGGATAGGGGCTTATAGACTCACTGAAAGAAGAAAATGTCAGATTTTAAATTGTAATTATTTTATTATTTTATAGTCAAATTGCTGTATCCACTCTTCACTCGTGCCCGCTGTGCGAATGAAGGCAATTTTTCCTTCACTGACACTCCGCTTTCCAATCTGCAAAATGAAGGCAGTTGAACCAGATGAATTTCTGTGTTCTCAAAGGTTAATTAATATGGTTTCTAATATCAAAGTGTAATATAATTGTCTTAGGTATCTTGTTTTTGAGAATTGAAAAGCCGATGCTTAAAATGGTTTATTGGTGGAGGAGGGAGAGGCCCCTGGGTAGCTCAGTCAGTAAAGTGACCTAAGTGGTCCACTCTGGGTTTCCGCTCAAGTCATGATCTCATGGTGGTGAGATGGAGCCCTGCATCAGGCACCATGCTGAGCATGCTGCCTGCTTGGGTTTCTCTGTCTCCCTCTCTCTCTCTCTCTCTCTCTCTCTGCCTCTCCCCCATTTGTGCACGTGCTCTTTCTCTCTCAAAAATGAACTTTAACAAAAAGATTTGTTCTTTTCAGACACCCTCATACACTAGTTACATTAAAACTTTAGAAATTAAAAAAATACACAAAGTATCATGGTTAACTCTAGCGACTGATTATGTGGAACTATACTGTGGGTATTTCCCTAATTCATTATAATGATCATTATTAAATATTTACTGAGTTCTAACAAAAAGCTCCAGGAAAAGTATAAATCTACCTGGCCAGGGACCCAAGAAGTCTAATGAAGTAGCTCCAATCTCATACACAGTTATACAAGGAGGTATAAGCACAAAACATGAATTAAAAACAAAAACAAAAACTTGTTTAGTTGAAAAAAGAATCCTATTATCAGAGCACTATTCGCTTTAACAAGACCGCCCTTTCCATAAGGGACAATTGCGAGAAAACACTCCTTTATCTTGTAAGATAAAGGATCACTTAGGAAGTATGCATTATCCCAGAATTTTAATTGTTTAAAGTATTGGGTAGTATAGAATTTTTTGCCTTGGCTCAATAAATACATTCCATACAAAGTTATTTTGGAGGAGTGCTTTAAGAGTTGCAGTCTTATCATATGGAGACAAATTATAAAGTGCATACTTGTTAACAGTGCCTCTTTGGCTTGCCTTTCACTCTTTCACCTAAATCACTTTTCCTCCTCTTTGTTTATATCTGAACAATGCAGACTAACCCATCCTCTGTGGCTTACCTTTGTCATGTGATCACAGCAGGGGGGCCTGGAGGCGTGGTCAGAGTAGTGATGGAGACAACCAGAGAGTCACTTCCAATGTGACACTGACCACAATGGCTTCTGCTCCTCACTCCTATTTTAAAGATTGCTCAGACCTTTTCAAGAAATCTGTAGAAATGTGTCCGAGGCACAGCATGCTCCTCTTATTTTGCTGATAAAGAGTCTCTGGCATTCGCCGAACAGACCTCTTGGAACATAGACCATTTTTAATGGCAAGCCACCATGTCCTCCAACAAAAATCGCCCTTTCACATTTTGTTTCTAAGCACTGCTGATTTTCATGTTAGTGTTTAATTTTTTTTTTTTAAATAAAAGCCTAAAATGCCTTGCATTTTGGCAAAGTGAGCTAATTTTATCTTTGGGCTTCTAAATTATTAAAAACACACAAAAATGTTGACTTTCACTTTCACATCTGTTAATATTCCAGATCTTCTTTTCGTAGGAGCTAATGTTTCTGAAGGTACAAAGAGGCCACTTATTTCAGTTAACAAGAGAGCCTGGTCATTTACTATTTCCAGCAAACAAAATGTGTGGCAAAGAGTCAAACGTGCATATATCCAACCTGCGAAATAGCTGTAGTTAAAATATAAGCTGTTTAACATTAAATTTAATGTTAGCAACCTCGCAAGTGCCTTCTCTACAAGCCAGGGCCTTGTAGAAAGCCATAAAAGGGAAGGAATATAATTTTGTTTGCTGGCACTTACTGAAAAGCTAAAATAGAATAGTAACAGAAATCATATTTCCCAGCTCTACCCGAAGGAGTTGTGAAACATCATCGCAGAAGATTGTAAGTTATTGTAAAAATGTTGTAGTTACTGTGTTATTAACTCTGCTGGATAGGAGTTGAAGCTTTTGTTTAGCTGAAAATTATTTAGAACAAAAACAACAATTAAGTAGCGTAGAAAGATCTAAGTATGTGTTTCAAAACGTATCCCACCCAGTGATACGGAGAATTGTAAATTTTAGCTTTAAGTTGAACTATGGTGATTTATTTTTTACTCCCTGATGAGAATTAGACTTTTTGCCATGATAGTTTTCAAGTATGATAATATAGTTTTCAAGTAATATCTTCGAAATAATTCAGTTTTCCAGTGGATAGACTAGAAGTCAATAAAACTATATGTTGCTGATTTCATAAATTCTGAATATTTTAAAGCAAATTTTTGCATCTGCAAGTTGGCTAAAGCATACTTCTAGTAAGAAATGTCTTGATTCATGCAGCAAATTATTCTTTTTAAAAGTGGCTCACTGTCTTTGGCTTCAGTAATGTAACCCTTTCAAATAACGTGTGTGTGTTTATAGAGACTGCACATTTTTTTCAAGACTCATAAGCTTTGAATTACAGATTTGTATATGGAATTCTGAGGAAAGTTTGAATAAAATGCCACTTTGCTAAAACCCTAAAAAAATTAGTGTCGACCACGTTTGTTTTTTTTCCCCCTGATGCTGCACATTTCAGTTCACTTTAAAAAACGACTCCTTATACTGACTACTAAATTATGTCATTACATTTTTCTGGATTTTAAAGTGTAAACGTGAAAGCTTCATGGAATTATTTTTTGTTCCGTTTCTAATTATAATCTTTCAATCTATGTGATATCCAAGGGCATATACCAAGAATGCAAATCAATTTATATCTCTGTAGGTTCCTTTTTTAATAAAAAGAAAACTAAAATGTTCTGACAATTTTTTTCCTGAGGTTGCTTGCTTATACAATCTGAAAAACAAATTTATCTTAAAATTTATATTCAAATATAAAGGCTTTTGCCAAGATATGCATTTAGCACTTTTTTTTTCTCCTTTCAGAGAACTTTGTTCCCTGTAAGAACAATTTCTACTATTGAGGCTCTACGGCCCAAAATAGTTTTAAAGTGGGAAAAGTAGTTTTAAAGAATCTTTCTGTCTTAACTGGATTTATTAGTGCCTCCCTTCTCCTTCTCTCCACTACCCTCACTCACGTACACGTCAACAAGTCCTCTGATCAACAAACCCACGCACTGTGTCCTCCCTAGACCAAGTGTCTTGCAGATGTCTTATGGGTCGTTTGTGGCCAGAGCAATTATAAATGTTATGCAGACGAGTTCCTTGGATACATGTTCATAAAAGGTATGGATGCAATGCTCTGAACCAGCTGTCTTCTTTGCCTCCTGAGTTATTACATGCTTGTGGAATAAGTTTAGGCAGTGGGTAAATTTGCATACAGCTCCATGTTCTGTAGGGAAATTTAGTTGCTTCAGAATCAGAATAGCAAAACTAGGTTCTTCTGAACCTAGAAGAGAAAATCTTGACCCTGCCTACTTCCTTATTTTAGTGGTTTGGCTAACCAAAGGCAAACACCCTTTAACTCTTTGGGGAAGTACGTTCTTTTAAGGGTGACTCTAGACTTCTCTAGAGTTCTTTTTTACAGGCTCTCCAGCTTTAGTCTGTGATATTTCCTGGTGTCTTCAAACACCTGAAAAGACAAGACCTCTGCTTTCATTTCTATGATAGCTTCTCGCACTAGGAATTGTCTCTCAATTTCGGTTGCTCGTGATTTTTTTTTTTTTCCTTTCCTTGGCTGTCTACCAATGATATACCTTCATTTACTGCTTTGAATTTCTATATTAAAGATCGTCCATATCCTGTATATTTCCCTCCTCAATGTTCATCGCATCTATCAGTTCATCAGATGCCTATGATTCCTGAAGAGATGAGAGTATAAGATATAAGTAGACATTGAGGAGTTATTTTAAATACCAAACGTGAATCTTTGGTGTTACACCTAGCTGGTGTGAACCTATATACTCAAGTATTCAAGAAATTGCTCATTCTTTTATGGTCATATTTAAAAAAAATAATTTTGACTCAAAGACCTCTTTCCATTGGAATGACAGGAAATTTCAACCCCAGGCACTACTGCCTCCCTTGCCTCCCTCCATTCCACCTTGATTCTGGAGTAGAATTAGGGGAGAGAAATCAAACGAGATACAAAGGCAGTAACATGTAGTGCCTTTTCAAGAATTTGTTCCTCCCCTACCTAGGACCAGCTAATCTTTAATCCTGCTTTGTTTTCTCTGTTCTCTTCCATGTTTCCACAGAAGCCCTAAAGCTTAATTTCTATGCGAGTGCTCTCAAATTGTAAATATGTACTTAAATTATGCAGGTTAAGTGAAATACAGCTTTGAGCCAATTCAGCCCAATGGCATCATTTTACAACCTTTATCCTGGACTTGATAAATGTCCTAAGGGCCCTACCATCAGGAAAGTTCTGGTTTCTGTTCTTCATGAAGCCAGTGGTTGGGTCTAGCTACCCATTTCTTAACTTTTCAGGGCAAAGAGGCTCCATGGAGATGTCCACTTAGATGGCTTCCACTCTAACAGTTGGTGATTGAAATTTATTACCTACTGCTTGTGCTTCTGGATTTTTCTGGCACCAAAGGGTATGCCCATAGGCACAACAATAACAAATCCATTTTATCAAAAAATAGGCATTGCATGAGTTCTTAATTTAAAAAGTCTAAACGAAGCAGAGTTAAACCATGCTTTACAGTGACGGCATTAGTTTTACTATCATAGTTATAAAAATGAGCACTTCTTGAAGTGATTTCTAAATGCTCCCATAGCTCAGCAGTTAGGCACAAATTCCAGTGGCTTCTAGGCTCAGATTGATATACACCATGTACCAACATTTTGAGGGAGCTAACTCTGTGGTTTATTTGAGGCAGGAGGAATTTTGTTTTCTCTGAGTTAGTGCCAGCAATGAGCAAGTCCTCCGATTTGTACAGGTGACACATACTAAGGATTCACCTCTCCCATGTGTTTAGGGACAAAACTACCAAATTAAAGTGGAGGCAGGGAATTCAGAAGAGGGAGATGCTGGCAGAGTTTGCATATACAGCGAAGACAGGCCTTGCCGTTAACAGTGAATCATGTTCTTAGATGCAAATGTAAAATAAGATAACAAGGCACCCACGCAGTGGCTACGAGGTAGTAGGTACTTAACAAATGCTTAATAAAAGGAAACAAAAGCCTTCTGAATATCAGGTGGAACTGGAGAAAGTGTTTGGCATATTGGTTTATTCTTTGCAGACTTTCCATAGCACCACGACTGTGGGGAATATGTTAGTAAAAGAGAAACACTGGAGGCTGGGACCCCAATGTATGATGGCTTCATAGACCCTAATGTCTAGGCCAGAGTTAGTAGGCGAGGTTTGAATCTGGACATGGAAGAGGGAAGGAATAGAAATTTAAGTTGCATAAGATGCTGCAGAGTAAAATGAGTAGGACTTGGTAGCAAAGATATAGAGAGGGATTGGGGTGGGGCAGACTAGACACAGATGTCTAAGCGTTAAAGACTGAATGGTAAGAAGGATCAAGTGTGCCTTAACTAAATTTTAGTAAATGAAGGGTTAGTTTCAGAGGATCTATAATCTGTTCTCTTTTATACAAGTCACATCTTAAAGTTTTGCATCTAAACACTCCGCATTGGCTCAGTTATAAAAACTGACACCAGTGGGACAGATATGTAACCTCTTCTACTTGGTCTGAAAAGTCCTTTAATAGAAGATCTCGAACTGCATTTCTAGTCTCTAGACAACACCCTGCAGGCTTGATGTTTGATGTCTATTCAAACAGACTAACGTTTCTGCCATTTCCAAAGCCGGTGCCTCAGGCATGTGTGTCTGTCTATGGTGCCCACCTTCATCTCCACCTAGAAAACAGGAACCAGTCCTGGCACAGAGCAAAGATGCCACACTGGGGAAGCTGCTCCCAGTTGCCTCAGGCAGAGCTGCTCACTCCTTTTGTTCTCTGCTACAATAGCTCTTGTTTGTGACTTCAGTAGTATGTTCCATCTCTAGTTTGTGGGCTTCTTAAGGAACGGTGCCATATAATATTTACCTCTGTGTTGCATGCCCTGCATGTAATAGCAGTTTAAATAATTGTTAGGAAGATGATTTAGACATTTGAGAAGGAGAGTGGTCTGTGGTGTTAGTTGAAAAGTTAAGAGCAGTTTAGGGAGAGACATTGGATCAGGGGATTTGTGTGCTTGTCTGGGGAAAACTCCTCAAATGCACCAGTGAGGGCAAGTCTAGACTCTGAGTTGCTGGAGGGAGAGAATGCCAGGGCAGGAAGAAAGAGTGGAAGGGGCAGACTACCTTTTTTTTCTTAAGTTTATTTATTTTGAGAGAGAGAAATCACTCGTGTGCCCACAAGCAGGAAAGGGGCAGAGAGAGAGAGAGAGAGAAAGAGAAAGAGATTCCCAAGCAGACTCCACACCGTCAGCACTGAGGCCAACACAGGGCTCAATCCCACCAACGGTGAGATCACGACCTGAGCCAAAATCAAACATCAGATGCTTAACTGACTGAGCCCCCAGGTGTCCCCGGAGCAGCCTACCTTTCAAAGAAGTCTGGCTATGAGGTAAGAGAAAGAGGATGACTCCTAAAGTTCAATGCAACAGTGAAAAAAGTTTATTTAGGTCAGTGACAATTTGGGCCAGCCTTTAGAGAGGAAAAGACAGAAAAAAAGCCAGTGAGGGGAAATTAAAGGAGATGGGGGACAGTATGCTAGGGAGATGAGAAGAATTAGGCTAAAAAATAGAAGTGATAAGGTTAAACAAGGAAAATGCAGGAATCTTTCTTCCTCTAAAATAAAAGCAGAAAGAAAAGGTCAGCTGAGAGAAGACCATATAATGTTACAGAAGACAAGTGGGAAGTTCATATTCAGTCGCCTAAATCCTCTCAATGAAAGGGGCATAAAGATCACGTGCTGACAGAGAGACGATCAGAAGTAAGTTTTAGGTAGTTAACAAGTAACGGCAAGTTAATAGAAAAGAAACCAGCGGGGGCGCCTGGGTGGCTCAGTGGGTTAAGCAGCTGACTACAGTTCAGGTCATGATCTCATGGTCTGTGAGTTCGAGCCCAGCGTTGGGCTCTGTGCTGGCGGCTCAGAGCCTGGAGCCTGCTTCGGATTCTGTGTCTCCCTCTCTCTCTGCCCTTCCTTTGTTCATGCTCTGTCTCTATGTCTCTCAAAAATAAAATAAAAACGCTAAAAAAAATTTAAAAAAAGAAACCAGTAAAATCACAAAAATATTGCTGAGAAATACCGTAAACCCCACTGAGGGGAGGGAGCATAAATTCACAGTCCCTGTAAGACACAGCACTGTGTGACATCCTTGAGCAATATGGCGCCATGGGATGGGGGTGAAGAAATAGATTGTGTAATATGTCCAGGATTGGGGACTAGTGTGAAGGTGCTAAGGAAAGGAAAGCATACGTGGTTGGCCGTGGGATCTTTGACTTCGGTAATGAGACCAAGGAAACAGGGGGTTTCTCGCACCTGAAAACAGTACAAAGGAATTAGAACCCAAGAGTCATGACAGGAACAAAGCAACAGATTCCATAGAAGTGTAACGGCAATGCTGCTGGAGTGGATGAGTTGGGCTGAGAGTCGGAAAGACCGCTGAAGTTGGCAGTGGAAGGGGGTGGACCGAAGATAGAGTTCCATCCAAGAGTTAAAGTGATAGAAACTGAGTCTCCTGGAGGTCAGTGAACAGATACTAGCAGGAAAGCAGTATCAACACAGAGGCTTCAAAGGAGAAGGGCTTGGTGAGCAACGGTTGTACAGCCAAGAGCCTGAATGAGAGTGGGGAGGCGGAGTAACTTCTCAATCGCCTGGTTCTGCTTTGGGAGAGTAGGACAAGTAGAGACGTCCTTTTAAGAAGGGAAATGGTATCGTGAAGGAAAACCAATAAAGGTAAAAAGCAAGAGAGAGCATCCTAGGCACAGCTTGTAATGTGAATGAATTTGCTCATAGCAAACAAATGTTAACCATGTACCAAGGAAATATAACACTAACAGAAATCACCTCCCATTCGGAGGTTACCATTTTAAGACATAAAATGTTTAGAAAACACAGTGTTTGTAGCTAACTATCCTGCTGCTATGCATGGAATACTTTAAAATAACTTTACATCTCAGAACGTATCCTATAATGAGTAGGTTCTGGCCTAGGATTAATTTGATTATTGATTTATGCTGCAATTTAGGTCATAATTTTTGGATGCTAAACATTTACTAGATTTCCTCTAACGTGCAATGAAAAATGTTAACAGATAATAAAATAATTTACAGTGGTTCAGGAAATTTAGCAGTTTACTAAATTTTACTGAGTATAAAATAGATACCAGGTACTCTGTGGACGGAAGATGCTGAGAAGTGTCATCAGAGAATAATCCCTTTTTTAGGAATGCTGAGGTTTCAAACTATTTTTAATTTTGTCGAGTATGCAAATAATAGATATAGTCAGAAAATTTTGTGATATTTAGAAATAGATTATTTTGAAACTTAAAATTTTTAATAGGTATCTTTAAGTGGTTCAAACAAAATAATATTAAGAGGATAGCACTATTTTAAAACATTAAAATATAGTGAAACTAGGTTGTCTATGAATTCTTACACATAAAAGTGTTAAATCCAAAGCACTTCATTTTGAATGTAAGTATTTATGCTCTGAGAAGATTTGGAAAATATAGGTTTGGGTCTGTCATTTTTGTAATTATTACCATTTTTATAAACTAAATAAATATTCAGAAATTAATTCCTTTGGCTAGAAGGCAGAGCATACCTCTAATGTCTTATATGCAACTTCTGTACATTTTTTGTGGTTTTCTTATTATCTGAAGGTTTAATGTATTTTCAGCTTCCAGAATATTATACGTTAAAAAACAAAGTCATTGAACCAGCAAAGGAAAAACAGTTTTGAAGTGTATTCCTTTATTGCGCGGAATATGGAAAGTAATATATGGCTTATACAATTGTCCTATTGGGTAGAAGCAGGAAACGGCATCGTGATTAAACAATGACCAAACAGCTCATTAACGCTTCTCTGCCTTTCTGGAAAATGACAGGTAGGTGGCTAGCAAACCCCAAAGAGGCACGAAGAGGTACAGGAGCAGTGGTGAGGGTTTGTGAAGATTGTTAAGGAAGCTCTTCATTTTTATGCGGGCTGCTGATTCTGCTAACTGGGTCACTGTAAATTGAATCTCCTATGTTTACAAATTCTGTCTTATAAAGCAATAGTTCTCCACACAGTGAACGAAAATTGCAGAACAAAAATGCTAATTTTTCATTTTCTGTGATTCTTTTTCCACCAAAGTTCCTCTAGTTCCAGGTATTCATTATTACATTGGCATAACGACCCTAGTCACACCAGTTTGTGCCCAAACGTGCTCTCGGTTTTAACTCTTGCCTATACTTTCCCCACCCGGGTCCTTTGAAAACAAACTGAGGCAGCATCCAGATTTAGCCTCATTCAATAAGGTTCTTTTTTGTTTTTTTTTAAGCTGATGATTGAATTCAAGGAAAACAAACATTCTCTGCCATTTTTACTAGTTGAATGGCTTTGAACAAGTGGCTAAACCTCTGGAAAAAAAGATTGGGATGTTTATTTTGAGCATCAAATGAGTTTGTACAGCAGATACTCACCAAATGTTAGATTCCAATGAACTGATTTGCTATTTGGCCAAAAGGAAACTGAAGCCATGACAGTACAGAGAACTCAACGGTAGAAGAAAAAAATAAAAAGAAGAGACAGGTAGTTGTATTGCACCAAAAAAATTCCTTCAGATGTTTTACCCAGAGAATTAGATAGGCTCTTCCCAGAATATTTTAAATAGATATTTGTTAATTTAACAGGTGTCAAGCATATATATTTATTTGATAAAAAAGTACTTCAGTGGAAGTATCTGGATAGCCTGTGGATACATTATAATAAGATTGAAGTCCCATGTTCTATCGCGTTGGACGTTTTAAAAGCAAGTAGCTTTCCTTGTCAAAAACCAAACTTAATGCTGATTTTTTGCATAAAGTAAATTTTTTCCTGACAGCAGATGAGGGGAGGAGGTGTAACAAACGTGCTGGAGGAAATACCATATATTTCTGTGCTTCCAAAAAGATTTCTTAAAGATGAACTATGAAGGAGAATCATTTTTTTCCTGGGTTTTGAGAGAATAGGATGGGACGAGCTTGGCTAGGAAAATGAGTGCTGGACTTCTGATGTCCCAGAAACATGGAAGAGAGGGAGAGTAGGAGAGAGGCTACACCTCCCTTTGTCAGGATTTGTAGCCACAACTCCCACCCTATATACGCTAACCACCTGTTGCCTGTCCTGCCGCCTAGGACTCTTGCTGACGTGACCATTTATTGCTGGAGGCATCTTGGTTCTCATTTATCTCCTTTATCTCCCATTGACTAAAACCTGTCCTATTTCATTCTCTTGTCCCCAAAGATATTCTCTGTTCACTTGAAGCCAATGACTGTCTTGCGTTCAAGGTCATCCAATACCTATTTGAGTTTCTCCTCCTCAACTCTGTCTGGAGAATCTGACCCACCAATCCTCCCCTTTATACCTTCTCCACTCCTGTGAACCCCTCATTCTTTCCACAAAACTGGACGCTCATAAGAAGGATATCTTTAGGAAAGGTTGCTGATGGCTATGGAAAGTTCAGAGATATCCCTTTACCTCAAGGTAGGAATTAATCTAAATCATTTCAAGTCTACTAGCAGTCTCTCCCTCTCTACCCCACTCTCCTCAAATATAATGTCTTAAAGTGATTTGTGATTCAGCTCTTGCACTAAGATGGGCATTTGTAGACACAAGACAGAGGGTTTAATTAACTAAGTCTTTGTGCACAACACCTTGGGATGAGGAAGTGCTCATATCGACAAACCAGTCAAGGTAAAGTTCTTCAAAGGGTCCGTCAGGAGGACACATCTTACAGGGGAGGTTGCTAATGAAGGCAGTTAATTTGTTCCTGCCCTTCTCTTGACTTTTCACTTCTCAGAAAGATTCAGAGAAAGAAGTCACGCAGCTTTCACTGTAATTCATGCCAGTGCCTGTCCTGGTCTTCCTGGGTAGGAAGTTTAGTTCTTTTAAATGTCCATCTCCTTTCTCCATATAGCCACTTCTGTCCATTTACCTCTTTGCTGAATTCATGGCAGCGGTTCCGTCGCCCAGTGCTCCTGCCTAATTAGGTCTCCCTAGTATTCAACGTGTTCATTATGTCTAGCATATATCAACCCCGTTCCTTTTGCCTTGCTTCCTTAGACACAGTCTCGAACTTCTCATCATTATTCAGGTTTCAAGATCTTCATTGTAGTCATCTGTGTCCCTGTCTGTATCAATTAAGGATTTAGATTGCATATATTAACAGAGGCTTAGAAAAAGATTTTTTTTTTTCATTTTGTCATGTAACAAGGAAATCTGAGCGTAGTTATCCGTAAGGTTCATTAACTCCAAAATGCTAGGGCCCGGGCGCTTCTGACCCTCTCGATGTTTGTGATCGCAAGATGTCTGCTCTAGCTTCAGTCATCAGGTCTAAATTCCAGGCAAGACAAAGGAAGACAGGGAAAGGCCAGCTGGCCACAGACTAGCCAAATCAGTTCATCTATTTAAAGAACTTTTCCAGGGGCACCTGGGTGGCTCAGTTAGTTGGGCGTCTGACTTCCGCTCAGTCATGATCTCACAGTTTGTAGGTTCAAGCCCCGAGTTGGGCTCTGTGCTGACAGCTCAGAGCCTGGAGCCTGCTTTGGATTCTGTGTGTCTCTCTCTGCCCCTTCCCCACTCGAGCTCTGTCACTCTCTCTCAAAAATAAATAAATGTGTAAAATAATCTTAAAAAAAAATAACTTTTCCAGAGGGAAGGTGGGATGCGGGACGGGTGAAAGAGGTGAAAGGCATTAAGAGTACACTTGTCATAATGAATGCTGAGTAATGTATGGAATTGTTGAATCACTATACTATACACCTGAAACTAACATAGCACTGCATATTAATTATGTGTCAAATAAAAACAAAAAATAAAGTTGAACAATTGGTTAGGTTGAAAAGAAATAAAGAATTTTTCTAAAACTGCACCCAGTAACCTCTACGTAGATTTCACTGGCCAACAATTACTCTAGAGGAAATTAGAAATTTTGATATTTTAGGTAGGTTTATTGGCTTTCCCCCCAAATTGTATGTTTTGTTAGGAGGGCGAAAAGGAGAATGCATACTAGGTGAGCAACAAGCACCACCTACTACATTCCTTTCTCTTCCATTCCATTATGTTTATTCATAACAGAAAAAGCATAGCTTTTGGATTAAGCCCTATGTATAATGGTTCATTTTATGTGTCAGAAACAAATGCGGCCTTGTCTAGGCCACAATACTCAGATATATGGTCAAACACTAGGCTGGGTGTCACTATGCAGGTACTTTTTAGACATGATTAACATTTAAATCAGGATACTTTGAGTGAAGCAGATTACTCCCCATAATGTGATGGGCCTCATCCGATCAGGTGAAGGCTTTCATAGAAAAAGTTAGGTTTCCCCCAAGGAAGAGGAAAGTAGGCCTTCGGACTGCTTTCAGATTCGAGCTGCAAAGTAAACTCTTTCCTGGGTCTCTAGCCTACTGGCCTGTCTTACAAATTGTTGGTCCCCCCAGTTTTGTGAGCCAATCTCTTAAATAAATCAAATAAATCTCTATTTCTCTCTCTCTCAATATAAAGATAGAGATATAGATGATATAGGTACAGATATAGATACACACACACACACACACACACACACACGCATGCGCACACACACGCACACACATACATCCTACTGCTTTTGTCTCTCTGAAGATCCCTGACTAGTATACTGAATTTGAGTTTTGGGTCCCAGACTTTTGAGTGACTTTGGATAAAGTACCTGGGACTCCAAATTTGTTGAAATAAATCAGGGATATCAAAGCTGTGCTCTAACAATGTTGAGTAAGTGTGTTTCTGGTGGGGGGGTGCCTGGGGGAATCTTAGACCTCATTTTTATAACATTGTTTCAACTTCACCATCACTTCTCTTTAGTTGTATTTTTTTTAACGTTTATTTATTTTTGAGAGACAGAGAGACACAGCATGAGCAGGGGAAGGGCAGAGAGAGAGGGAGACACAGAATCTGAAGCAGGCTCCAGGCTCTGAGACATCAGCACAGAGCCCGATGCAGGGCTCGAACTCATAGACCGCGAGATCATGACCTGAGCTGAAATCGGCTGCTTAACCGACTGAGTCACCCAGGCACCCCTAGTTGTATTTTTTAAATTGAGCTTTCCTGTTCACTTCCACTTGAAGAAATGGATCTACTGATTAAAAAAAACACACCAAGTGATCTTAAAGTTTCATTCAGGTTTTAACAATTACGTGTCATAATTACATGGATTCATCTCACGACATGCTGGGATCTCCTCCTGATGGGTCCAGTGGGGACTGTGGCTAAGAGAACTGATTCTCAAAAGTAGATGAGCTCCCCGAAAGTATCCATTGCTGCCAAAAAGCAATGCCCTGAGAGAAGTTGCAAACCTAGACCAGATAGGTGGCTATACAGGGTTTTGGTCTAGTGGACAGGGAAGAGCAGTAAGAGTTCCCAGGCAGTAGTGACAGCCGAAGCCACCTGGCGTGTAATGTCGTGGTTAAAGTCATAATTTAGTTTGGTCTGAGCTGAGGGTGCACAAGTAATTCTCCACCTCTCTTCCTGAGGTGGGGGTGATGTTCCCGATCAGATTGCTTCAGGAACAAAAGGGTTAATCTTCACATGCAAGTCTGTTATCACGGTGATCCTGGCTCGGACACGCAGGGTCTGACACTAGACTAGGTGACCTTTTTCTTGTCCGAGACCCTTTGCTCACAGGAGATAATAAAACAATGAAATATAAATAAATCCTCTGTAACACGGCAGCTCCAAATACACACCCAAAGGTCATCGCAGTGTTTTGAATATAAAAATATCGTTTCCATGTTCTTAAAGAGATGTTTTCATTTGGGAGATTATCACTCCTCCCACCCATCCCCCCCCCCCGAAAAGCACAAATCCCTGTTTTCCCCATTGTAAGAACATTTCTGGAGAGAGACTTTAACTGGAGAATTGGGGAATGGTATTTAGACCATTTTACCATGCTCCATGAAAAGATTTCTGCAAAAAGAAAAAGAGCCATTTTTATCATAATGTGATGAAATATAATGCAAGCAGTTTATTGTTGGAACTGACTCTGTTATTGACCCAAACAAATTCTCTGTGAAATTTGACCAGCCTGCTTTTTTGTACTTCATTCCGTTTATTCTCTAATAGCTTTAGGAGAGGTGGTTTTGGCCAAAAGGGTATCAGATATGGCTTAAAATTAATAATTGAAAATCTGTGACAGTGTAAGTGGTTACGAGCATAATTTTTTTTATTTTTTATTATTTTTTTTAGAAGCATCTGGTTTCAAGTCTTGAGTCAAAATACTTACTGGCTGTGTGACTTCGAACAAAACGCTTAATCTCTGTAGGTCTCAGTTCTCTTACTTGTTAAGTAAGGATCATAACGACAGTACCTATTGCCAGATAGGTACTGATTTTGAAGATTATACGAGGAAGTTCATGTAAAATCCTTAGCCAAGTGCCTGGCGCATCATGAAAATTCAATGAGTACAAGTTCTAGGTTTTCCATTTTGAAACAGAATGATGGCGAGTTTCCAAAGATATAAATCACCTCTAATTTCTAAATCGAAGTGAAATCTCGGAAGTGGGTAGTGATTATCCAGTGTTTCTTATTTGCAAATTAAAAACATTATCTTGCTGGTATCATGGTCTAACATGGTTCTGCTACTTTGGAGAAACGTCCCCATGAAATGAACGGGCATACTTCAGATCAATCCGTACAGATCAGAGAGGAGATGAGGTCAGGAAAGTCAGTATGAAGGATGAGGAGTGGGAAGGGAGGAATGGATGAGAAAAGGGGGGAAGGAAGAAGAGAAAGGAAGGGAGAGGGGGAGGGAGGTTTTGTAAACAGCATAGAATAACTGGTTGCTGGGTAATTGGAACTGAGCCCTCAGCCATGGGGCTGATTAACGATTGTACCTCTGCTCCCTGCTCCCCAGAGCTCAGCCTCCTATGGGCATGTTTGTTATCCAGGCTTTTTTCTTCCTAGTGGTACCCTCTTGGCTGTCTCAAGGTACTAGTCACATGAGTGACTTTCAAAATATCTGCCGCTACTGTCATCTTACTACGTATAATTTAGGAATCCAAACTCTCTATGTTCACAATTAAAGAAGAAAGGCAAAAATAAAAGTTATGAAGTTTATTAAGCTTGCTTAGGAACCACCATAGTGAAAATTTAGCTCAGTGACCCATGGGTAAGTTTCGAATCGCTAAGTTACCAATGAGGCAGCTAGGTTTCAGCCAGTCAGAGGGCTTCATGCTAGGCCTGAAGTCAGAAAGCCTGCCAACCAGGAAGAGAAGGGATAAACGAGACTGACAACAGATACCTGATTGCATTAGTGAGAGACAGGAGGTCTCTCAAGGAGACTCCCATTGCCGGAATTGGTTCAAAAGGCAAGCAGGGGTGTAAGCTACGAGTCAAAAACTCTCATAGACTCTAAAGCATCTAAATCAATATCTCTTTTCTGCTGTGATAGGAAGTTTGTCTCTGTCTCTTAGATTATTTAGCTTTAACTATACTCAATTAGCTGTACCAGATGTGCTCACAAATTTATATTTATCTAACACTTGCCATGTATTTTTTCTCTTTATTCTTTTTTTTTTTAATGTTTATGTTTGAGAAAGAGAGAGAGACAGAAAGAGATCACAAGCAGGGGAGGGGTAGAGAGAGAAGGAGACACAGAATCCCAAGCAGGCTCCAGGCTCTGAGCTGTCAGCACGGAGCCAGAGAAGGGCTCAAACTCACAAACTGTGAGGTCTTGACTTGAACCGAAGTCTCATGCCTAACCGACTCAGCCACCCGGGTGCCCCTCTTCATTCTTATCTACCATCAGAAGCAGCCTAAGTTTTGCATTCACATCTATAACTATGGATATGAATATTCTTTTTTTTTTTTCAGTTTTTTTTTCCATTTGTTGTCACTTGCACTAGTGGGAGCTTTTCATCCGGCCAGGAAGAGTGAAATGCTCACTAACTGAGGAAGACAATTTTCAGTCTAAGTGGATGTTTCATCATGGGAAACCCTCCAGCAAGAATTTTGTAACAGACATGAAAAAGTCTCAAGCCCTATGCATTGAATAATAAGAATAATTACACGCAAATCTCCTTGTAGGAAGAATGCATACATATGCCCTTGTTGTTATTATTTTCCTCATTTCCATTCTGACTGATAGTGTGATGAACTGGAAAGAACATTACTTGTTGGGCCACACAGACAGTGTTTGAATTCTGACTCTCCCATTTACTCTAGTTGTAACCTTGAGCAAAAGACTTGACCTCTTGGAATATCAGTTTTATCGTCTATAAAAGTGAGTTGCTACCCATTTTAGAGAGCTGTTAGAATGATAGGAGAAAATGGATAAACGATCTGTCACATGTTAACCTTTCAACAAATTGTTTTCATTATCCCTTCCATAGTGATTGTATTTTACCAAAATTGTGAACTCACTCTAAAATATGAGTTATCATACTTTACATATTCCCTAAGTAAAGAACACCTGTCGTTGGATAAGGCTTTTCAAAAGGCAGCACTCATAAAGCATAGAAAGTATGGAATTTATGTGGTGGTGGTGGTGATTTTTATTTTCAGAATCTTGGATCTTAATACTTCCTTAAATATTTGTTCATTTAGTAAATGCAAAATAAGACAATTCCTGCCCTAAAAAACCCCCAAAAACAAAAACCAAAAAACTAGCCTGGTGTATGGATGAAACTGAGAAAAAAACCCCAATGGGTGCTATAACTAACTGTGACACAGAGTAAAGAGAAAGTTAGATAGACGCAAGGATCAGCAAAGGCTCTTATGGCAATGGAAAGATTTAATGTGGAGACCTGGGGAAGGGGATGAAAAGGAGGGGATTTCTAGTATAAAGACCCAGCATGATAATAGATACAGGAAACTGGCGTGTTTGGTGATAAAACTACACTTATCGTGGTGAGCATTTCATAATGTATACCATTGTTGCATCACTACGCTATACATCTAAAACCAATATAATTTTGTATGTCAACTGTACTTCAACTTAAAAAATCATAGTATTTAGGGACACCTGGGTGGCTCAGTCACTTGTGTGACCCTTGATCTCAGGTCAGGTCTGGATCTTGGGGTCATGAGCTCAAGCCCCATGTTGGGTTCCATGCTGGGGGTGTAGCCTACTTAAAAAAATTTGTGGCATTTAGAGAACAACTTTTTGCAAACTCTTTTAGTAAATAAAAAAATAAAATGAAATTTTGTGCATAACCCTAGTATGTAAAATATTTCCAAGTAATGAAGTTATTCTATAAATTCAAATTTAGTGCAGTTACTCCTATAATGCTCTGGTCTAATGACATGTAGACAACGAAAGCCCAGGATAATAAACAATAAACAAGCGTCCATCGCACTTGGACCAAAATCTCATGTAACTCCCGAAGGACCTGTTTGGATCATTGGGATTCCAGAGCATTCATTTGAAAAACCACTGAGCTGGAGGAATCTGAAGCATAGCCTGTCAGGGGTCTTAACTCAGTTAAAAATGGAAACCTTTGTAGATTTCTTAACGTGAAGTGATACAGGATGGCACTGCTCTAGAAAGATGAATCTGGTAAAATGAATCTTATAATATGATAAACAGGAAGAAGAAAATGTTAGAGACCAGGAGATCTTTTCATTAGCAGGCTGTCGAAATAGCGCAAAATGGGCTGAACCCAAAACTAGAGGAGGGGAATGAGGTATTCATTAACATTCTTCTTTACATTGGAATTTTATTTTCTAATAAGAGAACCCTATTTTGATTTCACATTCCTAATGGTACTATTGCTACTATTACTTCTACATTAAAACAGGCAAAGTTTGTTGTCCTGTTTTGTTTTGTTTTTTTAATTTCAGCTCTTTGAACATTAACTGTTATAAAAGAAATGGAAACTTTGTAATTATCCCGGGAGGTGGATTTTTAGCATAGTGTGTGGTTGGAAAACTGATGGTAAGATTATTTTTCTTTTTTGTTTTTCCTTTAGGGTTTTAGTTCTTTACTCCTTGCTCCATAAAGACTCTTAGGTCATTCTTTCCAGTATGAGATAAATTAAATATAAATCACTAGTCATTCTTTAAAAGTATAAAAGTTTTAGTAACTTGGTTTAAATGAGTTCAGACCCTTTAATTTCGATTTCCATTTTCTGTCACATGAACTTAATGCAAGATAAGATCTTAATTTTCCTTAAAATCTTTCCTAAAATGTAGATTTTTCACCTGATATTCGAACCAGAGTTTAGAAAGAAAAGTTTTTAATAGCCTTGTTGCAAGGCTTTCGAAATCAGAGGCAATATTTTGAAGACATAAATACCACAGCTAAAGGTTTTGTAACACCTCATTTATCAATCATCACCAATAAAAGTAATATTCCTTAAGTGAAAAATAATGGAATCTTATCGTTTTTGATGCCTTCTTTTTCCATTTCAATCACTTGGCAGGAAGCCTTTTAAGACACATTCCACATTGCCTTGCTATTGGAACAATAGTATTATTAATGCGATCTTCTCAGTTCTTCTATTCAAAATTTAAACTGCTTTCCGGCTCATATCTGACTATGACTAGCTCCAAAGTGTCTGATTTCTTCAGCTCTCTCATTCGCTACCACTGGTCAACCTTTGTGAAACACAGAAGAAAAAAAAAAAAAGGAAAAAAAAACACAAATGAACAAAAAAGCTTGTTACAACTGTATCTAATAAAAGTCAAAAATAAATAACGACCTTAAGGGTCACTTTGTGACAGCTCTGTAGCAATCAGAAATACCTTCTGGGGATTCTTCACATTGACTCCAAAACGGGTAAGGTTATTGAATGACGATTACTGATCAGTGGAATATTGCTGTCATTTTCTGAGACAGTCATAACTAAAATACTTAAATTTGATTCGGGGTGATTTATGTAAGAAGATATGCTAGGAAGGGTATAGGAAAAATATCCCAGTAAATTAAATAAGTTAACCATGGTTTTGAGAGTCGTGGCTGCATGGAGCGATATTTGCTCGGTGTTGGATATCTTTCTCGCAGTTAAAGGGAAGTTTGTTTTTCTGAGCAGATACCCTGTGTTCCCATTGCACTCTGCGCTGCCCTATATCACGGTTCATGCATTTTTGGGTAACATTTCCGTTTAAAATCTTTACTTCCGTCTAGATAAAAAAAAAAAAACTCTAAAGGGAAAGATAGACCTATTTTATAGACACAAATATTTACCCAATATGCACTAGTTTTCCAGTTGTAACTGAAAAGAATATTTAAGGTCAGTGTAAAGCCAGACAGATGCAACAAACTGAGACAAGAGAAACGGAGAAAGAATTCACTTGCTAGTTTAAGTCCTTGAGGGAATCCGCTAGATTAAAAACAAATAAACAAACAAATAAACAAACAAAAAACCCCCACAACTTCTGCCAAGCCCTACATTTTATCTCTATTCTAACATTCAGTCTCCTTATCCCGTCTCCTCTGGATAATGGTTTAATGATTCTCTGCTCCAGGTCGGCCAGTTCGTGGTGTCGATCACCGCACACCGTGAAGCTCTCTCTGTTACTGTACCTTCTTTGAAATCTTCTGGACTCAGCTCCAGCTCTGACCCACCAACTCTCAAGTACCTGGGGCAGAAAATGCATGCTTTGTACAGAGCTCCCCCGCGGGTACACAGCCTTTATTATCCTAAGTTACTTTTCAACCCGTTTTAAGGACAGAAAATCAAAAGTCAGAGAGGTTGAGTAATATGTCCAAGGGCACCAAAGAGAATCTATAGATGCAGGATCAAAGCCAGGTCTATCCTCTCTCATGTGCTGGACCCAGCATCCGAGGTTCCCCGGCCTCATCTTTTCTTGCAAGGAAATCTACATTTTTCAAAAGCAACCTGGCATTTTCATGAAAGCTCCGGCTGACCAACTTTGTCCTCCCCAGTTACCAATGCCCCTTTCCTTCCAGGCGGCGTCCATCTAGGAGGACTGACCTGCCTGTTTCATTATAAAGACCTGCATGTGCAAACCAGACTGATACACTGCAGCCAGGAATTTGCATCTTGGTAGCAAACTTCAGAAAAATGAAACAATTTCAGTTGTATGCTGGGATTTCAAGCACCGTGACTAGATTCTTGGAAGGTATTTGGGGGCAAGGATATTCCTTGGAGATCCATCAAAGGCAGACAGCTATTTCCTGAGGTTTGTATAATCCAATCTTTTCTAGTCACAGAATGACAATTTATAGCCAATATTAGCGACAGCAGAAAAGTTGTTTCATTTAGCAGGGAAGCAGGACATGGATGGAAATGGTAGATGTCTCTGTATTTAACATGCAGATTGAGGAGGAAGGATGAAACATTCGAAGTATAGGGCAGGCAGGAGGAAATGACAATTGAAAGAAATGTTGAAGGAAGACAAACACACCAGATTTTCTTTTCAGAGAGTAACAGTTTCCTTACCAGGACAAGAGAGGGGGAAAGTAAAATTTCATGTTGATAGATGACAAGCAATTTTCTTCAATTTACGGTATTTCTCTACCACAGTGCTATCCAACAGAATTCCTGTAATGACGTTAACTCTTTACATCCCAGCTGTCTAATAAAGTATCCACTAGCTACGTCAGGCTATTGAGAACTCGAATGTAACTAGCACTACTGTGGAACTGAGTTTTAAAATTATTGTTTAAGTTTAAATAGCTAATAGCTAATGGCTACCGTGTTGGACAGTGAAGCAGGCAAAATAGAAGTTCGAACCATTTCTCCACCTTCCATTGCTGTCAGATAAGTTCTTGTGCAGTTTTTACTTCTTCTAAGTATTATGAAGAAATTTGAGGCTAGGGGGCACCTTGGTGGTTCAGCCAGTTAAGAGTCGAACTCTTGAGTTCGGCTCAAGTCCTGCTCCCAGCGTTGTGGGATCTAGCCCCATGTCAGGTTCCTCACAGAGCATGGAGCCTGCTTGAGATTCTCTCTCTCCTTTTTTCTCTCTGCCCTCCCTCCCCTCTGGCATGTGCTCTCTCTCTCTCTCTCTCTCTCTCTGAAAAAAAGAATTTGAGGTTATATAGCTAGTAGTAGTACAACTCTAGCTTTTATCTGTGATAAATCTAGAGCAAATAGGATGGATCAGGCTTCCAAGCCTAGATCCATAATTTCAGCTCTCACCAAGAGTGCCACTAAAAGAAAAATACTTCAAAAAATATACATCGATAATTTCTATTCAAAAACAAAGCATGAAATCCATTTACATAAAATTGCACAGGGTATGAATGAGTTAAAGTAAAAATTATTTAAAATTGTGGTTCCCTCTGTGTCACAGAAGAATGTGCTCTGTAGGAAAGCATCAGCCAATGACTTGGGCCTCCTTCCTTCGTGGTTGCACATTGAGAGAGAAGATATAAGGAATAAAAAGAAAGGTGAGGATATCACACAGGCTTTGCAAACTCACATGTCTACAGGGACTGGGCAAGGGCATATGTAAATGTGTGACTTGCAAAGCCATGCTATGAGCGAGGCAGAGAGTGCTGCACCCTCCCCCAAGGTATTTTCCCGCTCTCGTTATGCCAGGGGGCCACCTGCTCAGCCCATCTGCCCCCAACACTGCCATTATTCCCCCGCCCACCTGGGGCAGCCACCTGGCCTCCTTCAAGTGAGTTTAAAAGCCAGTGTACTAAATGATTTCTCAAGTTTCTTTCAGTTCCACCACCTTTTGATTCTAGCATTATCAGTCCGTATCTTAGGGAAGAGGGGCAAGTCTTGTTTTAATCAAAACATCATAGCTTAGAGTTTTGATGTGTAAGGATAATTTTGTAAGTACTACAAGAATTTATGGGTTGGGGATTTGGAGATTATTATATGCAGTTTTTTTTCTTAGGTAAAGCACTGTCTACTGCTTATGTGTACACTAACTCAAAGCTTTCAACTTAGGGGACCACCATAGGGTACACCTAACTAGCAATGTGTACACCTTTTATATTTCACCTAAAACCACCATATGTCCACCTGCCAAGAAACCTAAGAACACAGTAGGTGCTCAGTGAACGTTTAATGAATGAGTGATGCATAGATTCCTATAAATGCACAAAATCAAATTTTACACAATAAAACTAATTACTCAATATCTTCAGGCTGAAAACTTCTAAATATTCTGATGGTGACAGTTCCTGAAATCCCAATGCTCATTTTGGTTTGTGTTTTTGATGTGGTTTATGGTTTCTTATGCAGTGGCTTGATTGCTCCTTTTACAATAGGTTGCCTGGTTTCCTATTTGAGTGCTCTAAAGTAAAATAAAACATGATATTCTTAAAATTGAAAATTTGAAAATCTTCAGGAGCCAGGAAAACATACCTCATAATTTAAAAATATGTCTTTTTAATGGTCCACAATGAACAAATATCTCTGGGAATTTATTGGTGTGTGTAGGGCGGAGGGGGGGGGGAATGGTAGGCATTACATCTTTTTAAAAGTAAATATTCCAGAGGTGTCTGGGTGGCTCAGTCGGTTAAGCATTGACTTCGCCTCACGTCATGATCTCATGAGTCCCGTGAGTTCCACTGCAGCCTCAGGCTCTGTGCTGACAGCTCAGAGCCTGGAGCCTGCTTCAAATTCTGTGTCTCCCTCTCTCTCTGCCCCTCCTCTGCTTGCATTCTGTCTCTTTCTCTCTTAAAAAGTAAGTAAAATATTAAAACAAAATTTTAAAAGTAAATATTCCTAATGAATCACACAAATCATGAAGTCACTAGTATCTTAGAATTACTGAGTTTATTAGATATCTTCCTTGAAGAGAAGAAGAAAATGGATAAAACAGATTGTCCTGTCAATGTACATTCAGGGAAGAAATTTGAAAACAAAAACATTGCAAGTGGGGTGGAAGTTTGGGAGAGGACACACACAATGTCTTTGACTTGTTTCCTAGGGCTCCTGTGCAAAGAAGAAATCAGGATAAAAAAGAAATAAGAAATGTGGACAAAATAGAGTCAGCTCCTGTATATTCCTTCAACAATCTTCACAAGTAATGTTTCCTTTAGTATTTATAAAAATACTACCAGAAGAGTGAGTGGATGATTTAAATGTCCTATTTTGAAAGTTTTGAAACCCGAATGTTGATTATATGATTTTCTAGGTTTATGAAAGAAGTCAGAAAACTTTTTTTTTAACATTTATTCATTTTTGAGAGACAGAGAGACAGAGCAAAACAGGAGAAGGGCAGAGAGAGGTTGAGACACAGAATCCAAAGCAGGCTCCAGGCTCTGAGCTGTCAGCACAGGGCCCGACGAGGGGCTCGAACTCACGAACCGTAAGATCATGACCTGAGTCGAAGTCGGACGCTCAACCAACGGAGCCACCCAGGCGCCCCAGAAAACTTTTAAAAACTTCAAAAAAATATCAGAGCTGATGAAGATCGGAGAAATAGTTAGTCCCAATCCCAACTTTTCTAAGTGGGAGAACTAAGCCTCGGTGGTTTGAAGCAGACATGGCTTGTTGATGGCAGAAACGGATGTACATCTCAGATCCCCCACTTCCCCCTCCAGGACTCCTTCTACTCCATCAGATGTCTCAGTCACAATACTCCAAGAGATCCCATCAGAGTCTGAGAGAGCAAGAATAAATACACTCAGGGGAATAATGAGACCATATGTTGGGCACCCGGGAATGTGTAAATCTCCAAATTCTTTCCTTTGCATCTCATGGTCTTTCCAATTTGCCATATTGAAATATGTCCTGCTCCCAGCTATCTGTCTCTGGAAAACATGTCCTCCTCCCTACCAAGAAGTAAGCATGACGCCAAGTTTGAGCCAGGTGGAAACGCTACATAAAGATAGAAGGAATGTCATATATCAGTGATATACATTCTAGAATTAATATACTTTCTTTAAAACTTTCTCGTATGTCTTTTAGTTTTTTAAAATTGTAAGTTACATTAAATCGTTCAGAGAGGATTGTTTTTTGTAACTGTTCAAACTTATAGTTAATTCTAGTTATTTTAAAATGACATTTTTATCAAAGACTTGCTGAGCCAGTTAAAACTCACTGAATGCGTATTATTTCAAGCATTATTTTATTCATCCAATTAAAATATTTTGAAGGCCAACTATATAGAAATAATCAACTTCCTCCTTTTAATTAAACACAACTGGGTGTTGGGATTCTCTTGATAGCTCCTACTGAGTCTGGCCAGTGAACTACTAATCTTTTCTCTTGATGTCGTGAAGGCTTTGTAACTCTCCCTTGCTGACATTAACCCCTGTCTTCACTTTTCATCACAATGGACGCTCTGTCTCTGCCACCTCCATACTTAATCCTTAGTTTAACTGTTCACTGTGACACTCCATTCCTATGTCAGCTCTCGTGGTGTCCTCCTGGCCAATGTCCTATCACCCCAAAGAAAGATGAAGAACCTTGGGATTCATACCTGCCATTTGTCATTGAGGGAAGCTTGGCAACTGTAACTCAAGATATCTTCGTTGAACTAAACCACAGCTCCACAGTATATTCTGTGGTGGCCCGTAGCCTATAAACTCGGGGATTAGGCCATGGTTCTTTATTCTGTGAGATCTTTCCAACTATACATACACATTTATCTTTTCACCAAACTCCCATCCTCAACTCTGAGGCCCAGTCAGAGTCTGAATCCTTGGTATCTCCTTGCATTTTTCTCTCTGATTCTTTTATGCCCCCTAAAAGATCTGTTATTGTTCTTCTGTTGGGTATAATTTCATTTCCTCTCTTTTCTTTTCTTTTACATCATGCCTTATTCTTAATAAAGAACAGATGAGGAAAGAGAAAGGTGGAGAAGAGAGGATTTACAGGATATTATTGCTAATTGAGAGGCCTTGAATATGAATGTAATTTTAAAGGAGCATAGCATTATTCTGCAAATACAAGAAAGATTCTCTTGACAGAGTAACTAAAAATTACAATAAGTGACATATGGTTTGTAGCTTCTCTCCATTCTATTCCTCTGACCTCACCCACACTCCCCATCTCTCCAATAAATATTTTTGGCTACATGTAATATGTAGATTTTTATTAACTGTATGTTAGCTATACTCAATTTTGTTCACTTTTAATGGCAAACTAAAAAAATTATGCCAATAATTAAAGTCAGCGTTAAAAATTTATCTCTGAAAAGGGAAGCCTCTTGCACTGTTGGTGGGAATGCAAACTGGTGCAGCCACTCTGGAAAACAGTGTGGAGGTTCCTCAAAAAATTAAAAATAGGACTACCCTATGACCCAGCAATAGCACTACTAGGAATTTATCCAAGGGATACAGGAGTGCTGATTCATAGGGGCATATGTACCCCAATGTTTATAGCAGCACTTTAAATAGCCAAATTATGGAAAGGGCCTAAATAACTATCAACTGATGAATGAATAAAGAAGATGTGGTTTATATATACAATGGAATACTATGCAGCAATGAGAAAGAATGAAATCCTGCCATTTGCAGCAACATGGATGGAACTGGAGGGGATTATGCTGAATGAAATAAGTCAGTCAGAGAAAGACAGATACCATATGTTTTCACTCATATGCGGAACTTGAGACGTAAGAGAAGACCATGGGGGAAGGAAGGGGAAAAGCTAGTTACAAACAGAGAGGGAGGGAGGCAAACAAATCATAAGAGGCTCTTAAATACAGAGAACAAACTGAGGGTTGATGGGAATGGGGACCGGGGAGAGGGGAAATGGGTAATGAGCATTGAGGAGGGCACTGGTTGGGATGAGCGCTGGGTGTTGTATGTAAGCAATGAATCATGGGAATCTACCACTGGAACCAAGAGCACACTGTATACACTGTTTGTAGCCAACCTGAAAATAAGTTTTATTAAAAAATTATCTCCGCCTGCTGTAAACCTTCAGAGAGTGGGAATGGAATGCTTCAGTTATCTGGGGCTTTTCTCAGTCCCGACCCTAGCTCCATCTCCTTCCTATTTTTAGACACATCTTCATTCTCAAATAGCATCCTTTAGCAATTTTTTTGTTATTTGTTAGGATAGTTTTCTTTGTGTTTATTTTGCTTAGGGATTGTAAGCTTCATGGATCTGAAAGTTTATAGTTTTTAACAAATATGGAAATTCTGTTCATTATTTCTGTTCTCTGGTCTCCCTCATTTTACTCTGGGTCTCCACTTACCTATAGACAAGACTGTTTAATATTGTCCCTTAGCACACTGAAGCTTTATATAACATAGTCTTTGTTTTTTTTCTGATTTCATTTTGGGTAACTTCTTTTGCTATGTCTTTAGATTTACTGGTATTTTCTTTCAAAATGAATATACTACTGTTAATTTTATCCAGTGACTTTCTAATTTCAGATATTTACTTTTCATTTCTGGAGGTTCCATTGGTTTCTCTTTTATATTTCTATTTGTGTCCTTGTTATGTTCATGTTTTACTTTATGTCCTTGAGGATGTGAGGCTTATTTATGATAAATATCTTAGAGTTCTTATCACCAATCTTATCATCTCTTTCATTTCTGGAATTACTTCTACTGACTGATTTTTCTTTGGGTTATGGGTCAATTTATTATCCTTCTTCATATATCTAATATTTTTTATCAGGGGCCAAACAATGTGAATTTTAGGTTGCTGAGTGCTGGATTTTGTTATATTCCTTTAAAGATTGTTAAATTTGGTCCACATTTTAGAATTTTTATCTTTTGAATTTTCTTTTTAAGTTTTAGGAAATATCTAGAATAAAATTTACTCTGTGTAACTTTAGCCTGACTTCTAGGATGTCCTAAGGTCCTCATGTTGTTCTACTGAATGTTTTATGTATTCAAGAAAGCATCTCTACTCTGGCTGATGGGAACTCAGATAACTCCCAGCTCTATGTGAGTTTTGGAAATTGTTCATCTTATAGCTCCAACATAATTTTTCTTTCCTTGGATGACGTTCCTAGTCCGGACTCATGGGGTTTCATATTACTCATCTGTATTTGGTATTCAGCCAAAGAGTCACAGGCTGAACCTCTCTTTTCTACATAATTTCTTTATCTCAGATACTTTGCCCTGCAAACTAACTTTGGCACCTCCCCTCCAACTGGAATTCTTTCCAACTCAGTGTGATTGCCAGTCTCATTTTGGTTTCTCCATTTCTGTACTACAGCCCAGAAATGACCTCTAGGCAAGAAGCTCAACTCATTTGTTTCTTTTCTCAGAAACATTAGTTGTACTGACTATGTTCCAGTTTCTGAAAATAGATTTTTCTATATTTTGCCCAGTATTCTACTTGTTTATAGATTAAGGTTAATTCTAGACTCTGTTACTCCCTCATGGCCAAAAACAGAAATATCCTTCTTTTTCAAACATGACTTCCTTTTATGCTTGTGATTTTACTTCAGTTGTTTTTAACACATAAGATCCTCTGTCACCATTATGCTTATATGTATACAAAATAAAAAGTTTCTTGGGGTGCCTGGATGCCTCAGTTGGTTGAGCATCTAACTTCAGCTCAGGTCATGATCTTGCTGCTGTCAGTGCAAAGCCAGCTTCAGATCCTCTGTTCCCCGCTCTGTCTCTCTCTTCCCCTCCCCCCTCATGCACTCTTGCTCTCTCTCTCTTTCTCAAAAATGAATAAACACTTATATATATAAAAAAGTTCCTGAATAAGTGAGTGTTTTCTCTTAAGTACTGCTTTTCTCTTCTCAAGAGATTCTAAGATAATTTTTATCTAAATTTTTGACTAAGTACATGAAACTACTTTTGAGACAAGAGTCATTTGTACTCTAGATGGAGAGTCAGGTGGAGGGTTATGGAAGGACAGAACTGGGTCCCGTTCACTCTCAGTATTTGGGGTTGCAAACTGACATAAGAATGAATTTTAAACACCAGTGAAAATAAAAGTATGATATTGCAGTAGCTAAATTATGGAAAGAACCCAAATGTCCTTTGACTGACGAATGGATAAATAAGATGTGGTAAATACAATAGAATATCACTAAGCCATCAAAACAAATGAAATCTTGCCATTTGCAAGGACTTGGATAGAACTAGAATATATTATGCTAAGCGAAATAAGTCAGTCAAAGAGAAATACTATATGATTTGCCTTATCTGTGGAATTCAAGAAACAAAACAGATGAACATTTAGCGGGGAGAGAGAGAGAGGCAACCCATAAAACAGACTCTATACTTAGAACAAACTGAGTGTCGCTGGATGGGAGGTGTGTGGGGGATGGGCTAAATGGGTGGTGGGTATTAAGCAGGGCACTAATTGTGATGAGTTAGTGTTCAATCACTAAATTCTACTCCTAAAACTAATATCACATTATATGTTAATTAACTAGAATTTAAATAAAATCTTGAAACACAAAAATACTCAAATAAAAAAGTATGTTACATAGATTTTTATCATAATTAATTATACGATAACAGAGAGGAAACATCCCCCTGGTGGTTGATTTTTCTTTCCTATTCTATATGTGATATGTACTTCTATATTTTCAGTGAAACTCAAAATCATTTGACAGAAAGTTTTGTTATGAAAAATTTTTGAAACCTGGTTTTAAATGTAACTATGAAGTTAGGCAATTACTATTCATTCCAAGTCAGGAAGAAGAAGTAGCTACAGATCTAATGAGACAAAAATCATCATTTTTTTACCCTAGAAGATGGAAATATAACACTATTACCAAAATTGATCTTAATATAATCATCATCATTAAGTATTAGTGAACATAGAACTTAATAACTTTGTTCCATTTGAATCAGAAAATTCACAGGTTTTCTGAGATGCTAATGATGCAAGGATTGTATTGTATCAGTGTTTTTATATTGTTACTCATATCTCCCTAATACAATTTAGCTGAAAATAAATGATCTTTAAGTACAGAACTAAGATATACTATGAACCCTAGAAGGACAGTAGTACTCAAATGATGTTGGGTATTGACCTAAACCCTTATTCAAGGACATCCAGAGTTTAATAATAATGTTAGGTTGTATAAATCTTATAAATGCATAGAGCTCTCTTTTCAAATATACTCATTTATGAATGAAAGTCAACCTAAGTACACTTACTAAGTGATTCAGGTAAACAGCAAAGCCCTTTTTGCAACATATTTCAGAGTGCAATAACCCTGTGACTTTTTTTTTTTTTTAAACTTCAAACATTCAGCAGCGTAAACAGTGCTAAGTTTGCCTTACACAATTTGGAAAACTGCCTGGAAAGAGTCAGGGTGCCACAAATTATTTTATTCAACATGAAATCTATGAATCAGGGAGCTGTAAAGCAGTGCACGTAAAGGTACCTCCATATTGCCATCTCCTTATAGTTAGTTATAGGACTTCCTTGTCAGAGTATCCCTTTCAAATATAACTGTTTTAATGGATGGTAGTTCATTGATTCAGTCACATTTCTGGTCTTTTGTAGTGCAGTTCAAGATTTTATTGTTTTCTTGACCAAGCTAAAGGAAAACAGATGCCAGCAAATCAGACAAAGATGTGAATTTGGCACATGAGTAAACAGAGAGTAGAACTAATGTTTCTTCATTGTTAAGCTAAGCAATATTAAACATACACTGTTCTGCTGAACAAGGGGTAATCCTTTCATAGTAAAACTTGCTACGTTTTGGTAATTCTGAACTATGTAATAAATTAAGCATTAGAAAAAATAAGAGAGAAATGGGAAGAAATATGATACCAAAATCTGGAAAATCTACTCAATGGAAAGACCTAGTGGTCTCAACTTAAAATCCTAAGTGCTAATGCTCGTATTAGTTTTTTAAAAAAAAAACATTTATTACCTGATAACTTTATCCCTTAACCTTGAGTACCTACTAAGTTACCGGGATAGTTCGTTCACTGAATCACTCATTCAACAAATATATACTGAATATGTCTGTCTGTCTGTCTATCTATCTATCGATATCATGATTAATGTGCTAGTGTGATGTGGGACTATGAATTACATTTGGTTGAAGTGCAGCCATTTTAATATTCACCATGAGATTAAAGACATTATCAATATACGGCAAGCAGAATTTAGCTCTCAATGAACTTACATTTGTGTTTTGTAAGAATAAATAATAATTTCAAAATGTACTGATATGACCAATGTTTAAGGAATTAATGTATCCAGGGGCACCTGGATGGCTTATCAGTTAAGCATCCAAGTCTTGGTTTCAGCTCAGGTCCTGATCTCGCTATTTGTGAGTTCGAGCTCCACATTGGGCTCTGCACTAACAGCACAGAACCTGCTTGGGACTCTCTGTCTTCCTCCCTCTCTGCCTCTCTCACTCTCTCAAAATAAATAAATAAACTTAAAAAAATTAATGTATCCATAAGTTTGGATGTTTTCCAGTGAGGCAAAACAGCTGTAGTCACAAAATAGCCAATTGATGCTTAGGTTCATGGACTATCATGTTCTTGCTTGGCAAGAAAATCTAGATATAGTATGAAGGCAACCTGGCAAGATTCTGGGATTAGTTATCAAGTCTCTATGAGAGTTTAAATAAGAAGATAAGAAGCGGATACCATTTTCATTCTAAGAATGGCATTTTTTTAAGTTTATTTATTTATTTTAAGAGAGAGAGAGAAAGGGAGAGAGATAGAGAGGGAGGGCAAGAAAGAGGGGGAGAGAGAGAAACCCAAGGCGACTCTGTTGTCAGTGAAGAGCCCAAATTCACGGGGCTCAAATTCATGATCCACGAAACCATGACCTGAGCTGAAATCAAGAGTCGGACGCTTAACCAACTGAGCCACCAAGGCACCCCAGAATGGTATTTCTTTTTAAAAAATCATACCCTGAACAAATATTTCAATATTGATATTCTATCTAAAACTTTACCAGGATATATCATATCCTACTATATCAATTTTATATTAATTTTGCTTTGATGCTTAACTAGACA
Source organism: Paguma larvata (assembly GCA_030068075.1). Classification (NCBI taxonomy): domain Eukaryota; kingdom Metazoa; phylum Chordata; class Mammalia; order Carnivora; family Viverridae; genus Paguma; species Paguma larvata. Next base: position 45,159,863 of record CM057824.1, read on the forward strand.
TTACATACAGTAAAAGAGAGAGTAAAAAGTCTGAACTTTAGATAATTTTCATTTTTTTCTCTCAAAGAAATAATTTGAGCTCTATATTATATTTAAAATGGTAAAAATAATTGAAGTGTTTTAATATAATTCCAGCAACAAACCAAGAAACCAAAGCTAATTATGCAAAACCATTTTAAATTAACTGCCCATATCACCACAGCGCTTTCTTACCCTTCTAATCTGTTTTGTTAAGTTCTTAAATAATTTAATTTTTGCCTTCTCCTTTGTTCCAGTTCACATATAATCAAAGAATAATCATTTAGAGATGGGTTATTTAAACCCCCTCATTTTACAGAAACCGAAACTAAATTCAAGAAACATGATGTGGGTTTTTTTCTTTATATTTGAAAGTTTAAACCTATAGACGAGTTGAAAGAATATTACAATAAACACCAATATTATCTTCACCAGTTGTGAACATTTGACAAATCTGCTCTCTTTCTCTTCACACACCTGCGTTTGTATATGTACGCATATATGCCAAACATTTTGCTACTCACCATCTCTAACCATTTTAGAACATGTCCCAGGTAGGATATTCTCCTACAAAAGTATAATACAGTTTTTAACCTCAAGATTATTCACAGTAATTCAATTATAACATCTACTGTACCATTTATATTCAATTTTCCTTCTCCCACATGTCTTTTATAACTATTTTTTTCTTCAAAGCGGGATCCGGTCAAAGTTCATTTATTCTATTTGGTTAAGTCTCATTGGAGTCTTTTAATCAAAAACAATCCCTGTGCTTCTTAATTTTTCTTTGTAATGACACTATATTTTGCATGAGTTCAGGCCAGGTGTCTAGTAAACAGCTCCACATTTTGGATCGTGTGATTATTTCCTTGTGATCAGCTCAACTTAAATTTGGGGGCAAAATATTAGATAGGTGATAGCATTAAACTCTCCTTGCATTAATCAGGAGTCACACAAGTTACATTGTGTCACTAGTGGTGATCTTAAATTAGTTTGCTCGAGTAGGGTGATAATCACAAGATCTTTCCATTATAAAGGTCTGCTTTCCTTTTATAACTAAAAAAGGCTTTCTGTGTGATGCTATTTTACAGCTGTGTGAATACTCTGTTTTCTAATAAACTTTCACCAAGTTATATTCATATCTCTGATATCCTCATCTAAATTTCATATTACATTGGGGATTGCATCATAGTGATTTGCTAATTTTATCATTCTTTGTACATTTATTGCTAACTTTCCTATATATGGAATGTAGTTCCTCTTTATCAAACTTCATTAATTCCTTACTCATTCCAACCATTGTTAGGACTCACTTGATCATAATGGTCCTTTTGGCTAAAGATCTCTGTCTCACACACACTCCTCCTCTTCACCATGGGAAATGCTCTAGGCCTTATCCATGCACTAACATCCACCATTCTGGACATCCCAGATATGCCTTGTCATCTACTCAGTCCCAATTTCCTTTACGGCTCTATAGGATTCAGGAATGACTGAACAAGAAACGCAAAAGAAAAAGAAAACCCAGGCTATCAGTATATAGTCACAAGATTGCAGTTCAATGGCATCGAAATTTGGGTCTCGAGATTAAGGCTGAGGAACATGGTATTTATTTACTTATTTATTAAAAATTTTTAGCGAAGGGGTTCCTGAGGGACTTAGTCAGTTAAGCATCCAACTTCAGCTCAGGTCCTCATCTTATGATTCATGGGTTCGAGCCCTGCGTTGGGCTCTGTGCTGACACCGTGGAGCCTAAAGTCTACTTCAGATTCTGTGTCTCCTTCTCTCTCTGCTCCTCCCTCGCTCACACTCTGTCTCTGTCTCTCTCTCAAAAATAAATAAACATTGAAAAATTTAAAAAATATGTGTTGGATGTTTTAAATATAGCAGAAGCAGAAAGAGTAATAGAATCCTTAAATGCCCACCACTGTTTCAATAACTCAATATTTTGTTAATTCTATTCCTCACTCTTTTGTTGTTGTTGTTGTTGGTTTATTTCAGTACGAATCCCACATATCATGTCATTCCGTCGTCACATATGTCAGTATGCATCTTTAACTGGTAGGGCTTACGGTAGGTAGAATTTTAAGATGATCCTTCTAGATTTGGGGGCCCTTTATGTATATACATCTTCTCCCAGTTATTCAATCAAACACGAACCTAGGCACTGCTGTAAAGAATTTTGCAAAAGTCATTAAGATCCTAAGTCAGTTGACCTTAAAACAGGAAGGTTTTTTCAGGTAGGTCTGGTCTAATCACATGAGTCTAGGTCTAGAGGTCGAGACAGAGGAAGTCAGAAACTCATCCAATGAGAGGATTTAGACACACAAGACAGTCTCCATTACCAGCTTAATGATAGAGGGAGGCAGACAGCAAAGAATGTGGGCTCTAGGACCAGAGATCAGCCTCTGATCGACAGCAAGTGAGAAAATGGGACTTCAGGCCTAAAACCATAGGAACTGAATTCTCCCCATGACTCTATGAGTGTGGGCCCTATGAGATGAGAAGAGCAAGCCAGAATGTTACCTTCATTTCAGCAGTTTGAGACCCTTATCAGAGAACCCAGCCATCCTGTGTGAGACTCGTGATCTACAAACACTATGAGATAGTAAATTTGTATTATTTTAAGCTGCTAAGTTTGTGTTACTTCTTATATAGCTATAGAAAACTCATCTTTTTTTTTCCTAAATATAACCACCATCCTATTATCACACCTAACAATCACTGCTTACTATGTCTGTGTACGAAGAGTCTCAAAGGAGCAGGTAATCTTGGCCACCATGCTATGTAAGTAGGCATTTATGAACCCGTCGGGAAAGTTAAGAACCAAGTACAATCTAGTAACTATGGGAAGCAAATGCACATAATCAAGATGCAAATAAACTTTTGCATCATATTCCAATAAAACTCCAAGTCTGTCTGTATTTCTGAAATTAATCTGTTAAAGAGCTGTAATCAAATGACTGTGGAGACCACATTACTTAGAACATGTTAAGTCATGTCATACTTAACCTCTCCTCTTTGATGAGTCTCTGCAATTTTAAATAATTCCAGTGAGTCATTCTTCTAAAAGATTTTTTGAGTATGTGTCATTTACATTGCATGTGAATTATTTCTCCCGAAGGCGTTTTCCCCTTTCCAGTCTTTTGACAATATCCCCAGTGCTTCAGCTCATCTTTCCTTGTGCTCCAAGGTTTAGTTCTTAACAATATAGGAGCTATAGAAATAAGAAAACAAATGACAAGGAGATATCCAGATACTAGCAGCTTTTTATTCTCATAGTGGGTACACAGATGTTCATCAGATTGTTTTCTGAGCTTACCTTTATTTAGAATTTTGTTTCCAATCTAAAAAAAATGTTTAATTTTCTAAATGGCATTTCTGCTGCTTCTAATATAAATTTCTTTGTGAACTTTGACCTCTTGATCTTCCTCAATACAATACTCACTGGATGCTCCTTTTAGATTTTGACTACGCATTTACCCAAAGCTTTCATTTGCCCAACGAACATCCTAAGTATGATAGTGCCTTCTTTAAAGACTTTCTCCAGATCTCTTTTTTAAAAGTCTTCCCAGGTTTCGGAGAGAAAAAGTATTGATGTGTCTCACTCAGTTTTCACATAAGAACCACTAATACTTAATTCCTGAAGTCACATAATTACATAGCCAGACAAACTGATTCCCAAACTCTTCTTTTGCAAGTTGAGGCCTTTCCTGTTTTGTAACTAATATTCCACGAGTGTTTGTCGATAACAACAGAAGCTCTGACAGTTGAAATTGCTTTTAACATAGAGCAATCAAAAACAGCCACATAAGCATGGCCTGTTAAAAGATTTCAATCAGTGCTTCTAAATGTGTGAGATATATTTTTTATGAAAAGCTTCCAAATCATACATCCACAGGTATTTCAGTACCTTGGAGATATACCTTCTGTAAGAATATGTGCTACTATCATTCAAATGTATGTAGGTGTTGATGTGAAAAAGAAGTATTATTGAATTGATAGTAAATTTTTTATTATGTATTTTCCCACTCTGTGAATAATAAAAATGGAAATGAAGTTATATAGGATTCTGCTATAATCCTATGCAATCCATTTTTTTAAACAATTTCTTTTCTTTTTTTAATGTTTATTTATTTTTTTAAAGAGAGACAGAGTGAAAGCAGGGGAAGGGCAGAGAGAGAGGGAGACACAGAATCTGAAACAGGTTCTGTCAGCACAGAGCCTGAAGCGGGGCTCGAACTCGGGAATGGCGAGATCATGACCTGAGCTGAAGTTGGACACTTAACCAACTGAGCCACCCAGGCACCCCAATGTAATCCATTTTTGAAAAATATATGTATACATGAATCTGGAAGGATGTATATAAAAATGAAATAGTAATAATCCCCAATTAATGGAATCAAACAGTGATCTTTATTGTCCTCCTTAGAGATTTATGATGATTACATACTACTTCTACAATTCCCATCCACCAAAAAAACCCATTTATGTATGTAGTATGTATATATATACACATGCATTATCTATGTGTGTGTGTGTGTGTGTGTGTGTGTGTGTGTGTGTGTGTATGGGGGGGGGCGGATTTCCAGGCAACAAAAGCATATCATGTCCTGATACTCAGATAAACCTTGCAAACCACTGACTTAGTTGAGCACACAGAAGGAGAGATTTGAGCTTTGATATTTTTGTAAATTTTCAGTCACTGTGAAACATAAGTGACTTCATTTGAAGCCTTCTAAAAGCTGTGTAACTGTTGGTAAAATTGGCTTTTAGGAAGAACAGAATGCATTAAGGTTCATGCAGATGTTTTACAACAAAACAGCACATTGTAAAGCTTTTCAATAATGATTACCACGGGCTCATTGGTAATCAAATGGACATCCATACTTTCCATATGTAAGACCTGTCAGAACTGGTCTTCAAAAGTCAAAACTAGCTAAGTCTATTGACAAAGACAGCTGCCTTCAAAGAGCAGAAATTAAATCCCCGCTAAGGAATATCATTTGTCCATACATTTGTCTTTTTTGATGCCTACAGTCAAACAAACTGTGAATCCCCACAACCCTCTTAAATATGCATCTCATTATTGCTCCAAACAAACAAAAAGCAAATAAGTGAAGATGTAATTTTATGAGAGCTTCCTACAATACACGGCACCATTGTTTCCTAGAATTCTTGTTCTAAAAGCAGTCACATGTGCCTCACAGGGGCTATGGTTAGCTGTGGCCACCACCCAATGGCGATTGCATCACATTCTCTAGGTTTGGGTGTGGCCAGTCTGTAGCAACATTCCTCTGGGCACGTTTTTCCTGACCTGACCCCCATTTTGCTCCTCTGTTGTAGCAGTTGTATGCTGTGGAAGGAGAACATATCCTTTCTTTGTTTCACCACAGAAATAACAAACACAGCCCTCACCCATTTGGCTGAAACGAAACGTTTCACTAATAATAAATGCCTGTGTCCAGGAACTTCAAATCTTTCAGAAAAAGGGTGTTTCTTATAAAAAAGGTGTTTCTGTTAACGTGATTAATTTGCAAGGACATGAGACTCTTACAGTTGACATAATCATTTGATTAAAATCGCAATGAATGTTGCAGGAATGATAGGTGTATCTTTAAATCATTTTACGTTTGTAAAGAATAGAAAGAAAATGAATGTCTATCAGAAAAATTTAATCAAGAAGTTATTCAGGTAGGTTAAGTAGATTAAAAAATTAAAAACTATTTTTAAAGTGCTCTCTTTTGTTTTCTATTAGTTATCCAAGAAGAATTGAAAGAATTTTATTTGTATTTTACAATTCACTAGTTCCTTTAAACAAATATAGTTTTAAAAAACCTACTATGGGCAAGAAATTGGGATGGAACAAAAGCAAAGTAAAGCCTATGTTATGCCTTCGGAGCTGATAGTATACAGTGTATTTTCTTGATTCTAAGATTTTTTTTATCATTTCTCCATCTTGAATCAGGATTGGTCATTTAATTCATGTATACATTAGAAAAGAGTTTTTAATCGTTTCTGCATCTAACGTTTGATTTCATCATTCCACCCTACCTGACCGGTACAATCAGGAATCAGAAACCGGCACACTTTGTAATGCCATGGGAATATTCCACATCTCATTAGGGAAAAAAGAATGCATAGGCAACGTCTTGAGAGAATCTTGCTCAACAACCGATTATTTTTCTGGTTGCTGTCTCTAAATGGATAAGTGTTTCTGTCCCTAGAGAGTCTGACTTGTGTCCTTACAACTCTGGCAAGAGGATTATAGAGAAAGGCATCATTAGTTTGACTGGGAAATCAGGAAAGCTTTAAGGATGCTCTAATTGCCAGATTATTTTTATCGAAGCATTCTTTAGCTTACATCATTTCCCTGCTCAAAAAATTAAATAGCTCCCCATCCTTAGGTCCTAAAATTTGACTACTGGCTGACTTTCAAATGGACTCCTGTCAACCCTACGTTAGGACTTAGTCCAGGGCTGTGCTGTTTGAAGATCTTGAGCACTTGAAATGTGGCTAGTGTGACTGAGGACTGAATTTTTAACAGTAGTTAATTCTAATTAGTTGAAATTCAAATTTAAAAATAAATAGGATACAACTATCCATCTTGGCTACATATTGAAATAGTAATATTTCTACATATTAAGTTAAATAAATACTTCATTAAAATTCATTTCACCTGTTTCTCTTCAATGTAGTAAATTGCTTGTTTGCTTGCTTTTCTTGATTTTGACATTCACACTTCAAATAAAACATGTCTTGTCCTCCATAGTTTTCTTCTTGATGTAAAAGACTTTTGTGGTTTTATGTGACAGGAATCTAAGATTTATGGGCTCTGTAAATGAAGAGCAGGGACAAGGTGCCTAGGTGGCTCAGTTGGTTAAGCATTCGGTTTTGGCTCAGGTCATGATCTTGGTCTGTGAGTTCAAGCCCCACATCGGGCTCTGTGCTGACAGCTCAGAGCCTGAAGCCTGCTTTGGGTTCTGTGTCTCCCTGTCTCTGACCCTGCCCCGCTAATGTTCTTTTTCCCTCTTTCTCTCTCAAAAGTAAATAAACATTATTATTATCATTTTTTTTTAAGAACAGTGATAAGAGTTCAGGCAACCTAGGAGTCAGGAACTCTGATGATGTCATCAGAACTTGGTCTTACAGCTAGCCAATCCCAGCAAAAGCAGAGCCTAAAGTTTCCAGAAATAAGTCTCATTGGCTGGTTTGAATCACCTACCCATCTTTGAAGCAATCATCATCACAAAGAAAAAGGATTACACTTATTTGTCAGACGTTGGTCATGTGCTAACACCGAGTTAGAGTGTGAGGAAAATCAATGCCTCCCCTTACATGAGCTGACACCGAAGATGTTCCCCAGAGAAAAACCATGAGACATATTACTGAAAGGAAGAGAATTAGTAAAGAGTAAGAAAAAGTACAGATAAACCAAAAGCCCTGATTGCCCACACTAAAGACATTTTTTTTTGCTTCTTCAAGGGTCATATTTCTTGGTCCATTTCTTACCATGCCCCTCATCATCTTCTAATGCCTCCTTTCTGTTTTTTTCTAATGTACACCTTCACCACCCACCTTTGCAACCCTCCCGGCCTATGCCTCCCAAATAGCATAGTACATGCAGTTCCATGACTAGGATGTTCTGTCACTGACTTCCGTTTTTTTTCCCTAATTCCCTCCCTCCCCCTCTACCCTGTCCCGCAAACCCAGCCCTGCCAAATACCCATGAAATCCTACTTATCCTTCAAGACTCAGTGCAATCGTTACTTCCCCTGAACTGCGATCCTAGGTTCCCCCAATCAACATCTTCTATAATTTTCCACCTTTGTGTTTCCTTGGAAACTGTATACCTTCTCGTATGTCACTTTCAAAGTAACATGTATAATTTTTTTATAATTCTAGTTTCTGATTCTTATAGCTTTTTTTTTATTTTTTTTAAATATAATTTACTATCATATTGGTTTCCATACAACACCCAGTGCTCATCCCAACAAGTGCCCTCTTCAGTGCCTCGTCACCCTCTCTCCCCTCTCCCACAGTGACATTTATAATTTGATTTAATGACAGGACTAATATAGGATAAGATCTGCCTGAAATAGTGTATTTAATGAAAGGATTATTGAGGGGTGTTGAAATGATTAGGGGCCCACCAGGTACGGTAAAGCGCCAGAGGGAAGCAATGGTGGAAAGCTATTAGCACCCCTAGACCTGAAAGGAATGGTTCCAGAGAGGAGCCATGGCTGTGAGGAGAGAGATGTGGCCACTTCCCACACCACGCCCTGTCGGGATGAAGGGGATACAAAAACATACTCCCAATCCTCTTTTCCATCTCATGCCGATGCATCCATTGGCTAATAGGCAACCAGAATGAAGAGGGCAAAGGAACCTGGTATGCAGTGTGTAGAGATCAGCTTCTAGGTAAAGAAACAGGGCAAGAAAGTGCAACAACAACACAATTATCTGCCAAGTCCAATTATTCTTTTTTTATGCCCAGCCCCTAGTACAACTCCTTACATACATCAGATAATAAATATGGAATGGATGAATGAGTAATCGACTCTCCACAAATCTCCTCTATTCTTGGTTCTTTAATTCATTTTTCCTAACAAGCACAACAAATACAACATAAATGTAAAACAAAATGTGATTTAATTTGTAAACCTTTTGTAATGTTTACAAATAAATAAATAAATACGTTCACAAGTTAGAAGGAACTTTTTGGTCCAATTGTGTGTTTTCACATTAGATTTGGAATTATCAGCATCATATTTATTAGGAAACTTAACCTGCTTGGCCCTTTACCTATAACAGTCAATTAATCCTCACAGTACCCCAAGTTAATATTCTCATTCCCTTCCACAGATAAGGAACCTGAGGGTGAACGGTGTTTAAGAATGATCAGACAGTGCTGGAACACCTGGGTGACAGTTGGTTCAGCAGCTGGCTTTTGGTTTTGAGTCAGGTCAAGATCTCATAGTCCGTGAGTTCGAGCTCCGTGTTGGGCTGACAGTGCAGAGCCCGCTCGAATCCTCTCTGTCTGTCCCTCCCCCCACCAAAAATTAATAAATAAACGTTAAAAAAGAAGAATGGTCAGACACGGCTTTCCTCTTCAATTCTCTAACTGCACAAAACAAGACAATTACATGAATGCTTGAATATTGAAGCCATTTCTTAAATAAATTAAAAATAAAATCAGTGATGGAAACTACTTCTCTCACCACTGAACTATGCAGATAGCATTTGAAATGTTGCCACGTCAGTCGTTTTAAAGTGGCCTTGAAAGATGTCTTGGGGAAAAATGGTGGCAAAAACCATGGATGTATTTATTTTATTTTAATTGAAATCTCTTTTCAAGGACAAAAGCAAAGATGCTTGCTTACTTTTAAGTGGTAAGTGCATAATAGCAAAAAAAATAAAAAAGGAAACAGATTGAGAATCATAATTATAAATGTGAATAAAAAAATGAAAAAGATGGAAGCTGTGTAATATTTTTCTAATCTACATGATATTTGAAATTTCTTTGGAAGGGTATTTTCAAAGGACGATTACCATGTTATTGCCTTTCCTTATCAAGATATCCTTTCGTAAGAAAACAGTGGCCAATATTTACTTAAAAGATAATATTTTCTGGTATCAGATATGTTAATCTTAAGTTACTTTCATGCAAAATGTGATGTAATGTCAATGATGCTATAAACTCCTAGTACAAGTTTAAATATACCTTGCAAATATATACCTTATCACACGTAGAAAGAGCTAACATTATGTTGACTAACTGCTAAAGCTTATAATAACCTAGTTTATTCCTAATGCTAATGAGAAGCCAGTGGCATCACTAGTGTCTAAATTGTGGTCTCAGAAAACCATGTCTCACTAAAAGGATACAAGGTCCTTTCGAGAAAAGGGCTAAGTTCAGGTCTGAAATAGGAAATATACAAAATGAGCACGGGCCATCTTGTTGTGCCAGAACGCAAGGATTTTATCAAGAATACTGGGATCCTCTCAAAAAGCTACAGTAGCAATGACTGGAGCATTAAAAAAGAACAATGATTACAATACATTAAAACAAGGTAAATATAACCCTACAAATCCATAAGAATTTGACAATAACCCAGTAAAAAAAAATGTCCGGGATTAATGAACAGGCAATTTACAAACCGGGAAATACAAAAGGGGATACAAACATTAAAATAGGTTCAATCTCCATAGTAATCAGGGAAATACAAATTAAAAATGTTAAGATACTGTTTTGTTTTTTTTTTTTGTTTTGTTTTTGTTTTTTGCCCATCAGATTGGCAAACCTTTAAAAGTTTGATTTTTCAAGTAGTGGCAATAGAGTGGAAAAACAGGAAGTATTGGAAGTTCAAAATGGTAAAGCCTTTTTTGACTGGGCAATTTGGCAGTAACAACATTTTAAACGTGTATACTCTCTGGTCCAACAATACTACTTTCGTATCCTTACCTTAAAGAAAGACTTGCACAAACTTTAAAAAAAAAATGTTTATTTTTGAGAGACAGAGAGAGAGCAGGGGAGGGGGCAGAAGGAGAGGGGGACAGAGGATCTGAGGCAGAATCTGCACTGACAGCAGAGAGTCTGATACAGGGCTCCAGCCCATGAGCCATGAGATCATGACCTCAGCTGAAGTCAGATGATTAATCAACTGAGCTCCCCCGGTGCCCTGACTTACCCCTACTTTTAAAGAGGCAGCAATAATGCTGTTGACTGATTACACTGTTTTTAATTGTGAAGAAGTTACACACACTTTATCTATGGGGGAATTCAATACATGTGAATCAGCTCAAAAGAAGAACTTGGGGTAACTTCAAGCTATACTGGTAAGTTAAGAAAAAAAGTCACAGTGAAAAGTATACTGTGATATTATACATATTTAAAAACCCAGGGTGGCTCAGGTGGTTGAGCTACCAACTCATCCGTGATCCCAGGGTTCATGGGCTCAGGTCATGATCCCAGGGTTATGGGATCAAGTCCAGCATCTGGCTCTGTGCTGAGAATGGAGTCCGCTTGAGATTCTTTCTCTCCCTCTGCCCCTCTCCTGTGCTTGCACTTTCTCTCTCTAAAGTAAAAAAAAAATTAAAAACAATTTTTAAAACACCCACAGAATTATTCATTCATATGTCATATATATGCGAGGAGAATCGCAATAGAGGGACATAGGATGAACCTTTGTTTATCTGTATATTTGTACTATAAACATAACAAAGTAAGTATTTTTATTTTGAAATTTTTGAAAGTTAAGTAAATAATATTTCAATAATTCTCCAAAGTGGTCGTTTATGGCCCCATTTTACAGATGAAGAAATAAGACTTAGAAATAATAGCTGGGGCACCTGGGCAGCTCAGTCAGCTAAGCATCCGACTCTTGGTTTCAGCTCGGGTTCATGATCTTGTAGTTTGTGGGTTCTAGCCCCGCATCGGCTCTGTGCTGACAGTGCAGAGCCTGCTTGGGATTCTCTCTCTCTCCCTCCCTCTCTGTTCCTCCCCAACTTGTACTCTCTCTCTCTCTCTCTCTCAAAATAAGTAAAAACTTAATAAAGAAATAATAGTTGACTTGTCCAAGATTAAACAGTAGAAGTAAAAAATTAATTCAGTTTGACCTTAGGCCCTCTATGCAGCTGCTTTTCTCTAGATCATAAGCCAAAATAAGCTCGTATTTTATACTTGTCAAAACTTTTCTAGGGAAATACCTAGGTTGGAAAAAGATATGGGAGCAATAAGTATTTGCCAGTTGATACCACTGAAGAGACTGTCTATAAGAAGAGGAGTAGGCCTAGAACAGAATCCGAGAAGTAGAAATATTTCATGGATGAACACAGTTAAGGAGCCCCCTAGGAAAGTCAAAGAAGGAATTGCTACACGATCAGCAGGAGAGAGTGGAGAACTCAAGCGCAGAGAGCACGTCTATAAGAGGGAAGTGGTCAACGTGGCATATGCTACAAAGAAGTCAAGTAAGGGGGCTGTGAAGGATCACTTGGAGCTGGTAACATCCAAATGACCAAGGTCATTTGGTGACTTTGGCAAGAGAGTCTTGGTGCAAAGGAGAAGCAGAAATCAGAATGCAGGGAGCTGAGGCATGAAGAAGACAGGAGAATTTCAGAGTATGGGAAGTCTTCAAAAATTTAAGTATAGAATCATGATATGGTCCAGCAATGGAGACTACTTACATCCAGCAATTTCTGTTTATTGGGTTTATACCCAAAAGAATATACCCCGAAGAACTGAAAGCAGAGACTTGAACAGATATTTGTATATCCTTTTTCATAGCAAGATTATTTACAAGAGCCTAAAGGTGGATGCAAACACAGATGCCCTTCGAAGGATGAATAGATAATAAGAGGTGATGTATACATATAATGGAAATTATTCAGCCTTAAGAAGGAAGAAAATTCACACGCGTGCGATAAGCTGGGTGCACCCAAGTGAGATAAGCCAGCCACAAGCATGAATGTCCTATGATTCCACTTATATGAGGTATCTAAGAAGTCAAATTCATAGAGACAGAGAGTAGAATGGCGGCTGCCAAGGACTGGTTGGGGGTTGGGGGAGAAGAGGAATGGGAAGTTATTGTTTAATAACAATGGAGTTATTGTATAGAGTTTCAGTTTGGGAGGATGAGAAGATCTAGAGATGGATAGTGTGATGGTCATACAATAATGTCATATTCTTAACGCCTCTGGACGATACACCTAAAAATGATAAAAATTGTCAGGGTGCCTGGGTGGTTTGGTTGGGTGATTGGTGCAATCGACACTTGATTTTGGTTCAGGTCATGATCCAAGGGTCATGAGGTTGAGCCTTGTGTTGGACTCCATGCTGAGCATAGAGCCTACATGGGATGCTGTCTCTCTCTCTATCCCTCCCTCCCATTTGTGCTGTCCCTAAAATAAATAAAAGATAAATATTTTCATTTTTATTTTATGTATATTCTACCACACACACACACACACACACACACACACACCCCAACACACACACACGCAAACAGGATTTTAAGGACATCAGTGATAACTTTTTCAAATTGAAAAGTAATCGGGTGGGCTAGTCAGAGGAGAGCTGTTTAAGATGGAGGACCCTTGAACATGCTCACCAGTCTGGAAAGGATCAGTAGACAAATGGAGATCCACAGCCACCATCTAGGTAAAAGGAACACAAATACTGGGCAAGGACATTAAAATCACCTACAGACATCAGCACTACGCTTCCAGTGGTGGGCCTGGGTCTTTGGTGGGCAGATGGGCCTCGTGGTTTATAACAGAACTCAGCTACAATCATATTTGACATTTTTCAAAACACATAGAATCTAAGCAATACCAATCACATCCATAGCTGCTGCTTCAAGGATTTTCTTATAAGTATCTCACAAAAGAATTCAAATCAAATTTTATATTGGTGTCACTCTGGTGTTTTGCTGGTGGTGTCGTGGCAGCTTTGTTAGTATTGTTTGTTCTTTTATTTTTACTTCCTGCAAATTCATGCCAAGTAGGAGTTTAGGTGAAATGGAAAAACGTTTCCATTTTCAATCATCTCCTAATTGCTCTTTATTGCCCCTTCGAAACTACGGTTAATTAAAAAGCAGAGTGTGATACCCCGGGAGCACGATTGTTTCCGAAGTCCAGAAAGTGGCTCTTGCAGCGTGTGGAGGTTTGCATAATTTACTGTTATTCTTGCAATCCACCGACTCCTCTTCCTTTCCCCAACTGCAAGGGAGGGCGGGAGGGCCTGCCACATCCAAATTGTAGCCATTCATTTGCTTCCATTATTCAGTAACCTGGGAGAAGAATGTGTACGAGTATTTCATTCTCTTCGAAGCTGACAGTAGTATTGGCTTTGATCAACTCTTTTTTATGTCCTTTTTCTACCCTTGTCCCTACCGCCCCGTAAATATTTTCAATTAGTGCTCCAACCTGTTAGAAACTTAACCAGTTAATGTTCAGCACTGCAGGAGCAGCACCTGTTTTTTATTCTTGTGGCCGAAGTTTAGAGAGACCGTAGCTTATGGATAAGCAACAGTTTCAGTTTTGCAATTCTTTATCTATATGTAACAGGCAGCTATTCATGAGAAAGGAAGTTTAAGGCCTGTAGGTAAAAAACCACTACCCAGATTCCAGGAAAAAGGCCCCGTTTACTGAAGTTTTTTTTTTTTTTCTTTCTTTCTTTCTTTGTACAATATGTCTGCAGTCAGATTAGCATTTAGGTCATACTCCGAAGAGTTTAAATTAATTAGCCTTATAAAAGCAAGTTTATTCCTCATGTATCAGCTTGACAGTGTGTGTCTGCCGAGTAGTATTTTGTTTTTCTATGATTATCTTTTGGCCGCAGAGGGGATGTTTCCTTATGTAAATGAGCATTACATAACCAAGTACAGGTTTCAATAGCTTAACTTTTCAAAAACTTGCTGACACATATACATTTGTGTCTGTGTTAATTATATATGAATATACACACAAATTACAGTCTGTTACCATGATTCCAAATATAAAGTTTGTGAATAACTTTCCATTCTCCGTAAAGTGTATAAAGCAAAATGACTCCGGTGTTTCACAACTTCCTCTTTTGGTAGACTGTCCTTTTGCAGAGAGAAAAAAAAAAAATTGAAGAGAGCTGAGCAGAGAGTCAGAGCCCTTTCAGATGGTGGTTAACTCGACTATTTAAGCAGCTAAACAAGCAACTGAAAATAAGACAGCGGTAAGAAGAAAGTGTTAACTTGCTCTTTTTCCTTTTATTATTTGGATTACTGTTTATGGCATAACAATTTAAATGTTGGCTGCATTATAAAATAGGTTAGCTAAATCTGTCAATTCTCAAGGAACTAGTCGATATTTTAAGTGAAAAAGTTAAGTAAATTTAGAGCTTCAACTGCCCATTTCAACCTTTTAAAAAGCTGGAAGATTTTAAGGTTCTTATTGATCTCCAAATTATTTTAACTGAAAAGTAAAACAAATTATTTATTTTCATAATTTTGTGCACAATTTAGTGTTGAAAGAATTTTCATACTAATGTAAATTTTGAGAACCTTTTCTACCCTCAGCTCTAGTAAATTCCTAACATTTGTAAGTTACCCAAGTTATATTTGTTAATTTTGCATAGTATTAGTTGGACATTTTCCAGGAAAAAGATATTCTTGCATTTGTTTCTACCCACTGTGAAAATATAGTGAATGATTTAAAGTGTGACATTTCAGTCCTATCTTTCCTATTATCACATTATGATGATATGTAAATACTTAAGAAAAAAGCAATTTGTACTGTAGGTAGTAGTATTTTAAAAAGTAAATGAGTAAATCGCATTTTAGGAATTTATGTTTGTCTTAAGATTAATTTCCAGTTTTAATGCTTAACAATGGAGCAAGAACTAAGAGTCAGACCCTTCGGATTCATAATTGCAGATCAAAATAAGCTGAAACTAATTTCATTAGGAAATTCTAAAGCAATCTAAATCCAGCAGAATTTTTTTATTGGTGCTAAGGCAGAGTAATATATATATACATATCAACTATTTAATATAATTACATTTATCATGCAGTAATTTGTAAATCTTTTTTAAGCAAATAATATATTTAAATGCTTACTTAATTTGGTTTCCTTTCTTAATTAGAGTCATCACGTGGCTTCTGAAAAAGAAAGTCTGCAATGTTCTATAAATTAATGGATTTAATTTTAATCAATTTGGGTAAACAATGCTGTCACGCTGGTTCTATCATATTACCTAGAAAATAGGATTTTTTTTTTTTAATTATTTTCATGCAATGTGCTGTGCCAGGAGTCACTGTCTTTCGATTATGGAGGGAAGAAAAACAGATTGTTAGTGTTATTCATTCAGGAAATGAACTGTTGACTCAAGTTTGACATTCTTAACCAGATCAAAAATTTAACAGTAAGTTGATGGTTGCGAGAAATCCATTAAATTTGTGCATGTCCGTCTTTACGTATCACACACTAATTAAACACAACTGCTCCCCTCTGAACTTGATTATGCCCTTTGCAACACCACCTCTAACGTCCCTCTCTTTAAAAATAAATGATGGAAGTATTTTTCAACGTCCGGAATTTTGAATATGAGATATTTTCATATCATAAGCTATTAAGTGCTGTGGATTTGTTATACGTAGTGTGGTATTACACTGAATAGCTGATAACGACCAAGAAAAAACATAGTCAAGGAAATGACAATCTAAATTGATCAACATTGTAATTCAGATTGGCGACTGAAGGCCCAAGAAATAGAGAAATCCCTATCAAGCTGGCATGATGGATGTGTTGCTGTTGTTGTGGTTGTGTTTGTTGTGAACTCTTAGTCTCTGAATGAAACGCCTAGTTCTAGATTATGGAGAATAAGTTTAGAATTTGCTCTATGACAAAATTATATGTACCAAAAAAAAAAAAAAAAAGTACCTGGCTGAGTTTCCATGAGATATATGGATTGTTAATGGAGATGACCTTGTCATTATTGGGAGAATAGCCAGACGCATTGCTTAGGCTTTTTATTTCACATAGTTCAATAAGAAAAAGCATTTAGAGTCCATCCCCTAATCCACATTTTTAAAGTGAAATTGATAAAATATTGTAAGTAATTTATTATGTGAATTTGTCCATTTGAACTACAGACATCTAGTTTACTGTATTCCATTAAGATTACATTCATATGACATAGTGAGACATAAATCTTCACCGAATCATAAAAGTCAAAACTGGATGACTGCTGTATGGCGCTGCAAAATTTTGTATCTGTCTTCATGAGACATGGTTGTCTACATGATGTGTGCGCGATCTTGCTGAGTATCTGTCAGACTGTTGAAGTCCAGGGTTGATCCAATGACTCTCACAGTTGGGTGGCTGTCTGTCCCTTCCTTCACAGTGGGAACCTTCTAAGGCCCACCTGTGCAAGAGAATGACCTGCTTCTAGAGGGCTCTATCCCACCCGGCAAACATAGGACCTTTCAAATAATAATTTCACTTGGAAACAATGATGCCATTTGTTCTTAACATGGATGACTGGACTTCCAAAAGAACTTTTGAAACATTGAAGCACTTGTTTGGTTGGTTTTCCCTTTTTTTGGCCATTTACTCATTTGTCAAAGTAGAGACAAGAGCATTTTGCCAGAAATATTATGGTTTGGGTGTGGACTCAGAGGCATGGCGTGTTTTGAATTCAAAAACAAAAATCCTCTAAATCTGGATACTGTGGCTCTTCCAGCCTTTTCAAAAGAAAATTGGGTCCACTTACATCCATTGATTTTCTATTTATTTTTAGAGGATGGGACTTCCAAGTAGATGCCATATGTAGCATATTTATATTTATTCTATTAATAAAAAGATGTGTTATATGGGAAAATTATTGTGTTCACAAAACATGCACTTTGGAAGTACATATGTCTGTAAGAAGAAATATGAATCTCATTTCCATATAAGGTATAATTTCTGCACACATAAAGGATAACGGCAAATTCGTTTATATTTCTGAATATTTCCTTTTAAAAAGAAGCTTTATATGCAGTCTAATTCACAAATCTGCACTCTAGAAAATAAAAACACTGTTTACGACTTAAATCTTTAAAGTGTAAATTACGTGTTGTTTGAGAATTGTTATTACATTTCCAACTTCCCTAACATCACTGATATTTTTACTATGTTAGACGAACTAGAATTAGGCACTTAGATTGGATGTTTTCTAAGTACTTTCCAGCTTTGTCTTTTCCTCATTCTACACGTGTGCAAAATGGGCGTCAATTTTCCAGTATTGCTACAGAAAACAATAAATTTGTATTTTTAAATGCAAATTTAAAGAAAAATCTCATTAAACCCATTAATTTGTCTTGGAACCATGGAAAGTAGTTAGCTTACTGTTTTTACTTCATGAACTAGTATGAAATGTCCCAGCTCATTATTATTGTACTTTACAGAAACTTCATTGTACGTTCTCAGTTTTTTCCATATTTAGTGGTTATCACGGTCTCAAAATTCTTTTCCCTTTGGAAACAAACATAAATAGTAATACGATCTTGAAACAAAAATCACCAGAGTTCTGATTCTGAAACAAAAAATTAAATTAGCGGCACTTTTCTTTAAGCATACCTCAGTTCTATTTGTTTTCACTTTGCATAAGAAAAAAAAATTGAAGTAGCATGCTTTATGCTCTTCCTGTGTCAGTGAACAGATCTGAGTTAGAGGAGAGGCAAGAACATTCTCTAGGCAATTAGGCTGTCTTCTGAGTAAAAATCATATGTCTAATGTCATTGGATTTTTAAATGCTCACTAGAAATGCTTATTATGCTTTGTTTCCTTAACTTTTTAATTGAGAAATAAATTCAAGCTCATAAGAATTGTAAAAATAAGAATGGTTTAGTGGACACCTATACACCCTTACTCAGATTGGCCTAATCTTCCTACTTCAGTCTATTTGCTTCGTAATTTGCTCTCATTCTTTCTTTCTCCATATCTTTCTATCGCCATTTTTTTCCTGAACCGCTTGAGAGTAAGTTATAAAAAACATGACCCTTAACTTCAGCTTGTAATTTCTAAATATAGAGGTAGTCTCTTATGTAACGGTCACATATCTACTTCATAAATTTACATCGATACGATACTTTTATCTAATATTTGCCCATAGTCCACCTTGCTATTAATCTAGTAGTGTCCTTTGTACTGTTCCCCTCCAGTTTAGAGTGATGTGTTACATTTCTTTGCAAATGTCTCTGTAGCCTCCCTTAATCCGGAATGTGTCCATATCGTTTCCTTGTCTATTATAAAATTAAAACCTTAAAGTCTATCCACCAACTCTTCTTTTTTTTCTTTTTAACAGAGCGTTGCTCATTTTGTATTTGTCTGACGTTTCCTCACAATTGAATTGGGGTTACGCATTGTTTGCTAGAATACTGCACTGGTCACAGGATGCTCGTCTATCCCCCAATGGTGATGTTAATTTTGGTTGCCATGTCAAAATGTTGTCCAATTTCTCCATATTATAATGACAACTCCTCATGACAAATTTCCTCTTGGGTTAATATTAACTGATGTTCTCATCTGATGCAGGCTTGCCTGTGATGCATTACAGTTATAAAATCGTGATTTTCCAGATCCAGCACTCCCTGCACATTTGAGTCAGCCTTTTGTATTCTAATGTAAGCAAAACGAAACAAAACAAAACAAAACAAAACAAAACAAAAACCCTCCCTTCTCTCCTGTATTTAATTACTAATTTGTATATCTGTTCCTGATATGGTCAGGAATCTTCGTCTTTCCAACGGTTTATAATTCCTTACTGCCTCAATTATTATGGTGCTTGGATTGTCCACATCTGACCAATGAAGACTCTTTATTCTGACTTCTGTGTCCCTGTGGCCAGCCTCCATCATATCAGTGAGCCCTCTCTTACTTTCTGGCATAAAAAAGATGTTCTAGGCTAATCTGGTACTTAGCCCATCCCAGCCCTGGAATCATTCACTTCTCATTTCTTTTCATGGAGAATGGTCTAGGAGGGCAACATCTGGGTTAGGGATGCACACTGCCACTGGAGTGCTTTTCTTTTTTGACCCTTTCAGCAAAAATATATTAATGCAAATACACATATACAGACACAAACATACAAGTATCATACAAAAATGCATATGCATGTGTTTATAAAAAATTATGTATATACACATATATTTTGGACATCCTGAGTTTGATATTTCCAATTCCAATCCATTCCCAGAAGGTTCCTTCTTGCCCTCACCTATGCCATGTTTGTGTGTACCTTCTTCCATGGTGTGAGCCCTGGATCTTAACATCAGCATGTTTACTCATTTACTCAATTCTATAAAGCATTTAAGGGGCACCTGGGTGGTTCAGTTGGTTAAGCTTCCCACTTTGGCTCAGGTCACCATCTCACGGCTCATGGGTTTGAGACCTGTGTCAGGCTCTGGGCTGACAGCTCAGAGTTTGGAGCCTGTTATGGATTCTGTGACTCCCTCTTGCTGTCCCTCCCCTGCTCATGCTCTGTCTCTCTCTCTTTCAAAAACAAGTAAACATTTTAAAAAATGTTAAGTAATTTCAGAATTACTTTACCCCAATCACTATGATAAACCCACTAAAAAAGAATTCTGGTTTTGTTTGCACTTCTCCCTCCACACACCCATTCCTCACCAAATACTGTGTTTATTAGTTACCTGGGTGAATTCCTTTCTTCCGTCCTTTCCTCTTCCCTCCACCTCTCCCTCTTCTTCTTTCTTTCCATTTCAGGTTATTATAGTATTCATCTGAAATATAATTAGATTCATTCGTTTCTGTTTGTTTCCAGTTTTAGAAATTTTTCCCTTTGCATTCTTATTGGTTTAATTTAATTATTTTTCTTTCTTTCCTTCTTTTTCTTTCTTTCTTTCTCTCTCTCTCTCTCTCTTTCTTTCTTTCTTTCTTTCTTTCTTTCTTTCTTTCTTTCTTTCTTTCTTTCTTTTTAAATAATTTATTGTCAAATTGGTTTCCATATAACACCCAGTGCTTATCCTAACAAGTGCCCTCCTCTGTGCCCATCACTCACTCTACCCCAATGTTCATAGCAGCACTTTCGACAATAATTTTATTTTTTAATTGATTGACTTTGAATTGTTTCCCAAGCCATGGAGATTAAGTGCTGCTTGCCCAAGCCATTTCTGTTAAACAAACCTGATAGTCCTATTTCAAATGTTAACAATACAATTCAGAAATGCCTATTTGAGTTATTGGTTACACTTTTATCTTCATGATTCAGTTCTGTTCAGTTTACATTTAGTCTGAAGTTAATGATCTCCCACGTATTCCAAAAAGTGGCAATTTCCAAAAAGAAAGTAGGTACCAGTGGTCTTCAGTCAGCCTTATGAATTTATTATTCCAGAATGGGATTTTTAAAAGTTATATGTGTATATATCATCACACAGCAAAACAGGTAAGGAAAGAAGCAACCATGAATTTGTATAGTCCATAGCACTGGAAAAATTCTTACCCTTTTCTATGAGTGATTCTAGAATGTTCCTGTCCCTCGTACTCCCCCACATTCTACTCAAGTACTCATAATGATGGACACATCCTGGTATTTGTGGTAGGAAGAGAAAGTCGGTCAGTGTCAAGACTCATTTTCATTTTCCATTCTGTCATCCACTGACTGTGAATCTTAGACGGTAACTTCTCCTCTCTCTCCAGATATCTAACCCCATAATTTTAAATTAAAAAACAATAATACCTCCCTAAAGTTGGCCAACTTCTGGACTCAGACGTCAAGGTGATTATTAAACGTCAGATGTTCACAGGCATCTTAAAGTTAACATGTTCAAAATAAAGCCCCTCGTTGCCCACCCTTCTCTCTGCTCCACGCCCGGTCTTGTTAGGTTAGTAAATGACATGACCTCACACCCAGTTATCCAGGTCAAAAGCATCACTAGTGTCTTTCTTTCCCTCACCTACATTCTACTTATCAGCAAGCCCATCAGTTCTATTTCCAAAAGATATCCCAACATTGACCAGGCTCACCCCTTCCACCATTTTGAGCACAATGAAAGACACCATCATCTCTGTTCTGGACATTTCTCTCTTTTTCTACTCTCTCTCTCTCAAGACAGAGAGTGTGCACAAGTGGTGGAGGGGCAGCGAGAGGGGGAGAAAGAGAGAGTCTCAAGCAGGCCCCATGCCCAGTGCAGAGCCCAATGCGGCCCTCGACTGCAAAACTATGGGATCTTTTTCTACTCTTGCATCCCCACCAGCGTGACCTTTTAAAATAGAAATCAGGGGCACCTGGGTGGCTCAGTTGGTTAAGCATCCGGCTTCGGTTCAGGTCATGATCTCATGGTTTGTGGGTTTGAGCCCCGCGTCGGGCTCTGTGCTGACAGCTCGGAGCCTGGAGCCTGCTTCCGATTCTGTGTCTCCCTCCCTCTCTGCCTTTCCCCCTGCTCATGCTCTGTCTCTGTCTCTCAAAAATAAATAAACATTAAAAAAAATTTTTAAATAAAAAAATAAAAAAAATAAAATAGAAATCAAATCCTGTGACTCTTTGCTCTAAATTCTTCAATGGATTCCTATTTTAATTATGAAAAAAAAATCCACATTCTTTGCTCTTGCTTATATGTATTATCCTCTACCTATATCTCCTCCCTCACATCCTTCCTCTTATCCCGTCATTCACTGTGTTCTGGCTCCACTCCTTATTTTGCTTCTCGAGCTTCCTAAACTCATTCCTGACTCAGGGCATTTGCGCATGCCCTTCCATCTCTTTTCATGGCATGTTCTTCCCGCGCATTAGTGTGACACAGCCCTTCTTTCTTCACATGTTAAAATGATCCTCCTAAAGGATGTCTTCCATGACCAACTACATACTTTATTATAGTGTCCCTAACCCAGTCACTCTCTATCCTTTTACCCCATTTTAATTTTCTTGAGAGCACTTAACACCACACAAAACCTTTGTCTTTATTTCTTTGTTTAATTATTTGTTCCCTGTTCCTCCTACTAAAATGTAAGTTCCATGAGGATAGGGTTTGGTCTCTTTTGTTCATGTTATATTCTCATCCTATAGCCTCATTTTCATGTTCAGAAAAATGCCTGGAACATATTAGGTACTCAAATGATGATTAAGCAAAAGGCCTCAACAATTTTGAGCCTTACATACAAACAAAACAAACATGATAAAAATAACCGCCATCTCCCAAG
The DNA here is from genome assembly GCA_030068075.1 of Paguma larvata. Taxonomy (NCBI): domain Eukaryota; kingdom Metazoa; phylum Chordata; class Mammalia; order Carnivora; family Viverridae; genus Paguma; species Paguma larvata. Next base: position 45,182,552 of record CM057824.1, read on the forward strand.
GTCATGTGGAGGAGGCCATGATTGCGGTAGTGTTCTAAACTGCCATGCAGTTGTCAGGTGGGATACTTCTGTTAGCACTGAGTGAAAGGAACTGAAACAAAAGAAGTGGTCCATGGGGACAACAAATAGACCGAGAAGTTCTCTTTTTTTGTGTATTGGCTCTCTTCCATGGAGCTAAAAAGAGACTGGTTCACAGTGGGCGCCACTAATCTCTTAGAATCCTGGGGCCAATCGCTCTGCCCCACTGCCTTTGCACTTGGTTCTGCCTCTGCCCTCAGCACCAAGGAACACATGTGCCTGCCCTTCCTTGCCAGTTAGGGTTCATCACTTCCCTCAAGCCAGATGGAAGAGCAATCTCCTTCCAGAATTCTTTCCTGATTCACCATCTGCCTGTGCTGGCCTCATGGATATGCATATAGTTCACATATTGTTGTGTAATTATTTGCTGGTTCTATTTTTTGATCTTGAAGTGGATTTTAAAGGCTATTCTAGGAAAATTGTTCGGAGTTGTTTTGTGTGTGTATCTAACATGTAAAGTTTAAGGTTATAAACCTATGACTTGGTTTTTGAGATTATTAGGTCCTAAATAATGATGGTGGTGGTGGTGGTGGTGGTGGTGGTGATGACGATGATAAAATGATTAGTACATTTTTAGTACTAGTTTTTAGTACCATTGCATATCATTTTTAGTACCAGGTTTTAGTACCATTTTTTAAAAAATACCATTGTATTTAATACCATTGTGCTTCACAGGATTAACTAATTTAACACCCTCACTGACTTTGTGAAATAAGTAACCCTATTACTACTTTACAGATTTAAGGGGGATAAAAGAGAGGTTCAGAGAGAGTTAGTTTGATAATGGTCACAAAACCGATCCCGCTGTGTCCGTCTCCACAATGGATCTTTATCATGTTCATATACTGCCCCTAGGATTTATACTGAGAAGCAACGAGGACAAAGTTGTACTTTAATGCAGTTAGAAACTTGTACGTTATATGGTACAACCCTGCCTCAGAAAACTTACACTCAGGTTGGAAAAATATCAAAAGAAGTAGATTTTTGGCCATAATATGAAAAACATAAGGTGTCACCTGAAGCATTAAAAAAAAATGCTTGAGAGTTCCACTCCTCGGTGTGGTGATGGCACAAAGCTCCTGGGGGAGACGGCATTGAAGTTCAATTATCGATATTTTCATTAAGTGGAAAAGAGCTAGGAGAATACATTTTCAAAAAATTACAGAAAATTTTCAAAGAACTGGAAAAACATTTTAATATGACACGAATTTAACATTGAGCCACTTTTTTTCTATTCTATGGTCCTCCCAGAAGAGTTATGTAGTGACCCTGTCTTTGTGGTTCTTCTCAACAAGTGGGTTATGTGAGGAGATGATTTTAATTCTTGTGAGAAGCCTCTGTTTCCATTTTGAAGTGCATTTATTCATGTATTCATATGTCAAGGATTATGCATTAAGCACTCATCTAGATGCTGGGAAAACAGTGATGACCAAGACCAAATTTCTACCTTGAAGGAGCTGAACCTCAGTCTAGTGGGAAGACAATGAGGAAGCTAGTAAGCAAGTAAATGTTTAAAAAGGGAATTTCAGATGATGACAGCAGCATGAAGACCATTCAACAGAGTAAAAGGTTAGAGAGACAGAGAAGTGAAGCTTCTCTACCTAGCTGGCCTCCCAGAAGGCCTCTGTTAAAGGGAAACTTTTAAGCTAAGACTTGCATGATGGGAAGTTTGAGAGTGCCATGCAGAGGACCCTGGGAAGAGTGCTCCTGCAGAGGAGGCAGGAAGGAGTTTGGCATATCTGAGAAGCAGAAAGGAGGAGTCCAGTTCCCAGAGGGTAGTAGGAGATAATGCTAAGGAGCTGGGGCTGACTAAGGGCCAGGTTCCCTAGGTTGGAGGCCAAGGCAAGGAGTCGTACAGTGTGAACAAATATTTGCAAGGACGTGCCCCGGTGTGTGCTGGGGAAATGAGTGCAATGGGTGACCCATTGACTCTCTATGTTTCACATAGGCCAAGAAAACTGTTGTTGGAAGAGAAGCAGGAATTACTACATAGGTCAAAAGCTTTTTCAGGTGACAAATTATTATATTTAGATAAATTTCAATAAGCTGAGTTTATCTTCAGAGGTTAACTACATTTTCTTAACTTCTCATTTTTCTAATAGGTACAGGTTTGATAATAGTGAAAAGGGCTTAAATGTTATTTAAATGTGTCAATTTCAGATTTTTCAGCAAAATTGCTCTGGAATAACTGACCTTCATCATGGCCATTGAAAATAGGTACCCTGATATCTGGCAATGGGGTCATCAGACATGTTAGTTTCTGCATGGATATGAAGCAGAAAAGACTAGAGAAAAGGCTGTTGTCTCTGGAGACGACAAATGTTCTCTTATTTATTCTTCTCAAATCCCAGTGCCAGCGATGGTAGGGAACCTTACAACATCAACCAATTCCTATTATAAGTAGCAGTTACTTACTCTGCATTTCCAGAATAACTATAAATTTCCTCTGATTTATTTTTATTATCCCAAGAGATCTCAATCATCCAGTTATTACCTTTTAAATCCCAGAATTAGATGGATACAACTTTTGCAGGGGGAATTGAGAGGTTAAGTATGATTCAGAAAGGAATATAGAATATCTTACCAAAAAGTTCTCCTCCTCCTCCTCCTCCTCTTTCATTTACTTCTCCTCATCCCCTCCTCTTCCCCCTCTTTCTTCTTCTCCTTCTTCTTCTTCATATTAGTATTAGCATTGGTATTATTCAAACAGACCTAATATTTATTAGGAACAAGAACAAATGGCCTCTCCATATACTTAAGAAGTTAATGACATCTAGTATGGCCGTTTGTGTTAAGACATGACAATAAAAAAAAAAATCTACCAGTGGCATTGGACTGGGTGTGGCTAGACAGATGAAGACGGGTGGGGTAGAGAGGAACACAATCGTAATTTCCCCAAGGCAGGCAGACATGATATTGTAGGAGCCACAAGCTGACTTTTGAGTGTTCTTGTCAATGCCCAAATAGAAAACCATTATGTTGGTGGCTTTGGGAAGTATGGGGGAGCACCGGTGACTTGTGTGCCTTTTAAGCCATGGAGTCCATTGTTTCATGTGAATACGTGGGTATGATAACTCACCGTATTACTGGATTGTTGCGAAGCGTGAGATGGTGTGTGGTTTCCAGGTACATGTGTGTGTAAATGCACGAATATCTGTAATGTGTCAATATTTAGAGAACACCCCTGAAACACAAGGCTACTTCCTGACCTGCTGCTTACCAGAGGTGGACAGAGTAATCAAGAAGCAAACATATTGAAGTATGAGAGTAGCGGGCTTTTTCAATAATAATAGTACACCTTCGTTGACATGAACTAGATGCAGAAGGAGAGCATAGAAAGAGAATGTGGGCTTGGGGCATGCTTCCAGAATTGGATGCTAAAGATGCCTTCTCCAGAGCCAGGCGGCCTCTCCTCCTGCCTTATTTGGCTTTGTTCCTCTGGTTGGTGACCCATCACGTTGGAAAAGAGTCTCTTTCAAAAGTGTAAGTGTTCCTCTTTCTGTGGGTGATGTCATCATTCCTGTGGCCTCAACCTTTGTTACTAAATAGTACTTAGCAACACATAATCATTATTTTCTCCGCTTAGAGTCCTGAGGGTGTTTGTTCTGATGAAATTGAGAGATACATTTTTTTCAGCGAGGAAGGAGTAAAAGCTGAAAAAGAGGGAAGCTATGCCTGGAACAATCCCTCGACTGGTGTTACTTAAGAGAAGCAAGTAGACAACTAAATTTTTATCCCGTGGCAACAGCTCCGCCTGAAAAAAAAAAAAAATCACATATGGCTCCAAACGATGTGGTTTCCATGCAACTGTGCATTATGTACTCTTTTTAAAGTGGAAGATGCTTTTTACTTGGCTTTTCCTTCCCATGTTTTTTTTTTTTCTTTATAAAGTGGGTGGAAAAAGTTGGATGAAAGAAAGCTGTGCTCCAGTCAACTAAAAGCGATGTTTGAAAAGTGCCTGTTTATCACTCCAGGGAACATCTAGGATTCCCTTTTGATTACATCCTACCTGTCCATTCAAAGACCTGTAAGAGGATTTGTCTTTTAGAAACAATAGCTGTACATTTCTCTCTTTTAAAATTTTTTAATGTTTATTTCAGAGGGGGGGGGGGAGAGAGAGAGAGAGAGAGAGAGAGAGGAAGAGAGAGAGAATGTGAGCAGGGGAAGGGCAAAGAGAGAGAGGGAGACGCAGAATCCGAAGCAGGCTCCAGGCTCTGAGCTGTCAGCACAGAGCCTGACACAGGGTTCGAGCCCATGAACCACGAGATCAAGACCTGAGCTGAAGTCAGACGCTTAACCGACTAAGTCACTCAGGCGCCCCAATAGCTGTATGTTTCTTAAACTTGTAATTTGATTTTAATCCTTATATCTTGAAGAGATCTGGAGTTTATCATGAACTTATTTTTAAAATATCCTATGTTTTTATGGGGCGCTTGCGTGGCTCAATCAGTTAAGCATCCGACATCAGCTCAGGTCATGATCTCATGGTTTGTTGAGTTTGAGCCCCCCATCAGACTCTGTGCTGACAACTCAGAGCCAGGAGCCTGTTTTGGATTTTGTCTCTCTTGATCTCTCTGCCCCTCCCCAACTCATGGTCTGTCTCGCTCTCAAAAAATAAAAAAATAAACACAAAAAAGTTTTTAAAAATACATAAAATATCCTATATTTTTAAAATCATAATTACCACCCATTTAAAATATTAATAACAATAGCCGTAATTTATCAAAGGCCTGACCTATGTTAGATTAATTCCCATGAAATGATTATCACAATTCCATGAGGCAGATAATTTTAGTGGGAACCTGAGAGTTGGAGAGATTGTCTAGAAATTTGAGCCTAATAACAGACTCCAAAGACCATCTTTATTTCATAGCAGCCAAGGCATGCATGGGCAGAATAACAGTCTTTGAAGTAATACCCCTTTATTTTTTAACCTAATTCTTCTGAAAAGTGAGGTGCATACATAGTCTGTTGTACCCAGTTGGGGTTGGGGAGAGGTGACTGCTCTTTCTAAGATAAGCCAACAAAACAGGCAGAAGGACAAGCTCACAGCAGCCATGACTCTTGGCAGTGGAAGCCGGCCCATGTGTTGTATTTGGCACAGGAATACCTATTGCCAATAACACCAGAGGAGACGGTGTTTTGCCTCTAGTCACCTGGTAGTTTAGTCATAAATGAAATAGATTTACTTCAGCTGGCTTCTTGCATCACAGTAAGGAAACTATCCAGAGTTGTACCAAGCAACGTCCATGCACTCCTTTTTCTTAATAATTAATTTTGGCTATCTCATACGAGCTGGATATTTGGTGCCAGACACGCCCTTTTCCACAAGTTCAAGTCTAATCTAACAAAGTTAACACCTCCCAAGGCCCACATAGAGCTCTTGGTATTTAGGGAACCTGGCAAACGATTTACAGTTTCTTTCAAGACAGACCTACCAGAATTTTGTAAGAAGAAGCAGACTTCAAAGTCCTCACAGGAGGAAAAACTGTTCTGGCTAAGTCTATAATTTAGAGTATCTTCAGAGAAGAATGACTTCATGAAAAGAGAGGCCCAGAGTGGCCAGCCTCTTTTAAACAGTTAACTTGTTCTTTATTTAATTGTGAAGACTAAATGACAGGTAGGAAAGAGCTTTTGTAGGAACGTGGGAGTCTTGCAGCTACAGAAGGAAGTTGTTACACCGTGCATGGGAGTAGCATGTGGGTAGGAGTTACAGACTACTGCTCTATTGCTAGTCTAGAATAATCACGCATAAACATCTTTACAATGGCTCCTGAACAGAATTAATAAACTCCTATTAAAGGCACTTGATACATTATTTTTTAAAAGTGCGTGTCACCTATTATATTCAGGAACAGGAAAAAAAAACACCATAATTTTACATCCAGGAACAAAGATTTTAAAAACGCCTTTAACTCTGACAAAACAAAAGAAAATGCGCTTGGATTTTCATATGTTAATTCAAAAGCTGACATGCTATGCTCTCTGAAGGTATGAGAGAGAAACTGGCTTTGTCTTGGAGATGTCATAACCTTAAGAGATTAAACGCAGGAAATGGAGAAGAAATAAACACCAAAGAACACAGCCAGAGTGGCATAGTAATGATCGGTCACAGATTTCTGCAAACCTTGCCCTTGGGGGGCTGTGTGGTAGACACCTTGCATCTTAACAGAAAGACAGTCACTATTTCATGCAACTAGTAATAGAATTCTGTCTTACAAGTTAAAAGGCACCGGAGACGTGCAGTTTAAGTACTGCGATACTTCTCACAAGGCAGTAATTCTAGACATTTGAATTGCATGAAGAAAAGATGACAAAGATAATGATAACTGTCTCTCTTTTGAGTTTCGATTCACCTGTTCACACTCTTGTTACCTGACACTACCCTTTGCACATTTATATTATTTACTTAATTGATTATAATCATTTACTGTTTCATATCTATATCCTGCCGGACTGCATATTTCAAGAGCTTTGAGGTCAAGTTTTGCTCCTTCTATAGCCTGGGATTCTAGGAAAGGCTGGAAGTATGCCAGGTTCTCGTGACTATGTGTGAACAGGAAAGTTGACAGCAAAAAGACGGAGTGAAAATGCAGCAGTTACTGGCGAGCTGGTGACCTGCAGTCAGAAAAGTCTGAAAAGGGAAAAGAATGTTCAACGTTCTCTATAAATACATTCAGTACTGGGAAGGCTCCATGGAATCAGGTCCTGTCGGCAGTTACTCATTGCCAAGTCCGTGGCAGAAATACGGGTGTTCAGAGCCACCCAGGTGTGGCCCCTGGGACCAGGGGCACATTCACAAAGGCCATAAATTAAGACTTCTAACGTTATCTGCAAATGAGATTCAAATGAGAAATGTCCTACTAATGTATTTGTATTTATGATTTAGCCATAATGAATTCATAAAATATGTAAGAATTTGCCAGACTTTTTGTTTTCAAGAAAGTTATATAAACACACACACATATATATGCATATATACACACTTTCATGTGATACGCGCACACACACACACACACACACACACATATAGTCTACAGTCTAATATAAATAAATCTGAAAGGAAGTGGCCCAGGACACTTTTGATTTCTCAGTGGCCCTAATGTCATTCTCAAGGGCCGCTCCTGCTCATAAAGAGATAGGAATGGAATTTTAAGCAAACAGCAACCAAAGCATTATAGAACATGTAGGATTATCTTCTGTGTGAACTTGAGTGTATCTAGTTTGTTTTCAAGCCCACAGACAACCACTGATGCTCACCTGGTATAAAGTGAAACCTATTTAGGTGGCCGAAGAAGCCCTGTGGCCAACCAGGTGCACGACAAAGCTGCACTACCACCTTAGCTCCCGACAACCAGTCCTGATTCCCGTATTTCTAGATGCCTACGTGCACCGGTTTGCCCAAAGCTGACTCTGTAGGAGATAGAATTTCCTGCAGAGAACACTCTTTCTTTCCTGCCGAACAGACCTAATTGGCCAAAGGAAGAAACTAGAGCAGGTCAATGGATTGCCGCCGATTCCGGGTAATTTCACTTCCTAAAGTCTAGCTCAGTGGGAGGAAACCTTGTCTGTGTACTGGAATCATCTGAGGAACTTAAAAAAAAAAAAAAAAAAGATACTGATGCTTGCGTGCCACTCCCCGAAATTCTGATTTGATTGGCCTGGACTGCACTCTATGGATCCAATCTGAAGCCAAAGTCAGGAGCCTCTTCTCTACTTTCGGTCTCCCCGTTCCTAGGATGCGCTCACAAGTGCCACCTCATTTGCCTCTTGGGAGAGTGCAGAGAGACACTACGTGTGATTAGAGTCCCTAACATTCCTGAATTCACCAGTTTCCCTGCTTCCTTTATTTCCAAGCAGAAATAGAGGGGGGGGGGATATAATGGTGGTGGGCAGTGGGCAGCTAGGAGGGTGAGAAGGAAGGGCCCTTCCACAGAGCCCTCTAAGCTCTGCCAGTTAGCGGTTCGTTACAGTTCATTACGGTTAACCAGCTATCTTTGGTCAAAGCAATCACTTCTGAAGGATGAAGCCTCAGTCCCACCTTCCTATGAATGACTTTAATCAGATAATCTCTAATCACCTAGCTGATGTTGAAGGCCTGGGGGGAAGCAAGGAGAGAGTTGCAAGGCCAGCCTGGGACTCACTGAGGGCAAGGTGAGGAAGCCTGCTGTCTGGGAACTAGACCTCACACTTAGTAAGCTAATAGCAGCATAAAAATTAAGAAAAACCAATTTTCTTTTTAAAAAAACTTTTAGTTAATTAATTGATTAATTAATTAATTAATTGATTTATTATTCATTCATTCATTTCCTCTGAGAGAGAAAGAGAGAGAGTGTGTGGGGATAGGGAGAGAGAGAGAGAGAGAGAGAGAATCCCAAGGAGGCTCCACATTGTCGGTGCAGAACCCAACGCCAGGCTGGAACTCGGAAACTATGAGACCATGATCTGAGCTGAAATCAAGAGTCAGACACTCAACTGACTGAGTCACCCAGTCATTGGTAGAAAAACAAACTTTCCTTGCTAGGGCAATGATTTGTTATAAGCACTCATATGATCAAGTTGCTTGTCTGTCTTACGACCCTTTATGTCTTTTTTATCTTTTTTAAAAAAAAATTTAATGTTTATTTACTTTTGAGGGAGACAGAGAGACAGAGCGCAAGCAGGGGAGGGGCCAGAGAGAGAAGAGGACACAGAATCTGAAGCAGGCTCCAAGCTCTGAGCTGTTAGCTCAGAGCCCAACGTGGGGCTCGAACTCATAGAGCAGGAGATCGTGACCTGAGCTGAAGTTGGACGCTTAACTGACTGAGCCACCCAAGTGCCCCTATGTATTTTCTATCTTTTTTTCTGCCATGAAGCACTTCACATGTGCCAGGTAATTTTACCCTTTGCCAGCTGCTTGGGAGTCTGTGAGGAGTGAGCCGTGGTGCAGCCCTATCCTCCTTACCATCTGCCTGGCACTCAGAGTTTGTTGAATTTAATTGCATTGTTTCATTTGCTACACTCTTTTCCAAGAGTGTGAGGTTTTTTCCCACATCGGCCTCCCTCCCCAACCAGCTAGACTAGGCCGTGAGTACCTTGAAGAAATCTTAATAATTTCTGTATCCCCAGTGCCAAGCAAACTCTTGGCGTATGAACAGTGCCTAATAAATATTTGTTAAATGAATTAAGGAGCAATAGCCAGCATACTGATGCCTACAATAAGATATTACAATTAATTTATGACTGTACTGCTCAGTTTCCACGCTGCCGACAAGACGAAGAGGGGAAAAGAGAAAAAAGGATACGAATTCCCCCATCATTTATTGATGTGACAAAAGGTGTTCTTTTTCGAAAGTCCTTTAGGGCATCTCTTGAGAAATGGTCTGAAGGTAATTTCAGGAAACAGAGAGGTAATTAGGAATAGGAGGAGCTGATAAGATCCAGCGAGAATTATCATAGGAGCCCGAAGAAAGAACTCCAAAATAAAATGCGTAGATAGAGAGACATTCAGGAAAGGAAAAATCAGCCTTGTTATTGGCATTTTCAGAAATTTGTTTCCATTTCGGAATAGATAAGGCAATCGCTATATTTCCGGGTGCTTTTATTATACATATAAATGCTTGGATTGGGGTACGTAAATTAGTTACACTAGAACATTCGTGCTATAGGACTTACTAAATACTATTTTTTAAAAGATTACAAGACGATTCTCATTTTATGAGATGGTAGAAAGCATGATTTCCTAATATTATATATAATTATACCCTATAAACATACATAAGTAATATATCCACTTTGACTTTCTGGCTACCTGTTTCATATTTAATTTTGTAACTGCTTTATTTATTAAAAGACCACTATCATATATTTCCTTTTCCTTAGTGACAATTCTCATTAAAAGACAAGTATGTATATCCCAGGTAGACTATATAAAAATATATTAATTTTAGACACAGTAATTCAGGATCTGGGATATAGGTTGTGAGACACCACACTGTGGGGCAGGAGTCTTAACCCTCATTAATCATGAGGTTTTGGTTAAGGGTCAGTTCTCCAGTCCCCATTACCTCATGGGATAAATGAAGATTAAAATGAGTGACATGAGAGATGTCATTTGTTTTACAAAGTTATACTATGAGATTAAGCAGGAGGGAACACAGGACACAAAGTTGCATACATAGTATAATATCAATGTAAAAAATGTGTTGAGAAAAGCCTGAGGAAATAAACAGCAGTACTACCAGTGACTCTCTCTGAGAGTAGGAATCGCTGCTGATTTTCATAAAAATTTTCTCTTTTCAGTACTTTTGGATTTTCTACACTGTGTTGACTTTAAGAGAAGCATGTGTGTGTGTGCACACACGTACCATAAAGCTTACGTCCCTTGCGGCACGGATGTGGTCATCTTATAGACTCTCTAGCTCTGAGATGTAAGATTCTAATGTTTACTGTATCTCACTGCTAAGGGTCTTCAGCCATTTGCTGCCCCTTCCCTCCTGGCAGGGCCCACTCTTTTGGTGCACTTTCTGCACTCTGTTCTGGGATTCGACCGTTAGCCCCTACATAGCAGTCAGGAGGGTACTCCAGTTCTCTCTGTGAAAAGCAAACTTGGATCATGCGTCACCCCCCACCTCCACCACCACCTCAAATACAACCGAACATTTCAATAGTTCTCACTGACCACAAGCATCATGGCTGCAGTAATACATTTTGAGTGTGATTAATCTGATTAGGATTTTTTGGTTTTCACTTGACTGTAAGCTCCTTGAAGTTAGGTACCCTATTCATTTTTATTCACCATTGGTTTTCTAGCCTTAGTGTGAATCTGGAATTCAAGACTCTAGACCTGCGGTTTCCATGGCTTTGAATGGTCTTTCCTGAGGTGTTCTGCCCCTCCTTGAGTCTCTGCCGATTTCTGATTTCTGACCACCTCAGTCCTTGGCCATGCTGTTTAACATGCACCTCCATCCCGTTAAATCTGCTTTCTCTTACCTCATAGCACTCATCTCCATCTGCAATTGCTTCCTACGCTTATCTGTTTCTTTGTATTTATTCTTTACTTGTTTAGTGCCTGGCTCCCCATAGCTGACTCTAAATTCCTTGACGGAAGTAATTGAGCTGTGCTCATTTCTCGAACTGTATTGCCCAGAACAGGACTTAGGATGGTGGGTGCTCAATCAACATTTGTGAAAGGAATAGAGGGATTATGTGAAAAGAGTTTTCTGATAGAAAAAGGGAAGGAAAAATGGAAAGAAAATGGGAGGAAGAAGAAAAAAAGGAAAAAAATAGAGGTTGAAAATTGTACTGAATCTAGTGTAGCCCTTCTTTCCATTGAACGTGGGGAAGCTTGATGTCTCTATGAGAGATTGTTATTGCCCCAGTGTTTTTAAGAAAAACAACGAAAATAAATGGTCTGAGAGAGTCAGAGAACACTGATGGCAGTTCTGCTCTGTCACGGGGCCAATTGACTTATTCAATGTTTTCTGGTCTAACCGAGGGCCTGGGCCAGACGGTCTCTAACACTGCATTCCCAACTCACATTCTGTAGTTCTGAACTTTTAATTCTGACATGTATGCATGTTACATTGCCCTATTGCCAGACGCTGAAATAATTATATTGAAGACTTAGATTCAACTTTTAGGTAAAATAGCTCAATTGAGACATGTCCAAATCAAATTAATATTTTAAACTCAGTTTTAGTCTTTATAAACATGTTAAGACAAATATATTGGTTTTATATAATATTTTCACACCTTATGTGATTTACACATTAAGTGGTATATATATTCTGTATACAATGTGTTGTATTATATAACATACTATACATATATAAGATATAATGGAATATAACTTGTATTTAAATATTGGGTATAATTTTAAAAACTTACTTGGCATGTGAAATATAAAAGATCCCTGAAGGTAAATGCAAATCATGTAACTCTATCAGTATATTTATTCAGATACTTGAAAAAATTTGAATCCAGGCTATGGAAGAGTGCCTCCCTCCTCCACTGTGGAATTTAACAGCGATACATTTAATGCATCTGCTTAAAATGGATTCTCCATACAAAAATGTTTCCAACTCTTCACTGCCTTCCAGAAGCTTCTTCTCTCAACCATATATATTTAAACATGGGCTAGAAAGCAAAAGATCTGCATTTGGGTCTCAGTTTTGACAGTATCTTGCAATGGATTATTTTTATCCTGGTATAATAAAAACAGTATTCCTAGATCAGTGATTCAAGACCTTTTCGTATTTCGACTATTTAAAAAAAATTTTTTTAATGTTTATTTATATCTGGAGGAGACAGAGACAGAGTGTGAGCGAGGAGGGGCAGAGAGAGAGAGACACAGAATCCAAAGCAGGTCCAGGCTCTGAGTTGTCAGCACAGAGCCTGATGTGGGACTTGGACTCACAAACTGTGAGATCATGACCCGAGTCAAAGTTGGGCGCTCAATCGACTGAGCCACCCAGGCGCCCCATCGACTTTTAAAAAGCATACCTTTTTGGGATATTTTCATTGAGTTTTTGTTTTATTTTGCTTGGCCAGGAAAGGCAAATTACATTTGGGAGGCTGTGAGAACTTACTGAGCTATACCCGAGTATATAGGACAAGGAAGATACAATTCATACACAGGCTCATACACTTACACAGATGCTTCACAGACTCCCATCTGAGTGAAAAAGATAAATGCTACCATTTCCTTTATCTGTATTATTGGTAAGCCAGGCAGCTGATATTATCTCTAAAAACCATATTCCTTAACTGCATTTCTATTGGGATTCATTGGTACAATTAAGACTTGAATGGTTTGAAATATTTCAGAAACTTGCAGTGAACATTCTTTTCTCTATCGAAAACCGTAGTTCTGTTTCATCTCAAATTGTTTTCTATAATTTCCCTCTCTGCCCACAAATGACCTTCTTTTTATACTTATGGATCTACTCACTCATGAATCCGTGAGCTGTAAGTACACTTCACAAAAGCCAACGAAACCATACTGCTAACGCTCTCCTGGCACTGAGGAAATATCATTGGTATTCTAAGTGGGAAACTATTTACTTTTTATTACTAATGATTTTTTGATAATTTCTACAATTTAAAATGTGGTTAGAATGCTACTGGTAGTTGAAAGCTAGCAACATGATTTAATATTTTTAACATGCAATCTGGTGCTTGTTACAGTGCTTCGAAATTTTCAATATCATTACTCCTGTTATAATATCATCTGTAATAACATATTAAGCTAAAGTGGTGACAGCGAAGTTTTATTTCACAATTTATTTTGACTCAACTTCGAATCCTGGATTGGCCGTTATTTTGTATGAGTTTCGTTAGCCATCCCTTTTTTCCTTTATTGAACGTAAAATAACATTTTTTTTCTCTCTTTGTCATTGACGAGGTTGTTTATTTTACCGTTTCTAACATTCAAGGGTCTTTCTTGTAGTTCTTTGTATTCTGTTTGGTGGAGCAGAAAATCTGTCTCAGTTTCAATTTCTCTTTTGTTCCCAGAACTTCCCCCCTTCTCCAGGGCTGAAGTGGAAAAATAATTTCCCTTCTTGCACCATACACAGGTTCAAAGTCCTGTTTTTCACCATGCTGCTCCCAACAGCAAACTTTCTAACCCACAAGAAAAAAGAGCACCGAAGTGCTAACTTGGAAGTCTACAGGAGTCTGAGAACAATTGAAAATAAATTCCTACAACGGAGATTAGTCCTTAGCGGTTCACTGGACATTCTGAGGGGTGCGCGGAAGCCAGCGAGGGCACCAACCTGTTAGCAGATGCATAGGTGGCTCGGCTGGGAAGTCAGGGGTTCGTTGTCATGGAGAATGAAAGGCAAATTGAAGACATTAAAAAAGCAAGTAGCAAACAATCCAGTAGGCTAAGCCAGGGATTTGGGAGCCTCCCAAGGTTCCTCCCTTCCTCATTCCCTGCATGAGTCATTTTTCCTGTCTGTCCACACCCATTCACCCTTCTTCTATGGGCCGCCACCCCACACTCCCATTCACCCTCAAGCTGCTGCCATAAGATCTTTCTGAAATACAAATCCAAATTCTACCTACCTATCCCCTTGCTGCATAAACTCTTCCAGTTGGTTATGGTTTTCAGAGTAAAGTCGAGACTCCTGGGGTTAACACAGACCTGCTTTTAGCTCACCTCCTGCCACGCCCCTACACTTATCCTTCCCTCACCTCTAACAGGAAGGCTCGTAGGTCCTGTCTCTTGTATCGGCCATACTCTTCACTTGACTAGCCTCAACTCCCTTTCCAACTCGCTAGTTCCTATATACCTTTCAAAGTACCTGTTCAAAATAACTCTTCCAGAAAGCCTCCCCTAACCCTCCTCAGGCCCCCTTGGGCTTGCCTATACCATCTTAGCATTTATCCCTCAGGCAGAGTTAATTGGTTTATTTGTCTCTTTCCTAGTAGAAGTCTCATCTTCGAGGGTAGGGACTGTGTTAGCCATTCTTGTATCTCTGGCAGAGCAGGCCTTCGATGTAGTTGTTGAAGTGAATGCTGAATTAGAAGGAAGGAAGTCCTCATAGCTACTAACAGGCAGCTAGAGAATGCTCCTTCCCGCCCTCTGAGGAAGTGTCAGAGTCCTCTTAATCAGCTTCAACCGTGTGTGCACTTGGGTACTTTTTAACGATTAGCACCGAGAAAGTAGGGCCATTAAATTAATTAATTAATTTGTAAGGAAGGGAGCAGTGCACAGTGTTAACTCAGTGTTCCGTGGATGTAGCCAAGGGTCAGAACTCAAGTCTGTTATTAGTGCCTCTGGACTTATTTCTGAACTTCAGCACCTTTCTTGATGTTTTTCCTTTTCCTCCTTAAGCCGGCCCCACCCTCTTGAACACAACTTAATAAAGTCGTAGAAGAACACCACACAGCACCTACTGTTTCCTTCCAACTGGGTCCAAAACATGGAACCGATGTTTTAAAATAGATTCATTATTGAACAAGTGATCACAATTCCTTAAATCCAAAGGAAATTCTGCCCCCAAATCTCCAAAACATTATCACATCACATTAGTCCAGAATTCTTTCCGTTCAAAGGGAAGCCAAGTTGCATCTTACAACACCCAATGAATTATGATTTGGGGCTGTGGTTTCTTTTGCTCCAACAACAATATGACTTATTTGCCTTGGACTATTCCAGTGTTTCAGAAAATGACATTTTATTTTTAAACAGGGGTCTGTGCTCTCTATAAATCATGTAATGCAGAGTTGGGAAGAAAGGGGTTTTGCATCCCAAATATTATTTACAAGCTAGACGGGACGCTGGAACAGGAGTTTTTGTGCTTGTGTGACAATCAGTTTTAGTAAGAATCTGCAAAACTGCGGACACCCCGTTACTTGAGGCAGATACACACACTGGCAGTCTTGCAGATGTTTTTTCCCGTCTGTGAGCCATCCAGGTTCGAAAACTGTGTGATGCATTTTGAGGCGGCAGCCCCATCCGATTCTTACCGTTTCATGCCCATCTGATTCTCACCTTCAACCTAACCTTGCTGGTTTCCTTACAAAGACCCATCCACCGGCCTCTTTAAAAAAATGAATAAAAAAAGAACCTATGGGTCCGCCTGGCTGGTCGGAAGGAGCAGAAAGTAGTAGGGGTGCGTCCCGTTTGCACTAGAGCTCGGCTGCAATAACGTGGAACGTGTAAGATGGAAGATACCACCGGTTGGCTGCGGGGATGCACCTCGCCAGCGCCGGCTGCGGTTCCCTTCTGCTCTGGGCGCCGACCCGCGAGCTGCCACGACCACCCCCCGCGGACTTTGTTCAGTCGAGGGGCGCCAGGGCGGCCCGGGGAAAGGCGGGAGGGCGGCGGAAAGTTGAAGAGCGTTTTTTCGCCGCCGCGTGCGTCCGGGAGCTCGACGAGTCCGCCCCGGGCTTCCTGGTGGGGCTGGGCTGGCGGGGGAGGGGCCGCGCAGCAGCAGCGGAAACCGGAGCTCGGCGATAAGAGGCTGCACAGCGACATGCAACAGTCTTTCCACTGCAGCTGAATGAGTTGTGGCGCTCACAATGCTCCCGTGACCGGGAACTGACAAGTTCAATTTTAAATCGCGGGCCTTTTGGAATCAGGACTCCCACAATGCCTTGGGCACTCGGTCGGCAGTCGGGCTGCCTCTGAAAAAAAATGTGAGAGGTAAGTTTCCGTGTTCGCAGTTGCCTCGCGCTGCGCTGCCGCTCCGCATTGTTCGTACTCCTTCGGGGCTGTTCATGGCTGAAGGAGGAAGTGAGAGGAGGCTCCGGCCGGCCGCGTCTCGTAGCGGCAGGCGCCGGCTCGCCGCGGCGGAGGCTCCCCGGTCGCGCCCCAGCTCGAGCTGGAGGCAGCGCGGGAGGTTGCAGCTGCAGCCCGGCTCCGAGCCGCCCTTCCCCGGGCTCTGCGGACACTGTCAGAGCGCGGCCAGCTTCCAGTTTGGCAGCCTAGACAGAAAGAGCACGAAAGAAAGAAAGAAAGAAAGAAAGAGGCGGGGGGCGGGGGCTGAGGTGGGGGGGATGAAAGAAACAGGTGCGTGGAAGTGTACTTACAACTTAATGACCTTCGTCGGGAGGAGATGCGAGCCCATCAGACGCGAGCCACGGTGTCTCCCCCAAGAGATCCCGCATCCCTGTCCCCGGGGGCTGCCATCCAGCCCCGGTTTTCATCTGGGCCAAATATGTGCACGCAAAGGTTAATTCTCTGCCTGCTACCCATAAATTACGCATGACATGTTTAGCTGGGCTTCCTTATATGGAGAGTGCCGTATTTCAGTCCAGTTTGCCTTTTGCCAAGTTTACAGGGCGGAAGACGCCCTGCATGAGAGGGCTGCGCTTTTTTTTTTTCCATCGTTTTGTAGTGCGTCACTCAAAAACTGTAAGAAAAGTAAGTATAGACGCTCTCAGGGTGGAGCCGCAGTTGGTTGATTAAATTGCTTTCACGAAAGGTTGAAACGAATGAAAAGTAGTTAGTACTTGGGTTCTGGTTTTTAGACAAAAGCAGGACAAATATGTAGTCCCCCCCCGCCCCCACACTTTTTTTTTTTTTTTTGAACGGAGCCGGAATCTGTTATTGGTAGTAACGTGTCATGTGAGAATACTTTGATTCCAGAGCTTGTAACACGAGCAGGTATATGGTGGAGCTTGCGATTCCCCCTCTCGCAGCACTTTACAACTACAGGGGTGTTGCTACAAGAGTTAATTGTGTTCTTAAGTCTCTCCCTGGCCCCGGGAGTGTACATGGCTGCGGCGGGAACTTGGTGGTGTATTTCCGTGGAGTGTGCTTCCCTGGGATTAAAACGGAGTGAGAAGCTGCCAGAAAGGTTATTTGCCACTGTCCTTACTCTGTGTGCCCACCAGCACGGGCACAAGCCATAGCAGATGGATGGTAAACGCCGCCGTCCTCCGAGGCATTTCTAAAACAAATTGATACACCGAGAGAGAAGTCATAATTAATGCCCTTTGGATTTGCAGGCCCTCTGCGAGGCGCTTTGAAATACTACACCCGTGGACGTCGTGTTCTTCCCTCCCGGGTTTGAACACAGTGTCCGTTTATACACAGAGGATATTTAGTACATAACTCTTCTATACCCGCATAAGCGAGCCACTCCGTGTTGCCTGTGTGGGTTCCTGAGAGCGTTGGTTGTCTCTCCTTGTCTTGTTGTTGAGATAAAAAATTATCACGGAGACGGGTGAAAACGCAAGTTCAAGGACTGTAAAAGTCATCTTAAGAATATGTAGTTCAATACTTAGAATGTCTTAGATGTAGAGTTATCGCCGGAGACACTGAATAAAGTTATTTTGTAGCCTAAGAAAGCACATCGTTGACACTTGTATCTTTCTTTGCTTTCTTAAAGTTGGTGAGAGCTATAGCTAGAAACTGTTTTTTTTTTTTTTTTTTTTTTTCTTCAGGAAACCGGCAGCGTTCCGATTTTCATCCATGCGGTGTGTTTGCATGGAGGGGAAATTCTTTTAGATTATTGTGTTGGTAGGGCTTTTTTTTTTTTCTTCTTCAAAATGTAGACATAGCTTTTAGTTTTATTTGTTTAATGGGGGGTTTCCCTCACTGAGGACTACAAAAGTTTGCCTTTTGTGTGTGAGAGAACAGGTTGGGTCAGCACCAGAAAACCTGTTCATCCATCCGTCTGTAATTACAGTGTCACTTAAGACATAATAATCAGGTTTTATTGTTACTAAGAGACTCAGAAAAACTCGCATGTGCCTAGTTTAATTTTTTTTTTCCTCCTGTAACTAAGAACAAATTTGTGTGCAGATATATATGGAGTGTGGTACTCTATGCAGCCATACCAGTGGAGAATCCAGGGTGTTTCATGGTTTAAAATCTTATTGCTTGTGTTTACATTTCCACCTTGGAGGCAAACTTAGGCTCCAAGTTGAATTCATTAAATTCTGTTTCCAGCATTCTGTTCTTCCTCTGGGCACAGAATTCCTATGAAATGAAGCACTGGGTTCTGTTCCAGATCAAGAACAGAATATTCCAAGATTTCTCCTGGGGTGGGGGGAAGAGTAAAATCTATTTCTCATTGAAGCAGGGTGTCTTACTTTATTATATAAAATTTCCTATTTTAATCGTAAGCAAAAAAGTTGCCCTTGGCATTCATCACTGTCCTGGCTGGTTAGACCTGTATTTGATATCCCTATTTATGGAAACAGGGAGAGAGTAGCCTCTTGCTGCACCTTTTGGTTCTCTGCTTGGTGACTGAAGATGTGCAGGTTCGAGAACATCTCAGACCTTGCCTAGAAGAAGCTAAAGAGAATAGGTCACAGGGGTTTCCTATATCCTTCAGAGAAAGTCATTAGCATGAGCAGTAGATATGCCGGGTAAGGGGAATGGAGGAAGGAAGTGAAATGTATTCATTTAAATGTTTGGCTTAATATGAAATCCTAGCAGCAATACTGATTATAGAGGATGTTGCATAGGAAGATTTTGAAGTGGTGGCCTTTTAGGCTCAAGAGCTTCTTGTTTTTGGAAATCCAGAGTTGCCGCCCAGTGTGGTAGCCATTAGCCACACGTGGCCATCGAGCATTCGAAATGTGGCTAGTTAGGTTCGAGATTTGCTCTAAGTGTAAAGTACGTTCTGGATTTGGAAGACTTTGTGCGGACGGGAGAGTGCAAAGCGTCTGATTCATATTTTTCATATTGATTGCATGTTGCAGTGGTAATATTTTGGGTAGATTGGTTTCAGTAGAATATTCAGTTAGATTAATTTCACCTGTTTGTTTTTACCTCTTTAAAATACGACTGCTAGAAAACCTAAAATCAAGAATGTGGCTTGTATTACGTTTCTGTTGGACAGTGCTGTTCTAAAATAGAGCAGGGCAGCAGTGTTTTGAGAGAAAGCCTCAGGAGTTTGCTGGTTAGAATAAGAAAATCGACTTTTATTTTTACAAGCTACAGAAGTTTATTATACACAGAAATACCTTGTCTTTCTTATCCATTGTAACCAAAATCTAAGAAAACACACTACCTAACATCTATTTTTATTTCCTCAAAACTACTATTTAGCTTAGAGATTTAATGGAGAGGTAGTAATAAGAGAGAAAAGGCTTATAATTAGGGGATGAGTCTTAACACCTCTCAAAGGCCAGAATAGAGTATGATTGCTACTTAGGAACATTTTAGAGACACTATAGCTATCATTGTCCTGAAGTTACCGAACATAAACGAGTCACTAAAACTTATTTTAAAATAGAGTTTTCAGTAAACAGCAATTACCCTCAAATGCTTAATATGTATTTTCCTCTCCTATGACTTTTCTTCCTTAGAAAATAAAAACATCAAGCAAATGCAAACAAACTCCTGACCAGATGTTAATAAAGTCACAAGAATGGGATTTTCACTGGTAGGGTAGAGGCATTGTTTTAAATGTGAGGAAAGGTAAAAATGTGTTTCTGTGGTAATAGGGGCTTTCAGGAATTTCTATACACGGAGACATTGTCTTTATAATTTGAACACATTCTTGAGAAAGCATCTGACCAGCAAACAAAGCACAATGGCATAGGTCCTGGAAACATTCCCCTCAGATATTTTCATAACTGAACTCCATTTTGCCATACACAGTGAGCGTGAAGCTGGAAAAATGCACTTCTTTTTTTATCCATATAAAGCATGCTTGCTTTTATTTCCTTGAAGGATGCCAAAGGTATAGAATGGGATAGACGTAATGGGTTCTCTCTGGGGGAGGGAAGGTTTTAGAGAACCTCAGAAGAGTTGTGTTCTGGCTGGGTGCCATCTTGAATCCATCTCCCACCATGTGAGGCATAACTGCCATTAGTGTTGATGCATGTAGGGAGTGTGGGGGGGACACTGATCCCCGTTAACTTTGTGTATCATTTCTGATGAGTCATGGAGCATACTCACTAATGGTTGAAGAATTATTGATTGCAAAGCAGAGAATTCAAGAAGAGCTATTGACATATGGCATTAAGTGTCTCTAGACATACTTTATATCTTTAGATTTGAGATAGAGAAATTGATTTTTATGTAGTGTTTTCATATTATAAAAAAACATATTATCAACATTACAGCTATATCCTGGAAAAAAACACTTAGCAAATACGTGGTTACAGGTTTTTACATATTATTATTAGTTTTTAATGACTCTAGTACCACTTTTATAGATAATTATTTATGTTTTTCCAAGAGACATCTTTTTTATTTAAATAATTTATTTTCAAATTGGTTTCCATATAACACCCAATGTTCATCCCAACAAGTGCCCTCTTTAATGCCCATCACCCACTCTCCCCCCTCCCTCACCTCCCTCACCCTCAGTTTGTTCTTAGTCTTCGAGAGTCTCTTATGTTTGTCTCCCTCCCTCTCTGTGCCTTTTTTCTTTTCCCCTCTTCCCCTCCCCCATGGTTTTTGCTAAGCCAAGAGACATCTTAACATGTACGCCGGTGACATCCCTGAAAATGAAGACTCTAAAGCATTAATGTTACAATATTAGGCATTATGTATTTGACACTTTTCCCACCGTTTTTGAGATCTTATTCAGGTTTCTGTGATGATCCTTTGTTAAAACAGTTCAGGATATATTACTCTCATGATGAAATGTAGCCATCTTGCATGGAGTGAAGAATTCCTTTTCCACTGAGATCAACTCTTTTAAAAAGGAGATGTGT
This sequence comes from Paguma larvata, assembly GCA_030068075.1. Taxonomy (NCBI): domain Eukaryota; kingdom Metazoa; phylum Chordata; class Mammalia; order Carnivora; family Viverridae; genus Paguma; species Paguma larvata. Next base: position 45,203,741 of record CM057824.1, read on the forward strand.
CTGAAATAACTGTTATACTTCCAGTCGTGTGTATGCCGCAGAAGAAAAACTGTCATCTCTATGGACGTTGTTTTAAGGAACTGAGAAGTGTATCAATTCTATATCCAAAGAGGTGAATGACAGTTGATAAGGTACATACTTCCACGAATGTGGACACAATTTTTATGTGTTTGTTTTAAAGCTAGGTGTGCCCAAGTCAATGCTACTTTATTCAAATAATCTGGATGTTCAATAGCGTCAAAGTATTAGAAAGAATTGTGCTAAATATCATATAATCTACAGTTAGTGCAGATATCAGTTCCATTCCAGCCCCTCTTTAGCTGATACTTCTTCCTCCAAAGCATTTTTAAAAGAAACGTACGTTTAACAGTATATTTTCATTTTTAAAACAGCTCGTGAGCTATTAACTAAGAATGAACTTGTTTTAAAGAGCTAACAAGATTCGAGGATCATGGGAACAGGTGTAATCATATGAAATAAACATCACATTGCGGATTTGAGAGACTCTGTTTTGTAATGTTGATTTGTAAGTGAACACGTATTGTGGCAAAAATAACAAGCTAGGCTCAGTGAGATCTACCAAACTTAGCCAAAATATTACCTTGTTCAAAGAAGCGGCAGTCTGGTAGCAGAGGTCAGAGTTTTGCAAATAACTGTAAGTGGAAAGTGAGATCTCATAAACAGTGGCTTGGTAACATTTTTTGGAAGTTCAGATAAGGAAAAATAAGTCTTAATGTTGCTCTGACCAATACATGTAATAAAGGAAACAGTCCTAATGCATAAATAATGGAAAACAAAAGCTATTCTTTATTTTCCAACCATACAAAAATATTATTCTGTTAAGCCAGCTTTAATAATACATATTCAGTGATAGTTCCATATTTTTCATACATTTGTAATTAACATCCGACCCAGGATTTTTGTATGTGTTCTAGTTCATTTATTTAGTTCATTTCTCTAGTAGAAATATATAGACTTCCAGATGGCCTATACGAGAATCCTGATAGCTTTTGCCGTCAGTTTTACTGTGGGAGGCCAGAAAGTAATCACCTTTTGAAGTCACCAAATAGTTACATATGTATCAGGAGACCCGCGTGGGTAATGTGGAACAGTGGCTGGAGAGAAATTGCCAGACTAGGTTGAAAGTAAACGGACAATGACGGGGAGGTTGTTTACAGTGAGGTCGTTTGCTGAAAATCTATGTATTTAAATTAAGAAGTGGGAATAATACTAAAATGTATTGAAAAAGCAGTGATTTCCTTTTGGGAAAAGAAGTGTGTAATGCGTAATGAGCAGGAATGAGAGAAACACATATTAGCCAGGAGATTTTAATCAGAAACAGCTGAGAATCCAGTCTAATGTGACATTGAATAATAGAAAAGTGAAGAAATAAAAGCAGAAGGTATTAACGGATGGTTTCAGACACGGGTAGAGTTGTCCCAATTCGGAGTACAATTTTATGCGTTTTGAAAAATAATACATGGTTTCCATAGATAGTCTGTGGAAGGGGGGGCAACATTGTGTACACCTTCTGTATTTAAGTTCCCAGCATACTAACATCTGTCTGCAGTGATTGTGACTGAGTAGACTCTTCCAGAAAATGCTACAAAGTATGGTAACAATAATACGTGCAGTGGGAGTGTGAGGAAATATAAACAGAGACTTTACAGTTTAATAGTCACAACACATCACAAGCATGTTAAATAGCGAGAATGCCAAAATAAGGCATTACGCAGTTCATATTTAGAACATCATTAAAGGCATTTTCTGAACTTGGTTTAATATTAGAATTTACGAGGCCCTTCAGAGCTTACTGTATCTAAAATTTGTAATCCTGTATCCAGCAATCTGGTCGCCAGCATTGTTGATGATAGTAGTAATGAGACATTCACGTTTTATTTGTTTCTGCCCTTCTCTGATTACAAGAATAGAATTACCTTTACAGTGACCTTTTAGCACTCCATGTGGATGGATAGCCCTTATCCAGGCAGAAAGATAGTCTGGGGTGAGGTGGTGGTAGTCAAGATAGGCGACGGGATATAAAGAAAGGAAGGCATAGAGGCCTGCTGTCCAGCAAAAGTTGTTCGGAAAAGCTCTGAACCATTGGCTGGACTTGCAGCTTGGCATTCCTAAGCCAAAGGCCCCCTCGTTGATATTTCCATTTACTAGATTTTTAGTTTCAAAAAGCAGTATATGAAAAGATACATCGGTTCCCATAAACGGTCTCTAAATTTGTTTTGAAAGCCTCAGTGTTTGTTGCAGTGCAAGTAGAACAACAAAAACAGACCTTGTTGGGGGAGAACTTTTGAAAAATAGAACGCTCCACAAATGTAGGAGGTGACATCAACGTTATTATTACCAATTTAATAATAAAATTTAGAATTGCTCCGGACATACTTACTGCATTTCCATCTATGTCTTGAAAGGAGCCAATGACTTTGCTGGTGGGGGTGGAGGGAAGGTACAGACAAGCTTCACAATGGATAGACTTTACGTTATACCAGGTCTGACTAGGTGTGCGACCTGGGAACAACCATTTACTCTTCCTAGTCCTTAAGTTCTAAATCTGTGGAGTTCTAAACGTATAAATAATGATTAACAGACGTTCTACTTAGCTATATAGTTCTTTATAAAATAGCTCATTTAATCTTTTTTCTGCAGCTGTAAAGTAGGCCTTACGACCTTTATCTTCAAGATTAAGTAGCATGACTAGACAGCTCTTTTTGTCCTTTGCAGAATTGCGAGGCTTGTTTTTTGCCTTTATTCAAATGTCTGAGTTTTTAACCAATTAGAAGCGATCTCTAAAGAATAGTCCTGAGGATAAGAACTGTCATGACAATTACTCACGTATTGGACTTCTTTCTGTGTGCCAGGGTAAGATTTACGAATTAATTAATGTATTCCTCAGAACAACCCCGTGAAATGGGTACTCTTAATTTCTCGGCTTCACAGATGGAGAAACTGAGGCACTGATGAGTTAATAGTCCTGTTAGTTGACTAATAAGTAGCACAACAAAGAGTTGAACCTGGGTGGCCCAGTTCTAGAACCCATGCTTGTAGGTAAAAGAATGAAAACAGATTTAAAGAATACTTGTGTTAGGTACGTATAGGAGATCAAGACCGTAAACATTTGGAATACACTAGCAGAGTCACACTTGCTACAGTGTTTGGGGAGACTCTAAAAGAGTGAATAGAAAGTAAGAGGATAGAGAGAAAAGGCCTAGGGGCAGGTGGGCAGCACATAGGGTGGGAAGAAGGGAGGAATCAGGTGGGAAAGGAGGTTGGTGCTACTCTTTGGGGGGCACTGAGGAGCAGGTGGCACAAGTTTGATACACAGCCGGGATGTGAGACCTTTGGTTAGGCGTGTAACCCTACAGGCACGTATTTTAGTGATAATTTATAGAGGAAGGATAGGACACATAGAGGATGAAGTAGAGATTGTAGGAAAGAGATGAGGGACTAACTGAGGGAAATGACAGGGAATGACAAGGAGGACATGTTTGCTGGGGGAGAAATGACAGAGTATGCAGCATGTAGCAACTGACTAGATGCAGACATGAAAGGCAATGGGAGGTATTAAAAATGATTCTTAAAATACAGTAAGAATTGTTTAAACTTGTCACCAAAACATTTTTACATAAAATTTTTAATCGTGAATATTAATTCTGTTCATTATATTGCTACTTGTGAGCTCTTTTATGATCAAGAACTATATTCTAAATTTCGGTAAGAGAAAAACACTTGAAATTGTATTTTGTTGGGAACTATAACTTGATTCAGTGGAAGCCACGTGTTAAATTCTTAAAACATGCCTTTTTTAAATAAAGCACAGGATCTGATGAGCTTTAGAAGGTCACCAAATTCTTCATCCCAAATTGGTAATTTTGAAGTAAGCATAATTTCATCTTTAGTGGTATATTGTTACTCACTAGGAAATGGTTCAGTGTTGGCCAGGCAGTTCTGGTCCCTCATTAAAGGAACACCGGTGTAACCTGGCCTCTGTGATAGAGCAGGTGTCACGCTGATACATGATAAAGTAAGTTTGCAATGTGCTCAATGCGACTGACATTTATGCTTCTCAGACCTTGCTATTTTAGGGAAGGTATCAGTATAACTGTGAGATTCTTTTTCCTGGAAATAAAACTCCTTGATAATTAGACACTGTTATAAACAGAATGAGGTACCTATGGGAATAAATAAGCAGTTACATTGAGTTAACAGTTGCCTGGTGTTGTGAGGATAGGTATATTTCAAATAGAATAGAAAGCTTTAGAGGCATATGCACAGGCCTTTTTGCTTAAGGTCCTTACATGCTTTTTACAAGTAAATGGTTTAACATAGTTTAAGTAGAAAATGTCAGAGCAGTGATAGATTATGTTGTATTTAACATGCATAGAAAAATTCCCATGAAATCAAGACAGTTTTCAAGAAAAAGATTCTATTTATACCTATTTACCGTTCATTATTTCTTTAGATGGGTATATCCATGAAAAATAATAAAAACTGCACTGTTTATGTCTTTAAGTATAGCGTGCTTATGTAGAGCTAGAGAAAATAATGTTAACAGTGCTTTATTTCAGTTTTTGTTTTTATGCCTCGTAGTATTATGTCAGAGCCACACTTAGTATGTCTTTTTCTATTATTAGTTTTTTATCTGATTTTTGCCTTGTGCTATAAAGATAAGATAAAAATCTGTTCAGTTGCACTGTTAAGATAATGTTCAGAAAATGTTCATTTTTTTAAGTAACTGAGATTAAATGGTGTTAAAATTAGAAAAATTTCTTTGCTTTCTCCGTTCATTGGGCTAATTTTAACTAGACAAATTTACTCCAAATTATTTCGAGCCATTATTTGAATTTCCTTGCTCAGACATTTCAGGGAGAGCTGCATTGTCAACCTAGTGCTTTCGGATAAGGTATTTAGTTTTAAATACCCCATCCAGAAGACTTTAAGAGATATGACGAGCACAGCAAAAGTGAACAACAGGGGACACAAGCAGATCTTTGACCCAGGTAGAGAGTCTCTCTGAGGTATTGCGTGACCTTTCTAAAACATAATTCAAAATGTCCAGAAGAATTGAAACCATTGAAAAAATCTATTCTTCGAACAGAATTGTGCATAACACTTTCTGGGGGACCACATTTACTGAAAATTGCATGTAAGAAATGACTCAGAGAGAGAGTTTTGAGGACTGGAGTTTAAAAGTAAACATTAGTTTGGGAGCAATTAATATTGTGTGGGAAGAAATTATTGTGTCTGTTTCTCAGTAATGGATCAAAGTATACTAGGTGCTGAGGTCTATTCACCTAAAAAAGTTATTTTACTATGTTAACAATAAGGCAATATGGAGAAATCAATCCATCCTTTGTGTTCTGCTAAATAACCAATGAACAAACATGCTTTGAGCATATATTAGACTTAAGGGATCATAGGAGGGCAGGAGGGGAGGATCCAAAGGAGAATTACTTAGTGTCTCTTGGTTGGCAGGTAGTCGAGCTGGGGAGAAAGACATGAAAAGTGAATAGTACAGCTGAGTATTGGTGCTATACTATTGAAGACCAAAGGAGGAAATCCAAAGAAGGAAATCTGAGTGGAACTTAGTAGTCAAGGCATGCTGTGTAGAGGAGAAATTTGCCTCTCTGTTCAGCGTTTGGAAGGAAACGGTACAAATGGGGGGAAGTAAGGAGGCTGGCTACCATATTTGTGTCTTCTCTGTGAGACATTGCTGGCTTTTATTCTTTTTTTGAAAGAATCACCTGGTAATGGTGTTAAACAGTTAGGGAATGGGCCTTCCTGGTGGGAGCCATCCTTCTCTTGATAGAGGTGAGGAAACAGAGACTCCGAGAAGTTAACCTACTTGCCCGATGTCCTATAGCTGGTGAGCAGCCAAACTGAATTGAAGCCCGGGTCTTTTCTTATTTCATGTCAGCATTCTTTGTTGCCCCTGAATGATTCTGCTGGGAATGGATGTGGTGTAGTTACGATACAGTAGTTTTAAAACTTCACCCGTACCACAACTGACACAAGTCAGGAAGGTGTAAATTTAACTTGAAAGCCTGGCAAATAAGCTTTCGTCTTTTTGCTTTGACTTTGGCATATAGTGTGCCAAATACTTATAATCTTTCTTTCTTAGATTCACAAACACAACAAAACACACTAGGCCTCCTGTCTTCAGCAGACATGAAAAGGCCTTGTAGGAGTGTGACTTGTTGCAACATTGCGTTTTGGGAGGCTCTCCAAGGAAGCTTTGTGAAGTTCCAGGAGATAATTTACTTTCACACCAATAATGTGATGCTATAAAATTTTCACCGAGAAATGATAGGGGTAACTCCAGAGCGCATGCTAAATTCATTTATCTTCCCGATGTGGTTATTTTATGCTTTCGTGTTCTATCGTGTTCACATAGTAGTCTCTGTGCTCAGCCACTATGTGGCATAGCTTATGGTGTTAAGAGAGAAACTATTAAGTGAAGACTTGTTTTCTAGGAGACATGTCACTTTGCTAACAAATTCCTGTCTTCATAGGGCTATTTAGAACACATACCCAGCTGAAATTATATAATGTCTAGAGAAGGAAAATGGAAGGCTCATGCCATTGTTTTTGGCCTCAAAGGAAAATCCTCTTATTTAGCAAATCGTTTTGAGTGCAGTGTCTATATGCCAACCTATCCTGCTCACCTCTTTATCCTCTCCAGGGCAGAGGTGAGGCAGAGACGCCCCGTTCTCAAAGTAGTTTCCAGTGTAGTGATAGAAATATTCACAAGTAATGTACGGACAAAACAAAGTGGGCACAGGAGCCAAGAATAGACTGCTTGTGGGCAGAGTGTGGAATTTGCCTAAAACCGTCCAGTAGACACATTAACTCTTTACGTGCTCTGTAATGTTGGAGAAAAGACAGAATCGACTCACAACGTATTTCAATTCTGGGATTCAACATGTAAAGTGTTTATTTTCCTGTTTAAGCGTTGGATAAATCAGCAGGACCCAAAAGTAGTGTCATCCTAGACGAGACAGAAAAGATGACTTTATTTCTCACGTTGGCACTTTGAGAGAAAGATGGGGACACATAATTCATCCGACGCTTCTTCGTGCTAACTCCCGAGTAGGAGGTTAAATCACTCAGTATTGACAGTCCAGTTCCAGAGCCTGCGACTTGTATGTTAACAGAAAGGAAAAATCTATAAGGGAGAGGTGTGTCGTATTTTACTTTAATGACAAAGGGTTTTAGATATGCACACGAGGCTCTTTTTCCTCCAGCTCTTTCTTTGTGTGCAGGAAATAAAGCTGTATTTTGTAGGCGAGCTTCCAAACTTTCAAATGGTAAAAGTGCAACCGTGCCTGTTTTGTGCGACCCCATTCAGCTGTGAAGTGTTCGTCCCTTGTTTCCAGGATTTAATCTGCAGCCTGGGTTAGAAGACTCAGAATTTTTACTTGATGGCTTACTACTCTTTATTTTTTAATGTAAACATTTATTTCAAGCCTACTGCACAAACTTCACGATAAGATTTTGACTGAAATTTTCAAGAGAAATTAAGGATATAGTTGCTGCTGTTTTGAAGTGTATAGCCTAAAGAGAAAGGTCCATTTTTAGTGAAATAAGGAGAGCAACCAGAAATCACAAAAGGGCCAGACCATTAGCAATCGTAATAATTACAAAAAGAGTCGCTTACTTGGTGGGCACTTACTCATTTACATACATCTGTGACCTTGTATGGTTCTTACCCAGCGCTGAGGTTTATGCATCACCATCTTGTCTCTAGTTCACAGGTGAGAAAAAGGAGGTTTGGTGAGGTTAAGGCCAGGCAATTTGCTCAGGGGTCACGTAGGAAGGTACCGTGAGTGCTGAGATCTTAACCCAGCAGTTTAGCTTCTTGTCTGCTTGTTTGTTTCCCTCAGCATGTTGTGAATTAAGTACACAAATACTGACAGTAATATAGATTTGAGGCCTAACCCAAGTTCATTCTGGAAAGATCTAACGAAGAAGGGAAGATATAAAAGACAGATTTTGAAGCATTGTCTTCCTTATAACAGCAGAGACGATGGAGTGGACTTTTGGAGTTTTGCTGGCTCTGGAAGAAGAGCTAGATCAAGTGTGGTTTGCATAGTATTAGTTCTGCTCACACCTAATACCCTGGGCCCCAGCACTCCCCAAGATCAGCAAAATCTACTTTTAGACTCAAAATCATTAGCACCTGTGAAGTTTCTGATGTCTCTTCTGAATGACATAGCACTCTGCCAATGGGTCAGTTGGATGGCTTTATGTGGCACATTTTAAGAAGTGTCTTGAGCATAAGAAGTGTCAAAGCATACTTTTGAGGGTGTTGCAGACGCTCTTCTAATTTATTCAGCTGCATTATCGAAAGCATTAAGGAATTCACTTCATTTCTCTCGTCACTAAAACACAGAAATCCGTTGCCAACCTTAAAATAATCACAAATGTTATTGAAAATCGACATTCACTTGAAGATTTCTGATTCAGTCTTCTCCCTTTCCCTCACAACCCTATCAGGGTAGTCAGAGCGTGTGCATGTGTGTGTCTTGTATGCATATATGTGTGTTAATCCATATGTACGTGTATATTCCATAAAGTATTACAAAGTAGCACAGAAGTTATCGCTAAAAATGGAATAGAATAAATGTATGAAGCTAAGGGATACGTCACCAACCAATGTTAGTTCATGAATTTGGCTCGGAAAGATTTATTTAATATCATTTTGTGGTTCTCTGCACTGGCTCCAAGGAGGACTTGTGAAAATACAGTAGGAACTGGAAGTAAAAGATGCTCTAATATACATGTGTCAATTGGAATACATTATCACTCCAGTAGTTTTTAAGGCTTGATATCAAATAGTTGATAGATACTATTATTTTAAACCTTAATCTGTGTCTTAACAAATCAATTTCCATTGCTCTTTTCTTCACTGCTCTTAAACTTTAACCTAGTCACAGAGCAACAGTTTTCTGTTTATAAATGACCTGACATTCATGGATTCAAAAAATATTTTCTCTTTGTGTACCAAGAATTCTTAGGCATATTTTTTAAGAGAAATATCCCCTGCTGATATACTAATTTTTGGGGCAAGAAAATTAAGCACCTATATTTCAGTCCAATAGTTCTTTGATAAATGAAGAATAATTAAAAGTGTAAGATTCTGCAACATTCACTTAAATATTAATTTGGGTTCTTTTATATTCTAGGCACTGTGCTAGGCATTGAATACATAATGGTTCACACAAGCAGATGTAATTATGAAAGTGCAATTATAAAATTTAGACATCTCTCAAATTTCAAATTGGCCACTGCAGAAATAATGACATATTATTATAGTTGTTATTGCCATAAAATTTAAATAATCTTTTTAGAAATTAAAGAAATATTATTTATAGATGTCAATAAACATTTATTTTAAAACCTCTATCCACGTTAGTTTTCCTGTGTATAAGTGAAGTATTTTCATCTAAAGAAAAGATCATTTTATGCTTAGAATGCTGTTTTACAATTATGCAAGAGAAATGGTGTCACAAAGTAATGCAGAAAGACAAAACTCAATTTTGACTGGCAGCACAATACTGTGAGTTTAAAAGGTCAGGCTGGTACAGGAGGCTCCAGTTTTGCCACTCAATATCATGCAGAGTGCTGTCACAGCCAGGGCTGATACAGCTGAAAATATTGTAGCCTTGGAAGCCTTGTAAGTTTCAGAAGGTCATTTGGGCATCTCGTAGGAACACTGATTCGCAGGGGAGGTCAAACTGGACAGCCAGGCAGAAAAATAGGTTGCTGAACCCAAGAGTTGTAGATTTGAGAGCACTTGTCAACTGAAGTAACTGGGTATCCTAATCTAGCGTGGCCATCTTTCATTGAAATATTTTTAGAAGAGTGAGCTATACTTGATGGTGAATTTTCACTTCTCTTTCCTCTTCTGAGACTTTTAACCTTAAAAGTATGTCTCCAACCTTACCTGGTAGCAGGACAAACGTTACTTTAATTTTATTTATGTGTGATCTATGCTCCATCAAAAAGAATGTGAGTCGGCGTACAACAGTAAAGTGCACATAAAATAGGACTGTAAAAAAGAGACATAACAAATCAATTAGAAGGGAAAGAGATGAACCAAGTGCTTGAGATGAAATTGAGCACTAAATTTATCTCTCCGCTTGCTGGCAACCGAAGCAGAAGCTTTAGGAAGTAGAAGAATCCTGAGTTTATTTAATAAGATCTCTTCATATCCCATGTACAGTCTTATTCTTAGCCCTTAGGGTATTTAGTTAAATGTTCTGACTCTATCCTTGGGTAGAGTCTTGGAATGGATGAATTCCAGTTAATTAATTAAGAAGTGAAGGGCAAATTCTTCAGCCTGGCCTTCAAGGCCCTTCCCGAAATGCAGCTTTATCTCTTGCTAGCCCCGTTGCACAAGGGTGCTCCACACAGACCACTTCCCCTCAGGGTTCGCGTTCTGTGCTTTCTCACGTCCCTGCCTTTGCTGTCTCTATTCCTGTGGCTGGATTGCCGTTCCTTTATGTCTCTCACCGAAGGAGACTTCTCCTTCTGTCTTTCCATCACAGATGTCTTCTCTATCACCAAACCACCCTTGGCTTCTCCCTCCTTTAATGCACCAGGTTTTATCGATATCTCTGCTTCGTGCTTCTTCCTTTTTTTATGTATAGTTTTTTGGATGTTTGTTTTATGTTCTCCATTAAGCAGTAGATTCTTCATAGCTGGGTCCCTGTATTCCCCCTGTGTCTAGATTACTTCAAAAGGTCGTCAATAAACTATATAATCAATACATAGATAAAATTTTATCTAAGTATTGTTTATTTTTGATGAATATATTTATTCATTTAATATGATTTTTATAAGTTTTGGTTGTATTTGGATTTCTTTAAGGAAAACATTTCTTTTTTTTCCAGCAGTGAAAAAAAAAGATAACTAAAAATAAATGAATAAATGTTTAAAAAAACAAATAAGCAATTTCTCAGTTTTGACTTTGTGCTTTCAGGTTAGAAAGCAACTTAATAATTGCCATTTCTCTGTGCCATGAGGTAACTCATATAATACAGAGCAGGTTTGTTACATGTAAAAGAAAAATATAATTCATGCCATTTCAAACCATCAGCATGTTTTCTCTGGTATACTTTTCTATGGTTTTAACAGCTGTCAAAAAAATCTATCTGACTCTGCGTGGCTTGGGAGTGTTTAAGACAGTTATTCTATCCCCTTCACTGCTTTCCAAATGCTGTTTTAGTAGTTGATACCCATCAGTCTTACTATGTGCACACTCGCTCAGCATGTATTCAGTTTTATACTTGTAGAGCCGTATTTCCTTTTACTTATATGGAAGGTTTCTGCTAATACATTTTAAGCTCTTGTAATGAAAGCTCTGAAGAAAACGTGGCTCTTCTTGCTCAGAGGGCTGACAAATAAAAATAAAATCATGCTCAAAGACCTCGTCCTCAACAACTAACTTCAAATCAGTTACTGAGTACTTGTAACCCTGCAGTGTATTAATTACTAGATTAAAATTGGTGAACAGTCTTAAGAAGAAGCTGATAGACGTGGTGTATAATTTTCACATCCCTAAGTGTACGCTACTAGTGTCTGCTGCATACCTGATGGACATGCAAGGGCAATAGCATCCGTCTCTCAACTCTGTAAGGGACCACCCTATCTCCTTCAAAATCTGTATGCGAGGCTTTCTCCTGCACTTAAATATCAGCACAAACCCCAGGTGATAGAGTTGTGGCTCCTCTACCATATCCCTCTCCAGTCCCGGTCTCTCTGTTTCTGTTACGTTTACAGTCATAATCATTTCCACAAAGCTTGATGTTCAATTGTCTGCATCATGTGTTACAAGTGAAATTTTAAATCCAGAATCAAAAGTCTTGATTTGGGGTCCCGATTCTTCCATTTAATTAGCTTAGGGGAGTTTGGTGAGTCAGTCACTTAACCATAATAAACTTCAATCTGTTTACAAACGGGCAAGGTGATATAACCATCTCTTAGAGTTGTGTGCCTCAAATGGCAAAAACCAGATAAAAATAAATTGTATACCAATAAAAATATTTGCTCTGTTGTACAATAATAGAATGTTATGAGTTCTGGAGGGAAAGTAAATATTTCTACTTGGCTTTTCCAGTAGAAACTTGCTTAAAGAATCAGAGGAACACCTTGCAGATTTTATATGTAAATCGAAAAGAAATGTAGCAGAAGCCAACTTCTCCAAAGTTCATCTCTTCAAGGATTATTACTTAACCAAGGAGCATAGCCTGTAGATTTATCCAAAATAGAGTGGTTCTTATTGCATGAAGATTAAGGAATTTCTTTTTCCCCCTATTAAGACAATGTTTTTCTTTCAATTTAAATTAAGAGCTAGTTTTTCGTTACATACAAAGAACATGATTTGACTGATTCCCGCATAAAAGTTTTTCCATATTCTTTGGATACACACACACACACACACACACACATATACATACAAGCCCATTCATACATTAATCCCCATTTACATTTATCTATACTGTTAACAGTTGATCTTATTCTGCAGTGATTGAATAGGTGCTTATTTTTGTAAAATCTGCAAAATCATTTTACTATTCTAAATTATTATTATAAATAAAAAAAGGAATCTAAATATTACTATCTTGAAAGAGTTTCGCATGTGTGTGTTTAAATGTAATGGTTTATTTGACATTTAAATGATAGAACCATATGAAGTTTTAAGGTTGCTGCATGATTCCTCTTTAAATGTATCCAATGTATTCCTTCACATATACTGGGGAGAAGTTTTTATAAGCTAAGTAGCTTTTGCATACTAACTGGGAGTGAACTGTTGAAACAGGATTAAAAAACATCAGTGCTTTGAGACATGATGAGTGGTAGGTTATGGTGAATAGTATCTTAGAATGATGTGGAGGAGCATGTATGTGCCTTATTTAAAATAATATTTTAAGAAATGAATACAGCAGAATTGTATAACATTTCACAGGTAGGTCAGCTTTCTGAAGGAGTTGGTAGAATATATTCAAAAAGCATGTTATCAACTCTCAATCCATCTTTTCAGGAGAGATATTCTGAGCTTTCAGGAAATTATTGGGTAGAGAGGTAGTAAACAATCTGTGGCGGAAGTAATATTTTAGCTTCAATTGATTATAATTGCCCGGATTTAATGAGATTAAGAATAACCTGGAGGAGTTCAGTTAAAATGTAGATTCCTGGAGCGCCTGGGTGATTCAGTCAGTTTAGTGTTTGACTCTTGATCTCAGCTCAGGTCATGATCTTACTGTCATGAGATCGAGCCTCCCATTGGGCTTTGCACTGACAGCACAAAACTGTTCGGGATTCTCTTTCCTTCTCCCTCTGCCCTTCCTCTGCTCGCTCTCGCTCTCTCTCTCTCTCTCTCTCTCAAAAATAAATAAATAAAAAAATAAATAAATAATAAAATAAAATAAGTTAAGAAAAGATTCTTGGTCTTTATCCTCAGTAGGTCTAGGGTAGGTCCTAGAAGTATCTATTTTTAGCAGTCACCCCCAGGTGACTGCTTCAGATAGTCCAGGAATCTTTCTGGAGCATCAGAATCCCAGAAAAAAACTGTTGCTGGTAACAAATGTTGGCAGTTCTGAGGTGAGAGGTGTCCTCTTTCTATTTAGCAAAGGAACCAAACCTCGGCTGCCATATTAGCTTGTTCATAGCGTGTTCAGGACGTATGCTGTTTTCGAAAGTACAGAATCCTAACAATAAAAACTTTGATCTCATGTGATAAGCGTGACGTTTTTTTATACTCTGACAACATGGTAAAATCACATTGTCAAAAAGAGACTAAAATCACTGGAAATGCCTACATTTTGCCAGCGAATCATCTTGTATTGATACTTCTTCATCCTGTAAGCTATTACTTATGGGGAGGAGTTTGAGGAAGGCACAGTGAAGGGAGAATGTTTTATTTTCTAACAGCGGCTAGGACTGTTGGCAAAATCCTGCAGGAGTATATACTTACATTGTTCGTTTTAATCTGACGGTCACGGCACTTCAGGAGAACACCCTGATCGAGGGTCAGAAATGAGGACATGTGGCGTCCCAACTGCAGGGGAAATGACCACATGGGAAGCTGTGCTTAGGCCTACATGAGTTCACTACAGTTCTGTTGTGCCTTAGCTGGTTTGATAATGCCTTGTCTTATTTATAGCAGTTGTCAGAAACCATTTCCTTTAGTCAGTTCGTGTCTAAAAATGGAGAGGGGGGAGCAGGATATTTTCTGACATTTGTAGAATTAATGTGTCAAAAAAAAAAAAAAAGCCTTCCCTTAATCACATGACAGTGTGCTGTCAGTGATTATCCAAATATAACATGCCCTGCGGACTCTCTTAACTATGCATTTTGTTTTTATTAAGAAGAAGAAAGTAGTAAACTATATATTGTCCGTTTTGATACTCTCGTCAACCCAGACGCTCATTCAGACTCCCAATCCTTGTTCTTTAGCAAGTATTTGCAAAGTATAAACGTTATGATTGTTTTAGCAGTGAAATGGTTTATTTTGAAATAACGAGAGTTGAAAAACTGATTTTATAAATGTTTCATTGATTACCTGCCATCTAAGGGCTAACAGTTGACAAGATTTTGCAAAATACAAAGACAAGGCTCCAAGTTCTATTTGTAGGAGAAAAGACCTATCATAACTTTGGCCTATTCCCACTACAGAAATTTACAATCTAGATTTAGGGACTGTATCTTTTTAAGGACTAGACTAGATTTAGCAGTATAGAAAAGCAATGTTCGTTGTTGGTATAAGTACATATTGGGAAACATTTTCTTGGAGTTGGTTGTTCAAAGTTAATATATGCATATACATTATGTTCTAAGTATGCTATTAAAGCCACTCAAAACCTAAGGATAGCTTTATACGTACATTGCAGCATTGTTTGTGAAAAATTAACATTAACTTAGGTGGTTGCTGTTAAAGAAATGAGCACAGAGTGGAGTAGTACATAGTTGTTAAAAAGTATTTACATCGACATATATGCATTTTGACAAAGAAAAGTCATTATCATATATTGTGGAAAGCAAGCTTCAGAAGAGTTTGCTTAGTCTGTGTACATCATTTCTGTAAACATGATAAACTGTATGAGTGTGTATGTGTAGATGCATATGTGTGTATATGAATGCTTAGAGAAAGGACTAGATACACCATACTAACAATAGTGGTTACTTTTGGGATAATAGGATGTATGATTTGGCAGTGGAGCTACGGGGGGGGGGGGGGAATTCAGTTGGATTTTCAATAAAACCCATCTGTATGGTTTAAATTTATTACAATTGGAAATGCATTCATTTAGCAATGTCTAAACCCAGTGGAAGGAAGGAAGGTAGGGAGTGAGGGAAGATATAGACTTGATGTTTATGACTCGTGTAAATTACTTGCTAGAAATTTTTGTCTACCATTTTAATTTATATTTTACTGTCTCTTCCATTATTTAGTAACATATGTCTCTATAGAGAGAATAGCCTTATAATTTACACTATAGTTCTCAGTATGCCAAAAAAAGCAGAACCATAGTTAAGGGTGCAAATTGTTAATTGACTTAGAAGTAATTTCGATGATCGTAGTCACTGGAGGTGTAGAAGTCTAGGTATGGAGGGAAAAAAGAGGCTCAAGACTTAAATAAACAGTATCTGGTTCAAATTTTAATTTGTTCCTCAGTCTTTACGATTCTAAAATGAGAATCCTTTATTTTCCTAGTCCTAATCATACCACATGATATGTTTTTGATTTATTCGACATCTCTTTCTAAATACGAGGACACAAGGACATGACATTTTCATGTAGGTCAGCAAAGGTTCTTGTGAGTGAGTGACTCAGAGATTCTGGGTCTGCATTGTCATCTGATGCATATATAATGAGATTTCAGTCATTAAATATGTTATAAATTCAAGGACATAGAGTGACACAAAGGTGTGGTAACCAATGTGTATATAGATGCAAAAGCAGATATCATGGAAACAAATTACCTTCTTATCCAGCTGATCTTATGTTTTCAGATTTCTAGATTCTCAGTGTGTTTCTCTTTTTTACAATAGTTGATTATTTATACATATATATACCTTTACATGTGTGTGCACGTGTGCATACACACACACACACACACACATATACTGGAATATTACACAGCCATAAAAGGATGAGGCTTTGCCATCTGCAGCACCATGGATGGATCTTAGAGGGATATTATTACACTAAGTGAAGTAAGTCAGACTGAGAAAGACAAATACCATATGATTTCACTCACGTGTGGAATCTAAGAAAACAATTGAGTAAATAAGCAAAAAGCAGAATCATACCTGTAAATACAGAGAACAAACTGATGGTTGCCAAAGAGGAGGGAGTGGGAAGATGGGCAAAATGGGTAAATGGGAGCAGGAGATACAGGCCGCCAGCTGAGGAATGAGTAATTATGGAAATCAAAGGCCCAGCCTAGGGAATACAGTCAATGATATAATAGCAGAGTGTGGTGACAGATGGTAGCTGTGCTTTGGTGAACATAGCATAATGTATAAACTTGTCGAATCACTATGTTGTACATTTGAAACTAATGTAACGTTGTGTGTCAACTATATTCAAATAAGAAATTTTGTAAATTAAGCCTTATAAAAAATGTTGAGATAGGCATGAACAAAATATGCCTGCCTGTTACCCGTCTCTTTTAAAGAACTGTGGAGCTGTTCTTTGAAATTCTAGGCTTCTGCAATATACAGTCTGGAGCTCTGGGTTGTTATGTAGCCATTGCAGTAATATGAGCATCTCAGACCTAGTTAAGTTTGTAACTTATGTGGAACCTTCCTCAAATGATACTTAAGCTACATCAAAGTGGAAATACGAGTTGTCAGTGCACGTCCTTGTTTTATGTGTCTTCCTCCTTTAAATCAGGGAAAAACAACTGGATTTTGACTCCCTACTAATTAGGGCAAGTTATAATTCTTATTTGTATGTGAGTGTATGTGAATTTGTGATTTTTTTTTAAAAGCTCAAGTTAAACAGATTCTAACATTTTATTGTTTTTCAGAATAAGTGCATGTAACATTGGTATATTGTTAAGAGTATGCTTGAGATTATTTGTATTAAAGGTAATTTTTAAGGTCAGTAGAAATCAATAGAAATATCCATAGGATGATAATAGTAAACCTTTATGGCTTGAGTATTTGCAACGTTTGCAATAAGAGATACATTCATAAAATGATAGGGATTTTTGCTGATGAAATCGAAAGGAGATATTTATGTATTGTGTTGTGTCATGAGAAGTTCGGCAATTCATTTAATTGGATACATTCATGTAATACCATACTATATTTATAATTGATTTCTTTCATTATATTCTGAAGAATAATTATTTTAGATATCTGTGAACATACATTTTATTTAATTTTCTCAGAATGATTAATAATTAAGCAACATGTTTTGGGCAGTCTTCAGTAGAAATAAGTCAGTGAAATTTCCTGGATTGAGGTCACTATGTTAGGTTTTAAATCAGACTTATCGGGAAATTCAAGATTTATCTGCTAAGATGAAGCTTTTGTACTCAGATATACTTGATAGTATTGAGAGCTATTGCCACATTAAAATTTTAAAAATTCTGGAAAGTGTGACAACTATGATTAAGGGTTGTCATAGGTATTCTTTATTTTTGTTGTGTCCTCTCTTTCTTTCTCTATACATATATATACATATATATGCATATATATGTATATGCAATTTATCGTTTCTTCATGTTGATTTTATAACTTAACTCAATTAATTGAACCTGCTCAAATGGAAAGCAGGCACAGGTTAATTACAGAGAAGACCTTAATGACCGCCAGTTGTAAGAATGAGTTTTGCCCTGCAAGGAAAGTTGGAACAGTGGGGCAAAGAGGTGCACAGGCAGCAAATTTCACTGATGTACAGGGTGCCCTGGGAATATTTCCTTAGTTTTCTCCTTAATCACCTTCATAGTTATTTTTGAGTTGTGCAGTAACGCTATTAGGGGACCCTAATAGAGGAATTTGGTACAGTTTCTCATGGAGGGCCCATTTAAAAATGTTTTAGGCTGAGGTACCACCAATCTTGTAAGAAGTTCGGTGATGTTACTCAAAAGATATACATGTTAAAAATTTAAAACTAAGGTTTGTGCCTGCAGTTCCTGTGTCAAATAAATGTAACTCATTTGAGTAAACTTTAGAGTTAAAGTCTATCATTGTGCATCGGGAATAACATCAGTGTTTGGCATTCACAGTTTTGTCACGTTAATTTCACACCGATAGATTCCAGTTGAGTCAATGTACCATTCTTCTTGAAAATTGCCAGGATGGTAAGATTTGTTTTTTCTACCATTTAGCTCTTGAGCACATACCAACATTATTAATTTTGTTGTAGTTTGTGTTCTGATTTCCTAACTATTTATTATTTTGAGATATTAAATGATATGAACAGATCAGAAATGATTTCCTACAGCTAACAAGATGACTTCTTGTGTGATATGTAGAGTAAGCAAAACACTAAATAGGCTTGGTGTTTTTTCCTGACGAATCAGAGTGGCATTTGTAGTGTTAGGTCATTACACTTTCTTGTAGAATAGAGGGAAATGTTAAAAGGCTGCCTGTTTGAATACCATCAGAAGAAAATGCAGATTTTCTCTTCTTTTGCCAGAACTGAAAACTGATTCTTTCAGAAATTCACAGATAAATTATTTAGATGTTTTAAATTTGCAAAACCGCGTGTAACTGTTTCAGATTATTCTGTGGGTAAGAAAATCCTCCAAGTTTATAATTGAGGAAGTGTGTGAATATAGTTTTGTGTATTCACTGCCTCACGTTCTCCTTCCAGTGAGTGGAGTTTGAGGCTGGTTTCATTCAGTTATAAAGGTGACCTTGCCAATGTATCAAATGGGCATTGTAACTTCGTAGAACACAGTTGTAAACTGGTATTCCAATGGACTAAGAAGTACTCAGTCATGCCACTTAGAGACTTTTGGCTTTCTCTGGGCCAGGCACTGTTTTGGTGCTGGCTTTTTAGTGGAGGACTAGCTTGGCAACTGCTTGCTCTCATGGAGCTTAGATTTTAATGGCAAAGGTAGGTCATAAGCAGATAGTAAGATAGGCACATAATATTACACCAAAGACTAACAAGGGCTATGAAGAAAAATAAAGCAAGGTAAAGGTCTGGCAAGTCTGGGCTGGTGTTGAGGAGAACGGAAAGTTGGATACCCTTTGATAGTGGCTTAAATTGATAGGGACTGGAAAAGCTTCCAGGAAGATAACTTTGCAGGAGGGACTGGATGAGGATCTAATGAGGTACGAAGCTAGTGACCCAGTATACAAAGTACAGTCCGCTGTTATAATACCTATCTTCTAATGATCTTAAGCCTTTTCCTATTTTTTAATTTTGCCCGAAACAGGAATCAATTCAAAATTCGCTTTTTAATCATTGCATGGAGGCTTCCTGTTTTATTTTGTCTTAAATATAAATGCGGGAGGGACGATGATCATTTTCTAATTTGAGTGCAGTTTAAGTGAGTTGCTTTTGTAATTCCGATCTTTGGCAGCAGTGTGTCTCCTAGCCAACACTCTTTCATTATCCTTCTAGTAAGGGACCACTCGATGATTAGGGAATTGAACCTACTGGAAGTTTAGTTTTATTTATTTATTTGTTTATTTATTTATGAGAACGCGCATATGTGCACTAGCAGGGTGGGGACAGAGGGAAGGACAGAGAAAGAATCTTAGGCAGTACCATGCTCAGTGTAGAGCCTGACCCATGCCCCTGCGATCATCAATTGAGCAGTATCAAAAGTTGGACTCGTAACTGCCTGAGCCACCCAGGTGCCCCGAGCCCACTAGAATTTTAAAGGAATGTTTTGACAGACTGTAGGTGATTTCTTTGAGTTAGGAAACTCTCTTTTCCTTGGCAGCACTTTGGCACCCTAACCCCGTGCAGGGTCAGACTGGCCGGCCATATTGACGGTCAGCATGCCATTCCAGAGGATGTGTGGTTGAAAGTTATCTTTTTTCTCTGCAGTATTTCTAAAACATCGATTATTTGTGTATCTCCTTCATGATTTTTCAATATATTTACTTAGGTTTTTTTTTTTTTTATTGTATAATAGTCTCATTATTTAAGTTGCTATATTACATGTTAGCTTCTCTCTAAGCTGTGATATCCGTATAATCACAGGCTCATGAACTAGTTTTTGCATTGTGATGCATCTATTAAAATTATGTTGTTTCTGCATCACTTAAAATTGCCATGGGTGCTATGAGTAGTGTGCTTACCCTTTGCTGAGAAACACTGATCTCAGCTTTTTGTTATATGGAGTTGAATACTGCTGAAGACTGCATTAACCCATTCAGACCATGGTTTTCCCAATGTAATAACTTAATGGCCTTGTTACTCTAGTTAGTACCTCAATGGGTAGAGCAATGGCTGTACAGCTTCCTGAAATGATTAGTTGGTTTGTATACCGAATTATCTGTCAATATTTGGGGCAAGCCCTGGGCTAAATTGTACTGTGAGTTAATTCCCTGAAGTAATGCATTGCTATTTATGAACTTCTTGACATCAGTGAGCCTGGGGGGAATGTTAGGGTTTCGGGCAAGGGCCTTCTTCTTGTCACCTTCAAACATTAGATGGTGAAGTTGGCTATCTTTTTCCAGTAAGATTAAAGCTGTCTTAGTAAATTAAAAAAAAAAAAAAAAAAAAAAAAAAAAACAACAAACAAACCCTCAAATAATTACTCTGTTAACTTCCTCAATATGTATGTAAGCTGTTTCAAAATCAAAAGCTTATGAAAAAAGTCCCCAAAATTCCCAGCTAACTACTCTGGGATGTAATAGGACCAACCTGCCTCTGTTTGGTTCAGAAGAACTGAAATGGTTATTATATACATATGACTAAGAACTGTCACCTCGCTCATAGAGGCTATCCAGTTCTCCAAAACAGAATTCAGTCTCCTACCTCGTAAGTTTATCCTCTATTGGAGGATGTGTGCAACACTTAAACAAGTATTTAAATGAAGCCATCCACTGTCAACTTTCTCGCTAATGTTTATCAGTTGCTGTGAGAGTCATTATTAGTAATTTCCCGCACTTTTTTACTTTCTCCTTGATCCCTTTCCTAGCTTCCTTTCCTCTGTCTTTATATTTTCTTCTTTTCCTTTCTTTCTATTTCTCCCTACCTAACTTAAAGTAGAAAATATATGTGATTTCTGATACCCCTCAAGGAGAGTACACTCTTCTTGGTTCTTATGGCAGAATACGTTTATTTGTTGGACATGTTTTATAATGTGAGGAGCTCTTTAGTGTTTGGAATTTGATCATTAGATAAAAGAGGGCTTATCGTATAAGTTCTAAAAAGTTTGATTCTTACAGCCAAAGTATTCTCCATTTTTTTTTTTTGGTCCAGGGAAGTTTATTATAATATGTTGATGTATAGGCCAGAGATTTACCTCAGAAGCAATTTAGCTGTTAGTAAATATCTTCACAGGAGACCTATTTTCTTCAGTAATTAGTTACAAACAACACATAATTTTGGGTCAAATATGTTTGTAAGAATTCTCACAACATTACCCGCATACTTTTAAACACTGTCTCTATCTATAGAATAAAAATCCATTACTAGTTGCAATAATGTTTTGGGAATTTAGCATGGATCCAAATCCTATACCACCTTATTTACCAAAACACTCAATTAGGAAGATTTCCGATCTTCCCTGAAATCCTTCTGTTTGAATAAAGAGAAAGAGTACAAGACAATCATCTGATATCAGCATTTAGTAACAATCTCAGCTCATTACCCCCTGTGCTCCGTATCAAGGACTGGAACACACATTGGCAGGTGCACCTACGCTAATAATGCATAAAGGTTAGTGTCCATTTTGATTGCTAAGGCTCTATGCCTAGATAATTAGAAACATTTTGATTATCATCTTTGCCTATATATTTTACAATTAAGCAGTATATTCAACTTATCAATATGTATATATCTATAATTAGTAACCCTTTTTGAAGTGAATAGAGTATCTCTGCTACAGAAAATAAAAAATATCCAAAATACCCATTTGCAAGCATTTTAGTAATTAAAATACAGTTTGTGCTTGAGTGAGATTAAGCCTGTAACATGGCAAAAAGGAAAAACAATCAATTTTAGAAATTAATTTTGTGGTTGAATTTAGACATAACCACCCAGTGAAGAAATATCTAAGGGTACCATTATCCTTTCTCTTATTGTTTGGTCCCCATAGATCATGATGGAATATTTACTTGCTGTTGGGGACACGTCATTATATACATGTCTATTCCTGTTAATTTGAATAACATATATTCTTTTATCAAATATTTTAAACACATTGTGTTCCAGGAACTGGGATAAAGAATGGTGTTAGACCCTGTTGTCAGGGAATTGATAACTTTGGGGGCAAAAGCACCAAGAGATATAAAGTACTGATATTCTGAGATGGAACAATGCTTAGCATAGTTGGCCTAGCCTTAGAGAGAAGGCGATATTTGAATAGCAACTTAAACAAGGAGAAGAGATCTACCAGGTTGAAGGGATGAGGAAGTACATGTCAAACCAAACAAAGGGCTAGCACGTAACAAGTCCCAGGAGCCCACAATAGCATGGCATATGCCAAGAACCTTCCCTAGCTCCAGGCAGCTCCTTTCTATGCGGGAAGATACTAGAGGGGCAGCAATGGGAGAAACCAAAGGATAGAATGTGTCAGTTCAAGAAGAGGAAGTGTTCAAGTAAGAGGGAGCTGTAACTGCTGGTGGAGGTCAAGTGAAGACAAAGACTAGCATCGTCTTAGAGTTTGGCTTGAGTTGGGGCATTGTCGGGCAGTGTGGAGGTCAGACTGATACAGATCCAAAATGGAAGAAGCAGAAGAACGGTGCGTATAGATGACTCGGTAGCCCTTTGTCTGGAAATAGCAGATTAAGAATATTAGGGAGGGGAGGATGCATAGTCAGGCGGGGTCCTCTTTCTCCTTCCCTGCCGCCGCCTCTATTTTGGAGCCAACTTCAGCCTGTTGGACAAAGAGAAAGAGTTTAGGTAAGGCAGGCCATTCACAGATAGAAGAAGGAGTGTCAAGGGAAAGATGTTTTGAGAAGGAACGAGTGAAGGTGGACGCTTAACCGTGTGTAAGGAAAAGGCCAACTGGGAGACCAAAGGAAAGATGCAGAAAGATGGTGTAAAGATGGGTGGCGGGGAAGGCGACGGGGAGTTCCTGCCTGAGGGCTCCTATTTTGACTCGGAAATATTTGTGGTGTGAAAGATCCTTGTCTGCTGCTATCGAGAGGAATCTGGAACAGGAGGGGCTTGAAAGTGTTGAAGTTTTCAAAAAGTGGCCTTGCGGAATGTCAGAGGGAGCTGTCCAGGGCTGGGGGAGGATTCCTAGGCAGCGAGAGGGCTAAGCGACCCTGGGATATAGTGATGGATAGAGGCGCTGATGGGTGTGTGTGTGTTTTCACGTGTGTGTTTGTGTTCATGTGTGGTGTCATACATGTATTTATATGGGTGTGTTCTTGCATGCATTTGCATATTTTTGTGCCTTAGAGGTCATTCCAGTCCAGATGTAGTAATCAGTCATTTAATTTACCAAAGTTATGGAGCCCCATACGTTTTCCTTCCCTGTGTTGGGAATTGGGGTTATGAGATGAGTGGGATTGTTTCTGTTTGGGGAGACATATAGTTTAGAGGGTCATACATGTAAGTAAGTAACACATTGTATAGGGGTGCAGATGTAATTCAGAAAAGACAGGGTTAATAAATGGGTGGATGGAGATGGAGAAAACAACATTTTGGAAGTTTATTGGAAGAAGCGATGTCTTATCTGGCTTCCAAAGGAGGTGTGTGGTTGCAGGTGAGGTGCTTGAAAACTTTAGCAAGAAAGACAAAAAGGGGTTGTTGACCATGAATGGATACATACTGAAGGTACAGAGTAGTTGAGAAATCCAACGTGGAGCAAAGATCCAGGAGGGTAGGTGAATCTTAGAGTTTACGACTGACTCGACTTTCTTGAGCACTGGTATAAGTTTGTTCATTTGAACTTTTCTCAAAAGTTGTTGTCTTACTACTGTATTGCCCCAACCTGGTATCTGCTGTTTTGTTTTTTTGTTTGTTTGTTTTTAGTTAGTATTAAGGATGGCTGTATTAACCCTAAAATAAATTTTTAAAAATTCTGCTAGATATCTGTCTATATATATATATGTTCTACATTTCTACATTCATATTCTATATTCTAATTTCCAACTGACTATATTTGGTCTTTGAAGAAGTAAGTGTGATCAAACACTCTTTATTATATTATGACTTTGCCTCTTTGGAGTGTGAAACTTTTGGAGTTATTAAATCCTTGTTTCCTGTATTGGTAACACTCGGAAAGAAATGTGTACTTTTGTTTCTGTAACTATTAAGCATTTTCTGAAAGTTTTTCCATCCTGATTGAAAAAGAAAGTAAGTGGTTAAAAGCAAAAATACCCTGCTCTAAGGAGCAGTCTCAAACTGCCCAGTTAATAGATCGTTAGGCAACAGGGGTCCCCCAGCCCCCAACCTCTGGCTTCATTCGTACCTCTGAAATGCATCACGCTGCCCAAATCAAATTGCTCACTTAATATTTAATGTTTCTGCGATGGAATCACTCTCCCCGCTGAGGTTGACTTCACATTTGCCAGACACACTGACAACACTGCACTCCTTTTTTCCCCCACATGACCTCAGCTTCTGCTTAAAAAATGTTCAAATAAAGGATGCTTTTGTTCGTATCTCGCCTGCCTGTGATATATTGACAAAGTGTCTGCCGGCTGAATGGAATAGTTTTACAGTATGAGTGCTGCTTTCAGTGGAGGGGCAGGACTTGGGCTTTAGAAGGAAGTGAATTGGATAGGTCAGGAGAATGTACCATTTGTAAACACCCCTTTCCTTTTTTATTCACGTGTCAGGACAGCAGGAGCAGGCTGTTCAGTGCCCGTCCCTGCGCAGAGCCGGAGGGAAAAGCAGCTTGGAAGTCAGCTGCAATTTTTAAACCTTGCTTTTTATTCCCCGGTAATGATCTTCAAGTGCTCGGACTTGTCTTGGAAGCTGTTTTGAAACTAACATGGTTTAGTCCACTAACTGCATGTTGGGTAAATTCAAAACCCACATGCTCGTCCTCTTGCAGTGGAATAAGTCACATCTGATGGACATTTTCTGTGCTTATAGCATAGTAATGAACGTCTGACAGGCGCGACCTTTCATAAGACAACCCACACTATTGGCTTTCTGCCCAGAATATTGCTGCAACACTATCTGTGATTGGTTATCTCTCTATCATGCATTGCTTCACAAGGGGAAACGGCCCCTTTTTTTAATAAATCTACGATGGCTGGCTGCAATATGCCTCACTGTAAGTATCGTGTGTGTGTGTGTGTGTGTGTGTGTGTGTGTGTGAGAGAGAGAGAGAGAGAGAGAGAGAGACGGAGAGAGAGAGAGAGACAGACAGACAGAGACAGAGAGAGAGAGAAGCTGACTTGAATATTACTTAGTCTGGTAGCACATGGCAAGGTTGTGATACTATAGGACATCAGTGAAGTGCTACTTAGTAAATCTTAACCTATCTCTTTTTTCTACAGGTTGGTACTAAGAAGTGCCTTTCCTGACGTCTCTGCTGCTTGGACCCGCTTCTAGAGCAGTCTCTGCTTTTGCCTTGCTTGCTGCCAGCTAGACTGTGACGACAACACATCCACCCTCCACTTCTAGCCCAGACACCCCCATTTCTACTTATAATCAAGACAAAAGCTCTAAGTATCTGGCATTGCCCTAGGCTGCTTTAGTTTTAAAAGAAAAGTTTGCTGAAAAAGTCAGATCTCTTCTGCCAGGAAATCAAGGAGGAAAAAAAAAATCATTTTCTCGATTTGCTCTAAACTGCTGCATCTGTCTATGCCAAACTAATCAATACCGATTGCACCACCAAACTCCATTGCAAATTCAGCTGTGAGGAGATTCCCTTTCAGACAACTTTGCTGAAAGCAGCTTGGAAATTCGGTGTCAAAGGGTCTGCCACGTTTTCATGCTTGCATTTTGGGCTCCAAATTGGCACTGGGAAGGGGTTACTGAGAGCACAAGGCTGAGCCGAGGCCCTACTTTTAAACGTTCATCTACTTATGATTCTAGTATTTCTCTAAAAACCAAAACCTCTTGAATTAACAGTTTCATGCTGTGAATTTCTAGTGGGAGATCTTTTCCTTGATATTGACCACACAATTTTCCATGTACTTTTAAAGCAGGGAGTGGGGGCAAAAAGTATTTTGGAGGGGACATTTTCATCAGCATTTTACAGTCTTATCAGTTCAGCTTTTTGAGGTTTTTTTTTTTTTTTTTTTTTGGTTTTTGTTTTTTGGTTTTTTTTTTTTTAATTTTGTTTTTTTGTGGGGGGTTGGGTCTGTTGGTTTCACTGCAAAATTTAACTACCTGTAAAATCTAAACATGGCTGTTAGTGTCACACCAATTCGGGACACAAAATGGCTAACACTGGAAGTATGTAGAGAGTTCCAAAGGGGGACTTGCTCACGGCCAGACACGGAATGTAAATTTGCACATCCTTCGAAAAGCTGCCAAGTTGAAAATGGACGAGTAATCGCCTGCTTTGATTCATTGAAAGTGAGTAAATATTATATTATTTTAAGGATACGCGATGATTGAATAAAGGGGATATGGACACATAGTTCATTGAGTTTGGAATTATGGATTGCTTTGTTAATAGTTTAGTTCTATGGTGTGTTCTTATGGATGATTTTGGGGTGGGGGACTTTATTGAGAAGCAATAGCACCAACTCTGGCCAAACTTTGTTTGTTATGAGTAACTTTATCGGTCCTTTGATGCAATGATGTTTTTCTAAAACAGAAAGTGTCAGCATACTTTTAACTTAGTCATAGCAATGTCAACGTTGATAGGAATAGTAAATGTAGATACATAGTGTGTGTTAGCATATGCATAGATGATACAAGGCCATGGCAATAGCTGAATGAAGATGATTTGTTTTCCCTTGTTTGTAAAGGTGCTGTTCCCTTTTAAAAGAACAGATTTCCTGGCAGCACAACTTGGATAGACTTTTTATATTAACATTTTGATGGGTTTCCTTTTTACTGTATAAGAATATTATTTTAAAACCAGAAGCAATGCATTTTGTGGAAAATATAGAAGTAAGGTTCTACTGCTGCTCCTGTGGTAGTACCCTATCTGAGGCATAAACTTTGTTGAATGTGAGTTTTATAAATGAGTAGAAACTTTTAAGTACTATTACTTGGATTTTTTTTTTTTTTTTTTTAGTTTCTAAAATTCTAATGTGAAATAACTTAGTTCATTTTGTTAGATCCTGATTATTTTACAATTTGTACAGTCTCAGCAGAAGTGTTAAAAGCTTCTGTGGGCCCCATAATAGTGAAAGATCCACGTTAGTGTGTCTTGACATTCAAAAATGTCATCGGTTCGTATTTCAGGTATCACGTTTGAAAAATGGGCCTTTATAAAAGATAGCATGCATATGTATCTTTATTCTGACGTGCAAGGTCAAGACTAGAAATGTGAAGATTCCTGGGTACTTTCTACTTACTTGGTTTAATTGAATTGGCTTGGAATACTAATGTGTCAGTATTATTCACTCTGTGAACCAGTGAGAGAGGCGTCACTATCATTTTTGCATCTGTAGAGAAGTAAAAGTTTCATACATCCATCTTGTCTTTTGCAAAAAAAATAATAATAATAGTGCTATTGTAATAAAAATGCTTTCTTAATAACACGGGGTGAATTAACTGATATAGTCATCCCAAACGTTAACTCATAACTCCCCCTGATGTGTTATGAGTTAGCACATGAGTTGACTATTTCAGTTAATTGCTTCTTGGCTCCCTTGGGCTGCTTACTTTGCTAAAGTTTTCACCAAAGACTCGAGGATATTTTCAGAGTGGGATATCAAAGGAGGTCTTCCCAACAACAAAGATGTCTTACAGTGTTAGTTTCTTCTGAATGTCATAGTCATAAAGATCAATAAGACAGAAGTTATAAATTACCATCAGGCCTTTTTCTTTCCTTTGAAAGGCATCGATGAAGGGCACAGTGGTTGTACCTTTGTGGCTATGTATTCCTAAATTCCTGCTGCCTGAATTTAGGTGTAATTAGAGACGGGGACCCATAAAATGAGGGGCAAAGGGCTAATTACACTTGTCGGTAACCAGCTGTGTCCATAAGTAACCCTGTTTTGACCCAATTACTAGTAAATCCAATTTTTAATCCTACAGACAGTTGATGGTGCACTCGTAGCTACAAAATGAAGGACATTAAACTTGGCTGTGACATTGAGAGGTTTCACAGAAGACCTGCCTCCACAGCATTTGGAAACATTGTGAAACATTAAAATTCAGTTGCTATTTTTCCATCTCAAAATGTTTTTTTAGTGGCTGCTCACTTGTGGACACAGAACAGGCTCCCTTTGAGTAAAACAGGAGCATTGCTGAATGACATGCTGTGTGGTTAACAAGATTCAACTGTCACGTCAAGGCCTTTTTTTTTTTTAATAGCAAGTAATTTCAAGATTTAAATTTACTTATGAAGTGAACGCCTTATAGCAGCTAATCAATGCAAACTCTGTCCTCATTCTTTGTTTCTAAGAGAAACTCAAATTTAATTTATAGTGTCTAAAACATGGTAAAATATTTTGATTTGAATAAGGGGGAAAACATAAATACCACTTTATTTGTGTGGAGGTTCTTAGCAGGAACAATAGCTCCTGAAATGTTAGTGAAATGGCTATATTAAGAATTCATTTAACACATTTTGGATATGTTGTTAAGTATTCATGTTTCCAAACTCACCTTTTGTGGATATATATTTATAACTAGTGCATTATGTGATTCTTACTACAGTATTTAGAGTCCTGCCTTTTAGATAGCTGTCTTGCTATATTCCATTTGGTGACTAAAATAGATCAAAAACGTATTTTAAAACAGTTAAGGTAACTCCATGACTCGCACTTGAAGTTCTGAAATTTGGGAGCCTGTAGGGCTTTATTCCATGCCAATAACCACTAGATCATTTGTATTGTCTCAGAGAGCAAACGGAAGGAATTTAGAAAACTTGTAATATCCTGACTTCTTTCAGAAAGTGTGTTGTACGTATTTCTACAATCCATAGTCCAGCCTTTTGTGAGTTCTTGAGCCATGAGATGGAGGTAGCCTGTGTAATCTACTATTTTTAGCAAGTTAGGAAAGCAAACCAAATACTCTCTGAGAGGACCCTGTGAAATGGCTGTACCCTTCAGCTGTGCTGTTTCAGACTTTGGCCAGGCTCCCAGGTGACTTACGTTCATAGCCGACTTCTGCTTAGAAGAGGAGAATTCGTTTCATTAAAAACAGAAGTTGAACAGTTCAAGACAGTATTTATGTAAAAGAAATCAGTTGGCATGTTACTTAAAGGTAATAGGAAGAAAATAAGCCGATAGTGTCTTAGTGGCATATTGGTGATTCCAAAGTTTAAATAATTAACTTAGATTAAATTTACCACATGAAAACATAGAATTCTTTGTCATAATAGATGAGTTGCTAGGTAAAATGAGAATACTGGATAATTAGGAATATCTGTATATATTAAATAAGTTGGAAATCGAACGGTAACAGTAAGAGAGCAGAAGCTGTAATAACGTGTGTTAGTTTATAAATTAAACACTGTTTTAAACACTTGATCGTTCTAACTTAATTTTGGTTTTATACTTGCAATAACAATTTACAACAGTCTAAGAATATATTCAGACCGAGAATCAGATTGCTTACACACTATAGATTTGGTGTTTTAGCTATTTCACAAACCCCGAATATTTGAAAAGATAGATTATGGGCAGGATATTTTTTTTCTTATAACTTGTGAAAAGGATACCAAAGAGAAAAAAAAAAACAACTGAAAGAAAAATGTCAACCTTGCAAGCTGCCATTAGAATATTGTATTTAAGAAATGATTCAAATAACAGTAAATTGGCAACTTACCTATTATCCTCAGTAATAATTGCTCAACTAAAATTTAGGTAGTTGATGTAAAGAAAGTCTACAGAATGTATCATATTGTCATCTCAAGTAATTTCCGCCATCACAGAAGTGTGCTTTCACCGTACGATCGACTCAAAAAGACTATTGCTCATTGAATTCTTTTTCAAATGTCCCTTCATTTTTCGGATGTTGGAGGAGGGGCTGTATAACCTTTCTTTATATTTCCTATCTGTTTTTCAAAAATTTGGTAATTTTTTTTTGCCTTTGAAAACTTTAGTCACTTGTTTTCTTTTCAAATTATGCAAGCTTGTTTAAGATAATTAAGCATTCATTTCACTGTTATACACGTTTGTGTATGTGGGTAGCGCAGCCAGTCGAATTCGTCGTAGACACATGAGAGGTCAGATTCCACTGCAAAGCAGCATGGAAGCAAGGACCCTGAGTGAGCACATTTATAGAGCCTCTAAAGACCTAGCAGAAGAATTGAATTCAGCTGTTAGGAGATACACGACTATGTAAACATCCAGGTAAATGAGCAACGAGAACACATAGAGCCAGTAAGGCAAATCAGGTCTCTAGCTGGTCACACAGGGGCAGGGTGGCATAACTGGACATTAGAAAGAGGTCATGAAGGTTTCTATAGTTAAATTTTAAGAGGTCCTCCATTGTTAGCACAGTGTATTTTCAGCGTGCCAATTGCCTGAGTTGCTGCTGCTCTTTTTGAGTTCCTAGCAGTCTTTTCATTGTATCTTTTAAACCGGCTTACCTGACAATCCTGCCAAAATGATTTATGCAGATTTCAGACTAAACACCCAA
This sequence comes from Paguma larvata, assembly GCA_030068075.1. NCBI lineage: Eukaryota > Metazoa > Chordata > Mammalia > Carnivora > Viverridae > Paguma > Paguma larvata. Next base: position 45,234,582 of record CM057824.1, read on the forward strand.
TTTTGAATCAAAACTTTGATTTAGTAGGCTCCTGATCAGAGTGACTTTTATCAAGAGTCTTGTTGTTACCGTTTGTTGTTTTGCTAATGGCGTCTCCCATGTGATGCGAAAACATGGATTCTGTATACACGTAACTCCGTGGATTCATATTCAGTGTGTCTTTCAGATTGACACAGGACTATCTTGTTTCTCCTTATGACTTAGGAGATGAACTAACCAGGAGGCCTAAGCTGTGAAGCCATGTGTATCATGTACAAGTCAAATTGTATTCCCCAAGCAGAATCTTCACAGCTTTGTAAAGAAGGCCCTGAGAATGCACGATGATGTCATGAACTCTGATAAACATCTTTATAAAATGAAATTCTCAATAGCTATAGCTGCTTCGGTGGTACTTACACTATTATTCACTTACCTATTTGTATTTTTATAGTCAGAATTTTTTAGAAGAACATTTTTTAAATGAGTTAAGGTTTTTAAACTTGGACAAATTTCAAGTCATGTTTTGAATCGCACTACTTTAAGGCACTAATTCTAGAACCAGTTATTTTTTTTCCTTTTGTAAGATTTTGGTACACTGCTTCTCTTTTTCTTTTTCTTCCCTTCAGTTCCTAGGTATGACAAACAATTGAAACCTAAAGCCACGTGGCTCTTAGAATTGAGTTCAACCTTTGATTGTAATTCAGATTTGTAAACTAACACAGAATTTTGAGTCTCCACAAATAGCCTCGAAACAATTCCATGTATAAGGCTGTGTGACAGACTTAAAACAGTGCATGTGGCATGGGGCAAATCTTCCATCTAGGACGTGTGTGACACCCTCGCAGTTCACGCGAGAGGTGAGAAACTGAGTGATTCTCAGTTCCAGCACAGACACCTAGGGATGTCATTTGGGAAGTTTATCCTGTCGTTTTCCTTGCCAAGGATGAGTAGAGGATTTCAGCTATCAACATCACTAACCTGTTACCTTTCATTCTGAGCAATGTCTCTGCCTTCCCGCAGTCTTAGACAAACTATGTATTTTCTTACAAAGAGATATAATTGAGGAAATTTTGAGGTGTTATTTTTATTTTTTGTTTTTTGTTTTTTGTTTTCTTTTTTAACTTTAGCAAAAGCACATTCCATGCTTTTAGATAAGGGACCGATTTTCTATGTTAACAGGCCAAAATTACAGCAGTCAGTGGAAGTGGATTAACTCAATAGATGGTCTTTGATTTAGCACTAATGATAGTTATTAATATGCAAAACTTTGGTAAAAGCAACTAAAAGCAAAGGCTCATTAGAATAACTTAGCTGTTTGAAGTATAATTAATTATTAGAATAGCGATTTCCTTGTGAATTGCACTATAAACGAGTAATTCTGGTGAGGAGATCTTATTCTAATAATCATTTATAATAAGCAACTTCAGACTTTTTATTGAATATATATTTTTCATGCAAATAACATGAAATGCATGTCACCTGCAGCATTATTCATTCTCTTTTGGCACATGTTGAAAGATTATCATTTTGAAGTAAAGTCTGATTTGTTGTTCGAGATAAAACTTTCTATATTATAAGAACTTGTGTTTTGAAATACCGATAGTTATAACCCTTCTTATATTATACTTTGATTGAAAGGCTGTCTCTGGATACCTTTGGGCCTTGGCAGTCTCTCATTTTTATTCTCCTTGTGTTATCTCTGGGTTCTTTCCAGCTTCCTAATGGTCCAGCTTCAGAACTGTTGGTTCTGATCCTTCTTTATATTTCTCTCTGGACTTACGGAGAAGTTACTTAGACATTTTGTCTTTAAGAAATTGTGTCCAGCATTGAGTAATAGAGACAGCTTTCCCTCCCCAGGTTGTGACATAAACAGATTGAGGGTTTATATTTTAGTTGGCTGTGCAGGCCTACTATGTGATGACTCCCCAGTCACTAGAACGGGGGTGTCTTCACCCTTAAGTCGTGAGGAACACATGGGTTCCAATCTTAGGATTATTTCAAAATTGTACGATGTCCAGTAAAGCACAAGCCATTATACCTTAATTCCAGATAACAGGAAGAGGCAAGGGCAAAAGAAACCACAGCTTAGCCTCCTGAGGCTTCTTTGCACGGTGGCCCTCTGAGCTTTCCTGGTGATTTATTCTGGTCTCTTGTTGGCTGATTTTGGTAGCAAGGGTAGCTGGGAGCTGTAGTCTTTTTTAAAAATATATTACATTTAAAAATTTTCATTGTAGTATAGTTAACATACAGAGTTACATTGGTTTCAGATGTATAATACAGGGATTCCGCAATTCTGTGTGTTCATCGTGATAAACGTACTCTTAATCCCCTTCACTTACTTTACCCATCCCCTCACCCTCCCTCCATCTGGTAGCCATGAGTTTGTTCTCTGTAGTTAAGAGTCTGTTTCTTGGTTGCCTTCCCTCTCTTTTTTTCTCCCTTTGCTTGTTTGTGGGAACTGTAGTCTTTAAACTGTTATCCTGATTAAAATTGGGCCTCTGGGTGGATAAGGTAGAAGGAGAGAATGGATGTTCAGGAGGGCAGTCACGGGGAAGGAAGAGTTACAGAATTTTTTTTTTTTTACGGGAAAAATCTGGAATCAAGTAACTCTCCCTGAAAAAATCAAGGGGAGACCACCTCCAAAGAGAAGCTTACACCTTCATATGTTGTCAGATCTATCATCAGTCTCCTGTCCTGGGTAATTACAGTTGTCTTTTTTTTTTTTTCTTTGAAGTCATGATATATTTGCTCAATAAAACATGGCATATCACAAATGGATTGATTTTTACTTACTAGAAAAAGAAAATTGCTTTATTATTTTTCCTTTGCCAGCACATATTTTTATATATATATATGCTTATGTATTTATAACTGAGCTATAACAGGAATGCATGTCATAAGAACAGGTCTTATTTTATTTGACAAAAGAATCTGTAGTTACTCCAATATCTATTTCTGCTTCTTCCACAAATATATTTTATTTTTATTTGCTCTGTATGATATAAAACGAATTAATATTTATTGAAAATTACTGTATTCTGGTCAGTATTTTTAGTGCTTTTTATTTTTTCTTAGTGGTTAGTCCTCACAGAAAACTCTTTTGAGAAAGTTACTGATACTCCAACTGTTACAGATGGCCACGCTAAGCTACAGAGAAGTTAGGTGATGTGCTCAAGGGCACTCAGCTAGTAAAATATGAACTTCAAGCATGGTAGCCTGATTTCACAGCCTGCACTTTTAACCACTTTCCTGTGAAACTTTGCTTCTTAATTTACATCTCTACATCCTTAAGGATTCAACAAAGGAGTGCCTAAGAATAAAAATTAATGTTTAAGGCAAATTTACAGTATATACCCTAAAGTGGCCAATACTCAAAAATAGTTGTATTTTAGGTCAACAAACGGATCAGTAAGTGAATATAAGATAGCCCAAGATAGCACATGCCCCACCTTTTAAATATTGCCTGTTCTCAATATGTGGTCACATAGGAAAAAGGTTTTAAATTAATCATCTTAAATAAGTAGTCACTATAGAAACTATATAGCCATCCCCCAATGTATAAAAAAAAAGCCATATTCCATGTTTTCGTTGTTCAGAAAGCATTTCCCCACAGAAGCAGTGTGGTTAAGTCATCAGGCCAACACTGGGAAGCTAGATAACCCAGAGAATGCTCGAGTTATGTCCAGTACAAATAATAGCCTGGAAAATATGACTATTAAGGAAGCCCAGGAAGCTCCCCAGAAGCATTACGAGGGCCATCTTATTGGACATCGTAAGTACTACCAGTGTCGTAGACCTCTGCTGCTTTGGTGAAACTGTTTTTACAGGAAAGGTCTATTTCACGTTTCGGTTTGGGGCTCCAGAAATTCATCTGGGCCTCATGCAGGTGAGGTGGTTTTCCCCAAACTGCTGGGACACTTTCTGCAAGGCAGTGCAAGAGGCTCCCCAGTTTCCTATTTTGGCTGCTCCTGCTCCCCAGAACTGGCTTTCAACAGGGCAATGGCTTCTAACCAGTAGGGACTAAAGATGGTAAGGGATGAGGAACTGTAGCCCAAAGCTTATTCAGGGTGGGAAGACTTCTTTGTCAACGTCTTCCAAGGAATCCTTTCCCACCCCTCTCCCCACCCCACCCTAAACACTCAGCCTGGTTTCTTTTCAAATGCACAGCTTGTTGGTCCTGAGTCTGGTCCACTGTGGAACTTAATGTTAGCGACCAGCTGCTTCTCTTTCTCTTTCTTTCCTGAAATTTTCTAAAGTTTAGCTGTTGTTTTGATCCTGTAGCGTTATAATTACTAGTAGCAAAGGGGAATTGTGAAAATATCAAAACTGAAAAACATATTATTTTTTGTTTCTGGCTGTTTTATCACAGGATATAGTGAGAAGATCAGCAATAAAGACCCATATGTGAGAAGAAAGGCATTTAACAGGTCTAGGGGATGACTATTCTAGAAGGAGTATAATTTAAACATTTCTATGTCAAACTTTGGGAAGGCAGATATAAAAAACAAAATCCTTAAGAGGCTAATTGCTAACAGGGAAGCCAGCACGTTAGGGGTGTGGTGTTGGAATTTGGAGGGGGAACTTCTCTACAGCAGTTGGAGGGTCCATGAAAAAGGAACTAAGTAGAGGGAGACAGAAATGTCCCTGGTGATTTATCTTTCCTTTTACCCCTCCCTTCCTTCTCACAACCACTAACCCTCAGACCTCAAGTGGGAAGAGATGAAGAGAGGCAGTCTCTACCAAGAGCATTCCCGTAGCCATGGGCCACCAAACTGGGACTGCCCTTCCTGCATTGTCATTGGTCAGTTGGGAACCACCTGTGTTTTAGCCCCAGATCATAGTTATAGGCCCAGAAAGATTCTTCTGAAGCTATCTGGGTTTATTCAACCATGTTTACTTTTTAAAAAATATTTTTTTTTAATGTTTATTTATTTTTGAGACCGAGAGAGAGACAGAGTGCAAGTGGGGGAGGGACAGAGAGAGTCGGAGACAGAATCCTAAAGCAGGCTCCAGGCTCTGACCTGTCAGCACACAGCCCAGCCCAGGGCTTGAACTCACAAACTGCGAGATCACGACCTGCGCTGAAGTAGGACACTTAACCAAGCCACCCAGGTGTCCGAGCCATATTTACTTTTTAATTTCTGTTCGTGTTAGGTTGAGAGTCAGTATTCATTGGGATCCAGTACTCTGTTTCCTTAAGACCCCATATGACTCCAGGTGTCTTAAGTTAGATTTTTTTTTGACTCTAACATTATTGAAGCAATGCTGATATTTTTTTTATTTTATATATATATTTTAATTTTTTTAAATTTTATTTTAATCCAAGTTAGTTAACATACAGTGTAATAATGGTTTCAGGAATGGAACTTAGTGATTCATACTTATAATCATGTAACACCCAGTGCTCACCCCAACGAGTGCCCTCCTTAGTACCCATCACTCATTTAGCCCATGCCCACCCACCTCCTTTCCATCAACCCTTCGTTAAGTGAGAATTGATCTCTCTGCATAAAATTCAGTCTTGTTGTGCAAGGCCTCTGGATTTCAGAATCACTTATACTTCTGTCCAGGCTGTTCTCAAATAAGGCAAAAAGCATCTGCTGTTAATAGTTGACAGTAAATTATACAAAGTAAAACATGGAAAATTAAAGTTAGAAAAGCTGGGGAGCTTTTCTATCATTTTCAATTTTCTGCACAAGCACGGACATAATCAGTGTTTAGGATCTGCTTGTGACGGACAAATTACATCTGTAATTCATTCTTTTCCATGTTACTGCATTCAGACGATAATTTGCTTTCAGATATCTTTGCTCATCTAATATTCTAAAATCGTTCATAGACTGAAAATAAGTCTAGTTACATCTCCCAGTCCCAGGAAGCTTATAAAACTAAAGAGTGTTAGCTTACCAAATGGGCCAAATTAAAAAAAAGAAGGGGGGGATTGAGAAAAACATAGCCAAATTTATCATGCCCGAAATAAGATTCCTCTTTGGTAGATGACATTGTTTTTCATAAAACAATTCTCCTTTAAGGGAGGCAACAAAGAAATGAACCATGAAGAAAGAAAGAACTAAGGAATTCATTATTTATATAAAGAATCCTGTTGAGAAGGATCTGTATTCTGAATGAACTGTCTTTCTTCACGTTATCTCATATCTCTTCATGGTTAAGTGGAAAGTAATGAAATCTAAATCTAGCCATGAGAAAAGATTATCATCCTGATTTTATTTGTTGAACTTTTCTTTGCTATTATGAACTTTTACTGCTAGACATCGCCTTCCATGAATCACAGCAGAGTAGCAAATTGAAAACAAATGTCCACATAAGAAAATCCAGTATATTTAAAAAAAAAACCAAAAGCCTACAAGTCAGCTTACATTCAGATGAACTAACGAGTCCTTACCTACACTGAAGAAGAGTCGTCTACATTGCAGGTTTTGGAATTTATTTAGGTAGCTCCCACAAAGCCTTTAAATTCACAATTAACGTATAGTAGCATAACACGTAACGTACATATAATGGGTTAAGTATGTGTAGTGAGAAATGCAAAATTGTTATCTTAAAAAATCTTTCTTAGCTACTCTTGGCTTCTGTACTTTTCGCTAAGGATGAATAATGCTGGAGGAGAAATATTTTTTCAGAAACATATTTTTATACTGAAAGTTTAGGAATTTAAAGAAATTGCAGACCAAAGTTTTTGCCACTTCTGCATATCCACCAAAGGAAAACAACCCGTTCTTCCTCCTCGTTTCGTCATTTATAACCTGCTATGTACCAGACATTACGATGGGCGATCCTGCTGCATGGGGGAAATGACTCACAGGGCCCCTCACAGCCCCCCCCCCACCCCCGCCTTTTTGGGTGTCGATAGACCAATGGTTACTCTATAAGCTTTTGAGCTTCTGAGAAGGACATCGAAGATTAAAATAATCATGGAGTAATAAAACGTTCTTTTAAATCTCTGTTGTTTAATTTTAAAATTTCCCAGTAGACCACAAATTTGCCCATGTAAAACATAAGTAGACATTAAATGTCTTCATATGCGTCTGAGAAGTTTTGTTAAGAAAAACATTGGAAACTCTTACATCGTCTGTGTAGGAAGAGCAGATGAGTTTCAGCGATGGTTCTGTGTGTGCAAGAGGAACCGTGTGTTTTTATTAGTCAGAATGGGTTTACTACTAATTCTTACATGGACCCATCATCGTGTTCTATCATTTAGCAAGATCAAGTAGAGTCAGATTGATTTTTAGGGGAACACATGCAGAAATGGTTAATTTTACTTCCCTGATTTGATCATTATGTATTGATTCGATAACATGCTGAGACCTCAGAATGATTAAATAATCTGCCCAGGGTTGCACAGTCTGGAAGCAGTTGAGCTGAGATTCTGCACAGGCAGCCTGTCTTCAGAGCCCGAGCTTTCAGCCTGCACTCTAAGTTGAACTTGTTTATGCTGGCAGTGTTACGAAGCACGGCACAGTGATCTCGTGCGTACAGAATCCAGCGTGTGTTATTTGTGAGACCACATGTTAGAGCGATGGACATACTTGGGTAGGTATTTGGTGAGTCACTGTAATTGTTTACATTTAAGACAACTCTGTTGTTTAAATCATGACCACTCATGCTTATTCATAATTCAGAAAACCATCCCTGATAATCACCAATAAGATATTTTCACTGAAGATAGGAAGTTTGTACTAAAATTTTAACTATAAGTCTGCTATTGTAGAGACCCTAAGCCTTAGATCAGGTAGAATTTTGTAAGTCCTGCCAGATTGATGTCAGGATAATAGACTGCTTTGGGGAAAAAAAAAATGTGAATTTTAGGATTCTAAGACAAAGCTTGGAAGGTTTTCATTTCATAACTATATTTTTTTGCATAAAATAGATATGCTTTGTTATTTAAAATAATGGTATCAGTCATAGTTTTCTAATATATGAGACATTATTTTGTGGAGAGGCTGAGATTTCATTCTTAAGAGTTTTACTGGGCATTTATCATAACGTTGGAAACACACAAAAATATGCTTAAAAGTCTTTATAAGTTATACTGTATAAAATTAGAAGTTAGAGGAAACCATTCACCTACCTCTGCCGCAAAAGATTGTGTTGTAATGCCTTTATGTTTTATGTGTCACTTAAAGTATTTATAATAACCTTTAATATCATATTTTAAAAATAGCTAGGAATGAAATTTTAATAGTCCATTTTAGTTTTTTGTATATTTGCATAGTATCTACCATATTAATATTGCTGAACTATCTAGATCCAATGAGAGAAAATGTTTTCATATGGATAATTTAATTTTTTTAATGTTTATTTTGAGAGACAGAGACAGAGCGCAAGCGGGGGAGGGGTAGAGAGAGGGAGACCCAGAATCTGAAGCAGGCTCCAGGCTCTGAGCTGTCAGCACAGAGCCTGACACGGGCTCGAACCCACAAACCGTGAGATCATGACCTGAGCTGAAGTCAGATGCTTATGCCACCCAGGCGCCCCTGAATACCTTAATTGTAAAATATTTCACAGTATTTGTTTTAAGACTTTTGCATTCTATATAATTGAAATAAAGATGACTTTGTGAGTATAAGGACAACTGATTGCATTTTGTTTGTGATACGGCAGAAAGCATGTTTGCTCTCAGGAAAACATGGATTTAAGAATGTAAAATACCTGGACTTACTGGGTATTTAGTATATTTTAGTTTAAATTGTAATCCTGGACTATTAAGAGGTGTATCTCAATACATTAATATGATTTAAGATGCCCTGTGGGAAATATATATTCTCACAGAGCAGTTCATTTGGATGAATGATAGCAAGGAGAAAAGAGAAAAGACACCTTTTTTTTTTTTAAGTTTATTTATTTTGTGAGAGAGAGAGAGAGGGAGAGAGAGTGAGAGAAGGTGCAAGTCGGGGAGGGGCAGAGGGAAAGGAGAGAGCTAGAATCCTAAGCAGGCTCTGGGCAGTCAGGAGCCCTGAGATCTTGACTCGAGCAGAAGTTAGAGACTTAACCAGCTGAGCCATCCAGGCACCCCACAAAAGACAACCTTTAATATCAATAACTAGTGTTACAAGGATCCCCTCCTTCTAGAAACTCCAAGCCTTTGGGCCGTTTTCTTGAACGTATCGGTTTAGTCAGATAGCCAGTCAGAAAGATTTTTGACAAAATTGTCTTTGATATATAAATTCAAACTTGGCGTAAAAGGCAAACTTATTTTGTGTCTAGGACAATATTGATCACAAGAAAAAGCAGTATTTTTTGTCCCTTGATTTTATTTCTCTAGGCATTTTCTTCGTGAATTGGCTTTAGTGTTGACTTGCTTGATTGATTGTTCGATTGGTGTTTTCTGAATGTCTAGATTCGTCCCTGTGTTCTTTTCCTTGGGATGAAATTTATAATGAATATTACTTTATAGCAAATAAATACTTGTGCCAGGAATAATGAGAATATGGCCATTGGTGGTTTTCACTTAGTCCCAACATTACGTTGGCATTCGAATCAAACTAGGATCTCTGGAATAATTGCAAAAGCTGTACACAAAAACGTTTATGGCAAAGAGTACGCTGGTTAAGAGCTCAGAGTGTGAATTCGGCTGGATCTGGATTTGGTTTCATCAGTTACTTCCTACTGACTTTGTGTCAGTCATTTTGCACCTCCTCTATAAAATGAGGCTAAGAATACCTGCTCTGAAGGTTCGTGTGAATTCAGTGAGATCGGTTATGTAATGCAGGTCACTTCATGCATTGTCTCGCTCCGTGTCAATACTCTATAAATGGTCGCTGGTAGTGTCATTCTGGTCTTAGTGCTGAAATTCATTCTAAGTGATCTTTCCCCCTTGTGAGAGAGGAACTTTGCCTCTTCGAGTCAGAACACAGTGTCACCCATTTGGCATATTGTACCAAAGGTATCTATCCATTATTTGATTAAAAAAATTAAAAAACGTTTATCTTGGTGTATAAATGTGCAGTATCACATACTAGGTTTTTTACTTACCTGTTCTCAAGAGAAAATACCCCTTAACCTTTCAAGATGTGTATCACTTGATGTTGACCTCAGTGGGGTAGTAGTAGTAGTGAAATACAGTGTTTATATCATTGTCTGTGCATGGAAACCCATTTCGACATGCAGTGATCCATGAATGAAAAAGTGGTTGTAACCATCTGTCCCCAATTTAATTTCATTTAAAACTAATGCCTCTTTAGCTCTATGCTGGCCTAAAATAAATAATTCGCATTTGATATTTCAGACACTATATTATCTATGTAAATTTCTTCCTAAAAGACTCACATAAGATAGTTTTTTCAAAAATAAAATTGATGTTTATTCAGTAAAGTACCTGCATAGAATAGTAGGTTAAATATTAAAGTCCCGTTTTTCTTCACGATTTGCACTATCCCTACTTTGTTCTTTCTATGTCTGTGTAGAGCTGCCTACTTGGTAAAGTATCTATCACTTACTTCCTCCAAGGTGTAAAGAAGTAGCGAAGTCCATGATATTCTTTTTACCACATCCTCAACTTTCCCCCTTTCACTGCAACTCAGAATTGATAGGGATCCAAATCAGGCCCCGTAAAATGGTCTCTTTGGCTGTAAGGTTTTCAAGGCGCTGGCCTAATTCACAAGCTTGAGACTTTTGACTTTGGTTTGAAATAGGAGTGTATATACGTTTTGCAGCAAGAGGAGAAAAACCCAGCCTCCTGATTGTGCTAGTTCTTTAGGAATAATATAGCCTAGCAGTTTCCTACAAGCTAGCTTCAGGTTTTCCTGTGCAGTTGTGTGTGTGTGTGTTTGCTACAATCTAATTCAGAATATGAATTGTGTACTTTGTGTTTGACTTACTGAGTCCTGCCACTGCCTTCTTGTTAAGGGTATCGATTATTACCCATTCTCCTCTGTGCATTGATTTAGTACGTGGCAATGCATTAGTTGTATTATTACTTGATTTTGAAAAAGGATCAAATACATGTTTGAAGGAGATTCTTGAGTCTGTTTAATTGAGTTGGTTATTCAGGCTTTTAACATGGGAAACAATTGGAGAAAGTACAGAAGGACAGGAAAGTAAAATTTGTTTTCAGCGTTTTAGAAGATGCCAAAAATTATGCAGTAAGGCCTCCTGGGATTAAATGGTCATCTGATATGTAGTGAGCAGACGTGCAAAACCTGGATTTTCTTTTAAAAATCAAGGAAAGTAGCCCCCTCCAATGCTCATGTTTTATTGATAAAAATTCACTTCTCTTTAAGAATGGTTTCGTGATGAAACTACGTATTATTGAATATAAGTAGAAATAATAAGAAAGATGTATATATGTCTGGGGTACTTAGGTTTTGAGGGAATTGCAGAGATAGAATGTTAAGTGAAATAATCAAGCTAGGAATGAAATGGGTTTTTGTTTGTTTTGTTTTGTTTTTTTGTTTTGGAATCAAGTGCGTGCTTTTTATCTACTGTTTTATTTCATGTTTGACAGTTAAAAAACATTTTTCGGTGTAAATAACAACACATGTAAGATAAGGCTGATATTTAGTTGGTTTCTTTAACATAAATTGTTTGACTTTTCCAAACTTCAGACAGTCCACACTAAGCGTAAAAAAAATTAACCCTCCGAATGAGATCATGGTTCCATGGTTCTCTGATGAATGTTACCTTTTGTTTCAGCAGCTCAGTTGGCTCTAATCCATGGAAAAGTTTTTATTTCCCATCAGCTTCCAAGGTAGGAGCCAAACCAAAGTTAAAGAAACATTTTGCAGCAGACAAGTCTCTACAGATAATACCAGCAGCCCAAGAGTATGCACTTGTGCATTCTCTCTCTGTCTCTGCCTCTCTCTTTTTCTCTCTCTCTCTTTTTTTTTTTTAACGGAAATATTAGGTCAGGAAACAATGCTGAGAAATGGGTAACGAAAGTGACTTTTGTGTCAATAAAAGTGCTCCTTACTTAGTCCTTCCTAGTTACATTATGACCTCAAAGTTTAAGTTTGCTTACTTTCTCAGAATATATTTACTTCAGAATGATGGGAGGAGGACCACTCTCTCCCTCTGTTAACATCTTCCAGGGCTTTTGATCTACAGCCTTTTTTTACCTCTGGCTTATTTGGCTAGCATATGATTTTTGAAGAATGAGGGAGCATCAACAATTATGACTTTTGTTGTTGAAATGCGTATTAAAATCCTGGCCTCAAAAGACTTGCCAGTTCAAAACTTGTTAACAGTAGAAATGTGAAAAGCTCAGCATTGAATATAGAGAGTGTATAAGAGATGGTGCCGGTTGGACCACTTACCCTTCAAATACCTACCAGATCCCTTGCCTAGTGATCGACCTTACTAACAGTAGGATCCACTTAATTGCATGTGAGTCAAGAGCTTACGTGTCATGCCCACTGTGTGCCAAACAGCATCTCGGGTACTTTTCCAGCCTTCCTGCACAAAGCAGAAAAGACTTGGAAAAGTATATTCCCCCTCCCCTACCTCCTCCCTCCCACCACTTGCGCTCCACCTAGACCTACTCAGTTGAAATCTCTAAACCAAGAAACAGAGCCAGATATATTTTTAAACAGCTCTATGTTCCTGGTTAACATTCTCTCTTTTTAATGTTGCTGAGAGGTTCAGGGAACATCGTAGTTTTGCCATGACTTCTCAATCTATATAGAAGATGTGTTTTCTCCCAAGGATAGAACCATCTGGAAACCTTCACATGCTCCAGACTCTCTCACACACTGGCTTTTACTTTCTGATGAGCACTGTAGATAAATTTTAAAACATGATTTGTAAAAACAAAATAATCTCTCCTAATTAGTAATTTCTTGTTCATAGTTAGAAAGTGGAGTCACTTCATTTCATTAATGTCCCCATTAGGTTTCGGATTCAAGAATAATAACTTTTCTCTTTAAATGGAATTCCCTATAATCTCTGTTTCCTAAAAAAAAATGCTATTTGATGTATGTTGATGACCGTCAGCAGGTTTCCATATATTGTATATTTTTCATTTTGCTGTGTCTTTTCTATTAGCTAGTTGGTAAAAGAGTAAGTTTGACTTTTAAGTCTTGTAATGTTTGTCCACAAATGTGGAATTCCAATGATGATGTGGTTGAGTTCATAAGTTTTTTTTTTTAACAGAATTTCATATTTCTTACCTATTTTATTTCTTATTATCTCCAAATAACTCCAAACAGAGTAATCTCCAAATAACTCTTATATGTTCTCTTTGAATTTCTGATTGATTCTTATTCATAACACTGAAGTTAAAAGCGATGATACTTTGTTATAACTTACTGATTTTCTTTTGTTCATTTGACCTTTTACCTTTTGAGTATGATGAATTTAAATGTCTGAAACTTCTCTTGCATGAGAGGTAGTCGTCAGACACAGCAAATGAATATTCTGTGTGGATATAGTTTTACAAGTTAACAACACACAAAAGTGGTACTAAGACCCCAAGTGCTGTTGCTTTAGAACTTCATACATACATTGCGTGTGTCGTTCTAGGAAATGGAAAATGGATGGTCAGTCTTAGCCTGTAGTATATTTTGACAGCATGAATGAGACAAGCAAACAATTTTCCAGACTGTTTAATAGTACAAAGGAAAGGGCTTCTAAGGAAGTTATTCTTATGACTAGCTGAAAATATTTTTCTGAGTAACTGTTCTAGAGAAAAACAGGTCATCATTGGAAGAAAAATGAAATCTCGAGTTACAAACATTCGGAAAGTGATTTGGTCACTAAAATGTGTTTCTCTTATGACAAAACTCCTTAAAAGGATACTGCTTCATACATTTCCAATTATTTAATAAATATTATCTTGAAACTCAACAAGAAATTATGGGATACGATTATACATTTTAGCTCAACCATCATGGCAGAACATGGGCTGTTCTGTTTCTTGAACTGTTGGGGATTTTATTCTAGTAGCACAAATAATGCTGCGTCATCATAAACTTAAAGATCAAATGTTTTAGGTTAATAAAATTACTGCAAATTTATTCCACCATGCGGAATGAAATTTGAATGAAAATAGGGCTTGATCTATGGAAAACCACTCTTCCAGGTGGTTCGAAAAGATGCATGGCCCGCCAGCACCTCCTCACCCAGGGACAGTGCTCAGTGTGAGCTTGCTGGATTCCAACCCCAGATTCATAATTACTGCATAGATCTTTGAAAGGACAGGCTGCAAATCTGGTTTCTAAGCCACGACTAGCTCTTATGTCAATTTGAAGAATAGAAATAAAATCAATACAGATTAAAAAATAAAAAGACATTCTGCAGTCATTCACAGACTGCAGCCAGCTTTCAAATTGTAATATCCTGACTAGTTAAGTACCCTTGATTATTATGATTTTTCAATAGGAGGTTAATGTTTAAAATTTGGCATTTAACCTACTAATCTCATTTTTATGTGTACTGTTGGAAGTGTTTCTAGTATTTTTGAAATAACTTGAAAGAAAATTGAGATTTAGCTTTGGTTCCAGGTAGAGTAAGTTTTGACCAGAGTAACTGTGTACAGGCAAATCACTCTGTAGTCAAGACTCTACTGCAAGTGAAGCTTTATAAAAATTTTAAGAATGAAAACCTCCTGTGCTAGATTTTTCCATGGAAAACGTGACTATTCTTGTTACCTAAATTTAAGATTTGTTTTTTTTTTCATCTTAAAAGATTGTTCATGTAGTGTTCAAAGGTTTTGCTTGATATTTATATATATATATATATATATATTTTTTTTTTTTTCTTTGTCACATTCACTGTTGAACTCCAGTGATGCCTAGATTCTTAGGATCGCAGTTAGAAGAGTCTCTAGAAACAATATCATACAATCCATTTGTTTTACTGATTTAGAAACCAAGGAGCCATCAGTGAGGTTAGGGCTCAATTATAGTCACAGAGATCCTAAGATCATCAGGAACCTTTAAATATGACTAGTCAATAGGTCATAGGAAAAACTGGAATATCTCGTCTTCATTTCTTGAAAATGGCATTACTGACACACCTGATTGATGAAAACTGCTCTTAAGGCCAAATCACTGCTTTTTACTATTAAGGTGGATCACTTTCTTGACTATTCTAATGCCTTGATAAATTGGTGACCTTGAAGGTTTACAATGTTTGCTATTTAATAGCAGGATCTTCAAATAAAAGTATGTATGTGTATATATATACACACACCCAAGTTTCTTATAAAACTAATAAAAGCATATATAGGACACGGTTTAAAATTATAATAACATCTATAATATCCTGTACTTTAAATTATCCATAGCCAGTTGATTCTTCCAGGTGTGTTTTGTTTGTTTGCTCAACTCTTGCATCTGTAGGTGTCCGCTGGTTGTAATTGATGGGTGGATTTAATTCCTTCTCTGTGCTCTTACTCCCAAGTGGTCCTTATTGTACAATGATTATCAAAAGAGACATTCTCCATGAAACGATTAACTTTTCTTCTCTACTTTTCCCTAGCTTTCTATGTATCATAGAATAAATCACATTACCTGATTTTACAGTTCATTTGTTCATGTTTCTTTTTTCCCCCACTAACTTACAAGCTCCTTAAGCATGGGAAGCTTACATTAATCACCTCTGTATGTATGGTGTTCTGAGTATCCTTGGCATTTATTAAGGGTTTCATGAATTGAAAGCGATGTTTCTTCCTGACCATGACCAATAATTGTGAGCGGATTTTTGTGCTTTTAAATTCAACTTTAGAGAATTTTTTTTTTTCTGGAAAGGGATGTTTGTTGGATAGCAGCCTGTACACTGTTTCTCTAAGGAATCCTTCATTTATGGGGGGACTCCAAGAGTTAAGTCGCTCTAGCACTATAATGGATTGTTCGTGTCCTCTTGATGTAAATTTCTGCAGCAGGCCTTCATTTGCCCTCATGCCATGTTTTGTATGTTATCTTGTACAGGCAGAAAATAGGGAACTGCGCAGGCTTCCTGAAACATGGCTGCGTGTACAGCCCATGTCTCTACTGGGGGATTTTAATTGGTCGGTGCAGCAGCGCAATACACAGTTATTTTTCTAGTAATATTAACTCTCTGTGAGTAAATGTGCTTTGTTAGAAAAGTGTCAAGCTTACGTAGAATATCTACGCTTCCAAAGTTGTGCAGGGAGAAACAATGTTACCAGGATAGCAACATTATCAGTGTCCTGTTTTTTCTCTTTTTTCTCTTTTCTTTTCTTTTCTTTTCTTTTCTTTTCTTTTCTTTTCTTTTCACTCTACTGAGAATATTGAGAAGAGCCTATCATGATTAGTGTTTCTGCTTATTGTGAGAGGAACATTCTGGGAACCAGACTGCAACTATAACAACTATGATTATTTGTTTCATTATGGAACTAATAGTAGCAAAGATTCATGTTTTTTTTTACAGGGAGATCCTTGGATCTCTGTTGCCCTTATTAAATTTTGACACTAATTTAGAAGAAAAAAAAAGTTTTACATTCCAAGTGTTGAAAAGTTTACAGTGTTGTAAATCTTCAACCTGAAGCAGAAAAGACCATCGAAGCTTCTGAAAAGTATAAATGCCTAAAGCCCTGCCTCTTGTTAACCTGCTGATTACTTTTTGCCTCCAGTAGTTCTTTTAGGAGCCGTATGATATGACCTGTTTGAGAAAGAAATGAAAGAGTTCTGGAGGGTCAAAAATGATCCGGATTATGTGTTGATACCAGTAGTCGTAGCAATTAAGTATTTGAGAAGAAACCTATATTTATCCACTTTGAAGAGGGTCATCAGGGTGGATTAAAAATTTAGTACTTTAGGCTCATTACGGGTTAGAGTGGAGTAATTATGTAGCTGTTAACAAATGCTTCAATCTCCACTTGAACATTAAGATATATTACTCCTTGAGACTTACTGGCCCACTTCAAGGAGCTTCGCAATTTGTAAATGTCATTCTACTTTGAGAATAAATTCTGCTGGTCTATTATTTTAGAGTTGGCATGCTTTTCTGCAGAGTGTGTTTTCAGAAAAGGTAAGGTCTTGAAAATAATCGTAAAGAGATATGGGCTCTATAGAGTTTCTCCCCCTTGGCATACTTACTGTCTGAAACAGTGAGCCTCTTCATACATTGTTCAAAAGAGGGGAGTTTAGAGAAGACCTTGGTGCCGCATTTATTTTGTTTGAGGATAATTATGAGGCTAGTCTAATTTTTTAATCTTGCAAGTTGGGAAATAATTAAAATGTTCGGGAGATAGCAGATGGAGCCCGGTGTGCCATTCTTCATCATGAAAACTGTACGGAGTTTTATATCAGTAACTCTGCATATCTGTTATTTCGGGTCATGCTTCCTATTTGTATAGCTCAGCAGTAACATATTAACTTCAAAACATGTTAATTTCAAAATGTGAATTTCAGATCCACTTTGAAACTAACTGGAAGAGACAGTCATACTTGTTTGCTCTTGACTTTTTTTTGATTTTGTTTTGTTTGTTTGTTTGTTTAATCTGGACAGATCACTTTTCACCTAAGGCAGTCTTTTAGTCCCTAACCCAAAGCCTGGTCACTCTTGTATGATTCTAATAAGTTAGGTAATATTACTATTGTGTAGAAATATGAAAACTCATACATTACTCACAAGGTTTTTTTACTGCATGAAAATGTAGTGACAATAGATACACATTAGAATTCTACCATACTCCTAGCATAGCCCATCGTAGTTAGTTTTAACCTCCATGTTCCCTGTCTAGAATCTTTTAAAAAGCAGAGGTAGTGCCTTGGTCATCTGTCAATCTCTCGTGCCTGCCCATAGGCCTAACACATGGTAAACTTCCAAAAATTTTATGTTGCTTTACTATTATTAAAATGGGACAAAATGTGAAATACCACTTGAAATCTTAACTCCTGATCTACGCCATAACCTTCTTTACCTTACCTCCAAACTTTACAAAGAAACTATTAAACTAATTATAGATGTTACAGTTATAAATTAGACCATACATTTCATTACAAGTTGACACAGTCACCTCTTCGAAAGTCCTCTTTCATTCAAGGAAATGAAAATTAGCATTGTGTATAGAACTAGAACCACTTTACTTGAATTTTCACTTCTCAACTAATTGTGATATCAAAAAGATAAAATATACACCTAGACTCGCATCGCAGTCTGATAACTGGCCTGGAAAAATTGTCAGTGTAGTTAAGTAATAATATTGGTTATTTGCGATATTTTATGTACTAGAAAACAGTGTTGTTGATTGATTTTTTCATATTTAATCATTTATTCTGTGAATTTTTCTCCCCTATGGCACTAGACTGAAAAAGTGATATTTTTCTACCATCAATAGGCATTATGAGTAAAGAATCAATAGTTAAATTGACCCAATAAAAGATGTCTGGGACTTACTATGGAGACAAGAACATCAGAAAACAAAATATATAGAATCTAACAAGGATCAGAAGCATCTTTTGCATACGTATCAAATAGCATAGCATGGTGCTAATGAATTGCATTTTTTCTACGGAGTCTAGGCCAGGATTCTGTTAACTAATAGATAGGCTGCAGCTTCCTGAGAGCCAGATTGAGTAACAGGTCAGCAACAGACATCCCACGTGCCAAAAATGGAGACACCTGGTGTAAGGTTGCTAGACCTCTAAAGAAATTTGTATGTAATTTAGCTTTTTTTTTTTTTTTTTTTTTTTGCTTTGCTGATTACCACTTGCTTTTCCTCAGCATTATATTTGCATTCTATGTGAAAAATAGATTTTATATATCATTAAAATTTTATCTAGGTATATTTATTCATTGGACACTTGTTAAAATGATAAAGAGACTTCATAAGGAGATAGGATCAATATATTAATATTAATAATTTGAAGTCTCTTTTATATACATATAAAGTTCATCTAACTATGCTTATTCATTCAGTGCTATTGTTAAATGAGTAACTCAAAGGAAGTTTTTAAAGCAATCGTGTAAATATACACATATTAATCATTTGATCTCTGTTTTATGTACATATAACTGCATATTCTTTAAATTTGTTTAATGTTTGTTTGACAGAGAGAGAGAGAGAACACGAGTGGGGAGGGACAGAGAGAGAAGGAGACACAGAATTCGAAGCAGGCTCAAGGCTCTGAGCTGTCAGTACGGAGCCCCATGCTGGGCTTGAACCAATGATCTCCAAGATTGTGACCTGAGCCGAAGTCGGACACTTAACCTACTGAGCCTCCCAGGCACCCCTGCGTATTCTTTAAATATAAATAAGACACACACATATATAAGTCTAGTTTTATTGTTTTTTTTTCTCCTTCCTTCTGATCATTATCTTTTTTTAAAAATTTTTTTTTATGTTTATTTATTTTTGAGAGACAGAGAGACAGAGCATGAGCAGGGGAGGGACAGAGAGAGAGGGAGACACAGAATCTGAAGCAGGCTCCAGGCTCTGAGCCATCAGCACAGAGCCCGATGCGGGGCTCGAACTCACAGATAGTAAGATCAGATCTGAGCCGAAGTTGGCTGCCCAACCGACTGAGCCACCAGGTGCCCTTGATCAGTATCTTTCAACACCTTTTCTATGGCAGGAGGTCTGCAAAACACAGGGTGTGCAAAAGTAATCTCCCGTTTTTTAGATGCAGTGTCTGTTGCTGACCCACATCAAGTAATTTCTTTCAACTGTGTTTTCATTTTTAACTTTTGCAGTTTGAAATAAATCCTCTTAGGTGTTACCTGAGGGAGGCATAGTTTCGCAGGAAATCACTTACTAATCACAGTTCATTAATCACATAGAAAGAATACTTTTTTAAATGTCAGCTCTTCATTCATAGAAAATGTATGTTTCCTTGTGGAATCTTGATGAATTACTGTTTGTCCTCCTTGTCTTTCATACGTTATTTTATACTCCTTAGGCGTTAACGAATTTCACATACAAATCGGCTATTACTCACATACAGAGTCCTGTCAACAAAGATAGCAGCCGTGCCTTTTTTTTTTTTTTTTTTTTTTACTTGCTTGTTATCCTCTTGATCATATAACCAGCCTATTAATTTATTTCTCTGTCTGAATAGCTTGTTGAAGGCAATGGCCAATGGTATGCTGGAGCTGGCTCCCATAAAACATCTTTCCAGCTCCAGGTTAAGTGATGTCATGTTGGCAGCTTGAAATTGGCCATGGTAGGAGTATTTACACCGTGGAAATTGGCAAATGCTGCAACTCAGGGTCCTTCCCTCTCCGGAGAGATGCTTAGACACTTAGCAACGCCCACGGCTTATAGTGTCATCTCTTCTTTTTTTTAATGATTTGACCATGTAGAATAGCCATGTAGAATTATATTTCCAGATATTTTTTCCCCACATTTTTTGAGACATTCAGAACATTGCCTCGTATACCACTTGCTAACTGAGTGACTGAGCCAGTTACTTAGGCCTTCTGTGTCCCAGTGTCCTGATCTCTGTGCTAGGGATAATAATAGTACCTACCCTGGGTTTGATGTGAAGTTGAATGAGAAATACACTTATCTCAGTATATTAGCAAAATGCTTGATGCACAGTGAGCCCTCCAGTAATGCTACTGTACTTGTCTCTCTACCTTAATTAATAGATATTTATTGATCCCATAGTAAATACTTAGCATTTTGTTGAGTCCAGTGGCGTATTGATGGAGGCCCAATGACTATAACATTGAGTATTAGTGATAGTGCCCTGTTGCAAAACACTTCCTCTTTTGCTGTTCCAACCTAATGTCTTTCATCCTTTCTTATTGCTTAGAATTTTTTTCCTCCCCTAAAGTAGTTTTGTAAACTTTTTCATATTTAGATTTAGTTTAGGTATTAATTCCACTGGGAAGCATCTCACCCCAGCCCTGGCCATGTTATTGTCCTGTCTCCTTGTGTTTGTGGTATGCCCCATTCATCTCTCTCTGTCTTTGAATTATCATTATGTACCTCTCTCCCTCTCTCAATTTGGGTGCATGGCTTGTGACTTACCACCTTTGCGTTCTTACTAGTTAGTGAAATACGGGATATGTAGCACGCTGATGAGAAATACATGTTTGATGGTTGTTGACAGGAGAAATAAGATAGACTTGGCTCATAAAGACCTTATGACTTGGTTGAAGAAGTAATACATATACATGTGGCATGAAGGTGAACAATAAAACATTTTAATAATGGTATCTATATTTTTAGGTTTTCTTAGGTTTATAATTTATTTTCAGATATAGATGATTTTTGGAAGTAGGTTAAGTCCGTTGTTTTTCTGTTACAGATACAGATACTTACGTTCACAGATATAAATGAATTGTTAGGTCAGCCAGATCAGATGGTAGGAAGCAAAGTCTAGCTTGTTGAGTAGGTTTCGTGACTTTGGTTCAAAAATATAATACAAAGTTCAGTTATTCTTCCAGGTAGTAACTCCTTCTCTTTTGCTTTCTGTTTGTGGTGGTGTGTCTTTGTTTTGTTTTGTTTAAACTTTTAAAAATTATTATGGCAATTTTCCAACACAAACAAAATTAGAGAAAATATTGTAACGACCTCTATGTATGCATGAATCAGCATTTTGTAAGCATGTATCTATATGCGCCTCAGTCAACATTTTGCCCATCTCGTTTTATTACCTCACACATATCTTTTATCCCCGATGTATTTAAAACCAAATTCAGACTTCCTATTAGTTTGCCTGTACATTCTTTAGTATGCATCCGTAATAGATTAGAACTTAGTTTACATATAATGCTATTTCCAAATCTATCAAAACTGACAATTTCATCGTATTACTTAGTACACACATTATGTTTAATTTTCCCTTATTGTCCGAGCAAGATCTATTTTTACAGGTGGAGTGATCAGATGAGCATCTAAACAGGATTTACACATTCCATTTGGATGTTCTGTCTTTTAAGTATCTTTTAGTCTGTGATAGCTTCTGCTCCATTTTTTCTTCCCATGCCTTTATTTGTTGAAAGATTCAGTCACTATCCTGAAGAAGATGTGAGATTCTGAATTTAGCTAATTGTGTCCCTATGTGATGTTTGCCATGTTCTTCCATCTCTCTGATTTTCTGGTGACTAGAAATTAAAGCTGGAATTGAGTTCAGTTGTAATTCTATTTATTATTTGGTGTGAATACCTCCTGGATGCTGTTGCGTACTTTCAATCGCCTCTCACCACGGGAGCATGATTTCTGTTGTGCTCACTTTTAATGATGCTAAAAATCTATCGATAACTTCAGGTCCGCCTAGGTCAGTCCCATAAAGTTCTCCATAGACTTGGATCAGTGTTTCACTTCATTGTTGATTATTTCATAGCTTCATGACTTTTTTAGGGATTGCCAAATGGTGACCTTTAATTATACTATTCCTGCTGCATTCATTACTGGTCATTTTTCTATGAAGAACTTTTTCTTAGTAACTAATTGGCACCTTCATCCTATGGTTTATATTAGAAAAGTGGAGAAAAATGCATGAGATTTATTTATCTCTTCCAGAATATAATTTCTTAATATAAGACCTAAATATAGTTATAGATATGTTCAAAGTATTCTAACAGATTTTGATAAAATTTCCCTAGGGGATATTCTTCAAATTATTTCTCTCAATCCTCTTTTGTTGATTATTATATTTTGAGAATATTCTTCCCATGCGGTGACAGGAAACCTCTTGTCCTTCCTTTTCTGTTTATCATAGTATGCCTCTATATGATCGAACTTATCCAATTAGAAGATATTTATTGAGCATCTTCTTTGGGGGGGAAGACAGGTAAGCACTGTGCGACTTGCTGGGCGTATGGACACGAACCCTGCCTTTTTCATAGAGTTATATAGTCTGGATTTGTTTTCTACTTAGATTGTGATGTGATTTAAAAAAAACATGTAAATGAATCTGGTTTTGGTTACTGTCATATTTGATGTCCTATATTATAAATATTAACCAAGAATGTTTTAACTGACTTTAGAGTTCCTGGGCGTAGAGTCTGAAATAGGGACAATAAAGACGTTTAAAGTTAAGTCGTTGGTGCTGACCCAAAGAAAAATGAGGTGTCTCCATATAGGGCATCGTATGTGACAAACAAGGAAGTTTTCATTTCTGTTATTTGAAAAAGAAGAGAGAATAGTGGCGATCCCCCATGCCAAGACTGAAAGTACTTGTACTTTTCTTGTACTGTTTTACTTACTGTTGTACTATCTTGTACTATTTTAACTTAAGCAAATATATTTGAACTTTATTTGACTTTTATTTTCAGAAAGTGAGGGTGACATTTTAGGGGTGTCTTTATCTCCTAGAAATAAAGTGTGTTTTCTCAGAGTTTTAAAGATTTTTTTGGATTTTAGAGAATGTACAATTTCTACGGCCTTGTAGACATCTTGTGTGAGTAGTGGGTGTAAACAGGACTAGTAAGATTCTGCTTTCTCTACGGGATTCTAGGACTATGAGGTAATAGGATATTGAATTCACCAAAAAATAGATTCTGTAAATCTGAGGTTTTGATTAACATTTTGTTAGGCATGCCATACTCGCTTATAAACTTTGGGTATATTACTTAAATAATCATTGTAATTCTAAAACTCTGTTCAGATGTTTTCTCTGGGATAGAAACTTCTCCTATTCAGATAGTCTGTAGCTGTAGAGCTGTTATGATTAGTTACAATGAGGGCAGAAATCAAATTCTTGTCGTGTAATTAAAATAATTGTTTGCAATGGGAAATCAGTAGCTGGAAAAACTTTACATTCTGCTTGTAAGTCTATGCTAACATGTTTTATGATGCTATGGAGAAGTGCTGGGAAGCAAGAGAATTTTAAAAGAAGTGGCTTTATGTTTGCTTTGCTAGCACTTATCAGGAAATTTGAAAGGAGACAAAAAGCTAAGCCCTTTAATTGTGGTGTCTGGTAACTGAGGATTAGACCGAATTTAGCTTTGAAGATCAACGCATGGACATTTATATTATGTCAATGGAAAGAATAGTTGCCTTTTGGCTTGAGGAGCTAGCTTAATCTGAATAGCATAAAATTTGACCCCCAAAAGTTGGCTAATATCTAAATATTGACTCTTTTAACCTGTTGAAGACGGAAGGCTAGCATGAAAGATACAGTAGTAAAATTCTAAAAGCAGTTGTTGAAAAGTAAATGTTACGCAACATGAACAGAATACCAGGGGAAAAACTGACAGAGTAGAATAACAGGAAGATTAGTCATTTCTGGAAGGGAAAAAAAAAGAGGTGGAGAGAGGGGGAAGAAATATTTTACACAGGAATGCAGAACTGGAAGTGCTAGTGCTAAGAGACAGATAGGAGCTAATTTAGGAGTGAAACTGGGCTAAAAAAGGGAAAATACTGGTCGCATTTCATCATGCAATATAAAGTTTATATTAACAAATAAAAATAAAAACGGGGGCCATGTTCTGTTGGGCATTAAGAGAACCCTGTAAAAGTAGAAGAATGATGTTTACTTCTTAGCCGATTTGACTTGGCTGAGGTCAGCCAGCAATGTCAAACGCACAAAAAGAAAATGTATTTCTTTGAAAACACACTTAACATCCTACTGTTTTCAGGGGTTGGGTAAAATAAAAGCATCCTGGACATTTTAAAATACGTATACTATTTGACTTGAAATAATTCTCACTTACACATTTCCTTGTCTGACGACCGAAGGAATAGCCGTCTCCTGAGTGTTTTAAGAACTATCTGGAAATCCTCAAAAAATTATAAATGGCAACTCACTGTGTATCTTAAAAAATATATAACAATCCTTATAACAGAAAACAAGGAAGTAAACATCACAAATGTGTGTGTGTGTGCGCGCGTGTGTGTGTGTGTGTGTGTGTGTGTAATCCCATTAGTTCCTAGTTTCTACCCAGGTATTAGGGGCATTCATGGAACAGATTTGACTGGGCACATTTTCCAGTTGGTCTGAGTGTTCTCATCTGCCAAATAGGAAGAATAAGATGCCTGCCTCAAAGTCGTGCAATGAAGATTAACTGAACTAGTAGACATAGTCATATACCTAACACGGAGATGGCATTTTGTTCTTTTAATTTATAATCTTGTCCCCAGGCATGGACCACAGGCTTGTATTATGCATGTCCAGCTAAGACATGGGAAGTTGGACGGGTGCAGGAGAAGCTCTTACTCATGCCCTTGACAACTTAATCTCTCATTTGATGGGCTACATATGTATCTTGACAAATGTAAATGGATTACTTCTCTTGGCCATTGCTTAGTAACTCCAGTAAACCATGAATTGCATGAATGTATTTAAATGAAGTAGATCACTCTAGCATTATATAAGCTTGATATCAGGACAAAATCTGCTTATTCTTCTATCAGGAAGGATATGCTAATATTATTGAAATGCAGAAAATGGCTTAATCTATATTGAGATAAAGATAACAAATTAATCAAATTTAGAGACCCAGGACTTTTGTTATTTTATGGAACTATATGTAATATATCATTCGGTATCATTGAATTAATAGACATGTGATATATTATCAGGAAAGCATTTTCTGTTGATTTTCTGAGAAATTCCAATTCTTTCATAGCTCCTGTGCACATGATTTGCCGTGATAAATTCTGACTCCATCACAAAATTTGGTGTCGTATGAACACCAAATATTACTAAAAACTTTCCCTCTTTCCCTCTCTCCTCCTCCTCTCTTTCTCTCCCCTTTCTACACACATATACAGACACAAACATACTCTCCCCCCCTCAGCCCCCGGGCATAACCTGCATAGGAAATGTTTATTTTCCAGACTACAGAAAACAAATGTTATCTCGAACACTGAAAGTCCTTCCTTTTCCTGGTTTGGAAACACTAAGTCATACTGAGTTGCTTGTAGATTTTCTTTAGCTAGCATTTAGGTTTATTTAAAGCATGAAGTTGTGAGGACAGAATGACTCAGGAGTTTGTAATGCACAATTGGAGCTTTTCACTTTCAGGTCACCATTTTATATTTGGCTGACTTCGTATTAGTTAAGGATTGGTAATAGTGTATCATTGAGTTTCAGGACAACCTGGGGAGCTCCCCGCAGCCTTGCCTGTTTTGACCTAAGTATGGCCCAGAGTTGGTGCTGATCAATCTATTTCTTTCCAGATAAAGCTAGGTTCAAGGAATTAAATAAAAGAGAGTATACCCAGTAAAAGCTGATGAATAAGAAGCCGCTAATGTATTCATCTACAAATATAACTCATTTGATATCTTTCTGAAAGTAAAGTCTTAAAATGACCCATACTTACATTTCTCTGTTTTTCATTGCACTGTCATTAACATCAGCAAGAAATAATAATTGTTGCTGCAGTAGGTAACTTGAACCGTCAGAAAAAATATATATTCAAATATCTATATATTTCTATCTCTGTGTCTGTATCTAGAGCTATACAGATATTTGAATATCTATATATCTCTATCTCTAGATATAAGGATATTCAAATATATCTCTAGATATATATTTCTAGATATATCGATATTCAAATATCTGTATATCTCTCTATATAGATATACATATCTATATATTTTTTTCTATATCTAGATATACAGATATAGATAGATATTTCAATATATATTTTTAGATATAGATATCTAGATATTTGGAAGATATATAAATACTTGGATGACTCCATAAAATGAGTCATGATCTTCCTAGTCCCTCAGTTAGTAGTGTCAAGGTCATAGAATGATTTGTTATGATCTATCTGTGTAAAAGCTTGTGAGGTTACTTTGTTTTCCTCATCCAAAAGATGTCAGAATGTGTTGTGTGTTTTTTTTAGAATTTTTGAATAACTTTTGTGTTAATTTAGTGTTAACATTGAAGATAGATAAATTTAAATCTTGTTGTCAGCCAAAGAGTGAATCAAGCTTATGTGGGTACGATGTATAATGCCACCACTCAAGGAACTCTGCAGAGAAGATAATTGTCTAGAACTTGGGTAAAGAATTGTCATCTTCCTTCTTCTGAAACTTTTGATTTTAAAAATAATCACGAGTAAGTACGCTCTAATGCATCACCTCAAGTTGTGCCACATGGGCACCTAAATTTCTTCTTGCTAAATGCCACCAAATGGCTGCATTTCTTCCAGCTTATAGCTAAATTCCAACAGAGGGTATATGACTTCACCATAACTGTATTTTCTCTCTGAAGTTTTCATGGTTTCTTGTGCTAATTTGTATTAGGTTAAAGCCAAAAGAGCTGAAGCTAGCCAGTCTTAGTTCAGAGAGTTAGGCTTGCTGCCAGATTAAAGAGAGAGAATGGTTTCTGTATTCTCCATTGGCTTCTCAGTCTTATATTTGCGACTGTAGGTGTTCAATTCGAGCTGTCTGTTATTATCCAGATGGCTTTGTGTCCTGGAGAGCTCATTCAAAGAAGGTCATTTCAGCTGCTGAATATTCAAGGAAGTACCGTGGTCCAAGGTTGGTTCAGCCTTCATCTCAAGGGATGATCCTCAGATTTCTGAAGCTTCCTCTAATCTCAAAATTATTGTCTTGGTCCTGCACATAATTAAATGGATAATTAAATGATACAAATAAAATAGAAGTACGGCTGCCAGAAGTGGTAATCCCCTAAACACGATGACCAGTACTGTGATGATGATGTTACTGCCCTGTTAGTGCTTCTCAAGATAAGATTTACTTGGAAAAAAATGTGAAAACTGAATTTGTCCTTGCCTTTTAAAAATTTTTTTATATGTTTATTTATTTTTGAGGGATAGAGAGGGATCCACAGAATCTGAAGCAGGCTCAAGGCTCTGAGGTGTCAGCACAGAGCCTGATGCAGGGCTCAGACTCTCAAACTGAGATCATGACCTGAGCTGAAGTCAGGCACCCGACTAACTGAGCCACCCAAGTGCCCCTGTCCTTGACTTTTTTAAAAATGTGATAATCACATTTAATTCCTTAAGTTGGTAAATACCACTGAGAGAAATGGATGTGGACTTGTGTATTGGATAAACTGACATACTTGATGCATAGTAAGTTTTTTAAAAGAGACAGGAAGAGAGATCCTCCTCCCAGCAGGGTTCCGGCCAGACCGGACATTTCTTACTCCCTTTCTTTAAGCATCCATGCTATCAGCTTTCAGGAGGCAGCAGAGGGTAGCTATAAGAGCGAAACCACAACTCCAGGAGCCGCTTTCCCTGGATCCAAACTCTACATTTGCGCATAGTAGTCATATGACTTTGGCAACTTCCTTAACACTTCATGCCCCTAAATTTGCCAATGTACCCTGCTAAATGGGAGCGTATCTGTCTTGTTGCAGTGTTGCGAACCTAATAATGCAGGTCAAAGACTTGCGGAATTTTCATGGCACACAATAAGTACCATATGCGTGTTAACTATTATTAAATCATAATTTTGTGTAAATATGTTCTAATGTCTGTCTGATTAAAGGTCCACTTGCAGTACAGAAAACAGTGAAAACCAAAGTGAATGTTGGATTTTAGCGAACTGTTTAAGGGCCCCGGTTCTGAAACAGGGCAATCTGGGTTCAAATCAGTTGCAGCTCTGTGACTTTGAACATGTGAGGGAACCCGACTGAGCCTCCGTTTCCTCATACGCAAAATGAGGCAGTAACCATGTCTGATCTGTAGTGGCCGTGAAGGTTAAATGGGATAACACACACGTCAAGCACAAAGAACGGTGCCTGGCACTTCCCGAGCATTCAGTAAGTGTTAGTGATTGTTCCCGTTACTGCTTTGATGATGAGGTAAACATGTGAAATGTTAATATCACCAGAAACATATACTAAGATTCTGTGTTTGTAGGGTTTCAGTTTTGCCAACGAGAATTGGTTTTCTCTACTGTGGAGGAACAATGCTTCTGTATTCTGGTGTTTATGGTTCTTTAATTTATGATTCTTTTCTCAATAAGTAAAGACCATTTGCTTATTAAGAAAATAATCTGTTTTACACTTATCCTTTGTTGAGCTATTTAAAATTTTTAAAAATCTCAAGGTGCTTTTTCTATCTATAGAATTTTAACTCTGGATAAGTAGTTAAGTAAAGTAAATGCTTTGTTAATGAAGTTATCTGCTCGACTCTGTGGTGCAGCTGTATTCTAGCCACTCGTTAAGTTGAACAGTGCTGGAAGGGAAAACAACTCATCAGTAACATCAAAATGGGAATGAAATAGAGACGCAAAGAGATGTCATTGTTCCTTCTGTAAAATAAAGAGCATAAGACCCGATATTTCCCCATCTGTTGGGAGTGTTGTAAAGATTATGAAAACATTAGCGCTTGCAAAAAGTAATTCTATGCCAGGAAGGCAGATAGAACATTAGGAAAGAAATGACCAACATTGCGTGATGGCATTTATTTTATATAGTAACATCCTTTCTTTCATTAACAGGAAATTTTAGGGCAATCCACTTGCTTATGAGGAGTGAGGAAGGCGATTGAATTCTTAAAAGGATGCATCAAGGCTTCCTCGTAATAAAGTAAACCTTTAAGAACATGTTTTCCGTAGAATTAGATGCTTAGAATTTCATAGTAACAGTGTATTTATCACCTTGTTTGGGGAGCAGTGTTTAAGCATGATCACAGGAAAACACCTGTTTTGACACTCTGGGAAAGGTGCAAACATACGGGCAAACTCTGTCTAGGTGTAGAGTAAACAAGAGTGCTTTGGCTAGCATCCTGCAAGGAGCTAGGTCTAAACGGTCTGCTCCTGCTTCTGCTGCTGCTGCTGCTGCTAATCCTGCTGGGAAGGAACAGTGGCTGACCTGGCATATCCTTTACTCTCGGTGCTGCAGCAGTCACTCAGGAAATGTTGTTTAAGGGGAACCTTCTGGATCCTTTTCATGGCACCATGGCGAGAAGAAGCCGTATCTTATCTATTGAAGATAAAGCATGGAGTTGGCTAATGGATGCTGGTGAGTGAATAAGGCAAATGGGGAGCCAGTTCGCAAAGATATCTTTCGGGAAGGGCTGATCTCTCAAGGACCGACATAGCGCCCATTGGAAAGTGACCTCGGATAATCTGAACATCAGAATGTTGTTTTAGAGGGGAATCATCGTTTCACCACTGGTGACCTGATCTGTGACCTGGTATACGTTCCATAAATGAAGTTCTTATTTGTCCCAGTTTTACTACTCAAAGATACTAATCTTGAAGTTTGTTAGATACCTCAGTGCATGGAACGTGGTTTCCAGTATAATTTCCACTATTTAATTTTTACTCTTGTTTTTCACATGACTTACAGTGACCTGAAAAAATTACTTTTCAGTACGTGAAAGCAATTTATCCTCCTTTCAAATTCTAAATGAGCGTTTCCTTTTTTTAACAGCAGTAGACTATAGAATTTTATCTTAAGAAATTATTTCGTATGCATAATTCTTGCCAGGAATATTCTTTTCAACTCAAGATAATTATGTAAGCAAATTAGTAAGATATTGGTTATATTAGTCGGATAGTTGCACAAGATGAGTCCTTGACATTGCTAATATATCCGTGTACCAATACAAGGTAGTGTCCTTGAGTAAGTTTCTGTCAGTAAAGTGAAAAATTTGTATGAGGTATCTCAATTTTTCTCACTCTAAAATTTTCTTTTCCATTTTGCCAAAAACTACGTGATTTAAAATGCATATATCTCTCTTCCATCTTATAATTTAGAACACACATGAATATATGCCAATGGATAGTTTACCTGTGTCTTTCATTAAATGATTGGAAGATACAGAAAGAATGAGTTTTCTATAAAGGTGAAGGCCAGATTTTCCTAGAATGATTAATCTATGTTTAATAGGTTTTCCATTAAAGAAAAAAAAAAGGTAGACGGTTAAATTTAGGAATTTATAGCAGGATTATAAAGGCTCTGACAAGCCATGTAGGATGATAACCGTTTAACTCTTAAGAAATTTATTTGACCGCAATCCTCCTAAGGCCCCTGCATTTTTGATTAGTGCATTTTCACATATGGTACCACCATTCAGCCAGTGAAGAGTTACAGAGCACCTGCTGTGTTTCCAAGCTAACTAGGTTCAGGGATACAATTGTGAGCACATTTGTCAAAAATTTCTCACTTTGTGATGCTTAACAGCAGGGAAACACAGGTTTAGATGATTTGATCTTATTACTTGAGTAAGATTCTTTAGTAGCATTAGAATGTATATTTTCAAACAGCGAGTGCTGATTTTTCCATTTCCACTGGAGATAATCCTGACATACCATATAATCTTAAGAGCTTTATCAATGAATCAATGTTACCATTTCACATTTGACACCATTGACTCGCTTTTTTTGTACTCCACGTCCTTTTGTTCATTTTAGTTTTCGTTGGCTAGATTGTTGAAACTGATTTTCATGAGTGGGATTGACAACATAGGTCAGAAAAACAAACTGTAATTGGTGTTTTATATTTGTTCAAAGTCAGGCTCTACCTTTTTTTTTTTTAAGTCCACTTCTCTTCGGTTTCTACCATAGGGGCTCACTCAGTTTTTCCTTATCCAAACCTATCATATTGAAATGATTATGTTTTAAAAGACTAAGTTTTAGTTCAAATCAACATCTAAATTTAGGCACTATTTATACAATAAAAATATTTTTAAGAGGAAATTCACATTCTTCATCCTTGTCCCTTATAAATTTTCAATTCTCTCAAGTTTAAAGTACTAGCTGCCTGGGCAGTACTGAACATTATGTAGCATAAGGGTTATTTCATTTTATAAAAGTGGTGGACCCTTAGTGACTTATGGGACACAAGTAAATTTGCCCAACAAGAGCTGCTTTTATTGTGTGTGTTATTAACTATATATCTACATTTATGTGGTGAGGCATGGATATCCACCTTCCTAAAACAAGATGATTTCAACCAGTTGATACCAGTTAAAAGATTATTATTAATATTTTAGATAACTTGGCTTTAAAAACCTATGTAAGTAAATACGCGAAGTCAAGAATTGCATACGTGTAACTGCCCTCAAGCAGCAGATTTCCTTATTTAATTATGAAACAAGCTTAAAACAGCACCCATGGTTAATTTGTTTGTGTCTGGAAAAAGTGAGAGTTGCCAAATTAACCCGGTTATCTTTATCTTGACACACATTTGGAATTACTAAAGTTTGGTCAGAGTTTATATTTCATTTCTGACTTTATTTTACCCAGCTCCTCGAAGCCGAATAGTCTCAGGGTCTGTCTCTTGTACCTGTTTGATATTTAATATTCAGCGGGCTCCTTTGGATGAGCTCCTGGGGACTTGTGAGTCCTTGAAGAGCTGTGAATAGTGGTTAGCAAGCTAGAAGGAGCTCTCTGGAAAAGAGAACATTATCAAGCCCAGCTTCTGGAGAGTCTTAGCGAGCGGCTTATGTGACCATGCATTAACACCTGGTACATTAATCTCATTTTCCTGTCTTCCTCCTCTTTTCTTCTTCCCTTTTCTTCTGTGTCTTCCTCTTTTAATTTCTGAACACTCTGTGCCCACTTCTTTTTCTTCATGTTCTTTTTCTCTCATCTCACTGAATTCCTCCTTCAGTCTTCCTCATCTGATCAGGATAAGAGGTGATATATTTGATAAAGCATTCGTTGTTCTTATTTAAAAAGCAATTTTAATTATTTCTCAAGTTAAAAATCAGCTCGGTTTAAACTCCTGTTACATTTTCTCCTCCTATAATGGACGACTTTGCCTTTTAATTTCCGTTGCCTTGTGGATTAGCACCCTGTGAGTTTATATATTTGTAAATTTTCTGAACATGAATGTTATAATGGAAGAATTTAGGAATTTTATGTCACTTATTAGATTTGTAAGCTCAGATACAGTAGACATACTGTAATATGTCTTCCTTACTTTTCTTTCTAGACTAGAGCTCCATATCCTCCCTCCACTGTGTTTTTGGCTCTCTTATGGGATGCTAGAATGGCCTGTCTCCATGTATTTTGTTGCATTTCGCCATTGCTTCTTGTGTTCTGTCGGGGAATTTTGGTGATTCTTTTCAAGCGCTACCTGAGCTCTGTGCTAGTTGTTCCGTTCCCCCAGGGTCTCGTGCTGTGTGGTCATGTCTCCACTTCCTCTGCCCTGTCCATTGACAGAGCCTGGGTTCCCTGATGGCTGCCTCTGTACCCTTGTGAGGGCGGGAATATTCCTCCCCCTGCTGCTACAATTGAGCCCGTGCTGGGTACCACATTGCCCTCTTCACTTGCTTTCAGTTGTTAAGGCTTCCCAAGCTTTGGCTGTGGCTCAGTGATCCTGCTGTCAAAACCCTGAAGCTTTTCTAGCCTCGACACTCAGTGGTAGCAGCAGGTGTTGGGATTTCTCCAAGCCCCTAAGACCCTGGGAGCAAGAGAATGGCCGTTTGACATAGACCTCAGGACTTTTCAAAGCACCAAGAAACGTCTGCAGAAGATGTGTAAAGGTAAGATTCTGATTTCTCTAGGAAGCTGTTCTAAAAGCTAAAAACCTACAGCCATGGTTTTGATGTAGACTAAATAGCTGAAGAATATCCTTGGGGAACTCTATGCTTGATGACAGAGCCAGAATATGAGTCTTAGATTGGGTGACTACATATTAAAACACCTCTTTTGGGAATTTGGTATGATATTAGCATTTCTGGTCTATTTTATTTATATTAAACTTGGCATTGAATAGATAAATTTTTTTTTCCATTCTTTGAATTGGAATCTAGGAAGCACTCTTTTCTCTTTCACACTCTGCACTGTGTATTCAATAAGAGAAATCTTGAGAGTTAAAACAGTAAAAACTAAAGTAGACGTTGTTTGTTTCCAAATGCCTGCATTTTGTTTACTCCTCTGTTAATGTTTAAAACCAGAAATATTAAATTATTATATCCTTAATTTCTTTAAGCTCAAATTTCTAAAGTCATAAATAATTCAAAAGGAATGGGAAGAGCTGTTCAGATTGCAGTAGTTCAAGGGTGCAGTATTGTCCGCTGTCAAAAATTACTGCTCTTCTCCCTTCTTTTAGGACTTTATTTTCAGTTTTTTTTTAAAAGGGAATTATTCCCCGCCCCTAATTTCTGGGGGAAAAAATCAGTCCATATGAGTGTAAATAACCTGGATGAAGGGTGTGTGGCAGCCGGGCAGGGGGTTGCGGACAGAGGGCAAGAGAGATCAGCAGCATCTCGGAGTGAAGAACACAGTCAGCTCTTCAGCATTACTTACATACAACCTTTCTTCTTTACCCCGCCTCCATTCATAAGCAGTAGTCTGTGAAGTGATATTAAGACAGCTCTTCTGGTATGAGATCTTCAGTGGCCTTACTCTCCATTCATGTCTTTTTTCTCCTTTGTTTTCTTTTCAGTACGGACTCAATCTGTTAATTGATTCCCTGTAGTTAGAATCAAGGCTAGTAGCTGTCATGTCGAAACTCCTTCATCTCAATAACTAAATATGTAACTGAGGATTCAAAAATGAAAAAGAATATTTTCTAATAGCGATACAAAATGAAGCAAGACTTCTCTTTGATAGTGCCTACTAATGCTTATTTTTAAAACTAAAAGATGTTCAACAAAGTATTTTATTTACACTTGAAAATAACCCACTTTTATTTCCTCGAGACCTCAAAAGTACAAGTAAATGGAATGTTTTTAAGTCTTTCTGGTGCGTTAAATTGGGTAATTGATTTCATATGTAAAAACAAAAGAGGAAAATTGTAATGCTTTAATCCTTAATATTTATAATGAGTTTATAGTTTTTCAAAATGTAAGGCAGTCTCAAGCCGGGAGGTGTATTATTGTCAGGTTGGCTTATGAAGTACATTTTCCTTTTTCTAATTATTTAGAATTCTTCTATTCTTCTAGGAAAAGAATTGAAACAATCTGTATATTTAATTCTCATATATTATAGATTATATTATAGATTATATTAATTATATGCTTAATGTAATTAAATATTAAGGTAGAGTGATTGAAATTATTGTAGACATTTATAAAATTACTTTAAAACTTTAAAATTACTTAAAATACTTTGAATGGAACATAACGAGTTAGTGGTATTCACTGCATTTAATGTTTAATGGACAAAGTAACTTCACATAAGCTGAACTCAGTATAATAATACTTAGACTTCAGTGATTTCTTTTTTAGGCTGTACAGAAAAGGTACGTCACGTAAAGTATTGGTGCCATAAAGATCTTAGCAACTACCTGAATCGAACAGTCTATTGAATAAATAATAATAGGATGACCCTTTTGCACATAAGGGAAGAGAGGACTGATAATTCACAATTTTTAAGCCTAGAGCCAAGACAAGAATACAAATCACTGAATTCTAACCCAGGGCACTTGGCTCGAGGCAATGCTGTTAACTGAAGTTGCGATACGTTTCAGCCCGCCAGTGTCTGCAGGGCAATGAATGGAGTTTAGGAGTTAACGTGATCTTCTTCAGTACCAAGTGTGTCTGATCACGGCTGACAAACGTGAGCTCACTTCTGCAGTGTAGCCTTGATTGAGGCCTTTCGAATTTCCTTTTTATTTCTGCCTTGTTTAATGTGGCTCGCCTTACTTACATTAGGGTTTTAAAAAGTGCAGTGGAAGAATCATTAAAATATGTTTGTTTGGTGGGAGTACTGAATTTCTGGCATGCCAATTTGTTTCAGTGTGCGATCCTGTAAGTTGGGCATTTTCTGAAAATTTAAATGGTTAAAATTGAAAAGACTAGACGTATGTGTGTATACATAGGCAGTTCTTTTTCTGTTTCTAAGCAGAAAATTTTTAATTGACTTCCACTGTTTCCAAAGTTGAAAAATCACCCAGCTCGGAACTTTAAAGGTAGCTGTTGATGTGTGGTATCACGAAAGTGAAAGGTGCCCATTCTCCGTGCTGCAATAATTCTATAGATATGAAGTTACTTGACATATCTATTAATTTAAATGCTTTCTGGTTGCCTCACTTCGAATTATTACTTCAAAATCCAAATTCTCCCTGACTTTACTGGCTACCCATCATCATTTAATAGGGCCATGTCCAGGCTCCCTTTATTTGATTTTTTGGGAAGTGTGAGTATAATCCAATCCCCCTGAATGCTGCCCAAGATGGACTTACGACCCAATATGGACATAAGAGAAAAACTAAGAAGGAAGACTCTAAATGCTCTTTTTAGGAAGTTTAGTTTGAAAAATCGCTGGACTACTTTTGGAATAGAGATTTATAACACTTATTTTGGAAAAGATATGAAGTACTTATTTACTTGAAAGTCTAGTCTGGAAGTCTTAGGCCAGTTCTCAGAATAAGGTTCTTCACCCCATTCGTAATGATCCCCGAGTCTTTCTGCCATCACTCAACTCATAAGACTGGTTCCTCTCAATTTCTACTGTTTGCTCTTTCCCATGTATTCTTTATCCTTCCTTAGAAAGAATGAGGACTGTCTGGGCTGGTGGACAATGAGTACAGGTCCTTATGGGTTGTAACCCCTGGCTGTGAGTGCTAGTTCGCAAATTCAGTCCTCACCTTTCCATGACATAGTGCCATCAAGATGCTTCTGCCTAAGCTTCCTTCCTCCTCAGCCTGTTCACTCATTGGCTGTTTGACCTTGGAAAGGCCACTTACTCTGTTAGTTGTAGTCTCACCCGCTATAAAATCCAAAGAGTATCATCTTCTTGTCAGGATTTTTATGAAGATTTGATTTGATTTGATTTGATTTGATTTGATTTGATTTAGTTTAGTTTAATTTAATGAGAAAGTATATGCCAAGCACTTAGCACAGTGACTAGCATATAGGAAACCAAGCACTTAGCACAGTGGCTACCATATGGAAACTAGCCAATAAATTGTTGATGTTATCATTTCATTTTCCCAACGTCATATAACTAGGAAGTGATTGAGTCAGAATTCAGACCCAAGTCCGTCTGATGGGAAACCAAATGAAACAGGAGCACGTATACTCTTTCCATAAACAACAGCAACAGGAGCCACAAAGCAAAATCTCTGATACTGCTTCTCATACCTACTGATACGTTTCGTGATACATAAATCATGATATCATGTACGCTGATGGGAAAGCAGCATAGTTCAGTGGTTTAGAGAAAACTGGAAGGAAGGCTTCCAAGGATTAGAATTTCAGCCCTGCCACATAGGAACTGTGCGGAATCAAGTAAACTCTATACCTCTCTAGGGTTCTTTATCTGTATATGTATCTTAATAGTATCTGTTATATTGCATTAGTATGGACAGTAAATGATAGAAATTAAAGAGCACCTCCAATAAGTGGCTTTTACTATAATTGATAGAGATGTAAACATTTCTTTAAAAGCAAAGCATGTCCACAGAATGCAATGCATGCTTTATGAAAATCAGAACCCCATAAAGTGTTAAAAATGGATAGGATCTTGGTGACTAGATGACTTTGCATTCTCCAAGAATCTATATGCTTTCCCTGTCAAAGCCATTTCACCAGTGACAGGCCAGTGGAGAAAGGGGGAGAAGGCATCAAAGATCAGAACTGACCCAAATATAGAGTGGTTGTACCATCCAAAAGGTGGGTGAACTCTCAGGT
The DNA here is from genome assembly GCA_030068075.1 of Paguma larvata. NCBI lineage: Eukaryota > Metazoa > Chordata > Mammalia > Carnivora > Viverridae > Paguma > Paguma larvata. The sequence continues at coordinate 45,271,896 of CM057824.1, forward strand.
TGGGTCGATGTCAGTGACTGGCATCAGAGTAACTGGATGATGAGAAGAGTCCTAGTTAAGCAGATGGTAGGATTGTAGTCTTTCTTTTTTGAAGCAAGTTCTAGGGAGTTCTGGAGACAGTGAGTTAACCTGGGCTAAGTTGAGTATCAAGGGTTAGCTTTGAATGCTAGTTGGACCAGGGACTTTCCTTCCTAAACTCTCGACTTCTTGAAGTCTGAGATGTTCATCTTACTTGTTTGCAGTGCCTGACATAGGGTCTAGGAAACAGTAGGCACTTGACGCATGCTTGATAATTAAAAAAAAAAGAAAAACTCATTTAAGGATATCACGGCCACCAAGGGATTGGAAAGCAGGGCTACACTGCAGGAAGCACAGGACGCCATGGGACTCCCTCCGGGACAGAGGGGAGAGAGTTGGGGCAGGTCCTAGGGGAAGGCCAGGGAGCTGAATGTACATAGACTTTGTAATGACTGGTTTAGGGGCATGCAGAATTGGAACTGTCAGTGTAGTTTGATTATTGGATGTAGGAATGAAGTATTCCAAGTTTTGAAACTGTTCAGGCAGAGGACATAGAGTTTAAAGAATCAACATCTATTAGAATCCATTCACATTAGTTTTTCATGCAGTTAAAAATGGTGTTTCTGGCTTTAAAAACTCAATTTTGGTGCCAGAGACTTGAGAAAAACTGTATCTGTAAATGACATCATTGATATATATATGTATATATGTAACCTTATATTAGGAAGTTATCAAAATATGGTCTTAAATATGTATTATTGTGAAGTTGTAGTTTGTAGTACATGGTCATGAAATGGAGAGTTTATGCAGATGATATAGGAAGTCAGAGTGTAATTCTAAAAGCTGAAATACCTGTGGGGGATGATTGATAAAACGTTGAGGCTTTTTCATTACAACTTTTGCTACTCTTTTGATGTGTTTTCCCTAAAATAATAAGACGAATACATCTTTCAGTCAAAGCCTATATTAAAAATATAAAACAGACTAAAAAAAAAAGAAAATTAACTATGCTTATGGTTAAGCCTAACCATTTTTGTTAGTATTTAAGTTGCCATAAGGGTGTTTTTAGGTGATCCAAACAGGAATCCCAATTACTTCACCTAGTGTATGGCAAGATACGTTAGCTCCTTGTCTTTACGGCTGGGATATTGTGTGCTGGCACGTGAAAGATGGCTGTTTGAAAAACTTCAAGTGAGCAGGGTGCCTGGGTGGCTCACTAGGTTGTTTGTGACTCTTGATCCCAGCTCGGGTCTTGATCGCAGGGTCGTGAGTTCAAGCTCCATGTTGGGTTCCTTGCTGGTGTGCAGTCTACAACAAAACAAAACAAAGCAAAGCAGCAAAAGTCTCAGTGGGAGTTAACGTCACACCAAATGTTTCCATGAACATTTGTGTCTCCTTAATTTGAAAAAGACCATATGCTACAGTAGTGTGTCTCTAATATTAAGATAGTGTGGAGCCTTCCCTCGTATCTCAAGAATGAACTCTTAATCAAGCGCTAAGTTATTACACATTAAAAATTTTTTGCTTTGCAAAGTACCCACTGATAGGAAGCTAAACAATAAATTGAGTCCAAAATGGCAAAATCATCACTGACATATATAGTCTATTTTGTAGAAAGTGAGGTCTTCGTGTCTCTTTTCCAGTGAGTCTGTGAACTTGGCCTCTCCCTCTTGCTCCCCCTCTCTTCCAGCTCTTTGTACACACACATGCAGAGAGATGGAAATGCGCACACACAAGCTTTTGCTTTTACCATAAAAGATTTACACCAGAACTGAGAACTGCATGATACTAACTCCCTATAATCCTTTCTAATCAGTTGCTTTTACGGCTCTGTGTCCCTGAGTTCTTCGGAGGGTCTAGCATACTTTTTGTGTGTGGTAAACCGTGGCAGGTGGTTTTCTTTTCTTCCCTGGTATTTCCTGATGCCTGTTTTTAGTTTATTTCGGCAATTCATCATATGAGTTTTGATTATGTAAGAAGCTGGAGACATTATTGAAGCAGCATGTATTAACTAGCAAAAATTCAACTCCCCATAAAGTGCTACACACATGAAATAACTTAGGTCCGAGTACCAGTATTTCTTTTCCCCAGCCTTGCTCCGGATGTGCTCTCGGCAGTTTTAATCTGTTCTGTTTTACCCTTTTAAAAACGTAAAAGGCAATGGTACAAATAAAACCTGCGCAGTCTCTCCCTGAAGAGAATTTTGTCATTGGAAATAATGGTGTCAGCACTAAGAGAGACAATGTTCTAAATAAATAAATAAATAAAGTGAGTGGCGTTCGGTCATTGTCACCATTCTTGACTAACTGTCTGGAAATCACTCATGTAGCAGTTATCAAAATAGTTGTGATAACACTCTGTTTTAGATCCCACACCAAATACCTGAATAAAATGACTTAAAGAGTATAAGTAATCCAAATTGTACTTTTAGAATCCAGGGTTGAGGAACCAAGCTTAGACTTTCTTTTATGGTAATTTTAATTTTGAAACTAGGTTGATAAATTTGCAAACAAACATTTAATAAACTCTCAAATAACAAAGGAGTACCTGCCTAACTGTACCATATTAAGATTGCTGCATGGGATGCCTGGGTGACCCAGTCGGTGAAGGGTCTAGTTTCAGCTCAGGCTATGATCTCACAGTTCAGGAGTTTGAGCCCTGCATCAGCCTCTGTGCTGTCAGCATGGAGCCTGCCTCAGATCCTCTGTCTCCCTCTCTATCTGCTCCTCCCCCGCTCATGCATGCTCTCTCTCTCAAATAATAAACATTAAAAAAAAAAAAACAAAAATAATTAAGATTGCTGCATGAAAGTAGAGCCCTTTAAAAAGGTCATCTCAACTCAGAGGAAAGTGTGATTTTAGGTTCATTAAAGAACCAGAATTGTTTTTAAATATCTTCAGTGGGTTAAAAATAACAGGTTGAAAGTAAATTATTTAAAAAATAATAATTGAGTTGATACTTTATTAACAGAACCTCAAATGGAGTTAAAAGTATCCTTTAAGTTATAATTTTCCATTTCTAAGGTATTTTAAAGTTAGATTTCATGTTTAAGGCTTCCACTGGGCCATTTTCTACCTATCACTCAAATCCACCAATTCCTGTGGAATCAAGTCAGTTTCTGCTTACGGTTTGTAATGTTTTGGGCGCTTTGGATGGGAATCAGGAGCTTTACAACAAGAGTAAAAATCAGGAAGAAGGCTGCGAACAAAGCCGTGGACGTGGACTTGGTTTAGTTTTCTGCATGGACTCCCCTTGTTACTCTGTGTGCCCCATGTCTTCTAAAGCCTGCCCACCGTTTTGCCTCCCTGGACCGAATGGAATCTAATACAGATAAGGCACAGCACAGCCTGGTTTGTAAACTCTGCCTCATCTTGTTTGTGAAGTAATTCATTTATCCAAAAAGCACTATAAATCCAAGTTTAAAAGTAAACTGTGAAAAGGAAGTCTTTTCTGGAATCCTGCCCATCCATCACGCACGTCCATATTGCTTTCATGAGTGCTAAAATTGAAAGTATAATTATTGTGTTTATAATATAACCGGTTGTATGAATTTTTACGTATTTAAAAGAACAGTGGGGTTGCAGGATGGGGGTAGGGAAGAGCCCCAACTCTACTTTTCCTTCCCGATAAGTCATAAATTGTAAAATTCAAGGTCATATTTAAAATTTATTTTACAATTTTGAGACTGATTTCAGTTGCCCCGAAGAATTTTCCAAGAGAGAAAGTACATGTAATGGGAAAAAAGAAAAGGTACAGAAAACAAGCACCTTCCCCTAAGGAGAGATGTAATTTTAACGCTAGAGAATATAGAATTTGCTATATCAACAAAGTATATTATTTCACCAAACAGCTGGATAAGCCAGTGTGTGTTTATTGAATAAACAAGAGTGTTGGTGAAAATCAAAGAGCGAGTGGATGAATGAATGGATAAGCTTACTGGTAATACATTCTTCCTATTTATTATTTTCAGGAAAAAGCACTTTTTTAGAATACTGCAAAGAATTCATTGAAAGAAACTGGGTGAAATTCCTCATTTTCTCTTGTGGTAACTGCCAGTTGTTATAGTAGCATGAGAACTTTCTAGGTTATAAGATACCGTTTTTGTAGTTTGAATCACCCTACATTTATAGAGCTTTGGGGAATCAGTAGATGAGAAAACACAAATCGTAAGCAAAAGGGCAGTTAGTACTCTTCTAAAAATAAACATTGATTCATGTAATCGCGTTCTAAATAAAATAAATAGAAATGGATTAAGAAAATTATAGTGGCTTCGAAGAATTTAGTGTGTTTTCTATCCCTATTTTCATTTAGATTTTATGGCAATTGTTCTTAAAGGAGCACCACACACTACATATTCTGAAACCTTTAGCCAGCAGAAGCAACACCCAGAGGTATATTGGATGTCTTCACCGTATTAAAAAGCACTGGGCTTGACACGATCGTGGCAGATTTTTAACTGCTGGAGAAAAAGTTGAAGGGAACAGGTTAAATATCAGTATAGAAATGAGGCTTTTTGGAAATCTCGGGACATGATGGGGAACATAATACACCTTACTACAGCCTGGGAACAGGAAGAGGGGCTGCGGACATAAACTGGGGTGGGAGTTTGAAGAGAAAGAGCCTTTGCCGGCAGAGAAGCAAGCTCACATGAGCCCAAGTACTGGCTCTCGTGCCCTCTCGTGGGGCTCATTCCCCAGGAATGTATCCCTTGTGCTAAACCGAGTGCTTATGTAAACACACAGTAGACTTTTGAAAATACTCCAGTAACAGTTCTTCAGGGCTCACTATGTAATTATTGCTAGCTGTTGCATTTATTTATCTTGGTACTAATTTATAGAGCTAGTTTTTGACTTGAGTTACCTACAGTGTCTTGTTTCATAGTTTGGAAAAGTACACAAAACAATATTTAAGAGAAATGCAAACATCAGTGGTTTTCTTAAGTGAGTTGAATAACTGGGAACTTGTTTCTTATTATTTTGTAAGTGAATCGCTGGATGTAATGTTATATCTGTGGCATGTTAAGGAATGAAAAAGAATGGACAGTTGCACTTCTGAATGAACAGCTTGTCAAAACACCAGCTCTCGATTTTTATCCGAGCTTTCCTCTAGAATGTTTTACTATTTCTACAAAGCCTAGAGGCACTTACTGAACTAGAGAAGCTGAATATTGTTTCTGACTAATCTGTTAGTCATCCCAATAATGGGAAATTCTTCAGTTCCTATTTCACAGTAGCCCGTCTTGAGCAGTAAAATCATATAGCCCACTCAAAGATATTTCGGGAAAATTGATGTGATGCGTTGAAAAAAAAAATAGTACTTAAAAATTGTGCACCGTAGATGTTGTGTACTGTGTTACTGTTTATCCCTCATTTGTCAACAGGACAGCTAGGAAAGTTAGCTGAAAGTGACTTTGAGGTTCATAGTTTGGATGATCAGAGATGGGGCATTGCCATTCGCCATTGTAAGAAATACAGGTGTTAGAATTGATGTGTTCTCGTTCTTTGGAGAAAGAATAAGCAGAGAGCAGATAACTGATTTGGTTGGGTAGTTGAATTTACAGAAAAAGCATCTGAAAGCCGTTCCCTCAGCACTGATAGTGCTGTGTTGTAGGATAGTGCTGTGTTATATTCAGAGAGACAATGGACAGAGAAGGGATGCAATGACAAATTCTAGTGCATCTCTCTATAATCAGCAGTCACAAAGGAGACAAGTCAAAGAAAGTGACAGAGCACAAGAAAGGCAAAAGAGACAAGAAGGAAATAGTTAATGCTGCAGGTGCTACAGAGAGGACAAGAAATGAGAAAGGATACACTGACTGGCAGTTAAAAGGACAGCAGTAATCTTTGAGAAAGCAATTTGAGCAGAATCGGAATGGAGAAGGTAGAGTCCTCGGTGCAAACCAGATTCCGCGAAGATGAGTCACTCGTAAGTTGGAAGATACGTATGAGGACTCAACAAGTTTCGACAACTCTATAAAGAAGTTCAGTAACAAAAAGAAGTGAAGCAGTGGGTGTCAGCTAGGGAATTCAGCAGAGAAGAGACGGTCGTTGTAGACGACTATAGGTGTTCTTCAATGGAGCTGTGTTTTTTCCACTAAGAGGAGGTGCAGGAGTCATTGGAGAGGCAAGGAATGAAGAGTCCTTCCTTAAAGGAGGGATAACGGAGGGTACCATATGTCAGAGACGTTGAGAAGGGGTCAAAAATGTGGGTAGAGACACTGACTTGAGGAAGCAACATGAACCAAGCACCTCCTGAGCATCCCAGGGAAGAAGGCCCTCCCTCTCCCTTCAGGTCCATCTTGTGTGTGGGTAGCTCACTGCCTTGTATTTAAACTCTTTTGTATATTGCTTTTTAAATCTATTAGTTTAACTTTACTTCCCCTATAGGCCCACCTTGTATGTTTTGTGAGGGTGGGAACATGTTTTATCCGGGCATATTGCATTGGTTACTTAATGTGACCCCATTCCGTGTGGTCCCCTAATGTGTTTCAGTACCTCCATAAGCCCGTGCTATCAGGGGAAAGGTCTTGCAGCCTGGCCTTCCATCACAGTACAAGGCTGAAGGCTGTAATTAACTATCTTTGTGAACCTCAGAAACAGTTCCTAAAACAAATTCTTAATTTCAAATGAACAAGATGGGTTATTATATCAGGCTTTCTGTTTTCTGGTTAGGAAAGTTACAATATAACAAGACGTAACTTAGAGCTCAACAGTGGATACTTATAAAGGCAGATAAAACTGTTAACCATGTTTTATTATAGAAAGTGGAAACATTTGACAGAAAAACAATTCTGAAAAGAGAAAAATTTGCAAAGCAAATGTTTGGTAAGTGCTGTGATTTATGCTGCTGTTTACATCAACCAAGTAAGATTAGGTTTATGTCTTTATCTGATCCACGCTTTACGCACAAATCCCTTAATTAGAATAGTCAAATTATGTTTTTGATTCTTTCTTAACAAAAATAATTCTGAGCAGAAGCGAAAAAATGAAAGATTGGCTTTGCCTCTCACTTAACATACATATAGTACATATGTTTCTGTTTGCTTATGTTATGTTACTATTTTCTATAGTGACTACTAATCAACTTTGTTTACCTTTTACGTAAATAATCAGTGATCCATTTTTTTTTAAAGTAGAGCTCCCTAGATACAGAAAGATTGATGAACTGGCTTATGATTTATGATTTTCATGGCTTTAGGCTCCATATTTCCTGAAAGTAAAATATTATTTCTATTTAAATTTCTAAATTGTGTAAAGCTGTAAAGTTTATCATGTGAGCCACTTGATTTTAATTCCCCCTAAAATTACTTCATCTTACTGCTCCTCGTGATAAGTGAAGAAGGAAAAATCGAAGGGTAAGAAAATAGATCTAAGAGTAAAATGTGACTAATGGCAAATTTCATGTATTCATCTTTTCGTGTTTTCATTATTATCCCAAACCTTGTAAAACACGGATGGAGCCTGACTCCATCGTGCAGTCGTACAGACATCTTACTGTCTTCTAGAAGCTCCCAGGAGAGCATGAGAAGGTCCTTCAGTTACGTTGGAATTTTAAATCGAAGCACAGTTTTGCCCTGGCCCACCTCTGTAGGGCCACCTCGCACCGCTCTTCAGTTGAGACTCTCCTCTCCAGCCTCCCCGGAGTTTTTTTACACACATCTCACGGTCTCTCATTCGTGCCTTCCCATCATTCTATCTTCTTATTAAAAAAAAACTCGCCACCCTTCTTTTCTTAACTAACCACTTACCTGTCTTTCTAGACTCAGTACCAAGTGACAGCTCCTCTGTGGAGCCTCCTTTGGTCCTTTTATCCCCCAGCCTGGTGCTGTTGCCACAGCACTCCACGCTGGCTCCTGCGGTAATTGTTTACTGATCTGAGTCCTCAGGGGTGCAGCAGGACCTGACCCTTGGCTCCATATCCACAGCGGCTAGCACCATTGTGGAAATGCTCTTTAGTGTAGCTTGGATGACTCCATGCACACGTATCTCTTTTGTTTTGGATGTTAATCTAAGTTTTATCTTTATTTATTAGGGAGGTGCACATACATAAAATTCTTGCATTATGTAGTATGTTACTAAATAAACTAGCTTAAGTCTTTAGTCTCATTTTAATGAATAGTTTACAAAACTATAGAAATAGCACTTGCAGTAAAAAGCCCCCCTTTTAATTAATGCATACACAGATTTAAACCGTCAGATTATATATATATATATATATTACTATATATATATATATATTATATATTGATATATATTCAATTTGAGGATGTCAGGATAGACCAGTATTACTAACAGCCCTCCTATCCCCCAATTTTGGTAGCCTATTCCAGCAAAGATTTATACCTTGTTCTTGGAAATTCAGTGGTACACTCCTTTATTGAGTGACTCTGGGATTTAAGGTTGCTCCATTTTCTTCCAACATTTGACACCCAAGGTATTTGAAGCTGTGATGGAGAGGGATGGGGGGGAAACACTGACTTCCAATAATTTCTTCTCAGAAGCCAAACTACTCAGGCTGGTTTACACTCGGAGTCCCTGTGCTAGAATTAGTTATTATTACTATTAGCATCAACTTAATTATTAGGAACAACTTAATCACAACAGAGGCTAGAAGAGGAACCTTCCAGGGTGTTTACACAGAACCGTACACAGAAATTGACCAAGCCACTATGTATTTTGTTTTGCCTTTTATGTTCCTGTGTTTTGGGGGGTGTGATGAGACAGGTGTATGGGTGAGAGGTAGATGCCTCCAGGTGAATTCAAGTAGAAAATATTAATTCCACAGCTCTTTACTGAGTTCTTGTTATATCTTCTGTGTATTAATTCCTGAAGAAGAGCCTGTCCAAATACATTCCAAACTTTTTTAGCTAATGGTTCATTTTGAAAATCTGGTAGGCCTTCTAAACGCAGTGCATATGGACAGTAACCCTGACAGTAACCCTGAAATCTGCCAGGCAAGTTCAGGGGCTTACAAAATCTCTGTAGCCCACCCATCATAGCCCTTTCAGTATTAAGAGTACCTGGCCTATGCCGTATGGATAGGAAGTATTGGAAAAGACGAGAAATCAGTAAGGAATAAATTTTAGCTGCCTCTGGGTGAACCCTAGGGACCTTTTAAAATTAAAACTTCAGTCCCTGATTTGGATGAAAGAAGTGACTTGGTTGCTACCTAGATGTAGATTCATTTGATGAGAGAGATATAAACAATAGACAAAATTGTTGATGAAAAGCATAATTGAGAGGCAGCTGATTGAGGAATGCACAATGGCTTTTATTCATAGTATCTTTGCCGGTCTGTACAATATGAGGCTTTAATGATAAGTGAATTAATTTTTTCATTTTTTTAAATGGTTGCCGTGCAGAGAAGTCATTGCTTTGCTATGAAAGTGTGTACTTCAGGGATATATTCAGGTGGACTATCATACAGATTAGTGAAAGGACTCGAGAATAGTTCCATAGGTTATTTCTGTATTCAAGTTCCCTTTATTCTTTAAGTTTATAAAACATAGCTCTTAAATTGGAGTTTTCCATTCTTAATGACTTCACTCCAATTTGACATTTTTTTACCATTTGAAAAATAAATATCTGCTCAAAGTCCTCCATTTATGCTGCAACACAGGGCGTATTTTATACTTATAATAAAAGAAGTTAATACCAAGTTGACATGTAATGTAATCATGGTTTTAGAGTTGTTTCTCTTCAGAATTAATACTTATCGCTTATGCCTATTTTACAGTTGAGGTCATTGAGATTCAGAGTTTTTAAAGCATGATCCGCAAGCCCTTGCTTCTCTAGGAATTTTTGCCTGTCATTTCAGTAGTTTTGTGAGTAGAATTTAATTGTATCATCAAATTCTCTGCTGCCACCAGTCTTGGAACCTGCTAAACAGCATAACTTCTCTATTACCTATCATTCATTATTCCTCTAGAACCTCACACTACTTGGGTACTCAGTATATGTTTAGTCAGTGGAGGAGTGAGCAAATAACTAACTAAAAGTATGTGTGTAAACAAAACAAGACAAAACAAAGAATGACAACCCCTGGCCAAGTGCTGAGAGACCAGACAGCATCAGGGTCGGTGCGAGGACATCAGAGCCCAGCTTTCTTGGTTCATATACCAAGGCTCTTGGTTCTCATATAGCAGCAAGGAACTTGACAATAACATTTCCTGTTTTATAATGTTGACGTGAGGATTAAATGAGTCTGTGATGTCCAGCTTAATTGTGCTTTACAAATTTAAATTTAAATCCCCAAAGATTGTGTAATTAGGACAAAAAATTTAAAATTTTTGATTAATGTAAGAAATAACTGAGTGAATATCATTTGTCATTGAGCAAAAGGAAGCAAAATATTTTCAAGTGTGGCTCATTGCTATGCATTTGATAATCCTGGAAATTGAGACTAAATTCACATTTTAGCCTTAGCAGAAAATATTTAAGTGTGCATTATCTAAGATACTGTGAAGTTTTTAAGTGTTTTAAAACATTTAAGCTTTATGAGATTATAGAATTAACCTTTTCTTCCAGATTTCATTTTCTTTTATGGTTAAATGAGCATTCAGTTAGAAAAATGCAACAATTTATTAGTGACTATCACCGATGTTGTGTACTGCTAGGTGAGCTCTGTCATTAGAGATAGGCCAGAATTTAGACTCTTATATTGAAATTAAGTATTCCCCTGTTTTTCTGGTAAAGAATGTATATTTCAAACCCAATTTAATGTGAAAACCATCCACTAGGGGCGCCTGGGTGGCTTAGGCAGTTAAGCTCCTACGCCTCCGACTCTTGATTTCAGCTCAGGTCCTGATGTCATTGGTTTGTGAGCTTGAGCTCCAGCGTGGAGCCTGCTTGGGATTGTCTCTCCCTCTTCCCCCCACTGCCTGCTTTCTCTCAAAATAAGTAAACATTAAAAAGGAAAATGATCCACTAAATGTGACTTTGTTTCCACGTTATTGAATCTGTTTCTAGTCTATATCAGTATTCAAATAAATTTAATCAAAAGCAGAGAGTGGAGAAATGCCACAAGATGTCATGTGTTTTAGCCATGTGTTGGCTTGAGCCTTTCCAGAATATGAAGGAGTCACCATGGAGCTTGTCCTTTCAATCCTAACACTGGTTGTCAAAGTGATTTGACTGACAGCATAATAGAAGTGGCCATTATGGTGATGCAACTCACCCAAGCTCAGAGAGCAGAGCCTGCCTGCCTACCTTTTTTTTTTTTTTTTCCTAAGTATATACAAAATTGTTTCGGGACCTCAGTTTCACGACACTTTGCTTCTCCTGGGAAGAAGCAAGAGTTCCAGGATGGTGTGAAGTGGAAAGACTCTGCTTCCGTTTGTTACGCACCTTGTAATCAGGGGCAGCAGAACAGCTTGGTTGATCATCATGAGGCAAGCGTCTGTTTTCACGGTTTTATGAACCCTTCCTTCGGATTCATTAAAATGTGTGCTAAGAAAGACAACAGTCTCTGAGACGTATGTTTTATTATGCGCAGATACAATTTTTGTCATCTCAAACTAAAACGGATATTCCAACATACCTTTTATATATAAATACTGCCCAAAGAATTTAGTACTCTGTTCTTTTTCTGAGATCGATTAAATGCTCTTCTTACTCTTGTCCACAGCAGCGTTAAACTATTGTGCCTTAAGCCCGTTGCCCCTTCATAAAGTACCTTGACCAGTCTATCTGCCCCTTGAAAGAAACAACCGAGTCCTAGAATGTGCATAGAGGCAAGAAAACTGCTTAGTAACCCAAAGGTTTGCTGGACACCTTTAATAGATGTCCTAGTTTTAGATATTATACAGATACCGCTCCCCTTTTTTCTGTAATTTTTAGAGATTAGAAGGTCAACTGATCTTGATACCTGGTCTAGGAGAAGGGGAGCCCTCCGACAGGGCTTAGGTCTCAAGTCTGTGCTACCTGGAAAAATGAAATTATATGGAATAAAATAATGTTATTACACTTTTTAGTACACTGGCTTTATTCTAGAAATGGTTTTCTTTTTAGTTTTTACAATTATAAAAATGCAATTATTTTCTCGTTTATCCCAAAGGAGGTGTGTGTGTGTGTGTGTGTGTGTGTGTGTGTGTTGTGTGTGCATACAAATGTTCTTAAAATTCCCCGAATACATTTTAACACAAAGTCATACATTTCCCTTTTGATATTATCATGCTTATAGTCCCAAATGTAGAGCCGTATGGTTGGGAGAGAGCCAAGAGAAGACCTGGTTTGGTCCCATATTTACCATATACTATTGATGTGCTTCTGAGTTTTACTGTTTACATTTTCTAAGTGGAGATAATACAGTACTGAATTACAAAGTATGCCTTGTCTGTCTGTCCAGGCTGCTGGGAGAATGTGATGGCAGAGAGCCTAGGACAGTCCTTTGCCCACAGAGGCTCTCAGGAGTGGTAACTGGGATTAGTTGTATCATTTACTATCCTAAGGAGTGACACCAGAAGGAGGCTGGTCAGTTCTCAGCAGACCTGGTTATAGTTAAGATCTTTGCTGCTGGGGAGACATTTCACATCTCAAAGCTGGTTTCCTTACCTCTAAAATAGAGCATCGCATCTGCTCGGATGACTTCAAATGACTGTTGTGAGGGTTATAGAAAATAATAATGTGTTAGGTAAACATAAACAGTGGTAGTTTTCACACACTCTCTCTGGTGCTAGGTTCCCATCCCTGAGAGCCAGTCTGGGAGGAGCAGCGGAGTCACCCCGCTCCCTTGTGGAAGGAATGCTTAAAGACTACTTTTGTTTCAGTAATGTGATAATTAGGGTTCTGGGAAGCTGCGTGGTAGTTTATTTACGGGGGAGGGGGAGAGGGTGTGGAACAGGAGAAAGGATATGTGGAAAACAGTGTCAGAGAAATCGAATCTCAAATGGCGTCTTTCATTTACTCTTCTTACTCCTGCTTCTTTATGTTACTGTTCCTGTAGGATCCTGATTATAGACTGATATTTGAATGAGTGACATTACTGATCAGGGAAAGCTGAGTTTCAGTGAGAGAACAAAAAATGATCAAAGGAATAAGATACAAACAGTTAGAAATAAGATTGGCCCATGTCAGGATGGTGGCAGGAGAGCTGGGAGAGCTCCTGTTGGAATTAGAAATACAGGGATCCGGAGGGTCTGTGACAACACCCAATAAGTTACACATAAAAAGTTGTCCATGTTCAATTAGTTTTCTTCTTACAGAGGTGTGTTTGTATGTGTGTAAATTAAGGAAGGAGAATTTTGGTAGGCTGGACTTAAGGAAAAAAAAAACCCAAAACTTAAGATTTGTTAACTTTGAATATTCAACTTCACCTGCCACATCAGTGAGAATGGCTTCTGGCATCCCATGAAGAATTAAAATGTGCCTAAAGGAAAAATTATTACTCTAAAAAGATGGTGATTCAGGGAGCTTCAGAGTCCTATACAAGTTTATATGGTGATGAGTGCTAGATGTCATATGGAAATGATGAATCACTAAATTCTACTACTGAAACTAATATGTATTAACTCACTAGAATTTAAATAAAAACTGAAAAAAATAAAGCCATCTACAGGCTTATTCCCTACTTATAAATATGTCATTGTCTTTGATTACTGATATATTCGACTGAAGATACTTCTCATATATTCGCATTTAAACATGTGTCGATGAAGATTGTAAGCATAATGTTCAATCCCTGGCTTCTTGAGAGTTGTCGTATGCCTGATTTAAGGTGGGAGGAGAGACAGATGATTGAGGAGAAAAGCAGAGTCGAAAATTACCTTTTGGGATTTAAGTGACTCATTGGAATAAAGGATAGAAAAGGCCTTAAAAGCTATTTGGAAAAAATGTGTGTCTCATTCACTTTTAAATATCTATGTTCTATTAGTTTTCTTCTCAGTAAATAGATGTCTTTCCTTTGCTCTTAGGAATGAAGAGAATGAACTGAGAAGTCCAAGTGATGGCATTTTTGTTTGTTTGTTTGTTTTCCATTTTTCTTTTATTCATACGATAGAACATGTTTTACTTCTTTTCCTGATTATGTATTGCCTAAGACCGAACTAGTTTAGCTGTCCTTTCCATCAAAAGAATTGAGTGATCCACACTGGTTAGTCTCTAAATTATAATTATATAAATTATAAAAAAAAATCTGTGTTTTAAACAAATGCATGCATGTGGTGTAGAAAGAGATCTGTTGCTCAAAAGAGGGAAAACACGTTGAACCTCAAAAACTACCATTAGTGCTTATGAAGAAAGGCGGATTATTCTCCTGGAGATCACAGTCTTCTATCCCCGGAATAACACAATTTAAATGGGTCTACCTGTTCTATCGTTTGAGTCGAACTACATGTATAATTGAGAAATGGTTTTTGCTTCCTTCTTAGTTGACATTAGCAGAACCTGTATTTTTTGATCTAGACACTTGAGCAGGACAAATGCCAATGCAAACTTCAAATCGTCTGATTTATAAAAGAGACCCAAACTGATTGGCTTGCTAACAGATTTCTGAGTATTTTTAGTTAACTATCTTTCATCATTTAGTTGGTCTCTAACTGTCTACCTGGGATGGATCTAGTGGTATGCTGATAAATGTTTCTCTGAGGAGAAAGAAAGAACCACCTTGATCTGTCGTGTACTGATTTTTGTAATATCATGACTAATTTCAAACTATCAGTATTAAGTCACTAAATGTGGGGTTGAAGAGAGATTCCCACTGTCAGCTCATGCCCTAGCCCTCCCGGAAGGGGTCAGCATTTCCCACCCCCAAATGTTCATTCTAGGGTTTGAGAGAGGCATGGAGTACAAGATGAGCAATGGTTCTAGAGACCTCTACCAGATGGTGAATGTGAGTACTCTACAGAGCTCTGTGCGCCAGGCCTCTCCTTAGATCCAAAGAGCAAATTCTTCAGTGATTCATGCTGAAATAAAAAAGCCGGGAGAGGATTCAGACATTAAGAAAAATACCCCTGTTTTATAGTACTTACCTTTACATCATTTGCAGTCAGACTGGACTCATGTTGTAAAACTCAAGGCAAAATAATACACAGAGCGTATTCCCAAGAGAGATTTAGAAAATTATAATCTTATTGCCTCTTGAAAACATTGGCCTTTTCCTTCTTTGTTCAGCTTTTCCCAGGATACCTGCTTGTCAAGTTTTCAGTACTTCTTTTGGCTTTGTCATGGCAACCAAGTATCTTGGCCCAAGGCCCTAATGATTTCCAAATGTTTAATTATCTGTAGTTTCTGATATGCTTCTTCTGTCATTTTTTAAAGTACCTTCACCCTAACACTTTCTGAATAGGTCCTTGGCCTGCGCTTAGAGCCAGATTAGTATTCCTGCACTTCTTCCTTGGTCTTTCATATTTCTCTGAAGCAAAGATGGCCCCCGTTTTATACCATCACATAACAACACTCTAGTATAAGCCCCGACCCATATCCCAAACTCTGTTGGTTATGGTTAGTGCTACCTAAGAATTATACATCCATTCAGTAATTATCTGTAGTAATATTAACTCAACATCTAATTTTTTTAATTGGTAGAGGGAAACAACTTCTTTCCTGCTTTTGCCATTTAGATCATTAACTCACTCTCGAGTCTCCTTCCCTTCTCCTTTTCCTTACCCCTATCCTTCAAGATTCATCTCAGGAATCACCCTTGTTATGACATCTTCCCTCATTGACCTCCTCTGCTCCCAGACCTGAGTAGGGGTTCCTCTCGTTCTTCTCCTCAGGGATCCCATTGCACTCTGTTGACCCTTCTGTAAGTAGCTCTACATTCATTACACCTGCTGGCACTTTCCTCCCAAAGTTTTATTCTGGAAACTTTCAAACCCACCAAAATTGCAACACGGGTATTAGAAGTATGCATATACCATTCAAGTGGATTTGCCAAGTAGATTTATGTGTTAATAGACATTTTCCCCCAAATCCAGGAGGAAATAAGTTGCACAGATCCACTCCTTTTGCTAGTCAGCCCTGACTGAGATCATTCTGTCCTTAGATTAATTATACTCAATTACTTTTTAAGTTATTTAAGGATTTAGTTTTCAAGGATTTATTTCTTGATTTGTTCATTCATCAAATATTTATTAAATAGCTACTAGGTAACAGACACTGAAGCTGCATCTGGAAGGCTTCAGTGAGTAGATAGCTTGACGATAGAATATGTATATAATTGAGGATGATTAGATAATAAGGAGAGGATAAAATGTTCCCATTATAAGGAGAGAAAATAACCCATATACCCAGATCTATGAAAGTACCGTCATTCATTCATTCATGATTCAGTCATTCCGTCACCAGCATTTAGAATCCATTCTATACCAGGCAGTGCCAGAGGCTCTGAGTCTTCACAGTTGATGCCTCTTAGCTTTACAGATTCAGTCTCACATATAAGACAGAGAAGATCATTAGAGCATGTAGTGGAATATGTTCATTGGTGAAAGTCCCCAGCATACTGTGGAAACAGAGGAGAGGGAAGGCAGGGCAGGCTTCCTGAGTAGATCCGGTGATACTTGGATAGCAAGCAAAAGGATAAAGGCATAAACCAGGCAGACAAAAGGAAATAAAAGCACATTTGAGATGAAACATCAGTATATTTCAAGTTAAGCATTACAAAAAATACGGAGTGGCCAAGAAACTACTAGCAGTTTGGTATAACTGGAATGGCATTTGCTAAGGGACAGTTATGAAACAAGGGATGGCACAGGGCTGGAAGGTAAGGCGCACATTCTGAGGGACGTTGTGAGTTCACCTGAAGAGTTGAATGTTTACTTAAAAGCTATGTGAGGGGTGCCTGGGTGGCTCAGTTGGTTGAGCGGCCGACTTCAGCTCAGGTCATGATCTCACGGTCTGTGAGTTCTAGCCCCACGTTCGGCTCTGTGCTTATGGCTCATCAGAGCCTGGAACCTGCTTCAGTTTCTGTATCTCCCTCTCTCTCTGCCCTTCCCCTGCTCACGTTCTGTCTCTATGTCTCTCAAAACTAAATAAACGTTTAAAAAAATTTTTAAAGAAGAAAAAAAAAGCTATGGGAAACCATTGAATGGTTCAGGTGGGGTAGTGATACATACCAGGTTTATGTTTTAGTAAGCCTGGCCTGAAAACAACTGGGAAATAGATATTAGTATTTTTAATTTGGGGAAACTAAATATTGCTGTAATAGAAGCTAACCAAAGAATAAAAGTGATTTAATGGCAGGGTTGGCTAATTATTATGCATTTAATACATTAACCAAATTATTGCTACCTGAACCAATGCCTCTTTCCCAAGAGCCAATTTTATTTTCTTTCCGATATTTTCTCCTAAGCTAACTGACAAGTAAAAATTAAAAATGTAGCTCACAATAAGGAGTTAGTAGTCTTCGCAGCTAATATTGCTCCTGAGAAGTGAGGGAGAGACAGAGAGAAAGGCGGGGTTGCTATAATTAGGCACCTGGCTTTGCAGGGTACTGGATGTGATGTAAAGCATTTTAGTTCTTGCTGCAAAACTCTTTCTGTTGAGTAAATGAGTAGGAATTAATCAATGAAAACATGACAGTGATTTTGGAGATTTTATAATTGATGTAATGTTTTTGTTTATTGGACCAATTAAGCCTGATTGACTTGCAGATTGCAGCAGCTCTGACAAAGCACCCACTGCTCGCATTCCAGTTCTCCGTTCTCTGTGCAGTGCGCACCCGCTGGCAGGATCCTGGGTTTGAAGATCCTGTCAGAAATGGCGTTGATAATGGTTGCTACGCGGATGTTTCCAGTCTGTGATAGAGAGTCAAAAACCTTTCTTAGCCGTATGATGTTAAAATATCACATTGTGTTTGTCCCAAACTCCTCCGGATAGCAGAGTTCTTACTTTCAGGTTAATGCCACCAAAGAGCATATCAGTTTCTGACGGGCATATTATTAAATTGACTTTGATGTGGACTAGGGTTTCTCTGCCTCTGCACTGTTGACATTTTGAACCTCACAGCCATTTGTTGTAGGGCGCTGTCCTGTGTATTATGGGATACTCAGCAGCCTCCCTGACCTCCACCCGCTAGATGCCAGAAGCACTTTTTTCTCAGCCTTTAGTTCTTAGAACCCAACTCCTCTCCAGATGTTGTCAAATGTCCCCTGCTGAGCAAAATTGCCCCTCTCTTCAGAACTATAAGTTAGACATTTATGGGTTAAAATAAAACAAAAAGAGTAGTTCAGTTAACCGTTCCATGGGCTAATTGCATGTATTCATTCCATAAGAAAAAAAAAAAAAGAAAGAAAAAAAAGAAATCGCTCTGTGTATTTATATAGATGTAGAAAAGATGTAGATATAATGTTTTGGTACTCAGCTGAATGCCCAAATTTACAGAGTATTTTACACAATGAACAGGTATGAAATATGTGTGGAATTGACTAAATTAATATTTGCGAAGTTTCCATATTTTTGGTGGAAAGGTAGCTGAATCGCAGAAGTGTGTGTCAAATAAAGTAGGTTAAGTTCCATGACAAATTCTATATTTTTGCATATTAATAGCAGAATTGGGATTCAATCAGTAAGAACGTAATAAAAGTCCTTTTCAGCCATGTTTATAATATTGTAACTATACATTTGGCTTAGAATTTCATTTTTATCCAAAACTTTAATTTTTTTTTACTTTTGGTATGTTATTACGAGCAACAGAAAATAGCTGTAGAGATGCTAATTTAAGCTAAATTTGAAAAGGTACAAATTTAAATTGTCATGGTAATTAATACATACCTTACACACCAAGAGCCTAATCTTTATTCAAAAATGTTAACAAATCAGTTGTTAATCTTACAGATTAAGGCAAAAGATACCAGGATAAAAGGGTGTTGGGGTAAAGATTTAGTTGGGATATACTAGTATCATTAAGTTAATAGAGGTATTAGAATTCTTCCAACTAAATTCATAGATCAATAAGTTTCAAAGAGGAGTAGGATAAAGGTGGTAGATACAGGAATAAGCCAATGAAATTAATTTCTGTCTTAGCCCAGCATTAAACTAGCATTTTTTTTTTTTTGTAAGCTTTTACCAAGCACCGACTATATGTCAGACATCGTGGTGCCAGGCCAGATGCTTAAGCTTACATGACTTTATTCATTCTGTAAAGCCGCCCACTGAGGCAGGGACTGATGGTTCAGTTTTCGAGATGAGAAGGCTAAACAGGAAATGCTTAAATGCATGTCATATAATTGGTTAATATCAGCACCAGAGATTGAGACTATCAGTCTTACCACCCTTTCTTTACGATATGTTCAACAAGCACCTACAATGTCCCAGGTATTTTGCAATGAAGAACACATACGGCAAGCCCTGCCCTTTTGTAGATGATAGTCCTCAGCAGATCACTCTCACATTTCATTCTTTCTCATGCTTATTCTCTCCCCTAATCGAGAATGAGATCCATCAGTCACACAGCGGATAGCCCCAGGGAACATAGCCTGGGTTGATACAGTAGTAGCCGTGTTCCATCAAACTCTTTCCATAAAGAGAATAGCTGTCAGGTGAATGTTTTGCTCCCACAGTATGTGATAAATTCAAGATGCCCCTGTTCTTTACTTCTGGAATAGAGTCCCTTCTTTCTCTAATTTGATCACTTAAGTTCGGTAATTGACAGAGACTATAATATCATCTTTGTTGAGCAGTGCCTGCATCTTTTATATTTAAAATTCCTTAAGCCAAGAGACATCTGTGTACAATGTAACTATAGTGTGACTTACAATAACTTTGTGTTTTTGTTATCTCAGCAAGAGATCACTTGCAGGGGGACAATGCACTCTTTGTGATTTCTAGTAAAACACTGTTTTTACATGTCCAGTGTATGTACAGCATGGCGGAGGTCAGGAAGGATAAATTCATTGCGTGCCTGCCATCACTCCAGAAATCCACCTCGCATCAGAATTGATGTGGAAGTTGAAACCCTTCTGCCATCCCAGATGATGTAGTAATCAGATAGTCTCCTGAAGTGTAAAACGAAAGCTTTAACTGCACTCTGTATTTATGGCCTAAATTGACCATAAAGCAAACAGTTTTAACTTGAAAGTAAAACTCTAAATATCTTTAACGTTTTATTTGGAACGTATTTATAACTTCAGACTATTTTCCTCACCCAATCCTGCCAACATGATTTAGCTTCTCATAAAATATTTTAAAGTATTAACTTCAAGTTTTGACAATAACCTCCAACTTGGAAAAAAAAAAAAAAGGCAAAGTGAGACATTACAGACGAGTAGACAGTAGATCTGTTATTACAAAGGTGAAAATGAATCCAATTTGTTATTTTTTGACTTGTCCTGCCTTTTACTCGGCATAACCACTTTTGAGGTTTAAGGAAAGATCCAGGGCGGGCCATGTTAGGACCTTGGTCACAAATGTACTTAGAAGCTCCGTGGGAAAGGACTGCTTTGCCTGAGTGCTGCCGTGTCTTCTGTCATACTGAGCTTAGCCTTTTATAACTGATGTTTCTTTTGGGAAGTTCTTCCAAGGATAGCAGCCACTGACCGTGTGCACCGCCACACATAGGAAGGTGGCCGGTGGCTTATTTAGCAAGCACTTAACTATGTTAGAGATTGGAAGTACATGCGTGTCCTGTCACTAGTGAACTTAAAACCTATGAAATATGTATTGAAATAAATTTTCCAAAGAGTAATCCCAAAACTGTGGTGTTTCGCAGTTTATAAATTTTGAAAGTGAAATGTATATGTGGGCTAAATAATTTTCTGTTGCTTTTTATTATTCCATAGTCCCTTTTGTGACTTGATTAAGCGAAAGTGGCACTAGACTTAACTCTTCTGGTCCCAGCAAACAAAGATCTAGAATGGTTGAATGTTCGCGGTTCCCGCCTTGCCTTCACTACCAGGCAAGACAGCTCACACAATAATAGTGTCATCTTTTGCTCTCTGTATGAAATCTTAAAGCCTTTTTCAGATTTTGAGATCTCAGATTGGATGGATGTAATTGAACCTTTCAGCTCAGTTTATCTTCCCTAATATGGAGATTGCTAAAAAGATGCGTTAGAGGTTATGTTGGTGAGGTTAGGCAGCTCATTTTTTTCTTTTAGATCTAGCTTCTGGAAATAAAATTAAGAAGCTTTTGCTTAATTTTATTTTGTCTTAATAGCAGCTTGTGAACAATCGATACAGCCTCGAGGTTGAAATAACAGGGCAACAGGACGAAATTATTTTAATTACGCAATTCTGCTAAACACCCTTTACAAGGCTGAACGTTGATGTGTTTTATTTTTCCCCTTGAAAGTTTGAAGATAGTTTCAAGAGATGTTTTCTCTTCAGAGATATTCTGTCAGCTTAAGAGATGTCTCTATATACACACACATATAAATCTTTGTGTATGTGTATATATATAGGGTTTGGGGAGGGAGAGGGAAAATAAATTTTTAGACTCAAAGATATAAAGGAATCTTTCAAAAGCTCAAACAAGGCTGCCTGTGTCAGGACAGATATGTAAAAGGACGCTCAGATTGCTATAACCTAGGAGGATGGCAAGAATGACCTTCCATGAGCCTTTATTTCTTTATCTACAAAATTACGTCGTTGACCAAACACTGTCTAAATTCTCTTCCAACTCGAGCGACTGCGCAGCTCAGTCGTTTAAGCGTCCAACTCTTGGTTTCCGCTCAGATCGTGATCTCGCAGTGTGTGAGTTCGAGCCCAGTGCCACGCTCTGTGCTGACAGTTGTGGAGCCTGCTTGGGATTCTCCCTCTTTCCTCTCTCTGCCCCTCCCCTGCTCATGCTCTCTCTCTCTCAAAACAAATAAATAAAAACTTTTAAAAAAATTAAAAAATAAATAAATAAATTCTCTTCCAACTCTCAAGATTCCACAGTTTATTAACTGCCAAATTAAAATGGGGGGGGGGGGGAAGAAGAGTAGTCTCCGTGATCATAGTGGAGCTAAAAAGCTATTAACTAGGTCTGTAATCCTAGCCAGAGGGTTTGTTGTTGTTCACATACTGAGGAACAACTTTCCAAACTCGAATTTCATTACCATCAGAAGTGTCTTATTCTTCTTAAAGACCAGTATATCTCTGATTTCAAGATTTAATTTTCAGAGAAAGTACAAATCTTTATCACATGTAATTTTTACCGTTTGATTTTTATAGCACTTAATTTTATTCCATTTCAATCCATTTTTCTTTTTATTTTGCTGTGTGAGTCATCTCGCTGAACTTTACAGAGTATAATGTAATATCCTCAGCACCTAATAAGCTGGCAGATACATTTCCATTTGAATGTAGATGCTATGGAAAGTTTAACTGAATTAGGCCATAATGCCTCACTTACTTTTAAGTGGTCCGCGTTGGAAGATTAAGGAAGGAATCTTACGGTTTATTGTTATATTTTAGACATGCGGCAATCTGATGCTTTGGGAGGGTAGATTATGACAAGTGCAGGGCTGAAATTTAAATATGTAGGCATAATGAAAAGACAAATACTGCAGCCAACTAGGAAAGCAAGCAAGCGTTTTGAATGTCGTAGTCATTCTTTGTTGTTTTACTATTCATTATGAAATAAGGGACAGCAAAATAATTGCTTACTAATGTCAGTGTAGATGGTGAATTAACATACGGATCTTCTTAAAGTACCGTCTCATTTGCTCTTAATTAACAGTCAAGTGATAGTTTGCAGAATATCAGATATTAGACATTAATAGTTGGATGTAGCAAAGATGGCCGAAGTGATAGTGTTCCTAATTCTATAATGAAATTGAGAATGTATTATATATTTATTTAAATTACTGAAAGCTTTAATTCTAAGCGGAAAATACATTAGACATAGTTTATATTGGACTCTCAAGTGGTTTGGTTTGTTTAGGGGAAGTTGTGACTTAATGCAAAACTCCATGTTTATAGGTTTCTAAGTTTTTAAATGAGGCTTTTCAAACATCACAGAAGTGGAGAGAATGTCATAATATACCATAATCCAGTGTTGACAGTTTTTGATATTTGCTAATCTTGGTGCTTCGATCATCCAACTTTTTGGGACGTGGGGAGCGTAGGGTCAAGTATTTTCAAGCAGATCCTAAATGGCATATCTTGTGTAAATGCTTTAATATGCCTCTTCTACAAATAAAGACTTTCCTTTAATAAAGGTTTCCTTTATCTTTTCTCTTTTAGAAACACTTAAGTTGAAAGGTAACTATGAGTTAGAGGAAAAGAATAGCCCGACTATAGAAGGAGCACTTACAAATCATTTCTTATTGTGAACTGTGTTCTGTCTTTTATTATTTGAAAATTATCCAATTTTTAAAAGCCCAAGAAAAGACATGTTTAGTATTGTTGTTAGTTTTGTGTGTGTGTGTGTGTGTGTTTGTTTTTGTTTTAGATGTTTTTGTTTTTACAAGAAGAGGGGGTTGAATGTCCATGTTCGTTTTTTGGATAGCGGGCGTGTGCAATGACCCGATGAGATGAGATGCCCGAGGCATCTTTGCTGGGAAAACATCTGTACTGCTTTCTGTAATCGGTGTCAGCCACCAGTGTCTCCCAGCAGCACTGCCAGTGGTCACTTCCCAGCTCTATTATAAATCATTAAGTAGCCACACTACCGTGGCTTAAACCCCTGGAGCTGACAGATGGGCCCTGGCATTTCCCTTACGTGTCATGACCATTCAAGCAAGGGTGTCAACTTGGCGTCAGAGGAAGCCAGCGGAAAATGGGAGGGGTGTGAGTGCCAAGAAAATGAAATTGATGTATTACTTGTGGAATAATCTAAATAAGATTTGCCAAACAAGAATGAAGTGGTCAGTTGTATATCTGAAGATGGAAAGATAATTGAAAAAAACAGAGGAGGGCTTTAAGGATGTTGGAATTGTTAACAAGGCAGATTGCCACCCCCTCGTCTCCTGCCTCCAGCCCACAGATCCTTTGCATTCTCATAGGTCACAGAAGGACTTGTAATTATGTTTTCCCATGGACAAAGAAAAATCGACTTCATCGTGGGTTGCTTCTTGAAATATGTCTGTTATTCTTCTATGACAAAGAAGGTGTCTTTTAAACATATACATTACAAGGAGTTAAGACTATTAGCTCCTTTTGAGAATAGTGATGTATTGCAGTGAATAAAGATGGGTTTGCCCAAGAGGAGTTTGGTTTTTTTTTCCCTCCTGCAATTACAGCCTCAGTGCTAAAAGGCTCCTCTTGGCAACCTGTTTACAGCTCTTTTCACAATCAAGTGTAGAGAATTGAAGATTAATTCCATTGAAATCATAAATGCGTTGCAGTCTGTAGATTATCAGTTAGTCAAGATAAACACCACTGATTACTGTTGAATTATGCGTACAAATATTTACAACATTTTGGGTAATGAATTCATAAAAATAAATAATAATTATAATAATAGAGATCTCGTACTTAAGTTCCCATATATTTCTCAAATCCTGAGAGGAATTTCCAACTAGTTAATGCTGTTATATAATTGAACAAGGGTAAGAAGTATTTTGCAATGCAGTGTTAGCCACATTTACGTCCCTTTAGACTTAAAAAAAATCCAAGTTTAGATATCAACCCTTTGTGTCCTGGAGAAATTTCTCCATATTTTTATATTTTTGCTATAGGACACATCAATATAATCATAAATTAATCATTTAAAAATGTTTTTAAGTTTATTATTTTTGAGAGAGAGAGAGGGGGAGACACAGAATCCAAAGCAGGCTCCAGGCTCGGAGCTGTCAGCACAAAAGCCTACCATGAGGCTCGAAACCCCATACTGGGGGATCATGACCTGAGCCTAAGTCAGACGCTTAACTGACTGAGCCACCCTGCTGCCCTCATAAATTAATAGTTTTAAGTATAATATGGAATTATAGTTTACAAAAGAAGGTTTTTTTAAATTTCAGAAACAATGTTTAAATTCATGACTGAAAATGTAAAATTAAAAATGTAGGCTTTTTCTTAAGACACTATAGTGATATTTGACTCAGATGTCTTAGAAAATATTCTCACATATTGTCTTGAAAGGATATAAATTAAACTGTTTATCGAATCGTTTATATCAACTGTTTCAATCTGATACAGCTCTGCCTTCCTAGTTGGACTCTTTTAAATTAGAGATTCTTTGAGAGTGTCATTGTTATTTGTGGTTTATACCTGAAATATGAAGCTGTTTTAGAAGCAGAAAGAAATGTTTATGGCAGATAAGACTTGCTGACTAATAGTTGTTGGAAACTTTCCATTTGTCAAATTGTTATGCAGATGATCGTATATTAGATCTAGCCTAGAAAAGTGTCAAAGCCCAACGAATCTAACATAGCACTTTGTGGGGAAACTGTGTTTTTAGGAAGAAGAGCTTGTTGTGAAAATGGCAGAAGCATCACACCTTTTGTCCTAGCTCCATCTCTTAGTACAGGATCTGAGGGGTACGATCTGAGTGGTGTGGTCTGAGGGGTATGATCTGAGGAGTTTGGTCTGAGGAGTATGATCTAAGGGGTATGGTCTGAGGGGTATGCTTTGAAGAGTATGCTCTGAGGAGTATGATGAGGAGTATGGTCTAAGGGGTATGATCTGAGGAGTATGATCTGAGGAGTAGGGTCTGAGGAGTATGATCTGAGGAGTATGATCTGAGGAGAATGATCTTAGGAGTATGGTCTCAGGAATACGGCACTCTCTGTCTCCCCAGGGAAACTGTGCTGCTCCACCTCGGGGTCTGCATTCAGTTCCCCATCTTCTCCTGGTTGTGTTTCTCTTTTCCTCACTTCCTCTTTTTTTTCTGATCTTCCCTTTTCCTCTCTTTGCCTAGACTCAGAATGTGATATGGAGTAGAGGTTGTGGTTGGTGATTCACATGCTGACTTCCTGTTGCTTTAATACAAACCCCCAAAACCATGGCAGTGAGGATAACAGCACTCACAGTGAGGCTGTTCAAAGTAGTTGGAGATATTCATTGTAAGAAGCCATTAATAATGGTGATACTCATTCCTATATTCAGAAGTGTCTTCCTTTTCGATAAGATGACATTTGTTGTTTTTAATAGAATTGTGCTGGCATGATGCTTTTTCTATGAGATTGGCCGAGTCCTTGTTTGTATGTGGGCCTTTCAATCTGGGTTGGTTTGCACCTACTCTGCCAGCCATCACCTGTGGATAGTATAAAAGAGACACTGTAGCTAGGGATGGCAGAGTGGTTATTGAGCCTAAGTTAAGAAGAGGGTAATAATAGTATCTACCAAATAGGATCGTAAAGGCTTAAATGAGTGAACACATATGAAGCTCTTAAAACAGGGGCACCTGGGTGGCTCGGTCGGTTGAGTCGCCGACTTCAGCTCGGGTCATGATCTCACAGTCTGTGAGTTCGAGCCCTGCATCGGGCTCTGTGCTGCCGGCTCGGAGTCTGGAGCTTGCTTCGGATTCTGTGTCTCCCCCTCTCTCTGCCCTGCCCTTGCTCGTGCTCTGTCTCTATGTCTCTCAAAAAATAACAATAAAAATGTTAAAAAAAAAAAAACTTTAAAACAGTGCTTAGCACACATGTTATGACAAGAAATGTTAGTTGTCATGTGCCCAAAGACCAATGATTGATAGAATTAAAACCTATGCTAGGACACATGGGTGGCCCAGCCGCTTAAGTGTCCAACTCTTGATTTTGGCTCAAGTCCTGATCTCACGGTTCATGGGTTTGAACCTCACATTAGGCTCTGGGCTGAGCAGAGCAAAGCTTGCTTGGGATACTCTTTCTCCCTCTCCTTGCCTCTCCTTGCTCCTTCTACCCATCCCCCTCAAAATAAGTACATAAACTTTAAAAACAAACAAAAAAACCTATGGTGCTATGACACACCCCAAATATTTAGAGGTCATATTCATGACTCAGAATCTTTGGCAGTTACTTGTTTACAAATCTTTAACATTGAGTAAGCGATCTTCCTTAGTACCCTACATTTCTTTTACAATCAAACTGTCACACATTTTAAGAAAATTATTACATTAGTTAATTTATTGTTCAATAAAATGCACGATTATCAAATGCAAGGGCACATGGACAGAATATTAAGAATACTTCATCTGTTCTTGCTATTTAAATGAGAGGCAGTAGTGTACTTGTTCCTATGATATTTATCAGTTTTAATTGTTTTCTTTTACTTTATTTGAGGTAAGCTCATATTTTATTACTATGAAATAGATATAAGATACATACTAGGTATAAAATAATGTAAACATATTTCAATGCTCTAACCTCTCAGAATTTGCTTAAATCTTTAATAGTATATTCCCACCCGATACTTAGATAATAACTAGATAGTTTTTTGCAAAAGTATTTTTAAATGTGCTTATGAAATTATTTCCTCTCTGAAGATTTTCAAAGCTTTTTATAATTCCAATGATACCAAGAAATCAGACACAATATACTCTGTTACATCATTATTCAGAGTTTTAAAAATGTAAGTGTGTAGACTGAATACTCTTATCAAGTTATAAGTTTGGCTTATAACATGATTATTGTTCATGTTTAACATATACCGAACATCTTACTGTTGGGTGAAAACAATAGTAGTTAAATATAAAGACTTGTGTAAGAGGGTGCTAGTGACATTTCTGATAACTAACGTTGAGGGTTTCTTTTTTATTGAAGACACCAGGAAATGGACAGAATGGACACTGAAGCAGGAATTCCTATACTTGTAGGATATGGTTATTTCTGAAATATTTTATCAAAATGGGTCATCTTTGCCAACTAATGATCGTTAATATCGAGTAATTACTGTACAGCCTTTTCCCTTCCAACACCAACCACCTGCGGATGCATAGCGGCTGTTCTTGGAGGCTTAAATGTTCAATCATTTCAGCTCTTCCTTCAAACTATTGTTTTGATTGTACTTTATATTTTTGGCAAGATGCCTTTTCCTTTCCTGGGCCCAATCCAAATTGCTGAGTTGTCTTCATTAAATTTACCAGAACACATATTTTTTTCTAAATGACATTTTAATAATTGCTGCAAATAAGTAACAGAGAACCAAGAGGTTGCAGTAAGGTTGTTGGGGCTTTTGTTTGTTTCTTTATTTTTGTCTTTTGATTGTTTTGAGGTTTTTAAAATTTGTTTTGTTTTGGCTTTGTTGTTGTTGTTAATTGTTTTGGTCAAAGATTCAGATGAAGATTAGTTAAAGTATCCTACCCGCTGCTCCATTTGAATTGGTGAAGGTCCCTAATTTCCTTGAGATAGACTGAAGCTAATGACACAGGATGCTTACGTTATAAGGGAATTAAAGACCTTCTAAATAGGTATCATTTCTGAAAGGAAGCAGAGCTCGAAAACCACAGACTGGTTTCTATTCCCAGACAGGATGAGTTAATATTAATTCTAAACAACAGCGAACTCTTCTTAAAGATTTCTAGGTGTGAAGAGGTTTTTATACCATTGGTCAGTGGCACATAGGTTGTATAACCTTGAGATGAAGAGATTCCTTCACTATCCATCACTTACTATGTTCTCTGTGTTTGAGAAGACTCCTTTTGTTACACACTTGAAGTTTAAAAGATGTGTCATAAAGTATAAAAATAGGGAGTGCCCACAAAATCCAACATTAACAGTTGTAGAACATATTGGTCCTTGAGTACCTAAAATACAGTGCCTGAAATGATCAGAGGAAGAAAGAAAGTAGGATAACTTGAGAATTTGACACCGTCCTTACCTTCTAAATTGCTCAAATTGGACTCTTTCCTTGCATCCAAATTCAAAGTTTATCTTGAGGTGTAACTGACACTGAGCCAGATAGGAGTAATGAGAGAAAGAAGATAAGGGGAATGAACAGGAAAACAAGAGTGTGGGTGGCAGAACCCTCAGATTATTAATTGATTACTAGGTATAAACCTCTAAAGAAGTTTTGAAAGAAGTTTGATAGCTTAGTCTCATCATCCTTGCCCCAAAGGCTTGGCTAAATGTATGCAGAGTATTGTGAGCTTGAATAAGCACTATTTCTAATACCTTACTAATATTATATTAAGCCCTTCTTCATATGGGAATTACTACTTTGCACATGGTATATTTTCACATGGCTTTTACACATTTTCCTGTCGAGGTTTCTTTAAGTCATTTATGAGTGTTTATGCATTTCAGATGTGTATGTATTCCACTGCACATTGCTCTAAGCATTGAGCTACTGTTTTTCCCTTTGAATATTGATATGTTTTTGTTTGGCATTACTCAGGAAGATTCTTTGAATAGTCAAATATTCATAAGCCAATTTCAAGTTTTTTTAAATATATATAGATATATAAATGGAGACAGATACCATAGCAAGTTCTGATGCCATAGCACTTGAAAAGGGCACAGCAAATAAAACAAGGGTGGAGGTGAGGTAGAATAAACAGGCTTTTATCAGAAAATGCTTCCTTTCCTTTTAGGCAGATCCGAATGGCAGCAATCACACATCTCTTCTCATACTAAGATATTACAGTACATATTTTCACTCTAGCAAGTTTTACAGCTCTAAGCTCTGCCCATATTCAAAATTATATTTTTAATATTTATTTATTTTCGAGAGAGAGAGACAGAGTGCAAGCAGGGGAGGGACAGAAGAGAGAGACACAGAATCTGAAGCAGGCTCCAGGCTCCGAGCTGTCAGCACAGAGCCCAGTGCGGGGCTCGATCTCACAGACTGTGAGATCATGATCTAAGCCAAAGTCAGACGCCTAACCGACTGAGCCACCCGAGTACCCCCAAAATTATTTGTAATAAAGCCGAACTGAAAGATGAACACATCTGGATTTGGGGAAATGTATACAAATACGGGTGTATGGGAAGGTTGCAGGAGCTTGTAGATTTCCTTGCTCAACTTACATCTACATATTTTAGGCAGGGTGTAAAAGAATCCCAGGGCATGTCGAATTAGTATGTACCCCTACTTGCTAGAAAATAAAAATAAAAAACCCTGCCTTTAAGTGCACACTATTGCTTTAAGAAAAATTCCTGTTGACAGTTGGGATATTTTAAAGTTTGATACTATATAAAAAGGTGAATACATTTTGATTGGTTACTTATTAAAATATTATAGCGGAATAGGGGAAGATATAGTGGGCTGTTTACTGGAAAATCACTTATCAAAAAATTCATTTTGGTGTTGATGTAGCATATTCAGTAGTTAGCAAAATTTTATTTCATTTTTCCACATTCATACTTTAATGAAAATTCGCCTTCATTCAATGGGCAAGTGGTTATTTTTTCCCTTTCACAGATGATAATTTCCACGTGTGTTTCTATGAAAGGTGTGTTTTTATCTTTTTGATTTAAAACATAATCTGGTTTAGCTTTGTATCTTAGCATAAAGAAGAGTCTCAAAATTGTGTTTTCTAAAATTCTTAACTTCATTTCCAAGTGATGAACTCAGCCAGAGTTTGAAGGGCGTAGTTATTTGATGCCAAATAATTGTTTGATTGACTTACTACTAATTTATTTTTCACCTGCTCTTTGATACCCTAACCTGCTTCAGGACAGGGGTCATATTTTTTTTTTTTTTGAGGCTAGGGACATATTAGGCATTTAGTGTATTTGTCAGTTGATTTAGAAACAACTTTAGTGTAACTAAGTAGTCATAACACACTCCTTAGTTACCCCGAGGAAGGTATATTTAGACTTGTTTAGTAAGCAGAGATGGTAATGTTTAATCAAGTAAGCAATATAAGTATGACATAGTTTGCCTTTAAACCCACTTGGCAGTAGAAAGAGCCAAATGGAAAACTAGCTGACCATTCTTACCCTGCTTGTCTTACGCGGTAGTTCAGCCGAATGCCACTGAAGACAATGATTTATTAAGGGCGGGGAAACATTTTTCTTTCCTAAAATCATAATGTAAAATTATGAGTGTAAGAGTACCTTATGAATCTATGATAGAATCCTTGTCCCTTGCCATACAACATTTTTTAAAAATGGACGACAAAAACTGGAGAAACTAAATTGTGTTAGTAAGAGGAACTCTAGAGGGATAATGGAAGTATGACTTTTCTGCACCTTCCTTAAAGCTTCAAGTAATTTGAAATGTGAAAGAGGAAATAAAACTTTGAAAATCCACAATTAATGGGAAAGCTGTGTTTTTCTAGAGGCTCATTTTTATTTTTATACCACTTCTTTTTTCTGTGCATGCTGTTGGATATGTATCTCAGGCAATTAGGCAGAGTGCGATATGTCTTCTTCGACGTCTGCACTGTATTGAGCCTCCCAGTAACCTCTCCTTCAAGGAGCGGTTCCCACCTGAGAGACAGTTGGGGCACCTTCTGGTTACACTCAGAAGGGAATACTTGCATGATGCCATCTCTGGATTCTAGAAGCCCACGTAACAAGGGCTTTCCTGAAAGGTGATGTCAGCATTTTGTTTCAGTGCAAGTTTCTACCGAATTTCTCTAGAATTTCTGCCTCTTATCCACCAAAGGCCTCTCCAACAGACTGCTTATACGTAATAATTTTGTAGGGCGTCTGGGTGGCTCAGTCAGTTGAGCGTCCAACCCTCGATTTCAGCTCAGGTCATGATCTCCCCATGTGTGGGATTGAGCCCCGCATCAGGCTCTGCGCTGACAGTGTGGTGCCTGCTTGGAATTTTCTCCCTGTCTGTATCTCCCTTTCTCTCTCCTCTTCCCTGCGCTCGCTCTCTCTCTCTCTCTCTCTCTCCCCCACTCAGAATAAATAAATAAACTTAAAGACACACACACACACACACACACACACACACACACACACAAATAATGATTCTGTACAAACCGACTTGCTCTTGGCTGCTTAGATGAGTCCCACTTCCTACAACAACCACTGCAGCCGGGTACGGTGTGGCCTTCCACCTTAACCTGGGGATTTTTTGGACTCTTGGTTTCCGTAGGTGTATCCAAAGGCCCCAGTGTTTTATTTTAATTGCACATGCACAGTTTTCTGGACAGTGAATCCATAGCACACAGAGGTGTCTGTGACCCTCCACGGCTTAAGAGCTGTTTACATGCCCTGTATAGAGCCAGAGACTATTCTGAAAATAGCAAAGATCTGAAAACTTTCGGTTATAGAGGAATACTGTTTCGTGAATAGAGAATACATTGGATGAAATTAGATGAGCTGGTGTAAAGGATCCATTGTAACGAGCTCAACAAAGGTTTGTTATCCCTGTGGAATAGCTGCCCCGGGACTGATTCCCGAGTGACCACTCCCGAGTTGTTTTTGGAGGAATCCTCTGGGCCGTTCTGCATTGTCCTGATGCGGAGCCTGAAGGATGGATGCTAAATTTTTAGTTTGCAGATGTGGTATGATACACGTCGGGGTTCTTTTACCTTGAAGACTCTGTTGCTGTCATGTCGGAAAAATCACATGAACGGAAAAGACTGAGAGAGTGTACATTCGATTTGTGACTAAGAGAAGGTGATTTTACCGTCACTTTCCCTTTCCGTGTGCTGGCCGTCAAGCACTTGTGTATTGCACTCATAGCACCGGAGTAAATCCGGGCCGTGAAAGGGGGGGTTTAGATTTATTATTTATTAGGATTTATCATTTAGTGAGATTAAATGAGAATTGGACTTTGAAGCCTGTGTTAGTAATTTGGGAAACAACCTGACAAACGTTTCCATATAATTTTTCAAAATGTAGAATGTACATCATTTCTATTTGAATTACTATAGACACCACCGTATGCTTAGTGTACAACAGAAGCCTATAATGTTTTATTTTAGGAAGAGTTACACTTGAGCGGGGGTGGTGGATGGAAGTCGGCTATAGCAAACTCTGTCCAGAGAAAATGCTTCTTAGTGGCGTAGCTACCTGTCATGGCCCGTTTTGTCCATATATCAGGGTGTGTTAAAAACCTAAAAAAATTACTTTTCATATGTAAAGTAACCCTTTATCCCCAAAGAGCATTGCTCCTTGGTATTTTGCTTGTTTGTTGCCTGGCTAGAGAGTTATAGAAAAATAATTGAAGACACAATGTATATGCTTGGAAAAGAATACAAACTAAGTTCAAATGATTTTTAAAAGTTACTTAAAAAAAAAAAACATTTCACTGCCAATTTAAAAACCGTAAAACTGAATGACAATAATGACGATATCCTACAAGCAACACATCTTAGAAAAAAGAAGCTAAATAATAGTAGATTACAGCCAGAGCGTTTAACATCCTTTCGGGCAGCCTGACATTGTGCTGGTCGTTGAACCACATCAGGCCGGCACTGAAGCAGGTTGTTCTCAACACTCCCTGGCAGGTGCAGAGTTTATATGATGTTTGCTTTCCAACTTTTGACTTTAAAACTTGAAATCTCAATCTGTAGAGGGAGGACCTTCTTGCTTGAGAAAACAGACATTCTTTTGTGTTGCTTGGGAAATGTCTAATTGTATAAGCCCAGGCCGTCAGGTGTTTATAATTCTGAACTTTGTACCAGTAGATACACTGTGTCTGGAGTTGGCCAATTGTTTTTCTGAGTGTCGCTTGCAGGTTTGATTCTTTGGTGGGCATGTTCTCATGAAGCTTATTTAGTTGGTCGTTATATACTCTCTCGGCCTGAAAAGAAGACCAAATAATGATCGCATAGTTTTCAGAATTACTTAATACTTTTTTAATATAATGCAAGAGAGGTTATACATCTGTCTCTGGGAGAAATCTCCGAAAGAGAACTCTTTTTGTTTGGCAACCATACTTGACTTCAAGATGTGATTTGCATCTTTGTTGTAATTTGAAAGGTAAATAGCGTAAGGCTTTTTAAAAAATGAATTTGTAAGGTGTTTTAAAATATATGCCTTTTTTTTCTTAAGAATATTTCTTCTCGTATGTAGGCTTTTCTTAGGTTAAATCTTCCAAGAGCCATTGTCGCCTTAAGTAAATAAAGTACTTTCTAGCCCTCTTTGGTGGGGGAGAAAATATTCACAACGGACAGAGAAGAATTTACAGGACTGGTACTCTCATATAGCTTGTGATATTTTAATTCAAATGATCTTCTATGGTTAAAAAACTTAAGCTCCTCTTTCCTGCCTACTTTCTTTCATCTAAACTCAATAAAAACCTTTGTTATAAATAATCATACCATTTTTGAATAATCAATGGCATACAATTTTAATGTATTAAGTATTCTATCAGCTCCTTTCCCCCACGAATGGGTAATTCTGTGCTCAGCTGATGAAGGAATAAATAATTTTTAGTTTTCATCAGTCATAGGATAACTACATTTTATACATAATGAATCAAGTCACATCATAATAGATTGAGCCTTCCAAAGGACAAATTTTCAACGTGTCCGTTGCTTTTTGCAGTGATATTGAAATGAGTACAATCTGGGAACTCATGATAGAATTTCTACAAAACATTAATATTTATCTTCTGGGTCACCACCTGAAGACTAATAGGACTGTGTCCAGAATTCTTGTCATGGACTACGTTAGTAAAACAGTAATAAAAGTGATAAAGTAGTTCACTATTTTATATCCTGTGGCTGGTTATGGTCATCTGGCTAGAGTCTAACCCATATTAATCCCTTGAGTCAACAGTCAGGAACATTCAATGATGTACTTAAAATACTTTTTAACATGTGGTATTTAGAGTGTTTAGAATGTCAAAGGATCCTTTGTAATGATCTTCCCCTTGAGTAATTCAAAAGCTATTTTTAAAGTTATTTTTCAAAGAGCACAGTGTTTGAAGACTCAGAAAATATAAATCCAGGAGAGAACTTTGGGGGGGAGGGGGGAGAAAAGCTCAGTTTTAGGGGAAAAAATCACACCATACACTGAAGTGATATATTACTCAAATAATCTATAAAAAAATTCAGGAAAACAGAGTATGTGTTCATTTTTGGTTGAGAAAAGGAACTTTTTTTTTAACGAACAAGAGAATGTGTTTGATGCTCCCTAGGGAGCTACACTCCTCTCTATAATTGTGTTTTTCACATTTTATGTTCAAATGTAAATGACTAAAGAGAAAGCATGACATGCTCATATTTCTCATAGAACATATTAAAGCCTGTTTCTATGGCAACAACTTTTAATTGGCAAATCCCATTCTGTCAGTACTCTCAAGCTTATTTTTCTTGGGTACACCGAATTGTTAGAAATGCTTCACAAAGTACAAGTTAGATTTGGCGTTGTTCTTTGGCATGAAGGGTGGTTGCAGTCAAGGGTGTATTTTGTTAAATAATTTAGCTTTAGTATGTTTGTGTGCTAGGTTGCTGTAGAGATGATACATCTATCCCAACAGCCTGTTGTGGATCAAGAAACCTGCCGAGGATTGGTACAGACGCTCAGACTTGCAACATGTGTTATTTCGCAGAGGCGAAGTAGGCAACCGTAACTTACCTGGCAGAACAAGCAGAGTTGGAAAAAAAAAAAAACAACAAAAAACTAAAATCTTTTCGGGCTGTATTTCAGACGTTTAAAACAGTATACCTGTGGTTCATTATGGTCCTGACTTTAATACCATAGAGTAGATTGATTTATTAAAAACACACATAGTTTGCTGCCTGCTTCTCATAAATTTTATCTCTTGAATCAGTGTGGCGCAGAATGTCGAGGCAGGTATTTGGTAAGTTGGTTTCAGCTACCGCAGTGTTATAAAAATAGATTAAGTAAACAGACACAGCAGGCCGGTGCAGCTTGGATTTTGAACTCTTCTGAGACCCAGTATAACTTTAATGGTGTATCGGTCTGGGGAGAAAGAAATATGAATCCCCAATGTAATTTTAATATTATATAATGAAAGAAGAATGATTTTACAGCACGGAATCAGGTGTTGGAACTATTATAATTCTTTCAGAGAGCTTTATCTGAAAGCTTCAATTTTTAAGCTATTCTGGTCTACTATTCCGGTCTGCTGTGTATTTTTTTTTTTTTTTTTTTTGCCTTAGCTATTTTTGTATCACTGCAGTAGCATAACCCTGTACCAAGCACAAGACAGCACTGCAGTTGGTGTCGAATGTAAAACTGTTATTAAACGAAAGCTAAGAAAGCAGATCCTTGGAAAGAAGGGAATTGTCTACATTGAAGACTTGCAATATTAAAATTAAATTTAGCTTCTAAAAATTAAAATATGAAAAGAGTAAATGACAGTGTATGTTTCTTCCTTTCAAAAGTTATGATTTCATATAGTCAGGAACTAAAATATGTTTAGTCACCCCCTTTTAATTATTCTTCTCTTGTTGCAGATTTTCAGTAAGAGTGTTCCTTTCTCGTATATGCCCTTTGTCTCCTAAAAGTGTTCTCATTGCATTTTTTCATCAACAAATGACTTTGCTTTTTTTTTTCATCTGAAGTCACAGAAAGCATTTATGTCTGAATAGTTCGACCTTATCTTGATAAAGTACCATTATACCCTTCTAATCCACATGTTTCCAATTCTGATTCTCCTAATATTAAAATTAAATGTACATAGGAAATAAATAATGTATATTTGCTATCTGTGTGCATAGTAGGTATATGCGTATACATGCCCATTTATCTCCCATAGCCTCGGAAAGCTGATTAAAGGCTACAATTAATTTATTTCAAGAGTGGTAAATCAGCTTACCAGGGCCATTCCAGAAACACATGAGAGAAGTAAACAGTAAGAATAGAGATTAGGTGACCGACAGCTCTCTGTACAGGGCTCCATTCTCTGAGCTACTGGCCCTCACTATTGTTTGATAGGCTAACAGGATTTCACTAGACCCTATACATTCGTGTAGCTTTTGGATATTCAGGAACAATCCCAAAGATTCATGACTTGTGTTTGATTGTGTTGGTGCGTGGAAGGAAATCGAAGTGCTGTGCTCTGAGTGGGCTTGGTGACTCAGCGAGGGACGGCACCTAATTGGCCACCCACCTCAGTACATGCTTGTTGACTGTTCACATAAACAGCAGCTCTGCTGAAGTGGGGGAATTTCTACATATGGGCACTTACAAAGGCCTGGGGGACACAGAGCTTTAAAATATCAAGGATTTTTCATACCAGTACTGTACAAACAGGATTTGAAAAATGAAAAAAATCTAGCAAAGATTACTTAAGGCTTTTAGATTCGGCTTTCATAATCCTAGAAGTCCCAGTCTCATAATTGAGTGGAGCCATGTTCTTCTGTCTACTTTCTACCCTCAGTTCCTGTACTGAGAGCATCTCTCTTGGTCATGGGTGCTTCCAGTTCCCAGTTCGGGTCTTATATCTACCTACCTACATCCAGTCAGGGGTTTCTGTCTTTGAAGATATATGACTAGACACCCTATGAGAAAAAGGTAGGGTTGAAGGGGGCAAAGAGTTTTGTGGGAAATGGCCAGTGATTCTGGTTCAGAGACCAAGCAGTTAAAAGTTAAAGCTGGAAATCTGGAAACGTTTCCTTGCCAGTATTCAGTAGGTATTCACTTAGGCACCTCTCATAGTGTGCATGTATATTGCTACATAGGTATGTAGGTAAATTAACTAATGGGAACAGTATCTTTACTACACGAATCATGCTCTAAAATAAGGGAAAGGAGGAAAGTTCGGTGATAGTGGAGTGGTTTCTGAGTTACTGGAAAATATGAATATAGACCTTAATAAAGTTTAATAATAAACCTTTTGTGGTTTAGAGCCTAATTCACTTTCATTTATCCTTCCGAGTTCACATGAAATATTTTATAGACCTTGAATGGGGGTTAATTTCCGTATGTGCCCTTTATATATCTCTGTGTACTGATCTCTTTGTGTACATATATGTAGACAAACATCCATGTCTCTCTCTCTCTGCACACACACACACACACACACACACACACACACACACACACACAAATGGGTATAAATGAGTGATGGTCCTCTGGTAACTTAGTCTGAGTGGGATTTAGGCATTTTGCCTTCTTTCTTGTAATATTGCTCTGGAACAGCAGAACAGGAGCTGTGACTTTGTGGAAAGCCAATCCCCTCCCTTCCTCCCCCCGCTTACCAGAACAATGAACCAAGGCCTTCAAAAATACACTTATGTAAGAAAGAGACTGGAAAACTTTCACCTAACACATCCAGATAAACTTATAATAAGAACAACTATATTCTACTGGTGTTTTCTAGGTGCTAGGAATTGACTTTACACAAACTTATATTTAATTCCTCACAAATCACATAGCAGGCAGATAGTATAGTCATTCTCATTTTATTGATGAGGAAACTGAGGCCCAGAGGTTTATGAGGTATTCGCAAGGTCACAGAGTTGGTTAACTGGCAGAATTGGATTTGAATTTGAATGGATCTTTCTGCTTTTTGAGCACCCACTATCTAAGTACTGTCTCCTTTATCAGCTTTAGAGGGGTTTTTCAGTGTTTTACATGTACAGTAGATCTTTCTTGGAGAAATGAAACCCCTTCCTAGAATGGATAATGATGGTCCCAAATTTGAAATACGAAGTCTTCACTTGCAGGAGCAAATGGGTTATGTAATTGTGTCAGCTTCTGTTCACAGGTTTCTGACATTACCCTTCAAATTCCTGACCTTCTTGCCATGTCCCCACTTGTTTCTTCCAGACCCTCATAACCTGTAAACCTTCATCCTTCTGACCTTGTAATTTGCATTTGAAAACTTGGTTCGTAAACCTTTCCAGAAAATCACACATGAACTGGCAGTGCTTCTTACAGCTCTAGAAGGCTTTTGAGAGGAAAACTGTCAGATTTGGGGGTCCGATTTTGCATGCTTTTTATTCCCCGAGCATTTAGCTCCTGCCTGACGTGATTTTGTTTGCACAGCATTCAGCTAAACATATGCCAGGCATTATTTCAGTGCTGTTCCTATATAAAACACCTTGGCATAATTCACGATGGAAAACAGGGTATATCTGAGGGAAGAAAAATCAAATTTGATCGGCAAAGTGCTGACATCCTAATTGGAAGCGGTGAGAAGTAGCATACAGTTGCCTCGGGCATGCTGAATCTGTTTGTCTATCCCCTTTCCATCCCCAACTCACAGGGAAGCATATTTTTAAAATTCTGATGAATTCGGATTCTATTTTTGGGGGGAAGGCTAAATTTGCAGGGAATTGGTAATAAAGGATTGACATTCTCCTCACTTTTATCATCTGAATGAATTGCAAATGGTTCTTATGAGTTTCTTTTACCGAGCATGGGTTACAAATATAGGGAGCATCATTAAGTCTCTTCATTTGGTTGAAAGAAAGTATGTTTCCATTGTAAATAGCAAGTAGTGGCATATAGACTTCTTCCCTCCTTATACTATGAGATAGAAATATCAACCAGAGGTAGTAAAGATGGGCTTTATTTTTTATCATACAGCTCCCTCCCTAGGTAATACTGTATCCATGTTAATAAGTAGTTCACTTCTTAATTGCTGTGGAATGCTTCTCTTAAACCTTTCCAGAGCTTCTTTCAGAGACAAAAATTGAGAACTGTAACTGATACAGATCTTTTGCAGTGGTGTTAATGGGGGCAGAGTTGAACTCATTGAGTCCATTGTACATATTTACATCTCATGAGCTATTTCAAAACTTGGAAAATGAATGGAATGCTTTTGAAAACCAACAGACTTACACCTACTTCTGCCTCTTTGAATAAACCACCATCCTAGAATTTCTGCTTTTGTTAAGCAGCCGCAAAAAATACAAAGCATTCAAAGTGTTCATCTTTAATTTTTGAATAATATATGTTTGCTTGAACATTTCTTGTTAAGCAATCCCTTTCTATTTTTGGCACAATTACGTAAGACAGACAGGCACAAGAAGGAACATATATTACGAAAGTAGCCTTTCAGAATATTTCAGCGTTCTGCCAATACCCTCATGTTCTTCTGAAAGGTAGCTGCTCCCACTTTTGCAGGAATGTAAAGGAAACCTCATATAAGATGCAAATATTCCTGAGAATTCATCCGAGTAGAAGATCCCAAAGCCCCTTACCTGCTTTTACCAGGAAACATGCCTGTGCAGATGGCCTGTTCAATTTTCCAGTATTTTACTGTGATATATAATTTGTTGCCTGAGTTCCTAAGTTTCTAGAGTGCTGTTATCTTATCTCTTTGAGGTACCTCCTAAAAGGAGTCCAGGATGCCTTGCCTAGAAGTCAGAGGAAGGTGACCGAAGTCCTCTATGTAAACAAGGCTGTCCTTCCAACCCAACTCGTACTGGGCTGTCTCCCTGTCCTGTGTTATTCCTCTCTCAAATCCCTCCCATGTGTGCCTGTTTTCGTGATAGCTCTGAGATCCTACCAAGCAGTGACATTGTATTCCCAATAAAATAGGTATAGAAGGGGCTCATGGACATTGGATGGCTTGTAAATCTGTGATACAGGTTACAAACACAAATTACCTTGCAGCTAGACTCTATCCTAGAGGATTGTTTGATATCCGAGGGTGATCCCAGGTTACAGAACTTTCTTAAGGGGCATGATTATTCTAGTCCTTTCATTTTCTTAGATTTGAGCCTACCACAAAATGACATCAAAGAGCGAGAAGTCTCTAGAACCATACTGGACTACTAGATAAGAAAGCTTCCGGCTTATTTCCTTTTTCAAGAGAATGAATGGTTGGGTGGACTACAAAATCCTCCCCAGGTCTGAAAGAATTTCCTTTGACTTCATTCATTCCTCTTTTTTTTTTTTTTTTTTTTTTAAGAGAGAGAGAGAGCGCGACTAGGCAGAGGGAGAGAGAGAATCCCAAGCAGGCTCCATATGTGGAGCCTTATGCGGTCCTCAATCCCATGATCCTGGGATCATCACCTGAGTCAAAGTCGAAAGTGGATATGCTCACTGTCTGAGCCACCCAGGTGCCCCTCTTCCTTCCTCTTTTTGAGGAAGTTCCTCATGAAGTCGGATGCCATGATGCTTCCTGCATCTGACTCTGTTTACCAGTGGGAATTGCATTTTGTTTCTTTTTCTATCTTCTATCACTCAGCATAGTGATAAGCTAATAGGCAGCCAATATATTATTCATTAATAGATGTAAAAATTAAGATATTAGCAAAATTGTAGATCTAGGTTCCTCTTCCCTATGTATGTGCAGTGGTTGGTGAAGTAAATTTGAGTGTTATTTACAAAGAAACATCAGGTCTTGGTAGAAATTGTTTGCTCAAAAGAATCGTTTTTCTTTTTGCTCAGAATTCTCATAGATACCACTTGTAGTAGGGAGCATAAAATGATTTTAAATATTATTTTATCTAAGAACCTCACTGAAAAATGGCACCTAATTTATAGAGCTTTTCTTTTTTTTCTCTTTGAGCCTTAGAATTTATTTATTTATTTTATAATTTATTCTCAAATTGGTTTCCATACAACATCCAGCGCTCATCCCAACAAGTGCCTTCCTCAATGCCCATCACCCTCCCTCCCTTCCATACCCCCCACCAACCCTCAGTTTGTTCTTAGTATTTAAGAGTCACTAATGTTTTGTCTCCCTCCCTCTCTGTGGCTTTTTTATCCCCCTCTTCTCCTCCTCCATGGTCTTCTACTAAGTCTATAGAGCTTTTCTAACAGTTATTGAGAGTAACCAGTTTAGCATGGATCTGTTTTTATCACTGACATCCAGTTCATCCTACGTGGTTTTCCAAGACGAACCTACAGCTTTTAAAATCAAGAGTATCAGATAGATTTTCTAAACAATGACATCCAAAGCGAGAACTTCGGATTCTGAGATCTCTTATTTTTATAGCGGCAACACTGATACCTTGGAGCACAATTTAGTTGGGTGTTTTTTTTTCCCCCAGAGGGTAACAAAGACAACTTTGTTTATGGATTTCACAAGAATTAACTATGACATATTGACATACAATTAACAACAACTGACATAGTGAATTCATGTGCAATCCGTAGTGTAACATAAGGCATATTGTGGCGACAGCTCTCAGAACTCTGTCTGACTGTATTTGTACACACTGAAAAGGATCCTTAGAGATTGTTTCCTTAACTGAGGCATTTTAAACACTACTGGCTATTTGAATTTCAACTTGATAGTATCTTTGTTCTAAATATACCCTGCCAAGTTTGTTTATACAGTACATATAAATCAGGCAGATGAGCCTCCATTGTTTTAATTGTTCTGCGACTTTGTACAAATTGCTTAATTTCACAGGCTCTCAGAATTCTTGTCAGCAAATGGAAAGAGAGCGTAACAGTATTTCTTTAACACTGTGGCACACCGTGAACTGGGGGAAATAAAGCTTTGCCCTCATGGATCTTACATCCCTAGTGGAATCATTCACTCAGTAAGTAAACATGGAAAGAAGCAGCATAACAGCAGGCTGACCAGTGCTCTGAGGGAAATACACAGGAGCGGCAGTCCAATAGAGTCTGGCTCTGGGACAACTTTAGCTGAGTCGGTTCTGTCTACTTCTCAGTCTGGAAGAGCATAGACAGTAAATGGTAATAATGTCTTTTCCCCTTAACATCCATAGTTTACTTTCTCATTTTCTGTTTAACTAACATTGTGTTCATAATTTAGAAAACAAAAAATACGGATGGGTAGCTTTTATTTTGTGATTAGTGGTTTTGTTTTAGAAATTTAGGATTTCAAAGCAGGTATTTAATGCTTGAGGGTTCATAGTGAGTCGGTACATTTTCATCTCTTCATATAAATTATTGTAAACTCAGGTATCATATGGCAGTCCTGATTATTGTTGACGTCTGTTTTTCTTCTCTGCCCTTTTGGTATATCATAAATTTCATGGGGCACGTTGGTGCACTAGCTTACCTTTAACCCGCTTGAAGAGATTAGTGCTGCTGTTTTGCCTTGGATTGTTAGGTGCCATAAAACCACAGGAACCGCCATTACTCTCGAATTTGTTTAATGAGTGCGGATCTTTCTGCATCCTTATGACTTAGGTCATCTTTACCATGAGTGTCTTCCTGAAATTCAGGTAGTCCTCAGCGAAGACATTTGGTGAGTGGATCATCCTTGCTGGTATAGTCGATGCTCTAATTCGGCATTTAGGTTACTTCCACTTCCTTCGATTTGTCAACCTTAAAAATTAAAC
The DNA here is from genome assembly GCA_030068075.1 of Paguma larvata. Classification (NCBI taxonomy): domain Eukaryota; kingdom Metazoa; phylum Chordata; class Mammalia; order Carnivora; family Viverridae; genus Paguma; species Paguma larvata. Next base: position 45,314,729 of record CM057824.1, read on the forward strand.
AGTGAAGGTTACCGAGCAGCAAGTTAGTTTGTTTGGAAATAGCAGAGGAATTGCAATCCAAAATAGGCAATCTCTGGTGAACCAATGTCAAGTCTGCAGAACAAAAGGGAGGAGAGCATCCCTTTAGAGAGGGAAGGAGGAAGCTGGGAGGCATCGTTTTGAACAAAAGTTTATTGGAGGGAAATGAGAGTTCCTAGTGGTGGCAGCTTCTCATTGGCTACAGGTGAGGGCAGCTTGCTGTTGCCAGGCTGAGAGAAAATCTTCCTTCTTCCTCCTGAAACATGCAGGCCAGCCCAGTGACAGCGCATGAGAGCTCGCCCTTAATGGCTTCCCAACTCCATTTTGAATGAGGTTTCCTTTTCTCATTTTCACAGAGTCTGAACTCTCTGTGCACATACCTCCCCCGAAAAAAGCCTTCATCTCTCTCAGGCTGGTTTAGCCACTGGCTGTCGAATGGCCTGACATCCCAGCTGTATGCTATTTTACCTCTTAGAACCTCTGGCCATTTGGTTTCCTGGGAAGCTGCCTGTGTTACAGAGGAAATAATCCTCCAACTTGGTATCAGACCTGAATTTGAGACTTAAACTTCATTTGCTACTTCTGTGATCTTGGGCAAGTCATTTCACCTCTCTCTGGGAGCCTTAACTACTTTAGTTACTCTTATGGTTATTGTGAAGTTAATTGAAAACGAGGGTGAAAATGTTTCATTCCCAGCGTGTTTTCCTTTGTACTTTGTCCACCTAGGCTCACCTCATAGTATGAAGGACACTTCATAGTACTGATGGTCTGTTTTCTCTTATCTACCCCGTGTTAGGCTTTGTGGTCTGGTCCTCCCTACCTTCTCTTTTCACACGATTTTCACATGACCTTTTGTGTTTGGTTTTTGATATTTGGGTTGTTGGATAGGCATTCAGGTAAAGGAGAGTGAGGTAGATTAAAATTCTCAAAAAGAAAGTTTGGGGGTTACCTGTTTATTTTAATGAGCCATCTGTTCATTCATGCGAGCATTGTTTTATTTGTGAAAACTGAGGTATAAGAAATGGTTCCTGGTAAATTGTAAATTGACAGATGGTTTTGCCGTAGTAGACCCATATGAATATATTGAAGAAAAACATGGGGAATGGGGTGGGGTATAACATGTTAATAAATATGTCATTGGAGGGACAACAAAAGAAGAAATGACAGAGCGTTTCCCACAATAAATGGTGAGCTGGCAGGACTATACAAAGAAGAAATACAGTAAGACAGTGCCGTTAAGCCCATGAACATACTATGTGATGTACTGTTAAAAATGGATGATCTAATTGAAAGTTTCACCACCTTTAGAAAATCTGGCAGATAAGAACATTGTCATTCTTTTTTTTTTTTAATTTATTTATTTTGAGAGAGAGCGAGCTAGAGGGCAAACAGGAGTCGGGGAGGGGCAGAGAGGGAGGGAGAGAGGATCCCAAGCAGGATCAGTGCTGTCAGCACGGGCGCCCAGCGTATGGCTCCTGTGGTTCGAACTCACTAACCGCGAGATTATAACCTGAGCCAAAACCAAGAGTTGGAAGCTTAACTTACTGAGCCACCCACATGCCCCAGGAACATTGTTATTCTGAGAGCTGTTTAGTCTCCAGTGATTGACAAAATGTTTTAAACATAAATAATAAGGCTATTGATTATTCATAAATTTTTACTTGAATTATTTTAAGGTTTTTCTTGGTCCTTTCATGGTACTCTGCTTAATCTTTCCTTAAAATAACTGCATTGCCTAATACATTATCAGTCTTTTCCTGCTGTGTGCTGCATGGGCTCCAGTAATTTCATCATTCACTCATGGTAGTGGGGGCGGGGGAGCCCCCCACCCCCTGCCCCCTGTAAGCTAGAATACTTCAGCAAAACCCTGGCAGTTTATAATGTAGAATACAGATCTTAAAAGGAATTATTTTTGTTTGCATAATCAGTCCATTTGATTATCAATTTTATTCTCTTCCAAAGAGTAATATTTAAAAAAAAAAAAAAAACCTCCCTTGCTAAATGGTCTTTTTCAGAGCACAATTTATTTAAAATATATTCAAAACAAACCAGAAACAGTTGCCCTAATTACAGCACAAGAGAAATTTATTGTAAATTAGGAGCCACAACTTTTTAAATGAAATTTGAAATTATTTTGACTTCTCCGTAAGTGCTAACAATGAAATGAAATAAAAGAAGCATAATTTCAGAAACAGCTAAAAATAGTTGCGCATAGAGACTTAAACTTGCTTTGGAGAGTTTGAAACTTAATCACATGATTATGACTCACTGAAATAGTTTCAGAAAAATTGTGTAGAAGGTAGGCATACATACTGATTATTTTTTTATGTTAGTGCATTTACTATACCAATTTAGAAAACTTCCTTTTAATTTTAAAAAGGCTTTCATATTTGATTTCCTGGTATTGTAAAATTCTCTTAGGGTGGGTAGTATGATTGTTATTTTCAAATATTAAAGATGAATATGTCACATGCAGAAAACCTACATTAAAACTATCAATATCAGCTACTGATAGAATAAAATGAGGCAACCATGAACTTTGTTTTTTGTTGCTCTTGATTTTTACAAAATCAGGAAAAATGAAAAGTGGTTATTCCAAAAAGAAATACTATAACAGGAAAAAAAATTTAATTTTATTTTATTGGTATATCTCTTTGAGTAGTGCTTCAGAATTTTTGCCAAGCTACCTACCAGATTGGCACTTCTAAGTGACCTTTCCAATCTGAATAATCCATATTACAGTTACTATTTACTCTTTTCTGATGCAACTATAGTGTGGAGTCAAGTTTTTATCTTGATTTAAGGAAACAGTGAAACAGAATGATGGACTAGTGATGGAACCAGAAATTTGCTATTAGGTTGCAAGAAATTGTAAAATAATAAAACTTAATTTGGTAGTTAGTCAATAAGCATTTTTCAAAACATTACTAGGTGTTGAAAAAGCACTGTTCTAGATGTGTTTGGAAGTTAGACATACAGAAAAGGTATGTTATATGTATTTATATTATGTCTGTTAAGCATGTATTACATATATGTTATATAATATACATTTTGCTTTATAAGACTTCTGTCTGAGGTAACACCTGTTATGAGCCTCACACTATTCTAGTTATTCTCATTTTGGGAATGCAACTTGGAAAATAAAGTCTTGGTTTTACCCTCATTGAGCCTGGTCTGTTGAAGGAAACAGGCAGCTGATATTTAATTATGATAAAGTGTAATGAATGCTCTGGAGTCATCCAGAACGTTAAACAAAGGTGAAGTAAAAAAAAAAAAAAAAAAAAAGAAACAAACAAACCCTTCCTGGAGGAGGTGACATTAACTGGAGACTCTCAGCTCTATAACTAGAAGTTAACTCCTCCAAAAAAACCTGGGAGGGCAGAGTATTTTAATAGCTGGATCCACATAGTCAAAGTGATGTTCTGTGAAAAATCATTGAACTCAGTTCAGTTTACTGTGGCTGGGAGAGAGAGAGAAAGAGGGGGAGAGAGAAAGAGGGAGAGAGAGAGAGAGAGAGAGAGAGAGAGCTCGCACATTAGAATAGGAGTGGGGTGGGAGGTTGTGAAAAAGAGGAGTCTGGGACATTATCTGGAGAATGGTCAGGTCTGTGTCCGCTCTGCCTGGACTGTCAGAATAATGACTTAATTGGTCTCCCCTCCTCGGCCACTTCAGAAGCTCTTTGGACTCCTGTCTGATGGATTCATGAAGTACAACTTTGATGATGTGCTGATGACACCCCTGACCCCAGACGGTGGCTCTGTAGAAGGAAGTAGACGATCTGTAACTCCGTTTTAAAAACTGTCCCCAAACTAGAGTCATCCTACTTTCATACTTATTTCTCACTTAATTATGAATGTATTATTTGTCATTGTTGCTTCAAACTATTTCCTCTACCTGGATATCTTTTCTAACTCTTCATGTTTAAATTCTACCTATTCTTCAAAGCCCTTATCTGATTCTTCTAAACGGAAGCATTGTCTTTTTTTCCCTCAAATGATGAGAACTTTTTATCTGAATGTTCCTTGTGACCCTTTCTGTCTTCTCTCCTTACCTAGTTATTTATATACATGCCTTTGTCCCTTCATGGAATATGTCAGATTCACTTATTGTCTCCACTGGCCCATAGAATGGAGCACATGAGAGCTCTCGGCAAATAGATGGTGAATAAATGTATAAATGACTTATTCTAGAAGATATTAAGATTTAATGTGCAGTATATTCAAGGCAACACTTTGACAATACTGAACAAGGCAACAGCCCTTTCTTTCTTTTTTCTTTCTTTCTTTTTTCTTTTTCTTTCTTTCTTCCTTTCTTCTTTCTTCTTCCTTCTTCCTTCCTTCCTTCCTTCCTTCCTTCCTTCTTCCTTTCTTTCTTTCTTTCTTTCTTTCTTTCTTTCTTTCTTTCTTTCTTTCTTTCTTTCTTTCTTTCTTTCTTTTCTTCTTTCCTGCCTTCCTTCCTTCCTTTTCTTCTTTCCTTCCTTCCTTCCTTTTCTTTCTTTCTTCCTCCCTCCCTCCCTCTCTCTCTCTCTCTCTCTCTCTCTCTCTGTTTTTGCCTCATCCATTCATTTCCTATCTTTTAGCTTACTTTTCAGTTTGATTAGGAGACAGTGATCACTTGTTCTCTTCTGCTTTCCCTTTCATTTGCATCCACGTATGTGTTTCTGTGAACATGAACTATACTTCTTATCTAGATACAAATTCTAGCTCTTTTAGAACAATTTCATAGACTTTGTACACTCTGGTATGTTTTCAAGAAACACAAAGAAGCCCTTCTGTTTAACTTTTGATAATTTCTAATGATATCCACATATTGATTTCTAGTTTCTGTCTCTGGATTGTAGTAAAATCATGTGTCATGTCTGCAGGCAAACAGCGACAGCAAATTAAAGTTGCCCCCAGTCCTTAGATTGTCTGTCTCCTGCCTACGCATTGTGGGGATGCATGCTGACTGTGTCTACTACTTCCTAACTTCACCACTTCACATTGGCGGGGCCTTACATGGGATATTCAACCTCTGAAAGCTTCCTTTTCCTCATTTGTCATAGGAGGCTAATAAGAATCACTTCTGGGATTGCTCCGAGGGTAAATGATGGATGTTATTATGAAAGTTAACAATAGACACTGTCATTAGTCCTGAATAGGACACAGAGGAGGTCACCGTTAGAGAAAGGATTCCATCTATTGTGATGGTCTTCCAAAGCACATGGCAGTAATCCTGTGGAGATCTCTTATCTTCTTATTTGAAAATTTATGACATACTAGTTTACCTTCATAAACATTTACCACAGCTATGAAACCTCTAACTCGAGCATAGGGAACTTATAATGGAGTCACAAAAGCGATACTGTCAACATAACATAGGAGCCGCCTAAGACCTCTAGCCTCCAGTGGATGAGAATAAAAGTAAATTGTATAGGACCTGTTCTTACCAATCTAAAATGCTGTCAATATCTGTGACACATTCTTTCTTTAATGTATCATCAATGTTGAGGATATTTAAAAAATACTTAAGGGCTGCTCTCATGGATACGTTGATGATGCGGATCCTTTGACCCTCTTTTTCGTCTGCGCCCTTTGCTTCCTGTGAACACGGTGTTCAGAAACAGGTGGTTCTGATCTGAGGCACCGTCCTACGGATTTATCCCCAAGGCAACAAAAGGCAGTACCTCCTTTTGTGCACTCCCTTCCTCTTGAGCCCCCTTTCTAGCACTGACTAGGAAAGGAGCTGTGAAGAAAGCTAAGTCTAGAGACAGAAATATCAGTTAAGGGATCATCAGATAACATTAGCAGCTGTCCTGGAGCTTTTGGCAAATACTGGCTTTACAAGAACTATGGAAAAGGCCGGAATTGATGTGTATATGAGAATGTGGATTGGTATATATAGACTAACCAACGGTCCTGGGAGTAGCAATCATTAGAATCATCTGAGAGCTTGCCTGGGCCCCAGCCAAGATCAATTAAGTCAGAATTTCTGGGGGTGGATGCTGGGTGTAGAAATGTATTATTTATAATGTGCAGCCGTGTTGAGGACCAGTGGCCTAGTCCTTACAGTATTGTCACAGTGATATGATAGCAGGGACATCAGAAATGCCCTCCTGTCTCTTAAATGGCTTACTCATTCTACAAACCTCGACTAAAAATGCTTAGGTCGCTAAGTTAGATTTAGCCCTGTCTTTAACAAGTTCTTAATCTAGAGAGGAAGACAGACTTGTAGAAATTACCTGTAATACAATTTGACAAGTGCTGAATTCACTACAGTGAGTTTATCCTATCTGGCAGGAAAGTAAAGAGCAGGGAGGAAGGGACGGTGAGAGAGATGTCCCCAGAAAGTGACATTCGAAAGGGTCACTTCTCATAATTAAATTTAACTTAGGAAAATGATTCCCTGTTATTATCTACTCCTTTTAAAATACAGTTGCCCAGTCTTCTAATGGTAAGAGAAATGAGCATTAGTTGAATCTTACCTTGGGCATTGGGAAAGCTTTCTCATAACCACTCAGGAGTTATGTTACTGGGATACAGTTTCAGAAATGAGGGCGCTGTTTGGGCTGGGAGTTGAGTACCTACCTGAGGTCACATAGCTAGTGGGTGAAGAGCTACAGTGAATCCAGGTCTCCCTGGCACCCCCCCCCCCGGGTGTTTTGTCAGTGGACTAGATACATTTGCCATCCTCAGCCGAGAGAGGCTTAGTGTGAGTTCATTAGAAGAGATTCTGTCTCGACGGTGAGCTGAAGGAGTCTGGAAAAGAGGAGGTTGAAGGAAGAGAAAGGATGCTTGCAAGCGTGTCCAGAGATAGGGGACTGAGTAACAGGAAGCAGGGGCTGCAAGGTTGTAAAAACGTGCTAGGAGAGTGAGAAAGACACAGTAATTCCTATTTCCTGAGTACCAGAACATAATTGAGGCCCTTGTGTACATTCTCTCCTTTAATAGTTACATCGTGCCTAGGATGGTATTCTTATCTTCATTTTTATAGAAGAGGAAGTTGAGGTTTAATGAGGTTCAGTAGTTAATGCAAAATCTCACTGCTAATAAATATCAAAGTTGACATTTGAACAAACAGCTCTGTGATTTCCAGCTCATGTGATGTTAACCATTGAGCTGGGGCTCAGTTGCCTTTTTTTTTTTTTTTTTTTTATGTCAAGTCCTGGGACATTTCCTGTGTGCAGATCTCTAAGGCCTGTGTATGAGAAGCTTGTGACTTATAAGCTAAGGACAAAGATAAATCCAACAAGCGCAATATCTTATCCGGCTGGGAGCAGAGTACAAAGATGTGGTTTGGTGACGGTGGTAAGAAGTTACTAGAAAAAGAAACAGATGGGAGGACACTAGGGGAAGAAGGGAAATACAATTATTGAAAAGAAAATGGGACTGTAGTATGTGTGTTGATAGAGGTCCTGGAGAAGAAGCAGAAGGAATCTTCGAGAACTTTATCGGACAGAAGATCTTCTGTTCTGGAACACAGGCAGGAGTTATTCACTTGGCAAACAGTTGTTGGGCTCATTGGCCTAGCCTGGCCGGTGGGCACAAGGTTGAGACATGACTTCGCCTTCGGGAGGCAGTGGGCATGGGAGGAAGATGGGTAAAAATGCACAGGAAAGCCGTGTGACACTGTTAGGAGAGAGGCGCACCTACAAAGTGCCAAGGAAGGGAAACACCTATTGCTACCAACCACCACTTGCCTTAGCCAGGGGAAGAGAGTAAAATTCATGCAAACATGGCTTTACTCACTTACTGCACCCAAGCCTGGTGTTCAGCAGATCCGGGCTTTCAGCCTAAATGCTGTTGATATGATAGCAAGAGAAAAACATCATGTGATAGCAGCCTGTGCTTTTCCCTCTTAGGTTCACATTCCGGCTTATTAAAAAACAGTGTTGCCATGGCTGACATTCCTGTGAGGCCCAACATCTCCATACTTTTCATCTTAAATAAACACTTAAGAATACGCTCTGCAGCCTCTGATTGCCTTTGAGAACAAGAGCAACCCTGTGATGATTAAGCTTTTTCTCGAGTGCCCGTGTTTAAGTGAGGACTTCAGTACGCTTCTGCCTTAAAGAGTCATCTTACAGACGTCTGTGAGAGTCCCGTAGTTCACAGATATCTCTGTTTACTTGTTTGTTTATGGGGAACACGGATCCTTTCTCACAATGTTCTGAAGGATACTAGAAACATGAATTCTTTCTCACAATTCTTTCTCATTTTATGCCCAGTGATAATTTTTAAGGAACTTCTCTTGAGTGTCATTTCTTTATAGATATTTGGGGACCTGCCTTAGAAAGCCAGTGGAAGTCGGTGGGGGTAGAAGTAGGGTGAGAGAAGGAGACAGGCTCAGATAACCTGTGTTGTGATAGTGCTTTTTCTTTTTCAGATTTCTTTTTCACCCTTACTGCCTATGCTGCTGCAGTCAGCATCCAATAGAGATGTGTTTGGGGCTCATGAGCCAATTGTCTTTCTCCTCGCTGCAGCCCGAAGTCTGAGGGAGGGCTGATGGCCGCGCACAATTTTAGCAAATTGTCATGGGGATGTGGGGGGAGGGGCGTGCTTTACCCACAGGAACAGAGCCAGTGTCATTGAGCACATTTTGTTCAAGTACAAAGTTGATCTGTCTGAAGGAGACAGTGGTCAGCAGTGGTAAGGACCTCTGTCACCTCACCTTTTCTTCGCGCTCTGTCATTGTTGTTTATGCGAAGAAATCGCATTTAATCACTGGACTTGAGACCAAATCTGTGAGGTCAGCAAACGACAACATTTATTTTCAGTTAGGGAATCCCAGAGGTTACAGCGGAGCCTGAATGAAAAACTGGGGAAAGAAAAGGTGTTTGATATTTGGCAAAGGCGATGACTTCTCTAAAAGATTAGAGAGGGGTGTAGTGTAATAATTTCCGCATGTAATTGGCACACAGAATTGTGGACATCTGTTACAGTTGAGAAAATTATCTAAGCACTCATCATATGCACAGTATACACTGTCCCAACTAGTGCACATGGATGAAAGATTTGCAAAGGAGACGTTGAAATGGGACTTTGAAAAATCACACATTTTTCTTTACAGTTTATCATAGCATATAAAAATGTTACTTTCAATATGTAAAAATATCTTTATTATATTTGTAGGTATGTATATTTAGAAGGTACAAATATAGCAAATGCCTCATAGAAATACAAGGTAATGGTATCATTATTCTTGAGCTGACTTCACCAAAATGCCTTACCTCTTTGATTTCCTTTAGTTTCTGTTATACTGCTGAAAAAAAAGATTTACCCCTTAAAACCTGCCATCCTTTTGATATCACTTATGTTTTTCATTTTATATATATTTAAGGAGTTTATATATATGTATAAATATATGTATACATTTATATATGTTTAAATATAAATTTATATATGTTTAAATAGATGTTTATATAAATATACATATACATGTTTATATATAAATATATATTTATGTATATTGTATAAATAGATATGTACGTTTATATATTTATATGTTAATATAAATATACATTTATGCATTTATACATATATATAAAGAATATATATCTTTTTTCTATATAAAATCACCTTTTCAGGGTGCCTGGGTGGCTCAGTTGTTAAAGTGTCCAACTTCGACTCAAGTCATGATCTTGTAGTCTGAGTTCGAGCCCCACGTCAGGCTCTGTGCTAACAGCTCAGAGCCTGAAGCCTGTTTCGGATTCAGTGTCTCCCTCTCTCTATGCCCCCCCTCTCCCCAAACCCCGTCTCTCTGTCTCTCTCTTAAAAAATAAAAAACATTTTAAAAAATTTAATAAAATCACCTTTTCTTTATTTGTGATGTATCCAATATCCACTGGTATATCCACCGATAATACCCAACTATCCATTTGTGATATATCCATCACAGAGGCCCTTCAGGGGAAATCCATAGATAATCCAAGAACTTCTTGCCTTTCTAGGTGTCTTATTGAAGTGGATAGTGGGAAGTAAAATTTTAACTTGTTTGACGTTCAGTTATTTACTACTGTTGACTCTGTAAGTGCTGCCGAGGGAGAAAACTTATGAATGGCAGCTAAACTGACATTTATAAGGGAATCTCCTGACTTCCATTACACATAGGAAATACTGTGTGGACTACTCTCCTCAAAAATTAGTTGCTTATATTGTGAAACATCTTTTCCTTTATAGAACTCAAAGGGGTTTGAAACATTCATTCAGTTCTGACTTATTCTGGTTAGAGTCATCTATGTTTTAGTATGAGCAGTGATTAGAAAAACATACATTCATTCATACCTACATACATACATACTTGAGCATGTAAAAGTGGTCATCACTATGGAGGCATACTGACAGCATGGTGGTGAAGAGTGCCAACTCTGTAGTTTGACTACTTCGGTCCAGTTATGTGCCCGTGGACAAGGACCCCCCCCCCCCCCCCACAACCAGCATCGCCAGTGTACTGGGACCTGGAATAGGTCTATAAAGGACTGTTCAAACAAGTCTTCCAAAAGATTGTTAAGGAAAAAGTCTAGGTGTTTGACATAAGAAATTTACCTTTTTTTTAACCCTCAGGAAATCCGTAGAAATAAGTGACAAAAAGCTGGCATGTTGTAATCCACCAAATAATGGTATGATGAATTGGGTACTATTTGTAAAACATTTTCTATTTCTCAATTGAAAGGCATGCACTACAAATAGAGCACTAAATTTTATTATGTAAATGCTAGGGTTTTTAATTATCAGCCAAGATTGAAGACTGCCTGATTTGGATGCTGTAAAACTTCAGAAGTGCTTCTGCTACAAACAGTTTAGAAGTCTGACAGTTGCTGCACCGAAAAAATAATGAAGCAATTGAAAAAAATAATAGAAACATAGTGATCTGGCATTTCCAATTTTATGATGCCATAAAAAAGCAGCCAAGATATGTTGGACTGTTTCATGATGCTGGCACCTACCAAATGTCACTGGGCTTTCACAAGGTCATGGAGACTCTGGTTTGACTCAGGGATGTTGGCCAGACCCATGTTGGGAACGCAGGAAGACCGTGGAATAGGTGCAGACAGTAGGTGCCAATTAAACCCTTCATAGCACTTCATACAGTAGGTTACACGCTTTTGTGGGATTCTGAGGGGATAGAGGAGGCCACAGGTATAATGAAGTGAGCCCATTTCTTCTTCCGGCATCCCATCGTAAACATTTCTTAATATAAGATCTTCATGGGCCCTCACTGAGGAGGCTAACATTTCTCCAGGGGACTGTCTGGTAAAACTGTCGGCTCATCATACTGTGGCTGTCACAGTTGTGTATATGTGATCTCTCAGTGACAAAAAGCTGTTGGAGAAAGGAGTGGTATTTTTGTGACAAGAATGTGTGTGATTTGTTACATTTTTTCCCCTTTCCCACCTCCTCCAACTCTTAGGCATTATGTAACACTTCTCTAGATGTGTAGAGTTTCAGTTATGCCATTTTCAAGATGATTAATGGGGGTTGTGCAATTAAAGCTCCTAAGTTCTCTGGGAAAAAAGTCATAGTATCCCGATGTTTGAGTTAGAGTGCGCCGAGTTTGCGTCAGCATTCAGGATATTTTGGGATATCGTAAATGTCACTATTGGTTTTCATGTCCAAGCATCTTCAGCATCACACTTAGGAATGTTCTATGAAGTACTGCCTAGAACACCCTAGGAACACAAGCTAACCTAAAATTGCTGCTTTGAGATCCCATGAGACTTCGATGAGCACGTGTTTAACACAAGTGAAACAGTCTATTAACATTCTTTTACGTTCTTTCAGGCCATGGCAAAATGACAAATGTAAACTCAAGAGATTGTGTATGTACCTGTGTTTATATTTTTCTTTATTTTTTGTGCTCGCAGTCTCAAACATTGTTAGGCCACAGTGTGTATGTGTACGTGAACTTTTTGTAGGATCAAGAAAGGGAAAAAATCTAAGTTGGCTTTCTCTTGTGTTTCATTTGAAAATATGTTGTATCTGGGGTAAAAGAACTTAAAGAAATTGAGGATATTTCAGGAAAAATAAATACATAAATTTCTGCTTTTCCCTCTCACTGATAGGAGAAAATTTTCCCAGCTCTCGTGTTGACCTGAGCTCTAAGCATTTGGCCTTGTGTCGATTGGATGAATGTAGAGTAATTTACACCTAGAAAGTTAAGCTTTAAATAGTGATTAGTGTTACTATGTTTATTTCATGTTAAGTTCAAAAGACTACAGGTTAAATACCTAGCAAAATAAAGGGAGAACTGACTCGTTTCCTCATGTTCTCAGAGAATTCTAAGTATTCATTCCCAGTGTTACCTGAAAGTCCAATGAGGAAATTCAAACAGGAGAAGTAGTGCGTGGTTTAAGTAAGCGTGTGGTTTCTTGCCTTTCCACATGATAAAACTCTGAAATAGACGGTACAGGGTGCAAAAAAAAAAAAAAAATCCCATTTTGTTATCTGGATTAAAGCACTATAATATTTGAGAATAAAAAGTAAATAGGAAAATTACTGTTAATATGTGAATATTATTTATTTACTATATTAAATATTATACTACTTAAACATAGTAAATACATATTATTGGTTTATTAAGAGTATATATACTATGTATGTTTATATTGTAGTATAGTATACTCTTTATAAAACACAACACAACGCAACAATAATGTAAAATCAGTGAAACCTTCATGGAGATTTTCAAAGAAAAAAAGAAAAATATCCTCTCAATTACATTAGGAATTTAGTTCAATGTCCCTTTAGGTTTTATTCTGTAACTTTCTAAAAGTCCTTATTGTGCCTTTCCAAATAAAACATGAAATATAAATTTTAAATCTAATATTCTAGGTTTCTTAAATTTGCCACAAGAGTAGAATCGTAAGTTTGTAATACATATGCTGCTCTTAGAAATAGGTACAGAATTGCAGTGAATATATATGTGCGTGTTTATGTATGATGATTTACATACATATGTATACATTTGCATAGGATGAAAAACAGCATTATGCAATGAGTCCACCAGAATTCAGGCGATGGCCAGAAAGTATTAATTATTTTTCTGAATTACCTGGCAGCTTAATTTATCTTTCTCAGTAGCTTCTTTTTCAAAGTAAGGGATATAGGTCTCACTTTTAGTTATTCTGAAGAGACTTTCTGTAGGGAAGTAAAACCTTAAAAAAAAAAGTCAGCATAACTGGTTTTCTCATTAACAGGCGAATGACACTATTAATACCATTTTGGAATGTAATTATTTACTTTTTTATATAGCACAGTGTTTATTTGCTTTCATTTCAAATAAAAAAAATAAACAAACATTGGAACTCACATATTCATACCTTGAAAATTTTTAGAAACTGCAGCTATTAGAATTTGGCAAAATTAGAAGGAATAACTGGTCAACCACCCATTCTTTTCGAGTCCGGTTTTATAGTACATATCTATTATCTTACGTTTGAGGAAGCTCCCAGACATTGACACGTTAAGTATGAAGATATTTAAAGATAATTACAAATAGCTTTGGGTTGGCAGTTTTAATCATGTGTGTTCCTTTTCTGGACTGAATGTTTGTGCCCCCCTAAAATTCTTAAGTTGAAGCTCTATTTCCCCTGTGGCTGTCTTTGAAGATGGGGCTTCTAAGGAAATAATTAAGGTCAGAGTCACAAGAGTGGGACTCTGATCTGATAGGATTAATGCCCTTATAAGAGATGCCAGGGAACAGACTTTTCTCTCCTTGTGCATGCATCAAGGAAAGGCTGTAGGATTGGAACAGCAAGACCATAGCTGTCTGCAAGCCAGAGAGCACTCTTACCAGAAACTGTGAGAAAATAAATTCCTGTCGTTTAAATCAGTCCATCTATGGTATTGTTACAGCCAAAGCAGACTAATATAGCCCCATTAAGTGCCATTAGGTATAAAACAGTGGTTGACTTTTTACTGGAGATGATTTTGCCTCTCTCTCACCCCCCAGGAACGCTGGCAATGTCTAGAGACCATTTTCATTGTCATAACTGAGGACAGGAGTGTGACAGGCATCTAGCAAGCCAGGCATCCTACAATGCACAGAACAGCTCCACAGCAAAGCCTATATGGCCCAAAACGTCAATAGGGCTGAGATTTAGAGACCTTTAGATCCCTTTTTGGATGTATTTGTTCCTGTAAGCAAGAGCAAGTCCTTTATGGAGACAAGTAGACTGTAAGGGAAACCTACATTAAGACAAGTAGGTTGTTAGGAAACCTACATTTAAGACGAGCACAACATACCTGTGTGTTACGTACAATTAATTTATTTCCAATACTTGCAAGCCAGTAAACTATAATTTCTAGAGTTAATCAAACTCGTATTCACCTAAATGAAAACAAAAATAGCCTATATGGGTGTGTGTGCAGGTTTGTGTGCGTATAATTTTTTCTTAAAACTTAATCATGTTTTATTTTTTTTAATGTTTTTTTTTTTAATGTTTATTTTATTTCTGAGGGAAAGAGAGAGACAGAGCGTGAGCAGGGGAGGGGCAGAGAGAGAGGGAGACACAGGATCGGAAGCAGGCTCCAGGCTCCGAGGTGTCAGCACAGAACCCGACGCGGGGCTCGAACTCATGAACTGTGAGATCATGACCTGAGCCAAAGTCGGACGCTCAACCGACTGAGCCGCCCAGGCGCCCCTAAAACTTAATCATGTTTTAAACTGCCATGCAGGCACTTGGGTGGCTCAGTTGGTTAAGTATCTGACTCTTGATTTCAGGTCAGGTCGTGATCTCATTGTGGGATCGAGCCCCTCACATAGGCCTCTGCACTAACAGTAAGGAGCCTGCTTGGGATTCTCTCTCTCCATTTCTCTCTGCCTCTCCCCTCCTCGTGCTCACTCTCTCTCAAAAATAAACATTAAAAATAATATAAACTGCCATGAATTTCCTACCACCAGATGCTTTTAATTTTAAAATAAATATTATATATGTAAATATATTCACCTTATATTAGGATTGATAATTACAAATTAGCATGGTAGAACCATAAGAAACATTTTTGGAAGTGCATGAAATGATATTTCTTGACTGCCAATTTTTTCTCCTTTGGCATAATTTTTGTGAGATATTTGTATCATCTTAGCTGAAAATAAAGTAAAAACAGTAAAAATTTTCAATAGGAAGCTACCAAATTCCTTTGCCAGAGTTTCCGGCCAGTATCTGAGCAGTGACTATCTCCAGAAAGTGCTTCAGAAACATTGGTAAAAATCATTTGTCCCAAAGGAAATACTGGTTTTGTTTTAACAATTGAAATAAATGGTTACAGTTTGAACAGTTTTTCCTGAAAACCAGCATTTCCAGGGAAATTTGGAAAAGACTTCTGTGTATAAGCTGGTACCCTATAATTTTTTCATTGCCCCTTTATTTCCAGAATCGACCCAAATATGACCCAGTAATTTTAATTCTCCCATGTAGTTACCATTTGGCAGCTTAAAAGATGTCTTTTTACATTTCCGATCTCATAAATCACAGTACTCCTTTTATTTTAGACTGAAGAAGTGTAGTTAAAAATGGAAAATTAGTTGTTCTAGTTTTCAAATAGAATTTTGATTCTTTTTGTTTTATTAAGTTTAGCCAACTTGTAAGTGAGATGTCTCATTTTTTTATTGTTAGCTACTTCTTAAATGTTAAAAATAGCTGATAGTTTTATCATATTTGAATTGCCATCTGTAGTTTCATTCAATTTTATCTTTATTCTTCCATTCTAGTCTATCTTTATATCTCACTGTATGCATCATATAGTATATATACATTCATATTATTTTTAGATAAATGTATTATATATGCTTGTACTATTAATTATTTAAAGTGCACATATTATTAAACTCTCATGTTTAAAAATTAATCAGGCACTTATTTTGAAGTTCACGCAGTTAATCTAAACGTAGGTTTTCTTTGTTATTAATCACAAATTTGTGCCTATTTCAAAAGCTAGTGAGAATTCCTTAAATTTACAATTGAACAGTTTAAAACTTCAGAAATGAAAGACTTGATGGATTGGTCTCTTGGATGACTACTACTGATCTCATCATACCGGCTTTGAAGATTACAAGGGGAAGTTTTTAAATGTTTTGGAAAGATTACTTTTAATTTAAAGATGTAGAAAAATTATTGGAGAAACATGGCCTCAATCTGAATCGATATTTTACTGAACTTCCTCTGTTCCCTTAAAATATACCATATATTCATTACAGTGATGTCTTTGAAATCTGTGTTCAGTTGACCTATCAAAAGCCTCTTTGAACGACATCTAAGGTATTTATGGCATAGATTCTATAGAGGGTCCTGCTAGCCAGCTGGACAGCTCACTGAAAATAAAATGTCGGCGTAGTCAACAAAAGCAAACCATAGAAACATCACACTTTAAGAAATGTACTAAAACGGCATGTTTTCCATCCCAGATGTGGCAAATACAGAATGATCATTAAGGGCCAGGCTGATATTATATCATTGACGATCGACAGGCATTGTCCCTGGGTTTTGCGATTTGGATTATTTTTAGTACTTTTAACAGAGACTGTGCTAAATTAAGCCACTGCTGTTTGTTATTAGCTTGAGAACTTAAAAAAAGAGAAAAAAATAATTAACATTTATCGGCAGCCTGTTATGTCAAGAGCCACATTTGAAGTTGGCCTGCTGTCTTGCTCAACCCGTACGCATCACCAGTGAGATCAGTGGTATTGTTACTATTCTACCAAAAAGGTATGGCCACCCGGAGAATTTAACTCCCACAGGGTCACACAGCAAGTAATTAGCAAAGCTGCTATTCTGCTCTTTGAACCAAGCTGTGTTGGATAAAATGTACAATTGTATGGCAATAAGTGGAACTTCATAGAGCAATCAGAATGCAATAAACACTACTTTACATGTTGGCATTAATCCTAGCAGCCCAATTTAATGTATCTTGAGGTGAAATCTCTGGATGATTTAGAATATAGTTCCTTTATTAAAATTTGCATATGTGACAGCTAGATACTGATTGGATTTCTGGTCTTAGATTTTTAGAATGTATTGTCGCTGTACAGATTTTACAACACTAAATACATGGAATCTCTATGCAAATCTTATTTCATCCCTGGCGAAACTTACAAACCTTCTGTTACCTTTTCTCTCTTTATCGTGGCAAGCTTTATGGGGTGTTCAAATTACCGGCCTCTGAATAAAAGCATCTTTAATTAGTATGACTCAGAATCAAAGTTTGGTATTAGAGTTAGTTTTCATTCTCTTATTTTCATTGTACCAGAATAGAGTTAGAGTAGAATTCATGTTTAAGGATTTATTAAGACGTGTGCATTCATTCTTTTGCAAATGCTTATTGAGGTATGTTGCTAGGAACTCAGAGATGGGTGAGCCTTGAGAGTTACCCATGGTGTATTTACCTTAACTTTTTTTTTTTTATTTTATTATTAATTATTTATTTATTTATTTATTTATTGGGGGAGAGAGAGAGAGAGGGTACACAGGCGGAGGAGGAGCAGAGAGGAGAGACAGGATCCCAAACAAGCTTTGCATTATCAGCAAAGAGCCTAATGTAAGGCTCTGACTCATGAACTGTGAGATCATGACCCCAGCCGAGAACAAGAGTCAGATGTTTTATCAACTGTGGCCCTCAAGCACCCCTACCTTAACTCTTTTTTAGGTTTATTTTATTTATTTTGAGAGAGAGAGAGAGAAAGAGCACAAGCAGGGGAGGGGCAGAGAGAGAATCCCAAGTGGGCTCTGCACTGACAGCTGACAGTGACAGATGCTGGCTCACACTCAGACCACAAGATCATGACCTGAGCCGAAGCCAAGAGTCGGTCACTTAACTGACCGAGCCACCCAGGTGCCCCCTGCCCGTTTTTTTCCCTGTCTTAAATCTTAAAGAAAGATTTCTTTCTCCAGAAATTCCTTTCACCAGAAAGGCTGGTGATGTTCTCCAGAGTTTTAAGCAATCCTCTAGAAGAGGATGTTTATTCTAACTTTTTCTTGACCTTTTTATTTGTCAAACCACAATTATACAGCAGCCCAGTCAGCATTAAACACGTTTTGAACTCCCTAGGAAGCTGAGTTTATCTAATGTCAATTTCAGAGGCTACTCTGTTTTTTTTCCACAATGTCAATGTCAATGAAAAATTCATGCAGCTTTGCAGAATTATGTTTTGTAGTAGTTTTTGTTGTTGTCGTTTTGTTCCGTTTTTTTGTTTTTTGGGTTTTTTTTTTTTTTTTTTGCTATATCAGAACAACCTGGAATTCTCTTAAAATGCAGATCCCTAGGCCCCAGATCTGTTGCCACAGACTGTGGAAGAGGCTTGCTTGTCTGCATGCTTTTTCACAAAATACCCTCAGTTGACTCTTAAGAACATAGCTTTTGGAAAGCAAGGTTTTAGTGCAGTCGAATCAAGCCATGCGTAGAAAGGTAGCATATATAAGAAGTGCATTAGAATGACGTGTTTCCGGGTGTAGTAAATAATCAGAGGTCTGAGCTTCTGCTACCAGGTTTGACATGTACTGACACAGAATATACATGGGGCACATACAATTTCTCTCCTTCCTTTTTCCAGTCTGGGCCATGTTCACAGGTAGGACGGACTGGGTGGTCCGTGTTAAGGGAGGCACTCGAATGAAGAGGTCATGGAGATTAGCGTTCGTATTGGCAAGGCCTGGTTCAAGGCCCAGGGCTCCCTCTCTGCTATTTATGGAGCTATAGAAACTGGTCTGAGTGAATTGACAGTAACTGAATCCTCAGGGCGAATATAACTGCTTATTTCCACTTACATAGACACGATATTAGTTAGAAATACAACATGCAGATACTGAGAACCAGAATTTCCCTTGGAGCCCAGCTGTTCTTTGTCCTGAAAAAGCAGGTTTTGTCTAGAACACCTCAACTGGATAGCCCTAAAATCAACTGGGTGCTATCCCTGAGCTGATTTATGTTGGCCCTTCTCTGTGGTCAGTCTTGTGACTCTACGCCTTTTTGGTGGTTTTGGTTTTTGTTTTTCGTAAAAGTTATTTTTCATCCAAATACTTTCAAGCTAATAATATACTCGTGATCTCAGTCGATATCAAGCATGATTTCATATAGAATAAGTCATAGATACATAAATGTTCCGTTGTCAACATATCAATGTGCATAACTCAGAGATAAAAATTACCTTCGTGTCACTATTTTGTATGTCTTTTGTTGGATATACAGGTAAAAATGTGGGGATGGGGGTGACAATAGCAATTTTTCTAACCTTTACCTTGCTCACAGCATGCCTGGCAGTACCAAGGGCACGGCATACACATTATTTTCTCTGATCTTCATACTAATCCTACAGTGTAGATTATTATATAGTGATTTTGAAATGGATAAAAAGCCGGAGTCTTAAAGAAAGTTAGTTTTTTGTGCAATTCACACTGCTGATGAGTAAGAAACCTAGGCCTCTTCCCCACGTCTTGAGAGTTATAAGTTCCCTGGTATCAACTCCCATCCTCTGCTGCCTTCTGGTTTAAAAAGTATTATTAGTGATGCTTTATTCCATAAAGCTTGTTAAAACACAAAGCGGTATCCTATGACATTAGCCCTGTGCAGAAACGTATTCCTAAAAACCTGAATCAAAACAAGCCAGAAATAGATCATTCCAGTTAGGATTGTGACAGATTTTTATCACAAACATAAGCATGCCGAGTCAGTTTACAGTCGAAGATCAAATTATGGTAAATGGATTTTTCTTAGAAAAATCAAAGAAAGCTCAGCAAGGTGGTTGACGGCTTCAATTAAATAATTCTTTGACACTCACAAACAGTTCTAATTAGATTTATTGGTGAAAGAAGTTGTCAGGGTAATCATTGATGAGACCTGTTACTCTAAAGACTTGACGATGTATCGAAATAATATGGAGGGGATATCATCCTCCACATCATATGGAGGGAGAAAGGGAGGGAGCAGGGGAGGGGCAGAGAGAGAGGGAGACACAGAAGCTGAAGCAGGCTCCAGGCCCCTAGCTGTCAGCACAGAGCCTAACTCGAGGCTCAGATCCACCATGACCGGAGCCAGGACCTGACCCGAAGTCAGATGCTTAATCAACTGAGCCACCCAGGTGCCCCAATTGAATATATATTTTCAATGAGAAGAGTCAGCTCCAAAGGAAGGGTTTATTCACATTTCTTATTTTATAGTAACTTCCTTTGTTTCTCCAGTTTCTACCATAAACCTTTTGAAGGGTAAATATGTCTTTTTCTTATTGTTGTATAGTTCTTGGGCAATAGAGACTAGACTTTGAAAGGTTAAATGGGGTACGTTTTCACCAGTGTTTCATTATACTTACCAATCTCTATATACATTGCGGATATGTGGGAATTTTCTTCTTTTCACCTGTAAGTTTCTTAATACATGGGCTTGTAAAGCTTAGTAGCAATTTAATTTTGTTATGAGACTTGTATTTAACTGAAGAGTCAGTGTGCCTCGAATCCTCCAAGTTCGTTTCCTTGAACTCAATACAAATAGATGCTAAAACTTCATGATTATTTTGGGTTCATTAAAGTTAACCAGAAGATTTGCAAGGAGCTAAAATCCTTTATTTGATATTCTTTATTTTAGTATTACCCTGACAGTTTGTAGATCTAGAAATTTCTGTGCTAATATTAAAATAAAAGAACTTCCTTTAAACTTAAAACTTTTTCAGATGCCAGTACCTCATTTTGATAATACATTTGGGTGAATTCGTTACTTATTCCAAATGTACTATAAATGGATATGGACAATGCAATGTGTTAGAAGCCCATGGTAGATCCAAGTGGTAGGTTTGCATTATATTTATTTTTTAAGATTTGTTGTTCTAATCTTTTTTAAGATGATATTCTCTGCTTCTGTTCTTTAGGGTCGTTGCTCCAGGGAGAACTGCAAATATCTTCATCCACCCCCACACTTAAAAACACAGTTGGAGATAAATGGGCGCAATAACCTGATTCAGCAGAAGAACATGGCCATGTTGGCCCAGCAAATGCAGCTAGCCAATGCCATGATGCCCGGTGCCCCATTACAACCCGTGGTAAGCATGTTTTCAGTTCTCATTCGTTAAGCTTGTGATTCCAAGTGCTCAGTTTCAGTATGAAGTAACCCTTGCGCTCCATCAAGTGAACATAGGTAACAGTGGCAGTTGTCTCGCATTTTCTAGCAAAATTATCAAGCAAACTCTGAACCAGTTTTCACACTGTGAAGTTACTCATCTTGTGGCCAAATCATGTGGAAATTTATAGTACAGCACGCTTTCCCCCTAAAACTCTCTTTACGTTAAATTCTAGGATTTGCAGGTATTAAAATGGTCATCATACTCACCAGTATAGTCACTGTGCATTTGCAGACCCCCTGTCATGGTAATAATAATTTTAAAATTTGATACGGATCATCTTTAATGTTGAGAAGAATGTTCCTTTCCTTCTTTCCTTGAAGAGAATCTGTTGCATAGTTTTATTTTTTGGAAAGGAGCCTTCGTTATTCTTTTAAACTCAAATTGCAGTTATTTTGTAATTACAAATGCTGGGAGAATTCTGACAGGGGTGAATCAATATCATATACTTGCAAGTCTCATTAAGAAAGAACTAATTGGGAAAGACAGAAACTCCCAGGGCTTTTAAGCAAAGACCTAAATATTTTAAACTATAGGTGATCATAGAGATTTAATGTTTACTGAGCAATGTATGTGAATAACTTTTGATTCTGAGCACATATATTTATTCATTTATTTATTTATTTATTTATTTATTAAGGGTTTGGGGAAGTATATATATGATAAATGACTTTAATAACCTTTACCCACATTTATTCATAGACTTATAAGGATTTAATATTCTAAGTAACTTTAGATTGTAAAAAGTGTCCAGATATTAATTGCGATCTAGTAATTCTTTATTTTTAAATGCATGTTAGAATTTGAAATGACGAAAATATATCTGTCAGTAATTTATGTCAGCAACTTAGATGCTACTTAGATAACTACGGGGTTATGGAAATGTGAAGTCCCACAGTTTTCTAATACGCTAACTACAGCATGTGTGTTAACTAATTTTTTTTTTCCTAACACATTTTAACACCTGAACTCAATGTGATTATTATTCTCTCTTAGAACTTAATGCACCAATCATTCCAAAAAAGAGGGGGGGATTGCATTTCGAGGTGGGAGGGATCTCCATATCACATCGGCAGTGATACCAATTATCAGTACTATGCAGTTGAGGTGAGAGCATATTATAATTCTGTGTCTGTTTTTAACCTGTTTTTTTTTTCCATTATCGGCAACTCAGTTAAACATATGATCTCTGAAATTTATTTTTGTGACGTCTGCTAATATTGTATCTGTACTGGGATAGCATGAAGATTTGGTTAAAAAAGTTTAGTTATGATCATTCTTGCTAGCATGAAAGAGAGGAGAAGAGCTGTCTTTTACCACTGGCCCTCTCACACAGTTCCAAAGATCTGATAAATCCTTGGGGTGGCTGCTACTTTAGCTGATAGATCGCTCCTTGATGTGAGGCACTTTGTTCCAGTTAAACATTTAAAGCCTGCTTACTGCCAGTCTCCATCCTCCCTGTGACCAGGAGCACCTCGAGGTCGGCAAGTGTGATTCCCACACTGCGGAAACCAGTGCCGGTCATGGCAGTGAGCACCTCCCCGGGAAGTCTTGGCCCATCTCCTGAGTTAGTCCTTGAGCTCTGCCCTCAAGGCCATTCCAGGGTCATCATGCGGGTAATCCTGGGACAAACTGTAAACAACGTTTATGCTCGTGTCTGTGAAATACAGTAACAAACGTGGTGTTTATGAAATCACGAAATCACAATTTCTGAAACCATCAGAAAAATCACATTTTCTGGTGGTTCGGGTGGGAAATTCTCTACATAGACAAAACATTTATTTGTTTTAGTTGCGAGCACATTCAGGCTTTCTGTTAGTTTTCCCTGATAGGACTAGATTCGAAGGTGGAGTTACCCTTCCACTAAAGGCATCCTGAGATCATAGTCTAAAGATAGACTCTGTTCAGTGTGACGTTTTTTGTAATAAATATAGAAGTCATTTTAATTATTCAATTTTAAAGCATTTGGGGTTTTAATGACTGTGGAGAAGGCTTTAATCCAGGAAATTTGCCTTCAAAACCCCACCTGAGACTTTGCGATCCTTTGTGTAGTCAGCCCTGTTTTGA
This sequence comes from Paguma larvata, assembly GCA_030068075.1. Taxonomy (NCBI): domain Eukaryota; kingdom Metazoa; phylum Chordata; class Mammalia; order Carnivora; family Viverridae; genus Paguma; species Paguma larvata. The sequence continues at coordinate 45,337,892 of CM057824.1, forward strand.
TGAGAGTCGTGATACAGAGATTCAGAAATAAATAAGATGGTCATAACCAGCTGCTTACTGGAACTTTAATGCTGGGTCTACAAACAGGGATTATAACAGGGCTGGAAGCAGCCAAGACGGCCGCTGGGACAGACATTAGTGTTTGAAGACACAGCACAAACGTGGATCCGAATCAGGTAGTGGCTCTGTCAAAGAAGACAATACTGTGAGCAGATCCATATATCGAGAGTAGTAGGAATGTCTGAGCAGTGTCAGGGTCTGTAGTCAAGTAGGTGAAGCGTCTTAGTTTTCTAGAACTAACCAGTTTGGCCCCCAAGCGAAGAGAAGGAGCTGGGAAGCTCTAATCAAATCCAGAATGTCTCCTGTTGTGCCTGGCATGTAGCAGAGATCAAAAATTTCTTGATGAGTGAAAGAATGAAGTAAGGAGTTTCCCTAAATACAAGGAAGACAGCAGAGGTTTGTAGTGGTTTACCTGCCCCTGTGATTCCAAAGGCATCATAAGCAGGAGCCAGAGTAAAAGCCCAATTATAGAGACTGTGGCGTAGACTAGAGCATATGGTTGCATTTGTGTTAGCAGAGGCAGCCAGGGGCTTGGTAAGAGTACCATTAGGACCAGGCAGGAGCTACTATGTCACTCAATTGGATTTTTTATCTTTTCATAAATTTTGAGAGACCGGGTCTCTAAATTTAAGATCTTCAGAATATGACACTGGGCTGACTTGGGGAATTCAGGGATTTATAGGAGAGTGTCCTGTTTGCATGGACGTAATTATGTTGTGAAATGCACCAAGACAAGAACCAGAAAGAGGACTTAACATTTTGGGGCAAATACAACACTCTGAGGGCATTTACTGCATTCATTACTTTTTGTCTCAAAAATCCTCACAACCGTCTTATGAAGTAGATGTTATTATCTCAGTTTCAGCAATAAAGATACAGAGGTTCCGAAAGGTTAAATAATTTGTATAAGGTACGCAGCTGGTGTGTAGCAGGGCCAGAATTTTAACCCAAGCTGTTCGAGTTCTGGCATCCTTGCTGTAGAAACACTTATTGGAGACACGCCACCGACCACAGCTCTGGGTCCTTGGTTGATTCATTGGAAATCTCTGACCTTCCTCAACATACAGTGAAAGTTTAAAGTATATTTTCTGCAGGTTCCTAACAATCTTATAACATAGTTATTCCCATTTCATAAGATGAGAAAATTAGTTGAAAATAACTAATCGAATTTATCTGTATCTATTCCCTAAAATTTGCATAATTAACTATTAAATTGCATTATTTAATAATGATTAAATAATAATGATAATTCTCATTTTTAAGCCCCTGATAAAAATGTAAAAAGCTCTTATCTTTCCTTATCATATGATTTTTGAAGATAAATGGGAGACCTATAGTATTTGTCCAAATTTGAAAAATTAAGTATTTATATTTTTTATCTAAGTAGTACTTTAAAAAATGATTACATTGCCATGCACTTTCTGATGTCAAGAGAATCCAACAGGAAAACTAAACAACCTAACCAAATATAGACTGTGTCTTGTGACTCACAACTTGGAAGCATCTGGTATATTTCTTTGGTCCATCCCAGAGAGATGTCTTCAGAAATTCTGTTGATTCCAGCTGTCCTTGCCCTTGATGAGCTCTGCATAAGTGGTGGTTATGAAGAGTCCTTTCTGAGCTCTAGAGTCCCGTCGGCAGTGACCTCATCTGCCTTTCTCTGTACTCCCGAAGGGTAGCTTTGGCCCTCCATAATTTCCAATGGCAGCTTCCCTTCAGGTACACACACCTAGCTGCCTTGAGGTCCATAACTCAAGTTGAATTACTGTGCATTTCATGAATTTGAAGTAGCCCAGGGATAAAGAAACTCAAAGATACTGGACTTAGCTAAAATCTTGGAGGCTTCTTTGCTATTCCCGTCGCCTCACCTTTGCTGTCATGGTGTTTCTGCGTCACGGCTCTTGGCAGTTGAGTGCTGAAAGCTTTGAAGTCATCATTTGTCACATGTCCAGGAACACCTAGAGTTCTTAAATTGGCTCTTAGTGCTTTACCTTCCAATCTATCCAACTAGTGACTGAGATAAGGCCACTTCATTACCAAGTGTTTCTGGTAAAATGTTTCCACAACCATCATCCTGAGTCGTGCTCCCTCCATCTGTGCTTCTAGTGCCTGTTTCGGTCAAAGAGCCTGCTCTTCCTGGAGCAGCTTGACAATGGCCCGAATCTTAGAGACCAGGCCATATGTGGTGATACATTTTTTACTTGATGGGCCAGAGGTCATTTATTTAAATGACTATTACTTCATTAAAACTGCATTGAAAGATGAGGTAAAATTAAAACTAAAGCCAGGTGGTCATTATGATTTGCCCAGTCAGCGAGTCAGTCTAGAAGCAGACTTTAAACAGTATTTCTTATTTTACGTCTAGTCATATGTTGACTTCTTAGGGGGAAAAAAAAAACAATTATACTCTTCAAACAAGCATACTAGATAAATTAATGACTAAATTTTCAGATGGAGAGGAAGTAAAATGAAATCTTTTTTTTAATGTTAGATATCTACACTAGAAAATATTTCATGCATTTGCCAGTTAGTTTGTGTGCTGGAGAAAACCAGTTAGTAAATCCATGAATACAGTCATTTAGCAGATGTGTGTAGGGGACCTGCGTCTATTGCAGTCACAGGCTGTGTGCAGAAGGAAGGCGGCACAGCGCATAAAGCAGCAGCCTGAGTGCCTGCAGAGCAGAAGAGCTGGGTAAGGAAACACATGGGGTGATCAATGCCGAATTTGAATGCCGAGGAGTTCTATGGTAACAGAGGGTAGGAGAAATCTCTTCAGAGTTGGAGATGTGGGTGGATCAGGGGAAGTTTCAAGAGAAAGAGTCGTGATTCTCGAAGCAGGATTAGGAATTAAACAGGTGGGCTGGGCGGGAGCCACCTTCAATGTAGAGGGAAAACTATGTTAGGAAGAAAGTCGTAAGGGAACATGTCTCCCTAGAGACCTCACGTCGACTCAGAAGTCTGAACCTATTTCTTTGCTTAAATAGTAGGAGACCACATAATGTATGGAATTGAAATTATCCAGGAGATTTGAAAAAGTACTGCAGAGAATGTGACGAGTGGCAAGTGCCAGGGCGTTGGGGGGCTGAGGCTCTCCAGAGGATTCTAAGGGCCGGCCAGCACGGAGAACCTCAGGTTTCAGAATCACCTGGAATCAGACACACCTGTGTCCACATCCTAAGTCTTTCATGCACTCCTTTGTGATTATGGACACATAATCTGTGTGAGCCCTTTCCTTTGTCTGCAGAATGGGAGGGACCGATGAAACCTCCCTACAAGACTGTAATTCATGGACATATTCATACACTCATTTATTTACTGTTTATTTATTGAGTACTTACTATGTTCTAGGCAGCTAGCTAGATTCTGGGGATTCGGAAGTGAACTCTACAGATATCTGCCCCCAAATCAAAACAGAAACAATGGAGGTTTTTTCTTTTCCTTTGCCCCATGGAGTTTATATTTTACTGTTATGAGAATTAAATATAATAACATAGGTAAAGCATCTAGCACAACGCCTGGCACACAATAAATAGAGGGAAGTATAGTAATGACCATGTTTGCTCATATTTAACTAGGGCCATAATGTGAAATGGAATAATATTTTAATTTATAATAAAGCCTGATTACCTTAATGGAATCAAAATGTCTCATTTAACACAAACAAGTGATTAGCCCATAAATGCACCGGCATTAGGAAGATTGGAGTTTGTTTTTTTCTCAGCCGAGGGTGTTCACTGGCAAAAGGCAATCATTAAGTCCACCTCCCGTATGCCTTCCAGGAACAAAGGTATCTGTAAATCATTATTACAAGAATGGAGTCCATATCAGATATGCCAATTACATAGTTATATGTTATCCTGCAGAGACTTCAGAGAAAATAGGATGCACTTGATAATACCATAGCATTAATATCCATCCCTGCTATTCTGCCGAACTGTCTGCAGGATGGCTTTGGGAATGGAGAATTGGCAGTGAAGCAGTCTCCCCCCACTCCCCCCGCCCCCACCTCACTAATCTGATTAGGGCACACTGATAGGGCCAAGCAGTGACCTACCTCCGGCAAGGTGCTCTTTGAAAAAGGACTGTAACAAATGTGCAAAAACGCGAAATAACAGAAGGAATGTTGCCCTCTTTGGGGGCAGCTTTTGGAATCAAGTTTCACAGTGTAGAGCTATTATTATTATCATCGATCGGCTCCCTGTTTAGCAAAGAGCTCTCCTTATCTGGAGAGGGAACAGTTTGAGAGAACGCTTGCTGAATAGTTGATGTTTCAGATTTTTAAAGCTGCTAGGTTTTATCTGGGGACAGTGCCCCAAAGTTGTTCAGATTTGAATTTGCTCTGCTGAATTCAGTCAGAAAATCCATTCACGTGATAACTCGATAGAAAACAACCCAGCAGGAAAATTGTTGCCAGTTAATAAGATCAATATTTTTAGTTAGTAGAAGTATTCTTTTATTGTAATATGTAACTGCTGCATTCTATGCCTTGTGGATTATAAATTTATTCAGTGAGATTTAACAGAGCTGAATTTTATTGGTCACTGGTCTTATTTTCTTAAAATAAGAAAGCTTTTCTTAAAAAAAAATATTTTCTTGCCTCCAAATAGCTTTGTAAATTTGACCTCTGCTTCTAAATAATTATGGTAGATTGCATACAGTGATACAAACATCTCGATAACTTTTCCAAAGTATACATTAAGAATGCTTTACCTGGAAAATACATGTTAATTCATAGCAATAGGATACAAAGAGGAATGATACGGACTGGCTCTGTTGTCTGTATTTTAAACAAGTCTTCTGGTCTTCTGTGCTTGATTTCTTATCATTGTTAAATACCCACTAAGAAATTAGAGTGTTGGTCTGATTGAAATTACAGCCAGTGTATATGTAACAGTGTGTGTTTAACCTGAATACGTCTGAGTAGAAGTCCACGTTCAACACGTAATCACTGTGCAGGTCAACCCTTGTCCTGGCACTGCCTTAGCAGCCAGCAGAGAGTGGAGCAGTGGAGAATCAGCCGCTATTCAAGTAGCCGTTGATGGAGAGAGATTGCTTTGGGCCTGTTTCTGACAGATTATTGATTGTTTATATCTGGAATGCTCAGGTGGTTTCCTGTTGTCAGTGCTTTGGGCAGGGATGGGGCTGAGGATCAGAGGTATCACTTTAGGCCACTTCCTCAGGCAGGAGCCAGCGACCTGGAAGGGCAGCTAACCATGGCCTTCGAACCAGCACATTTGGAGGCATAATTATAACTTGAAAATATGAGTGGAATGTGTGTTGTATTGTTTCTTCTCCCTAGTGAATCAAATTGTGTATGAAATATTCTGTTTTCTGTGGTCTCAATAAGAATGTGTACACTAGCTGCAAAGATTCTGTCCTAAAACAATTTTCGAAGTCACGAGTGCATCTCATAGGACAGGGATTTTCGATCTAAACACTACTGATATTTGGGGCTGGATAATTCTGTGTTGTGCGGGCTGTCCTGTGTGTTGCAAGCCACCTAGCAGCATCCCTGGCTTCTCCGCCTTAGACGCAACAGCACCCCCAAGCTGTGACGATCAAAAATGTCTCCAGACATTGCCAAGTGGGCCCTACAAGGCAAAATCACCTACCTAATTGAGAACTACTGCTCTAAGAAAAAGAGAATACCTGAATTCCATTTTACCCTTCTAAATATGGGACAGGTCAGGGCCAGCCTGAATAAGGATATGTGTGTGTGTGTGTGTGTGTGTGTGTGTGTGTGTGTGTATACCTATATATATATTAAACAAATTTTTTGAGCTATAAAGAATTATTTTTAGGGGCGCCTGGGTGGCTCAGTCGGTTAAGCGGCCGACTTCAGCTCAGGTCATGATCTCACGGTCTGTGAGTTCGAGCCCCGCGTCGGGCTCTGTGCTGACGGCTCAGAGCCTGGAGTCTGCTTCAGATTCTGTATCTCCCTCTCTCTCTGCCCTTCCCTTGCTCACGCTCTGTCTCTGTGTCTCTCAAAAATAAAATAAAAACACTAAAAAAAATTTTTTTAAGAATTACTTTTATATCTTAATTATTTAAAACTTTATTCCAAAGCTTTCGAGTACTATGTAAACTCGGGGTTCATCTAACTTCATATTTCTATAAGATGGAAGAATTAGCTACATTCTAATGTTCCCTTCATTCTGAAAATATTTTCTATGATTCTGTTCCTTTACTAGAGGGTAAAGAAAATTAATTGTTAAAAAAATGTCCCTTAAAGAACAGGGTTCATTTTGTTGTTGAATTCTTGTGTTTTGGAGACAGACATTATTGTTACACAGAGTATCAAACTTCAGGAATTGAAACTCTATCGAATTAGGAAGCTAAAATATACCAACCATGGGTAGAAAATTGTTGAGATGATTATGCTCTCAACCTGGAAAAGTAAATCACTGAAATAGATTTCAGGTAAATTATTTCATTCCGCTTAAGAACAGATATCTTTCCTGATATGTAGATCTTCATATCACATTCTCCTATATCCATGAAAGCATTTCCGGCGGAAATTCTATCTCATAACAACAAAATACCATGTGTAATTTTTTTTTAAACTGTGTAGCATTTCTTTAGAAGTTTTCCATTTCAGACTTTCAGACATTCAGAATGGCTTCTCCCTAGTAAGGTAAATTCTTCGTTTAACATTTCACAAGGGTGTGATGAACTGGTGGACTACTTACAGTTTCTTTGGAAGAACCTGCAACAAGTGACTATGCTAAACGCTTTACCTCATGTGTTCAAGAGAAATGGTGTCATCATCATCTTTCACATATCCCACGAGATTTATTTGCAGTTTATATTGACGGCGAAACTCTGTTATCCCCTGGGAGTTCTGCTTTATTTATTCCAGATAATAGGACACTTGCAACCCATTAACAGTTCTAAACAGATCTTTCAAGTGCATCTGACAGAGCAATTATAAACTGTATTTCTTAGACAAGTTTCTAGGATTATATCAGGATAAAAATGGAGATTTTGTGACCCCCAGGAAGTTTCTGTGTTGAATAATTGATCTATTATTCAAAAAGAAATTACAAGCACTATGGATACCAAGTTTCAAAATCCCAGCAGGAAATTTAATGGGTAACTTACCTATTATATTCCAGAAAGGCATTGATTTGAGGAATGCTTATTCAAGAAACATTCTTATCCCAAATGAGAGTAAATAAACATAGAATTAAATGAAAAGAGGGAGGGAGGGAAGGAAGAATGGATTATGGATGGATGGATGGATGGATGGATGGATGGATGACAGATAGATAATATAAGGTAGGATATCAAATTTGAGCCAAGACCTGCATCTTACATTTTGCTTTTTATTTTATTTTTCAGCCAATGTTTTCAGTTGCACCAAGCTTAGCCACCAATGCATCAGCAGCCTTTAATCCCTACCTGGGACCTGTTTCCCCAAGCCTGGTTCCAGCAGAGATCTTGCCGACTGCACCAATGTTGGTCACAGGGAATCCTGGGGTCCCCGTGCCTGCGGCTGCTGCAGCTGCTGCACAGAAATTAATGCGGACAGACAGACTCGAGGTAGGAATGCTTCACTGGTTCTTTTTGTACTCTGTTCCGATTTTCAAAGTATGTTGTTCGTTTACTTCTTCCACGGCCGTAAAGGTTAAACAACATTTGAAGCAGAGATCTTAGTTGAGTGTTTGGAGCGTTTTGCTAGAGCTTAGGTATGCTATTTTTGACCAATGTAATGTTTATGAGAGCCACAGCATCCATATATATAACAGCGGATAGGAATTTGGACTCTGGGGTTAGAAAGGTCATTACTTCATTGGGCCTTCGTTTCCTCATCCTTAACATGGAGATAATAATGGCCCTTAACCTCAAACAGTTGTCTGGCACACGGCAAATGCCTCCGAAATGTTCATTGTTGTTGTTGCTATTAAGAACCACTAAAGGGCGCCTGGGTGGCTCAGTCGGTTAAGCGTCCGACTCCGGCTCGGGTCATGATCTCACGGTTCCTGGGTTCGAGCCCCATGTTGGGTTCTGTGCTGACAGCTCAGAGCCTGGAGCCTGTTTCAGATTCTGTGTCTCCCTCTCTCTGCCCCTCCTCTGCTCATGCTTTGTCTCTATCTCTCAAAAATAAATAAATGTTAAAAAAATTTTTTTAAGACAAAAAGAACAACCAATTATATTCATCCCCTGACATTTGTTCTCATAACGATTTGCTCAGCTACTATCTTTTTGCGTTTTAGAATTTGTTATTGGGAGTTTCCTCACAGGCCTCGCTGTAGTTTGGTTGGATTGGCACTGCAGCTTTGTTCGTGAAGTGTGCTCTCATAAAAATTGTTTAAATTAGAAAGTGCATGATACTCTAAGTCTCCAGAGTCAAGGGTGATCGGATCTATATGCTTTGCTATTGCTGCATGAAAACGAAATTAAGGAAATAAATCTTATATTGAAGTGGTTGCTCTGAATTGTAGCATGGCTACAAATTAATGGATTTGATAAACTTCAGATGAAGAAAAAAAAATGGCAACATTACCATACATTGAAGCTCTAAAACCTGGCATTCGTGCCCAACTGAGGAACAAAATGACCTCTTCCTTTTCCTCTGGTTAGGATGAGGCAGTAGTTAGGGCCAAGAAGTTTTGGTGTTATTAATTACTGAGAAAGAGGCAAAATAAGGCCATTGTGTGGACATAATTGACCCTAAATAATTGAGCAGTTTAGCAGGAATTTATTTAATAAGCACCAGTTTCTTGTTGTGTAGGGTTTTCCTGCATTCATTGCAAAGGATCTTAGATTTCAAGGTAGTGGTTAAGTGCCACCACCTTTTTTGATGGTGGTGACAGTAGTTGGTATTTATTGGAGATTTACTCTCTACCAACTGCAGCATCAACTCATCACATGCTTTGCATAGTTAACCTTCGAAACAGTCTGCTGAGGAAGATACTATTGACTCCATCTTGTAGGGTAAGAGATTTAGGCAAAGCTGTGGCAAAACTTACTCAAGGTCATAGAAACGGTGCTCCAGTTGGGTGTGAACTCAGAACTCCATTTTTAAACACTGTTTAAACCTCTCATTCCCATACAAAGACTAGCACAGAGAGGAAGCAAGACATTTTGGCTCCTGTATGTTCTTTAGAGTTTATGGTTTGTCTGCGTGTTTACTTTTCATGAATATTTTGGAAAAAGCTACTGATGAAGAGAGTACCACAAGAAACTCAGAAGGGACACAGAGGCCTAGTCGTGTGCCCTCTGTGGACCAAGGACTGCTGTGTGCTAGAGGCACTTTTGACTTGTGGGTGGTTTGTCCCTGTGCAATTGCCCTTGCTCATTATTTAACTAATACCGTTTGCAGATAACTTCGGAAGAAATTTAGGAATGTTAAATATTTAAAAAATCACTAGATGCTTAACATATGAGTCACCTTCTACCCTTCCCTGATCTTTCTCAGGCAAACCCTGGGTTCATAATGTGTAATTGTTGATTGATGGGCACCAAATAGGCAGTCTGGGATGACCTTTAATGAATTAGTTACTGATAGGAGATGATATTTAAGAAGCTTAAAAATCTCTCATTAAATCTCCTTAAAGGCAGAGCTGTGTGGTCAGAACTCTTATAAACTAATCGGACCGCAGTTTCCGGTCTGTAATTGGTTATATTTTGTATAGTGTTTAATTTCAAATAAGTCCTTTCGGGGTGCCTGGGTGGCTCAGTTGGTTAAGTGTCTGACTTCGGCTCAGGTCATGATCTCACGGTTCGTGAGTTTGAGCCTTGCATCGGGCTCTGTGCTGACAGCTCAGAGCCTGGAGCCTGCTTCAGATTCTGTGTCTCCATCTCTGCCCCTCCCCGACTTGTGCATGCACACGCTCTCTCTCTCTCTCTCTCTCTCTCAAAAATAAATAAGCATTTTTAAAAATTAAATAAGTACTTTTATCATTAGTTCTGGGGTTTTGTGAGAAGCTGCTTTGTGTATTTTGTCTGTCTTCTGATACAGTCACAACAATCGGCTCCTGCGGCATGACCGTCATTTCCTTTTAACTTGAATTCCTCGTATCTCAACGCCTGATAGTGGTCGGGCAGCGTCCTGTCGTATTCTGGTATTCTGGCTCACGGGGTCTGCCGCCCTGTCCCAGTCCCGGTCTGTTAGCATCTTGTGGCATGCAGCTAAGGGACATGTCTTTCTGCTCGGCACTGTGGTTGTAGACACTCCTGTCCGCAGCCGACTTCCTCTCACACTAACTGCACAGCATCCCGGGATCCAAAAGACATGGCAAGAAGCACACACCCTTATTTACCAGTTGGCCACATGGGTCGTCATTTGCGTTTAAATCCATACTCTAGCTTTTGCCTCCTGGAACTGTGAAGGTCGTGTTTGAATGTTGAGTTCCTTTTAAGGTGAAAAAAGTTTAAATCAGTTTAAATATTGGCCAACTGTTCTTGCCACTTCTTTCTCCCTCTTTCTGCTACAAATTGTTAGACCATAAGGAAATTAAAAGTACCTTAGATTATCAGCCTTCTGGTCGTCGTGTTTGGGAGAACTGACATATATTTACAGCACTCACTGTGATGCTACAAAAAATGTGAAGTCCAGCAACAGGAATTTAAGAATTAGTGTTAGCAGTTTTACTAATTAGGTGAGTAAGCTTGCGTCAAGTTTCTTATCTTTTCTGAGCTTCATATTCCACACATATAAAAATTAGGGGATTGTACCAGATAATCTGTAAGGTCACCTCCAGGTAGAATATTCTAGAGGACATTTAAATTGGTCTTTTCACTTTTAATGCCTGCCACAAGCTATTGAAAATTTTATTTAAATATAACATTTAAATAAGCATATTTAAATGTACTAAATTAGTTTAAATATACAAATGTATATTATTAAATATATAGATGTAAAACACATACATCAACTTTATATCAGTATCCATGTTATCCATTCTTTGTTGGATGCCCTTAAAGAGACTTTGTAGCTGTAAACTTTCTATTCCGTAAAATTCAGTATTTCATGGTTTTCTCTAAAAAGGAGCAAATCTCTTAAATATTGGTCACTGAAATGAGACTTTTAAAATTACATTTTCACTTTGGGATACCTTTTTGCAAGCACTAGTTTATTTTCAGTGCTTATTTTAAGAAATTGTTGGGGCACCTGCTTGGCTCAGTTGGTTAAGCGTCCGACCACAGCTCAGCTCATGATCTCTCAGTTTGTGGGTCCAGGCCCTGCTGTGCTGACAGCTCAGAGCCTGGAGCCTGCTTCAGATTCTTTGTCTCCCTCTCCCTCAGCCTCTCTCTCTCTCAAAAATAAATAAAAATTTAAAAAAAGAAATTGTTATAATGTATAGGTACTAGAAAGGACCGAGGTTTTCAGTCATATCCTTACTTTATTATAAAGAGTCAGTAATTAAGAAAATTATTGTTTGACTTATTTTCAAGATAACACAGTAATGTTTATGCTGCAAAAGGAATCCACATGAGTGCATTCACTTCCTTTTTTACTCAACAATACCCAAAGGAGGACTGGCGAACACCTTTCAAGTAAAAATACTGTGAGGAATACCTTTGAAACCTTTTAGCTGCTGTCAATAGCAAGAAAAGATCCACGTCAGAATAGTGCCATACTCACAAACGACACCCAATAACTTGTTAAATGAATGAATAAATGAGCCAGTCCACCAGTTAATTAATTAATCACAAAAAGATACATGTCCCTGTTCAGAGTTTAGTATAATCCAACAGAGAAGATAACACAGGATAAATTTTAAGATGTGTTAACATTCTCCTTGGGGACATGTTTACATTTTGAGCATTCCAGCCACAAACCGTGGCATCTCGTTCATGCCCTTAGTCCCAGAGCAGTGGTTTTCAAGTTTTAATGTGGTTAGAATCACTTGGGATGATGGCTAAACATGCAGGGCCTCATCGCCCTACACTGATTCCCCACTTAAGTGGGGCTCAGGAGTCTTTTTCACAAATCCGCCAGGTGATCCTAGATGCAAACAGTCGATAAAATACTTACTCAACAGGATGCCGGCACTTGTTACTTAAGGTTAAGTTAAGGCTTAACTTTTCATCATTTACCTTATGTACAGTTATTTGTGACTCAGAATTTAAAACCTTCGTCCTCCAAAATATTTAACCTTCTACATTTTGTTAAGTTGCTAAGAATGCAGTTCACATAGTGAAATAGTTCAAGTAAACTGATAATGATTAAGGTCATTTATACCACATAATGGTATTAAACAAAAAATGAATCCACTGACCTTATATTTCAGAGGCTGATGAAGATATTAGATTGCTCTTTGGTTAACGGCATCATTTCTATATCAACAGTCTATATTCCAGGAAAGGGGGGCACACCACTTGGCTTCTGATATTTTGCACTTGGAATTTGTTCTAAAATAAATTATTCTTAGGGCACCTGGGTGGCTCAGTTGGTTGGGCGTCCGACTTCATCTCAGGTCATGATCTCGTGGTTCATGAGTTCAAGCCCCACGTCGGGTTCTGTGCTGACAGCTCAGAGCCTGGAGCCTGCTTCAGATTCTGATTCTACTTCTCTCTCTGCCCCTCCCCCTCCTCCACTCATGTGCTCCCTCTCTCTCTCTCTCTCTCTTTCTCTCTCAACAATAAACATTAAAAAAAGTTTTTAAAAATAGATTATTCTTATGCTGACAGTTTTATTCTACTAACATAATCACGACATGAGTATCTAATTTAGGCCACTGCATGCTGAATGCTTCTATTACTTATTGACCAGAAGAGTCTAGTGACTTTTTTCGTATAGACATAAGACAATGTGGTACCTATCGACTGCATATAAGAAAGAGCATTTAGAGCTAAATGAAGGTCAAGTATTATTAGTGGAAGGGATGCCTTGATTGAGCTTTTTATAGGTGTTTAATGGATTTGGCATGATCTATTTGCATATAGAAGACATTCAATTCAGAATAAGATTAGAAAAGCAGATGCTTTTAATAAGAGATGCTTATTGGCGGGATTCTTTTAATTTCATATTTTTGTGGAGGGTGTTTGGATACTGCTTATAAGACATTTTAACTTCTGTAGAAAATTACCAAGAAATATTAAGAGTTTAGTGCACACAGATCTAAGTAGTTTATTTTTTACATCTGTCCTAAGGCCGTAGGATGGCTCCTTACAATGGGGTCACATCCCCATTTAAAACATCTAGTCTGTCAGTTACTACTCTCTGTGATTAGTTTGAGTTTTGTTTGGGAGATGAAGGAGTGGTAAGGTTAAACTACTGTAACTCCTTAGGGGAACCACTCACTTTTGCTGTCCAACTAATTTCTTCATCCAAATTCAATCTAACATTTCTCCATCTTCATTTATTTAGAACACGCGATAAAAGGAACTATAGATTTGAGCATTTTGACATATTGATGACCTTGTTTCAGGGTTGTATTTTCCTGTCCTGTAGGTTTATACATTCATTCATAGGAATGAATAAATGAAAACCTGAAAATGGAAGGATTTTTTTTTACTTGGCCACTCCTATATGTTCAGATTTGATTTTTTTTTTTAATTACATGGGGTAAAGTGATTAATTCTTAGCTGTATTATTTGTAGAAATATGCTTGTGTTCTCTGGCCTAATGGTAGTGAGAGGTTCTGCCTCTTAAATTTCAAAGACAACTCCCATTTGAACTTAACAGAAATCCTCTGAGGTAGCTGACTTGGGTGTCTTTTTTTTTTTTTTTTTTTCTTTCATTTTTTCAGAAGGAGGAAAATGAAGTTCAGATGGACCAAATTTGTACAAGTATTAGATAACAGATTGAAAATAGATTTCACATCATCAGATATCTTTCTTGGAAATTTAATTATACAGTCTACTAAGATCATTGCCAATAATCACCAGAATTTTAGAATGTGAGATTATAATCCTTTTTGAGGTGAAAATATGGGTAATTTCTTGGCATTAGATTATACACTCATGACCATTAAAAATGCTGTGGATACTTTGAGAAAATCATTGATTATCCAGTATTCCTTTTTTAAAGTTTCGTGTAGCTCAAGCTTCATAGAAGATAAAGTCTGTGATGCTTATTGTTGGACGATAGGTACATATATATGTAAGCTCCTTAAATATTAAAACATATATAATATTATCCATGTTATATAATATTATATATATAAGCTCTTTAATATGTGTCATTAAGGTTTAAATTGACTTCCCAAAATATTAAAATAGTCCCTGTTGCCTATTGTAATCAGCACTCTGTTTCCGCTTTAAGTTGTTTTCCAAAAATGACTGCCTTAAATATGGCAAGCACAAAACATACTACTTCAAACAGATCTTTCCTTAATGAATGAATGTGCAAATGACTGTCCTGTTTTGAATAAGTTCAGACAGTGGCATTAACGTCCTTGGAATCCCAATGCCTGAGCTTGCAGAACATTGCTGACTTTAATACTACTTACAAAACCTCTTCTTATTCTGACCATTTGAAATGGGTTCCTCACATAAGTAAAAAAAAAAAAAAGAAAAAAAAAACACACAGAGGTCAAATAACAGAACTGTTTATTTTAACCAGATTTGTATTGTGTGTTTTCAACTAATCTATACATTATCTTTCTTGGTATTCATGATTCCATAGCTGCTAAGTTTTAGGAACTAAGTAGAACCCACAACTTCTGATTCTAAAACTCTATTTTGTTTTCGCTATACCACTGCTGTTTAATTGATAACAACAACAACAACAAAAGTGGCTTACATAGAATTAAGTCCCATTCCTTTGGGAGGTTTATCTAAGTACTTTTGAGTATTTGAAGTTTGTCATTATGGCATAGATCATTCTGGAAATGGATGTTAGTATTTAAAAGTGTTCAGTGAGGGGCGCCTAGTGGCTCAGTTTGTTAGGCATCCAACTTCAGCTCAGGTCATGATCGCACGATTTGGGAGTTCGAGCCCCACATCAGGCTCTGTGCTGACAGTGCAGAGCTTGGAGCCAGCTTCGGATTCTGTTTCTCCCTTTCTCTCTCTGCCCTCTGCCACTTACACTCTGTCTCTCTCTCTCCCTGTGTCTCAGAAATGAATAAATGTTAAAAATAATTTAAAAAAATAAAATTGTTCAGTGAATATCTTCATTAAAATGATGGCTTTTAATGTAAAAGCAGCCTCTTACCTATTTTGTATGAAAACTTATAAAACTTATCTGATTTACAAAGCAAATCCTGCTTTAATGTTTATAGAGTAAAAGATTCAACATTTTCTTGATTGAAACACATTATGTGTTTAGCTAAATAGTTGGAATTATTTTAATCTGGTTGAAAACCACTTACCATACTATAAGATGTGCTTATATATTTGTTGACTCGCTAATGCCATTTCTGCAGATGTATCCTTAGAAGATGGTTTTTAAGTGTCTATGTTCGTATATATATCCTTTGCAATATTATTTGTAATATGAGAACATTGGAAATAATCTATATGATCTCCGATAGAGTTAACCTATATTCTGCGCATCTCTTTGATGGAATTTCATGCAGCCACCAAAAATGATCACTCCAGACACTACATTTTAGTAAAACAAAAAAAGGCTTACATACACTGTCGGACAAAAATAGGTCACCAAGTAGTAGCTCTACCGTAATTAGAACTATTTGAAAAAACGTGTGCCTGAAGAAGACTGGATGATAAAAGCAAAAAGAACCCCAGTGTTGTTAAGGATTTTCAAACTTAATTGTACCTATTGTATTTTAAATCTCTCTCTGGTAAATCCTGCCATTTCTTATCCTGATTTGAATTCCGAGGTTAAGCTTATTGAAGTTTGTCCGCTGGTTATAATTTGCTACTGCGAAATCACATCTAAGAAATTTCTTTTGAGGATCAGCATAGTCTAAAGTTTTCTTGAGTTCCTCAGAGAAACCAGGCCAAACTCCAGTTCAGCAGTCAAGGGACGGATCCCGTTTTATTGGTGGTGATTATTAGAAAAAAAGGTGTTTTAAAAGTGTTGGGAAATTTGTTCTGTTCAGGTAGGCGCCAGTGACATAGACGCACACCGGGCCCTTGGCAAAGCCCCTCTAGCCCCGCTGATGTACAGCTCTCAGCAGTACAAGTTTTCACGGGAGATTTTCTATCTTTTTTCTTTCTTTTTTCAAAGGCAAAAATAACGGGAGAACAGCTATTTCACTATATTTCTTCTGTTCCATTTCTCATGTCAGGAGCACTTTAAGCAAGAAAAAAAAAAGTAAAAAATGCACATCATGCAAAAACGGTTGACTAAATTCTTTGAAGCTTTGAAAAGGCTGATTTTAGGACAAATTCTAAGTGAAATACTATCAATTCCTTTTAAATAGATTTAAAGTTCTTCTCAATTGCATCTTGCAAGATGTAGAGAGTAGAAAATGATAAGAAACCTATCTTTAATCTATAGAAACCACACACACACACACACACACACACACACACACACACACATAAAGCTGACGGACAGGAATGAGAAGGTATATTAGAAAGACCATACTTGTAGGGGCACCTGGGTGGCTCAGTTGGTTAGGCCTCCGATTTTGGCTCAGGTTGTAACCTTACTATTTATGAGTTTGAGCCCCGCGTCAGACTCTGTGCTGACAGCTCAAAGCCTGGAGCCCACTTTGGATTCTGTGTCTCCCTCTCTCTGCTCCTCCCCTGTTTCTCTCTCTTCTCTGTGTCTCTCTAAAATGTAAATAAAAACATTAAAGAAAAAGACCATTTGTATGCAATCTGAATGTAAGTTTCTATCGCCGAAAATAAAAAGAATGTTGAGACAGGAAGAGAAATAAAAAGTCAAAATCAGCCCGGCATCCAGGTTGTTATTTTGGGAGAATGACGCTTAAATTTCTGGCACAGGCACGCCTAGCATACTTATTTTTGGAAAACAACAAAAGTTTAGATTTTAATAGTTATGAAAAAGTTCACCTTTGGATCTTTCTTGTGGGTGTGGCAAAGAGTAAGATAAATTGAAAGATAGGGTGTTACTTCACCTGCCAGGTTCTTTGTGAGCATGTTCGAGAAAGCAAGAATTACCGGAGAACTCCCCCCAGAAGTGTGCAGTCACACGGTTTTGTGTTCCATGAGACTGCACTGACATAGATTTGCTTACGTGGAAAAATAGCCTTTTGTTAACACAGTAGTCTAAATTTAGCATTAATTTCATAGACATACATGAAAAGTTTTTATTCCTACTTAAGTGTGCCTCTCTTCCAGTCTATTTTGATAAGCCTAATTCAGTAAGTGCTGGTTGGGGGCTGTGGATTTGTGGGGTAGAAGCTTTGTTGCTTAATACTGGTGCCCAGCCAGTGTGGAGGCTAATAGTTCTGGGTAACTGCTTAATCGCTTTCAAATTATAAACTCTTGGTTATCCTTGTTTTCTCATGTTCAAGAAGACAAATGAATGAGAAAAAAATAAAGGCTTTTCTGAACCTCCTAAGTCATCTCCGCATTCTTAATATCTCTCCGAGTGTCTGGCCTATTGTATTTTTTTTCGGTAAATTTTTTAAATTTAGTAAAGCGAATGAGTTGATGAATAAAGTTGGCTCATTGCTGTGTATGTGGAATACAAAGCTTCAGCTAGCTCGAGATTTACAAATCGTGCAAGATGTCATGTATAATGCCGTTTTTAAGACGTTGCGCGTTACAAAATATAGTGGTCTTTTTTAAAGGAAGCACTTTGCTCAATAATGGGATATGAATATAATAGGGAAAAGTACCTAGAATTAAATGTGATCGTTTTATGTACACATAGCCAAGAAAACCTGTGCCTTTTAAGTCATAACAAGGCTCCCGTTTCTCTCTCTTGCTGTACTGCAGTATAAAATGCTTGGAGGCTGTGTATTTTCTTAGTTTGTGAGAAGATATGTGAGAAATAAAGAACTGTTTCCTTGAAGCCGGGAGTAGGAACATGAAAATATTAAAAGGACATTCTGTGTTTTAGACGGCCCTCTTGTGGTAAAAAGGTCACACTATCCGAGATGGAGACAGTGCTGGCAGCCTCCTGCTTGAAGCAGCCCTCATGACAAACTTTAATAGTAAGAGTCAAGATGGAGCAGACACATGAGAAATAATCCATTTGCACCCTTTCCCCAGGGACGCCGTCCAAAATTAATAGATACAAAGCAAATAAACAAGAATCTTTTTCCATCTGCTTTATATAGCTACCAAGTGAATCTCTAATGATCAAAAAAAAAAAAAATCGCTCTGGCAAACAGTTGACTACAAAGCTATCAGATTTTACTTTTTACACTTTTTCTTGTAAATAATTTCACATGAGCACAGAAGTTGCAAAACCAGAACCATGAGTTCCTGCCTGTCCTTCACCCAGCTTCCCTGAATATTAACAACTTGCACGACCATGTTCTCACTTACAAAACAAATTAGTGCTGATATTCTGTTATTAACTGATGTACAGACCTCGGTCAAATTTCACCAGTTGTCCTACAAATAGCCTCTCTCTGACCCCAGGATCATTCAGGCTGTGACAGTGTCTCATCCTTATCTGCCTTCTGTGACCTGGACACTTTGGAGGAGTACTGATCACTTATTTTGTGAAACATTCTTCCACTTCAGTTTGTCCGACGTTTCGTCATGATTGAACGTAGGTTATGCATTCTCACCAATAAGACAATGAGAGTGATGCGGTGACCTTTTTTTTCCAGTGTGTCATATCAGTCAATAGATACACAATGCCATTATGTCTTCTTACCGGTGATTTTAATGTCGGTCACGTGGTTAAAGTGGTATCTGCCAGTGTGCTTCACTGTCCCGTTACTATTTTCCCTCGGTTATTAGTAAGTGTATCAACATAGTATAAGTCAGATGCTTTACCATAATTCATATTAAAAATGCATTTTCTTTCTCATGGAAATTTTACTGAAATGGGGGGTATAACTTGTGTTCTAAAGGAGGAACTTTTTGAGTTATTTTGAGCTTTTTTTTTTTTGCAAATCGTCTTTTCCCCTTTCGTGCGTAGCCCTCTACCACCCTTAAGTTAAAACCTCCAGAAAGGTTGTATTCGCCTATGTTGTTGACCAAGTCCTGTGCACTTCATGACCTCGTAGGTATGTCGAGAGTACCAGCGCGGCAACTGCAACAGAGGAGAAAACGACTGTCGATTCGCTCATCCCGCTGACAGCACAATGATCGACACCAATGACAACACAGTGACCGTGTGTATGGATTACATCAAGGGGAGATGCTCACGGGAAAAGTGCAAATACTTTCACCCTCCCGCACATCTGCAAGCCAAGATCAAGGCTGCCCAATACCAGGTCAACCAGGCTGCAGCTGCTCAGGCAGCAGCCACCGCAGCCGCCATGGTGAGTAGGTGCCTCAGCTCTCTCCTCGTTAGCAGTCAGTGCAGCGAAGTGAGTGACTAGGTCTGACTCCGAGCTATTCATTTATTAACCTTAAATTTTGTTTTATTTTTTATTTTCTTCTTTTTTTTTTGCTGAAGATATGTTTGTTCAGGTATCCCAGACAATACATAACGAAGTTACCGTTCACAGAAGTGAGGGTAACTCCTCAGGTGGTTCAGAGTGCTCCTACCCTTGGCCTAACTCTTAATACTCTGTCTTATTCTGGATATAGGGTTTCTGAAATTTCTGCTTTGTAAAGAACACCTGTCTCCTCTCCAATTTAACGATACTGCCATTTTCAGTCCTCTTATTTTTCTGTGTGCCATCTAATCAGCCATCGTTCTCCTTCGGTGTGTTCTTTTGCACATCAAGGCCCTTCTCTACATAGATCTCGCTTTTAACAATAACATAATCTGGAACTGTTTAGGAGAGTTGCGTCAACAAAACTGTTCGTAGGATGAGCTGTCAGAGTTTGAACAGTGTGCTATCTAGATCGTCTTAAATATTATTGTGGCATAAATATAATTGTAACACTAGAGCAGCTCGACTATGCCATTATGTAGAAAGGAGAAAGACAGCAGTACTCAAGGAAGAAATTGGATCATTTAGAACAGAAACCTATATTCTTAAGGTAAATTTTAATGTGATCTAATAGCTGATTTTAATGAGTCCATTCTTTGTTCTTTGCTTAGCTGTTTTAATGTTGTCCTTTTTTTTTACATAAATATATATGACTGAATCATTAAAATAGTCATAGAAAACACTGTGTAGTTTTCACAGCACAGTAAAATAATCACGAGAGAGGTCTTTTCTGTGTTTGTTTATGGATACTTGAGCAAAAATACAGAAGGCAGACTCTCTCCTCCTCTCTACCTTTCACTCTTTTTTTTTTTTTTTCTGTTAGAGTATCTTGTTTGTAATTAACTACAAAGAGGAGTTATCCTCCCAATAACAACTCAGTAGTGCCTTTATTGTGCATGCTTAGTCTTGTTATTCGTTGTATATGGCATTCCGATGATTTGTTTTTTTATTTGTTTTTTCTCACCTACCCAAAAATGCACTGCTGCCCCCATGATGCACCTCTGCTTGCTGTTTATGTTAATGCGCTTGAACCCCACTGGCCCATTGCCATCATGTGCTCGCTGCCTGCTAATTAAGACTCAGTCGGCTGTCAAATCACTGAAGCGACCCCTCGAGGCAACCTTTGACCTGGTACTATGACCTTTCACCTTTTAGCTTGGCATGTAGCTTTATTGTAGATACAAGTTTTTTTTTTTTATCAATTTAAAAATATGTATTCCTTTTTCTGTTATAAAACTGTAAAGTACAATGAAAAACTGAGTGTGGTTTCCTGACAAAATTAGTGGAAAGACTCTACTGTGAGTACCTGGACGGATATCATGCAATGAAAGATTCTGAAAGCCCAGCAGCCCACATTCAGTTTAACTACATTGTAGAATGTTCTAGTGAAATACTTTAAGGACATTAAAAATGTATTTTTGACTGTATACTTATGTACCTGTTCGGTTAGCATGGCTTTAGTAATAGAATTATTATTTTTCTTTTAATATTTATAGTTCAGTGTTTAAGAAAAAAAAAAAAAACTTGCATGCTCTGGGACATTTGCATGTCTAGGTAGGTCTGGGGGGAGGAGCAGAGTGGGATGAGTTTTTATTTTACCTGTTCCCGTCACTCTGTACGATTAACTATTAACATTGCTTATACTCGTCAGTCCTCATGGAGCTCGCGGTGCGGCTTTACTTCTTGCCCCAAATCAGTGGCTTCTCACAGAAAGCCTGAAGCATTATGGGACTTAAACCACTTTAACACATTGTAACATGTGCTCTCGTCCTAGTGGGTTGTTTTTTTGTTTTGGTTTGGTGGTTTTTGTTTTGTTTTGTTTTGTTTTTTTTTTTTTTTTTTGGACAAAAATAATGCTTCCTTTAAAGCTTTTATCTTGCCTTTTTTTTTTTTTTTCTTTTTGATCCCCTTTAATTTTTGTTGATTGGAATCCCACCCCGTCCCCCGGGTATAGTTCAGTGCTCTGCTGCTTGCTTGCTCATGCTTCCTAACAATTTTAGCCTTCAACTGATTTTTCTTTTTTCTTTTTCTCTTTTTACTGGTATTTGTTTTTTATACTCGTTCACTAAACAGGGAATTCCTCAAGCTGTACTTCCCCCATTACCAAAGAGGCCTGCTCTTGAAAAAACCAACGGTGCCACCGCAGTCTTTAACACTGGTATTTTCCAATACCAACAGGCTCTAGCCAACATGCAGTTGCAACAACATACGGCATTTCTCCCACCAGGTAAGGGGTCCCAGCTTGTTCATGCACGAATCTGGGGAGCTGCAGAGAACTATGCTGGTAGAGCAGATAAGCCAGGCCCCCACTTTGCTGTTAGCCGTAGATAAGTCGAAAGGTAAGGCGGTCACCAGTAGCAGCTGAACTGAGGTATCTCACGTGGTTTGCCTTAAAAACTAAGAATCTTAGCATAATGAGAAATGGATCAGAGCTCCTCGTGGTGTTTTATACATTTATTTTTGTTTGTGTAATTCGGAATTGAAATATAGTTCTCTTTTTTTTTTCTCTTTCCTCGACACTGTTTTATGTCTGTCAAGCTATTTTACGACACTCTCCTGCTGTAAGACCCCTTTGCCTTCATGATTCCAGAGTAAATTTGAATTCTGTGAAATGACACTTTCAGTTTTGGTTTTTATTTTTCAGCCTTCTTGTTTTTGAGGCGGAGAATAAAAAACAACAAAACCTGACTCTGTGATTCCAGAGCGCTTAAAAAGTTCGCCAGTCGGTACATTGCTTAAAATCATTATTTGCTCGTGAGCTGATATTCAGATAGTCCTAAGTGCCCAGGGAATTTTGTATCTCCTATTGAGTTATACATTTGTGGTTTCAGTGGACTTCAGCCGAGTCCCATAAACATACCGTAGCGCTATCCGCAAGGGTATAAAATTTAGAAACATTAATCAGTCATTTAATTACCTGAAAATTTATTATTTTTACTCACCCTTCATTTACTTCAGAAAACACACGTTAAACTTCTTATAGTCTTGAATTCAACTAACCGGAGACTCTAATCCCATTTTCCTCCTTACCTCTTAACCTTTCTAAAATAATTACCGTGGGTTCAGAGATTTATTTAATAAAATAATTTTATCACGAATTAAATTAATTAATGATGAGGTATGTATGTCAGAGGTCCAGCAACCATTAGTATATTATGCTGTATTCACAGTACTTAAATGTATGAGGTTCCTAATGCCATGAGAGAATGTGAGAATTTATTTTTGAATAGTGAACAAAAGAATAAATTAAATTCACATTACTTTTTACTGCCGAGCACAACTTTTATACAGTGCATCTTTGAAAGCTGGCCATCCATATGTAGAAATTGTAACAAGAGTCAATGCACTGGAGCAGGTGGAGTATTAGATGACATGATGTTTCGTTACATTAAAATGCACATTCCTTAGACCCCATGGAGAAAGTATTTGTACTCAGGAAATAGTATCTGTCCATTTGCAGTTTGTCCATTTTAGAATACAGATTAAATCATTTTGATCCGTAGCATACTTACTGCATTCTGAGGGGAAAATCACATTTCTCTTACACTTTATAAGGTTAAAACTTTTTTTCTCAACATATATACATTTTCAGAGATTTCCAGAATGTAATCTTTTTGCTTTCATATGAACTGCCATGCCTCTAAATTGATGCCGTCTTCAACAAACAGTCTACCAAGTTTTCTATAGTCAGGTCACTAAACAAAGTTTTAGAGAGTGTAGGTAACTCCCACAATCTCTTTGAAGAAACTAAAGATTATTTTTGTCAGCTTATTTCATTGAGTAAAACACTGCCATTAGAAGTGACTTTCTTTATTTAAAATCTAAAAATAAAAAATCTAACTTCCTCCATATATTATTTAGGGAAACCTAACATTTTAGTCTTATTAAATGGGATTTACGTTAGTTTCTCCAACAACATTCAAATGACTGAGGACTTTCCTAAATAAGTGTAACCATTAGTTACATGATATTTATGACAGTAATCTCTCCCTAGAAAGGCTTTTAGTCTGTGGACAGGATAGAGCAAAAGATGCTAGGTAAGGATCAAGTCAGGGAAAAACAATAAACACATTCGTAATTCAAAATCATACTTATCTCTCTCTCCTAGAAACTAACCGTTCTTAATGTAAATAAAATGTGTCACAGTATATAGAAATGTGCTGAAAATGTTAAGATATATTTGCATTTTTATGATGAATTTTACATCAGAGATATTCTGTTCTCGATATTTCTAATCAATATGATAGGAAATTATCACAATAATGCAAAATTACACTTATTGCATCATTCCTTTAGAGTATTGTCATTATTTGTCATATGTGTCTGAGTCCAAAAATTTGGCTGTATGACATTAAAAGTTTAAAATGGATAGCCCATCTTTACTTCTGCCAAACCACTTTGTCAGATAGCCAAGAAAGAAACCCGATGCAGAGAATGTCAGCTACCATGTGTTAGGTGCCAGGAAGGATATATAAACAAGTGGAGCAAGAAATAAATTAGGAGCTGTGGGGTCTGGAAAGCACTGGGGCGCACAGGCCCAATCTAAAGGGAATGCTGAGTGTTTTGACTTAGGCTTCTATTGCCTCAGAGAAATATCTGCCTGGCATGTTGTACCTGTTGTACACTGCACATCCTTTGTGGGTCCATATACATTACAGGGTAGTTGTGTCTCTGCCTCCCATGGTTGGTTGTGCAGACTGGCACTATCTAATGTAGTGGCCCTAATGTCCAGTATTGCCAGACCTTTTTTGTTTTTTTCCAGATATTTACCTCATTTGGATGGTTACATAGGAGATTTCTCAAATTTTAAAAAAAATTTACAACGAATTCAGTTTTTTAAATGCCCTTTGAGAACTACAGGAAATCCATCCTTCCACATATTCATGTAATCTCATATATAATACCTGGGAAAAAGGAAGTTTATTTTCCAAAGACTATGTTACTCTGCAGATGACGTATATGATGAGAGCATCCCATCTGCCCACAATATAATGATTCAGAAGGTATATACTGAAGGCTTTTTGGAACTGAACAGAAAATAGAAGTTATTTATTTTTGGCAGCTTAGAGTTTTAGAGCTCTGTAGTCTCTTGCTTCAATAATAACTTAAAGGGCATGTAGGTCTATTACATTGAAATTACAGTGAAGCATAGTTGTGTAAGTCAATGGAGGAGGTAACTATGTATACAGACTGGTTTACTGGCAAAAGATCATGGTTCAATGGCAAGCCAGGTAACTAGCTAAAAACAATTATAACTTTTAATAACAAAATTGGACTTATGTGGCATCTACCCATCTATCTGTCATCATGCACCATGCATGCATACATCCAATCATGTATCCATCTATCCTTCCAACCACCTATCTCCTCTTCCCTCGTATCCTCCTTTTCTTCCTTCCTCTTTTCCTTCTTTTGTCCTTCCCTGTTTTCCATCCATCCATCTACCCATCTACCCACACATTATCCATCCATCCATCTACCCACACATTATCCATCCATCCATCCGCCCATCCACCCACCCATCCTCGCATCCATCCATCCACCCACCCATCGATCCACCCATCGATCCATCCATCTATCCACCCATGCACCCATTCTTCCATCCATCCATCCATCCATCCATCCATCCATCCGCCCATCCTCCCATCCATCCATTCATTGAATCAACACATATTTATTGTACACTACATGGTATGCCAGTATTCACATTAGAGATTGCAAATTTATGACCCAAGGGCTAAATCTAGAATCCAGAAGTGTCTAAAAGTGTTTAAATAGAAACAAAATGTAAATCCTTTACAAGGTGTGCGTACTGTCCAATTCCAAGCCTCACAACGCCCTATTGGCTTTGGGCCCAGTTGTTTCACACATTGTGTTCCAAAGAGCTACCTTTTTTGAGTATCTGCTCTGTGCCATACTGCACTGGATACTTTATATGCATTATCTCATTTTTTTCTCACAATGACCCCAAAAGGTTGGCATTAATACTCCCATTTTACCAATGAGTAATTTGAGGCCTAGACAGGTGCAGTGATTTGCTTCAATATGCATGACTTGTAAGGTTTAGACATAACTTGAAATCAAGTCAGGTGGGTTTGACTCAGGCTCTCAAAATCTGTGAGCTCTTTATGTCAAGTCCTCAAAAATGATTTGACCTAAAAATGAACTAGGCCTGATACCCTGACTCCATGATTGGTGTTTTTATACCCTCCATCTCATTTAAAAATAAATACAAATACTGGATTAAAATCACATCCAAGCTTCTTTTTAAAATTTTAGACATATACTACTTTTTGAAAAATCGTCACCCTTTAAAACTCAGTTAATTATTCGTACAGTTTATGCATAATCTAAGGTCTACTTATGTTGTAGGTATGGATTTCATCCTCAAAATTAGAGTAAGAAGTACCACTTTTATTTACATCACTTTATTTTCTTGAATTCAAATGAAGTCCAGCTCTAAACTCTAATCTCACTGAGAGATTAGACCCCCCTACTGGGATCTAATTACTGGGATTCAGGACCGCCTTCTCACATCTTCTCTTCCCTGCCCCCCATCCCACTCCCAAAGAGAGGTCCTGTGCCATCCAGTAGCGTAGTCAGGAGGCCTATTCTCCATTCTTCAGTCAGCACTGGTCGCTGCTGGTACGATCACGGCCCATACTCAGCAAGGTATACACCCCAGTATTCCTGTGACTGCCTTGGGTCCAGACATGCTTGCCTGAGCTCCTTAGCCTCATAAGCACTCCCCTCCCTTGGCAGCCATTGCCTTTGAGGCTATTATGGAAGAACAGATTATGTACCCAACTACTCACGGACCCTGCAGACTCCCTGCCTCTTTCCTTCCTTTCCCTTTTCCTTCACCATTTTTGCCTACTTGCTATCCTCAGACGTATACCTCTCTTCTCTCCTCCTAGCATATTGCCCTCAGTGTGGGATGATGATTTTAAAAATTCTAAAAATAAGTTTGCTTTAAGCAACTTTGGCTTTGGCTTGTGTTGCAACTTACCAGACATAAAGAAACAGAAGGCCAGGAAATTTTCCTGCAGGGGGAGGAGTGAGAAGGGAGGTGGCAAGGGGATGGTGGTGTTTTTACAGAAAAAAAAAAAAAATTCCCAGCTTGTCACTTTTATTATAATTAATGAAATTAATGCAGACGGTTTACTTGCAACTTCACATAGGACTATAAATCAGGCTTGGAAGTTTAAATCCAGCCATGCCACAAGTTTCATCTCTGTATACCTTTTTTTTTTTTTTTCACCTATAAAATGGAGATGATGTGATTATTTCATAATGTTATGTTTAAATGAATTTTAAACATAATTTCCTAAAATATTCTCTTAAATACCATTCTACGATGGTAGGCAGATCTGAGAGTTTAGGATAAAGCCTGGAATGTAGTAAGCACTAGGCTTTATTTGTTATTTCTTAAATTCAGTAGTGCAATGGAATAGAATTCAAAACATCAAATAGAAACAGAAATGAACCGTGTGAAGCTGTTGCTGTTTTGGATATCAATTTTGAGAATAATTCAATTGATTGTGAACTTTTAGTCCCAAATGATACAAATTTTAGAAGACATTAAATCAGCTTAATACTTCTAATTATAAATAGGCTTAAATGATCACGTCCGAATTCAGACCTCCAACCAAATCTCCATTATCATTCTTTTTCTCTCTTCTACTTCTTTCCCTTCTCCTTGAAGTAATTTTAACTGTGCATACACCTCATTTGCAAATTACCTTCCTACTTGTTTTTCCTGCATCTCCAAATAGGAACGCATTCCTCAGAAACACCTCATTCTGCTATGCAAATATCTTCATAGGGGAAATTTGAAATTGACAAATGCATTCACTGAAAATTTTCCTTGTGTTGAAAATTAAGGAAAAAATTTCAATTGGCTATTTGTGCATCATTATTAGTAAATCAACCCGTTTGATGTAAAGATGGATATTATGGTCATTTCAAACTGATTTTTGGTCTTGGTAAGTGGGTCCTACAGCATTATGTCTTCGTTTCTGTGAGTTATTGCACCTGGCTAGTGTTTTCATTGCTGCCTTATGTTTATTTGCTGCAAATCCCTCTCAAAACTGTGTGCACTGGTTATAATGGTAATGAGGAAGATAATTCAAACTAAAATTCCAATCATAGAAGCTTTAGGCTTTTAGACAGGATGGTTAACTCATTTTCTGCATGTGCAGGCTAAATTATGTATGGGACGAAATATAATAGGCAAATTG
This sequence comes from Paguma larvata, assembly GCA_030068075.1. Taxonomy (NCBI): domain Eukaryota; kingdom Metazoa; phylum Chordata; class Mammalia; order Carnivora; family Viverridae; genus Paguma; species Paguma larvata. The sequence goes on from CM057824.1 coordinate 45,365,586, forward strand.
CAGCATAATAATAAATAGTAAATTTAAAACGTATTACCCGTACAGTATTTAAACCGGCTTTACTGTTCCTTGAAAGCACATTACTGCTTTTCCTTCATCTTTTCGTCCTCTCTTTCCCGGTCAGTCCTGTTGCCCCACCTTGAGAGGATAATGATTTCACAGGATCTAGACCCAGGATGAAATCTCGCTTGCTCTGCTGTCTCACATTAACGTCTTTGTTATTAGTGGTCTGTTGTTGTTGTTCTCTCCCACAAGTCTGACTCCATGGTAGTAGCAAATGATAGAGATCTTCGAGCGTCTTAAAAACTGCCAGTCAGGGTCATATTACCCTACCTGGGCGGATGCCTCCCTAGCTCCATTACCACGTGTAGTCACTGATCATTGTGCCCACAGCCTAATTGTGATAACAGACTAATTGCAGCTGTCCCAGGGACGCGAGTTCAGTAATCCTTGTTTCTCAATGGCAGCTTTGTTTTGTAGGGCCATCTCTGACAAGACTCAATTGGCAGATATTTGTCTAACAAATGTTCATCCCAGATGCTGCTAGTGTTTAAAAAGGATGTGCCAAGATTTAGATAGAAATATAAAATCATTTGATATTTTAAAACCTAGAAATCTAAAATAATCTCATAGAAAGAACAGTAGTTCTTTATGTGGGGAAGAGCCCTGTACTTGGTAAAAAGAAAAA